>OZ014515.1:10891448-12091448 GCA_963966075.1 Aphodius sticticus | reverse complement strand
ACCCACACTTGGGCATTTTGTTGACTTAGAGGTGTTTGGGGATAGACGCTTGCGGGAGATGGCGTGGAATGGTATATTGGTTGCTGGTGCACTTTCTGCTGGTGCTGATGGACAAACTGTTGGTGGTACTTAGGTTGGTACAATGGCTGTTGTTGATGCTGATGGACATGTAGGTATGGCTGGTTGTTCTGGGCATGCTGATGATTGGGTATCTTCAGCCCATACTGCAGCAACCGCAGATGTTGCGGTGCTGTATTGTGTTGGTGGGCATGCTTTGTCAAAGGTTCTTGTTGGGTCTCAGAAGCCAAATTATTCGATGTGCCCGAGTGCGTTACTTTCTTGTTTTCCATACTTGTGGGATCCAACCTGTGCCAAAATAAATACAATTTTATTTTGAAGCACTGTCAGAATTGTTGAAGATTGATATGCTGATATAACTATAATGGTCGAAATAAGTGCTCCGTTTGCTGAAACTATTACAACTCGATTAAGCATAACGAGGTATGCATACTCACGACGAAGTGAGTAATGTTTTAAAATGGAATGTTTACGTAAAATCTTTTTTTAGATTTCAGTGAATATTCGACGGTTACATCAAACATTATTATAAACGACCAAAACAGTTACATTGCAATTTGGGTGACTGTGGATGTAGGTCTGTCGGCAACCTATAGGTGTGAATGACAAATGGCCTAACCCAAGATTTCCATATGCAAACAGACCATCAGGTAGTGCGGCTCAACACAGATAGGTGTTATGGTTGTTGACTAATAGGGGTTTAAGAAAATTACGACATTATGCACTAGTAGGCGTCCACACATTAGGGACATTTTGACATGGATTGGACATCACATCGCCAGATGAGTATTTTATTTGTAGTTTAGCCCGAATAAAGTTAAACGAACAACATGAAAAATTGTACTCGTTTCTAATTTACATTTAGTAGATTTGGCAAGGGACGGTGGCCTCTGAATATACGTACTTCTCACATGCAATAATTATTGACTCCATTTAACTGGCGCCAGCTCGGTTGCTTATGGAAACCAGCATATTTAACCGGCGCCACTTAACTTGGGTTTTTGTTTTAATTCGATGCAAAGGGAGGTGTAGCGTAACTAAAGATCAACCGTCCATAGAAATTATATTTAAAAAAAAAACAGGTAGTTTTTAGTTCCCCAGTGGTTAGTTTTCTTTTCAGCCGTTTCTATGTACGTTAATTTCATATTATATTATAATATGACAAATTACAACCAAAAATACAGACGTGTTTTTACTTCCTCTTTATTTTGAATATTTTATGGTAACATTATTTGCCAATTAATACCTCCACAGGAGGCCAGAATACTTCGCCAGAATAGTTCTGCCTTAAATTATTTCTGTCTTAAAAGTTGTCTAACAAACTCTTACAAGAAGTCAACTTATGGAAGAAAATATGTCATGCAACCTCTAT
This sequence comes from Aphodius sticticus, assembly GCA_963966075.1. NCBI lineage: Eukaryota > Metazoa > Arthropoda > Insecta > Coleoptera > Scarabaeidae > Aphodius > Aphodius sticticus. The sequence goes on along the minus strand of OZ014515.1, from coordinate 12,089,998 downwards.
CAAATGAAAGACAAATAATATTTTTTTGTTTTTGTAAATACCTAGTGGATAAAAAAGTGGGGTACCTCCTTTCAATGAAAGCTGAACACAATGAGAACAACAATTGCTATGAATGAAAACAATGATTTCAGTGGTGGGGTAGAAATTTAAAATGACAAAAAAAAACAAAAACTAGGTTATCGATAGGGTTTATCTGTAGGATGTGATATTTACCAGTCCCATAGATGCCACAGGCACGAGAACATGTTGATTAGTTTTAGCTATTTTTATTCCCGACGCGAGTAGACAATTTTCATCATTAGATCAAAAATAAACTCTATTTTGAGTAGGTATTCGCATCAGATTCAGCACGTTGATGTAGGTCACTGTGGCCAGCTTGTTGAGGACACGTTTCGAATTTATTATTGCTGTTAAACGCGTTTTTTCAAAACGTGACACGGCACGTACTGACGGACGTGTTGTCTAAGGCCTACATTTGGGCATTATCAGTTCGCTTGGCACGGATCATTTCTACGCATCAACACGGTGATTTTTCAGCGTTCACTGAATCTATATAGGAAAAGCGGTGCGCAGCCGTGATCTAAGGGTGCAGGGGCGCAAGATCCGTGGGGCATTAAAATAAGGGTAAACAGGACGTAGAATGCGGAACCAGGGGGACTTTGGTCTGCACTTGTACTCCCAAAAGGAAGGAAAATAAACGAAGACTACATCTGAAGGGGATGTTCAGCCTCCTCGGGAATTATGCAACGAGTCATCTCTGGTGTAACAGCGAACGTCTGAATAAACAATTTTCAATTTTTTCTTCTCTTCTAGAAGCTATTTCGACGGTAAACAGAGTGTTTCGTTTACACAGCGTAAAACGGTCCGCAATTAAACAAAATACTAGCGTACGGCGCACGTTGTGGAATTAGCATTCAACAACCACGTGGCCCGTAATGTTAACAAGCCTATTGTCAAATCGTGTTTTGAAAATTAATTGACAAATGTAAGGAGTGCTAATACCCACATACGCTAAATAGTTTTCAGGATTATTCATCAGGAGAAAACGCGCGCTAAAAAGACCAAAACCTTTTTTAGTCATTACTCATTCGTTTTAAATTCACAGTATTCAATTATATCCGCTCAAATGGTTATAATTATGTCAATAATTTACATTTAGTTGCTGTAATATATTAACTTAACACTTTTTAAGCAAATTAATCAACCTTACTTTAATGCTTTAATAAAACTCAAAAAATGAATCAAACACGATATAAAATTGTTTCATAATACATATCTGCTTTTTTGCACCCTTGTTAATAACCCTTTTTAGACTCAACAAGAAGCAGTTTCAAATTTCGAGCTAAAGCTGCATTGAAACCCAAACAATATTTGAAACAATAGGCTATAAAATAATAGTCTAAGAAACACTAAATTGTTCCTTCCTTTACCATGTTACGTTCTATTGTTCGTGTATGTACCTATACGTGTTAAGCCCATAATTTAACAAAAACAAAAAGAGTCATTCATTTTTAGAACATTTCAAACGGTATAAGTTAAAATAAAGGAAAAACTTGAAACCTTCCCTTTCAATTATGCATTATCATCAGAAATCGTGTTGAAATATCAATCGACGAAAGGACCATCTTCAAATCTAGGTTATTCATTTTCATCCAATATTTATTCCTTGGGTCAACTCAAAAAAGGTTTATAAGTGTAAGATCAGCAGATCATCGAATTGTCAGAAAAACATCTTTTGACCAATCTATAATATTGCGTAGATAGTCAATATTTACTGTTGATATCTTTTCTGGGTAGGACAATCTTGGTTTAACATTGACTTTAACACTTCTGTAAAGTTTACAGACAAACATCTTCGGAGGAAAATAACATCTGAATGTATATTTAGGGTAGATGTATCGGAAACTGAAGTATCATGATCACTCATCATACAGCCTATTCTTGGTGATATCCCAAATAAATAATATCGATCCAGCCTCATCTCCCATCGGGTTCAACGTCTCTTTAACAGTTCAAATGTCCATTTGCATCGATTTATTCGTGTTATCAGAAGAAGACGATAAGGAACGCTCTCCTGCGTTCCAAATAAAGAAAATACTGCATGTGCACACGATTGGTACAACACAGAGAAAATATATAATGCGCCTTGATCGCTGGGATATTTTCAAATAAACTTTCTCTCTATAGGAGTGCAGCAAAAAGAATTAATAACAGTTCTTAGAATGCGTGATTTGCACGATTATTATTAGTCATTCATCCTGGTGCTGAAGATGGTGTATTTTGCGGTGAAATAAAAATTATTCCGTGGAATGCAATCAGCAGAGAACAGGTGGCTTTTTGCGAAAAATTTGAATTCTAAAATAAACCGATTACCGTTAGATTTGAAAACATCGGTGAATGTTAGAAGAGTTGATGTACCACTTACACTTTTTAAAAAATAGATGACTAACGAATTTGTTGTTACTTAACAGTTAGGAAGCTACCATTTGTTGACAAATCTCCTTAATACAGGAGAAATATCGGTTTGTCGGTTGTTCTTGTAGAGAAAGAAGGTGAGGATAATATAGGATAAGTTGGGCTTGACGCGGTGTAAGTTATTGGAATGTTAACCAGCGTGCAGTGTTGAAATTAAAAACAATAACTTGGTAAAAATGTAGGCGACCGCAAAGGTGTGTATGGGTTCTGAGGTCGGATGGAATTCCAAGAAAAAGGCACACATTACTCACCAGAAAGCATGTATATGCGGTTGATCCCGAAAACTTTACGTACACATTTTATTAGAGATGTAGTAGTAAACAACAACCTTGAGCACTCGAATACCAAGAATAACGTACGGCACATTCACGAAGAACAACGCATTCATGAAGAATCATTTTCGAACGCGCGGATCCGCTCTCTCAACCGTTTTTAACGCACATTTTCGCAGCACGCAACGTACGGAAACTTGACAAAATTTACTGGTTTCATTTTGTGCTAGTACTCCATGGGAACGTAGAATAACCAGAGTTGTGGAGAGGGAACAGGTAGTTCATATCTTGGTATCCGTCCCCTGCCCCACTGGCAACCACCTATAACACCTGTCCACTACAGCAGACAAGAGTTAGAAACCGATCTTGTGTCACTTTGGTCGGAGACTAACTTCTTGGTCGCGCCACGCAAAATATGCTCCGATATTCTTTCGTGTGTGTTTCGTTTATTTTTACGGCTGACGGTGTTCAGTTTACATTTCTCAAGCCTCTCGATAGCACTCCCGGAGATGCCCTTCATTGCACACGGCATGGCAACGCTTAACCGCCGCATATTTTCAAACGTTAATAATTAAACTTAATAACATCCGGCCGAGGTATGAATCCGTTAAACACACCGAGCTTTGTTTCGTTAAAGGCTGCTTCAAACAAAATTATCATTTTTCGCACGGTAAAAGAGCTCTATTTCGGATAACTGTGTCAAAGATTTTTGCGAATCATTCCGCGTTCCCACTGATTATTACTGTTTAATCCGTTGCAAAACGATTTCCGTATTCCACTGACATTCAACCTTAATGACTACACCCAGCTAATTAACTAACATCCGCCAAGGTATGCATCATAAATTATCTACCTACTGAACTTAAATAAGTATATATATTTTATCAGTAAAAAGGTTTTAATACTTCACCTTTAACTCAATTATTTTCTTAGGCATGTTATCCTGTTCTTGGCTACTTCCGTCACCAAAGATACATAACATCTTCTTACAGACAGCTGGTTTTATTTTATTGTTATTATGGTTTTTGAACGAGCTTTTTCAGCCGCCATGAACGAGCTTTTTCAGTCGCCAAGCTAAAAGTGCCCATACATTTCAAATGGTGTATTCGATTCAAAATTCATTTTGTTAGATTCTTTTTGGGACACCTGTATTGTTAACATTGTTATGAACATGTTGATATAATGTATTTAGCATATGTGTGTAACTATCTCATCTACTTTTATTGCTGTGTCAACTTTAGTTGGAAACAAGCGCCTACTTTTTTTTACTTCAAACTAAAACAGTATTTCACTCTGTACACTAAGCCATAAGTTATTATAGATGCGCAAGCAATTTGCAAATCGAGTCCAAAGTTTATTCAACGAATCGAAAATTAGAGTGTGTTTTCTCCATTGATTGGCTCCATGGAATTCAGTAAAGAATCGTCAATTTTATTTGACTTCATAAGTGAGTAAATAAGCTTAACACGCGTAATTGGAAGCATTCATATCATTTCATTGGCCACGGTTGAGACATCGAAACTGAGGACCGCGTCATCCATTTCTTATATTTTTTATACCAAACTAACAAAATACTTGGTCAAATCGCCCTGAAAACAAAATAATATTCAACATTACCGAAAAAGAAACAATTCCAAAAAAATAAAATTGGAAATGAAATCAAATATAAGGCCATGGTATTTTATTGTAAGAAACTAAAAAATAAACAGTGAAAATTCATGGATCTCCACAACCAGAATAAAAATAATGATTGATGTGGCAATTGTTTTGTTAGATGGCACTGCCACCTAAAGCGGTTACTTTCAAAATTGTTGCATCCAAATCTATCTACAATAGAGCTCTGCAGACAAGAGTGGTAAATAAGTTGGTTAGATTTTAAGGAAGAGAGAGTCATTAGTAATATGTTGATAGTATCCAGGAAGTTTAGATAGGTGTAAGAATTAAAGTTCGCTTTTAAATTTGGATCATATATTACACATAACATAGTTAACATGAATTTATTCATGCCTGGAGTACTGATATATAAAAAATAGGAATAACTTATGGTGAAAATAAACATACTGGAATTCTATAGACAATGCACATAGACTACGTTCTATAGGTATAAGCTTTTACTTGTTTATACAATCAACATATACAAATAATAACATTTTATTTATTTAAATTCTTATATCTTAAATACTATGCTTAAATAAAATGAGTAAAATAATCATAATATAAAAATTTTGGTTAAAGTCCGCTAGAATTTCGAGATTATTATTTGAGTTGGCCTTATTCATGTCTGCGGCTAATGAATGAATTTTGGCTTTGAACACCATCATCGTCTGTCAACATGCGGGTTAAATCATTTTAGAGCATCGATCAGTTTTAGTCCAACATAAGGGCACAAATTATAGACTAAAACTATGTCTTTCAGTGAACAATCTTAGGAAGTTAACGTTTTTCTTATAACGTATGGTATTTTTTCTACTTTAATTATGGACCCTTATAATCTGATATTCTTCGAAGTTGTATGACAATATGATCCAAAGCATACGTTGTAAGAAAAAGAAAAAAAAATACACATTTTAAAATTACAGCTGAGCAAGACAGAATGAAAGAGAGAGAGAGAAGCCATTTACTAATAACGTCAAACGTTGCACAATATTGTCTGATTTCATTTTTCGTACGTAGTTTTTTTTTTTAAATACACTATTTTACACATTAATCAGAAGCTACATCAACGAAAAAGAAACAAGCTTTACAATAATAGACTTTTTCGTAACAGTTTTTTTATTATTAACTCGGCCGAATATATTAAATTAAACTTTTAGAAAATCATATATGGAATGCACCCTCATGTTTTTTAACAACAAATTACAGTTAGTTGCTTAGAATTGATCAGCTAATAGATCACATATTTCCACTGATACGCTCTCCTTACTGGATCGGACTGTTAATCTATACATCTGTAACAGAAATAAAGTCTCAAATACAGATTACAGAACACATCATCAGAACAGAAAGAAAAATACCAACCTGAGCACTTTTGTTGGGTTCCAAACGTAGCAGGCAACCAACTTGTTGACTTCGCATGTGGATGATACCGGCGCAAACAAAGTTATCCGGATTGGGATCGATTCCATCGAGAAGCTGCATTCCGAAGCCCAGAATCTTTCCACGAGCTGCTTGCAGATCCATGACACCGGAGGCTTTAAATATTTTCTGAGATCGTTGTTGATTACCGCTGCAAAAACAACAAACCATTAACATTCCCCAATAAAACTCAATAAAACAATTTTATTACCCGGCCAAATTCTTCCATCTGGCGAAGAAGGATTCACCGTTCATTTCCGTCGGTTCGAAAAACTTGTTAATCGTCAATGGCAGCTTAATTGTGATCTTCTGCGGTGTGTTGCTATGTGTGAATGATATGGCAATACTAGGCGTATCTAAATAATACAATAAGTAGTAAATAAATTATCTTCTAAAATACCCCCCCCCTCTCCTAACACTCTCGTAAATTATTTTTTTTATTTGAATCTGCCCATTCACAAAATTGTCCTTAGTTTTTAAGAAATAAGCTTGTATACTAAATTTGAGATTGATTGCTCTAAAATTACAGCAGCTATCGTGTATTCAAACATTGAGGCAAAAAAAGGTATAAAAATAAGTGGTAGCATAACTTTTACTTAAAGACAACTTACCAGTATAATCGTCAATGCATTCCGCGTTTAGCATCTGCTGGATTTGTGCACCAGCTTCTAAGGTTGGTTCTACTGGCTTGATTTGAATGCTCATCTTGGCAGATTGCTCGTCGCTCCATAGCAAGTTGGGGACGAAGTTTTGGAGCGGAATAGAGGTCTTGTTTCCATAAAATAATCCCAAACGGCCCAAGTTCTGGCGGAATTCGCTCTTCACCCCTATTTGGATTAAGTCGTTTTCGAATAACACCCCATTGTTTTTACAAACGAACTTCTTGGGATTGTATAGATTATTCTGGGAACCACCAGCAGCTGGGGCGGTGGTATTGTTAGAGTTTCCGTAGATATCTCCCAAAACGTCCAGGAGGACTCCAGTGTTTCCAGTATTACCAGGTTGGGACGTCGGCGGAGTTGAAAGTCCAAGCAAGTCCCCGGAAACCGACGAAGTATTAGTATGAGGCTCGTTATTATGGTTAGAGATGGGCGTTGGGCTTTTGCCTTCTTTGATCTCGTTCTCAGGGACCCTACCAGGCTTCTTCTTCTTCAGCACAGCTAAGATCGAGCTCTCCCTCTCAGGGAAAGCAGGCATCTCCTCCAAGACTGTTGCTAGAACATCTGGACTAGCGATGATACTCAATTGCAAATATTCGGAGGCACGCTGTTGAAGTTCAGCATCAGCCGAACGCAGGTTGCTATGCTGCCTGAACACATCTTGGACTTGAGAGCGTATCTCCGGAAACAAATTAACGAATTTAATGTAAGTCGACAGCAGGAGAGCCCTTGTCATCGGGGAGCAGAGATGGTACTTGGAGTGGAGCAACTGAAACTGCACCGAAGGGGAAGAACGATGATCCCCAGCAATCAGATTCCCGAATTCGCCCAAAATATACCCACCAACTTTCACCATATTCTCATGGCAAGCTGGTGCTTGTAGGGCTTCGAAAACCGTCTTCGCTGCATATCCTTGAACTTCGTCGCGATTGATGACAATCTGGATGACGCGGTACCAAACCTCTTCGGAAACGTAGTCCCCGGCTATCCGAATTAAATTTAAGATGACGTCGACATACCAGGTATAATCAGTCGCGTATTTCTCGGCGAGGATGGCTACTTTCAGCACCATCTCCTCGCGGATCGAATAATCCGCTGTTTCCAAATAATTCAGCATCTCCTGGACTATTTCCTCGGCATTGGTCTTATCGCACATCGCATAAAGCAAATCGACGGCTTGCTGTCTAACAGAAACGTCTTTCTCCATCTTCATCGACAGGATGACAACCTCCTGGTGCTTCTTGACAGCCTCGTGCGAAAACTCTGAAGTCGCCAGGTGGCACATCGACTCCAGAGCTAAGTAACGCAAATTGGTCTCTCGGTTACTTAGGAATTGTCCCAGTTGGTTGCAAGCACGCACCAGCAAGTTTGCTTCGCTGTCGTTATGGATGATGAGGCTTATTGCCTCGAAAAGTACAGCATTCTTCGCATTCGAGTGCTGCACCTTTTTCGACTTCGGAGGCTCTTGAGCTTTGTTCAATATTGTCTCCAAGCATTCATTCAGGCGACCTCGAACACCAGGATCTTCAGCTATTGGGAAAAGTGATAGAGATAAAATATTAGACATAGTAACTTTGAAGTACTTCACCGATTTTTATTTGTTCAGCAGATAACAATACAGATTATTATTATTGTGTAGTTTTTGAGGAGTAATTCTTTAATTTTTCTCCAAATATACGTAAGTTCTATTACGATAAAATTACTAGCGTACCTGGAGGAGTATAGTTTTGAAGTAGCCGTAACAGCTTCACAGAGAGCCAAGGAGCAGGGACAAAGTAATACGTATAATCTTGAAGGTCTGTGTAGCTAGCAGTAACGATCTAAAAGAATATGTTCGAGTGAAACAGTTGTAAGAATAGTTCAAGTCGTACCCTGCTCAATCGAGAAACTGCGAGGGAGACGCATCCCTTATATTCGTCAGGGTTCTTCTTGACCAACGCGTCTATAAGACTGGTAGCAGCGGTCACGACACCCATGTGTTGATCGTTAAGCAGATGGATTATTCTGGAGGTCCACTCGCCACCTGGAATAATCTCTTGCGATGTCCGGAATAACCTTAGCAGGCATAAGGCTGCACTTTGTTTCACCACGTCCATGGTGTCCCTAATAAAATATCAAAAAAGTTACAGAAAAGCTTATTACTTATAAAAAGGTAATTTTTATGATCCAATTGATGTGAACCAAAAAACCACCACATTAAAAAATAAACTTACCCAGAGACGAGGAGTTTTGGTATCTCGTTTCCGAATGCTTCGGCCATTTCTTTGCTGCCGATATTGGCGATGCATTGCAATGCTAGGTTTACGTGGATGGGATTCCTAGATTGTAAATCGTTCTTAATGCTCTGAATAATTAGTTTGATAAGTTCGCTGTTCGTGTTGACTAGTACAGATATAAATAAATAACCCTGAAAATGTCATCAGTGAGTTTGGAGCCAAGTGACGAAAAAACGACTTACAATTTGTTTCTCTGAGTATTTATTGGATGATAGGAGATTGACCGCCTCCATATGCCCAAAGTCAATGTCATGGCCGAGCAGAAATATAAACAGGAGCTTGCAGACGTACTTTTTCTTTTGGTAACCGTCCAAAGTCCTGTCCCCCTTGAATTTGCTCCTAATATTCGCTAGTTCCTTGTTGATTCGTTTTATCTCCGCTTCCTTGCTCTTGCCTGAAATATCGCAGCGTTCGTACGGACTCAAGTCACCGGAAGACTAGGATACTCACAGTTTCGTATGTCGGATATAAATACTGCAAGGCCTCGCATGCCATCTCCTCGAACTGCTGGCATTTTTAAGGGCTGCCCGGCACCGCACTCGCTTCAAACCTTAAAAAGACGATAACATTATTTTAAAAGTGACCCACATCTGTCCCTACTGCACCAAAATAAGAAAAAGGTCAAATGACCCTCCCCCTGGCGAAGATAGCGAATTTTGACAGGCCGAATACTGGCAGAAATACGCCCCTACCTGGGTATAAACGTCAATGTCGGTGATGTGGTTAGATTGCTCGTCACAACGACCAAAAAATCTTAACAATATACCCAACACCCTATTTACAAATTACTTCTACGGTCTAGTGCGAAAGGAGAAGGAGGCGCTGCAAGCCGGTGTCATGTCACGATAAAGTCGGTAAAAGAGGAGCGCTATATTGCTATCATACCCTGCTAAAATCGAATTGATGTAGGTAAATAAAATAATTAAAAACGAATACTAACACACGATTTAACAACTTTACAAATTACTGTTTTCAACACAAAAATATTTATTATCTAATTTAGCACCAATGGAATGTACGCCACCACAAAATAGAATTGAATCAAATTTGATTGTATACATGACATATATTATCTCATTTCCTTTTTTAATTGAAAATAATTTCTTGATAAATCGTGTGATAACACTGCTCATATGACTATGTGCACACGGAATATTATTCAGTATAAATTTCAACAATAATAATTACTACGTAGTAAGGTCTAAAAGTTTCCAACCAGTGTTAAAATTGGAATTGACGCTGTTCAAAGATCAAACTCTATCATTTTATCAACCCAGTATACTATTCTATTATCATACATTTAAAATTTTGCCATTATTATCTATCATCAAATTTAAAATTGTACGTATAATGCCTGCCACACACGTACAGACCGAACTGCGCAGATTTATCGAAGTCAGTAAATATCCGGTTTTACATTAAGACCTGATAATAATAATAATAATAAATAATAACAAAAATACCCGGTATCATACATCAAAAAACAATGCCCACCTAACATTTAATTAAAGTTTTGTGTTCAATAATTCTTGATCGATATTGTTGATTATTTTTTTACCAGAATCTTATTATACCGGGAAAACCGGTGGAGTTGACGCTGTTCACAGGCAAAACTCATCATTTTATCAACCCTTACATTTAAAATGTTTTTAAATGTAAGGGTTGATAAAATGATAAAATAATTATTATCTATCATTAAAATATTTAAAATTGTACGTATAATGCTGGCCACACACGTACAAACTGAACTGGGCAGATTTATCGAAGTCAGTAAAGTATTATGTATTATGTATTACTCAGCCAAAAAATAACGTCCACCTAACATTTGATTGAACTTTTATGTTGAATAACATTTATAATAATCTTTGAACGATTTTGTTGATTGTCTTTTGACCAGAATCTTATACCAGGAAAACGGGGGTGTATGTTTAAGATTCCCGCGAACTGTGGAGCAGGTATAGGTATTCAGTACAAATTATATGCGCAATGTATAAAATAAAACGTGCATTTATTGTAAGCATTTGATAAAATATTGGACCAATACAAAAAAATATTTGAGAAATGCAAAAAGTTACCTGTGCATTAAAAAGAATAAATGTGCAATAAATTTGTATAAATGTACATCAGAATAAACAATTGTGCATTTATATATTTGAATGTTCATTTCATAATATATTTGTACACTTAAATAAATAAATGTGCAATAAAAATGTTATAAGCCGCTTAAAAAGTACTTGTTCTTTGAAAAAAATATATTTTTAATGGTTTAAATCAATCAGCATTTGAAAATATTATAAGCACCTTTAATAATCTAACTTGTACCATGACAAAATTATAATACGCCCTAGAAAGAATATAATGTGCATTAAGTTCTGAAACCTTTAGTGTACACTGTATGTACATAAAAAACTAAATTAAATCATCAGCTCAGCCTTAATTTTGAAGCCCAGTAGATTTAGTGCTCAATATTTATGATTTTAATGCACAATATATTCACTTTTGGGCACAATATGAATAAAATATTGCTCATTATATCATTAGGTATTATTTTAATGCACAGGTTATGCATTCTAGGGCTGTATTTTTGTATTTAACATATTTATATTTATTTAATGCACAATATTTATTATTTTAATGCAAAAAGTATTTATTTTAATGCACATATCTACTTAAATAATGCACGCTTAAATCGCACCCGTAGGTATTGTTTGAAACTTTTGGACCGTACTGGGTATCATCAGATTATTTCTGGAAATACTACAGTAATCTCTCTTGAGTCTCTTGATTCTAAATTATAAGAATAAATTGTTACTTGGTGTGTTTATCTGGAGAAGATACTCAAGATACAATAAGGAAGTCGCGTGAGGAATCTAAGCAAGTTCATAAACTACTGTATTGTACATATTGCATCGTGCGTATATTTTTTTATTGACGATAACAGATTTTATATAATGATAGGTTTATTTTAGATATTCCTATCATAAAAATAATAATTTGTCCTACCTATAATTTTTATGATATGTAGTTAAAAGACTATAATTTAAGTATTTAAAAGGATAACATACCAACTTACTCATTGATATTTACATATTATGTATTTTATGATACTTTCTTTATTTACCAGTTTCAAATTTCAGAAATGTGATTAATTTATCACATCAACAGTTTTCTAACAAAACAGTGTGACTAAATGAAGAGTGGACTGGTAAAGAACAGTAGATCTGGCAACACTGCTACTGTACGGACTCTCATTAGTTTTCATGAAAATACGGCAAATGTACGCGACGCGAAAACCCACTAAGAACTCGTCGGCGAAGTGAAAAGGTATCTTTAATTTACAATGTATAAATAAACCACCCTATTATTGATTAGAGTTGATTAAAGTGACATTTGTCCAGTGGTGGGAGAACACACTGTACTCGGTGAATCGCGCGCTTGCTGTAGATATTATGACTTTAAACAACACACATTTGCAATATTGGTGACTAATCGTGGATAACAGAACCGATCAACACTTTTGTTTACGGTTGACTTTTATCAACACTCATCAGTGCTATGGTGCTGCTCATTGTCGGCACCCTTGGTATATCCGTCCGGTTGGTTGACCTTCAGCCATTGTAACGACATCTTCAGGATTGCTACAGACGACGAGTTTTTACAGTCAGTACCTATCACACAATTGTTTTAGTCATAAATATTTCAAACTCAAAGGCGCGTTCAGTTTAAATTTTCACCGAAATCTTTCTCTTTCTAACTACATATTCTGACACCGGGTTAAACAAAGATTCCAAATTGGCTGAACGCATCTTTGAATTGCTGAGATTTTTTTAGTATTAGGAATTTTCGGGAATTATGATGCATTGCAACTATTAAAAGGAGTTATCGATTTAAAATAGTTCGAGTTAGAAACTGTCATTCATTAATTTGTAGATAATTGGTGATTATCTGTGGGTAAAATTCAATAGTTGACTTGATTGATGGTTTGTTGAGAACTGCAACCCACGGATCACGAAGCAATTAAGCCTGCTTTACACGTACGATGCATGGTAGCGATGTACAGACCGAACTGCGCAGATTTATCGAACGTGTGTATGATAACTGATAAGTCGTAAAAAAGATTTATCATGCTGGTAAATTCTGGTTTAACCACTTTAAAATTAAGGCATGTAAAACAAAATTAGACGTACAATCTATCTTGTTTTCTTTTGACTTAAATTATTAGGTCTAATATCATTGAAAGTACGCGTTACCACTAACATACAAATCGTCAAAATCAGATATCAGCGTTAATACATCATTTCCCCGTTTGACAGAAACAGAGACGGGAGCACCCCCAGCAAAATTAACCGGAGATGAAAGATGTCATGCGCTCTCTTGCTCTTTTTATGTATGACATCTTTCATCTCTCTTTAGTTTTGCTGAGGGAGCTTCCGCCTCTGTTTCTGTCAAACGTGGAAATGATGGTTTTTATGCGCAATATTTATTATTTTAATGCAAAAGTTATTCATTTTTGGGCATAATATGAATAGAAAGTGCTCGTTATAACATTTTGTATGTAACATGTTCATATTTATTTAATGCTCAATATGTATTATTTTAATGCACAAGCTATCCATTCTAGGGCACAAGATGAATAAAATATTGCTCATTATAACACTTGTATATAACATATTCATATTTATTTAATTCTCAATAGTTATTGTATTCATGCTCAAATTATTAAATCGAATGCCTAAAATATTTATTTTAAGGCACATATCAATTTAAATAATGCACGCTTAAATCGCACCCATTTTATTCTAAAATTACGTAATACATAATTAATAAGTAATAAAAAAATCATGTCTTAAATTTTACACCAGAATGTATCCTTAAATTGCTACGTGTGTGGCAAGCTTTGAACACATCTTTGGGAAAGTAAACCAAAAACAATCCGCATTAGATTATTTTAGATGTTATAGAATAATTATAGCCATTAAAGGTATTATTTTTCATTTCGTTTAATAGTATAATTCACGAATAAACGTACCGCAAACAATACAGAACGAATCCTAACCTCAAAAACCTTAGTGACCGACCAATTGTCATGCGTTCACAAAAAACTATGTGCGGCTAAAATGGCGTCACTCAGCTGCGCAGCGATCTGTGCCGCCAAGCTAGTGTAGCGTTTTTAATATTGTTTATTATTCTGCGCTTTAAGGTTATGTTGCTGTAGCCTTTCATACAAGACTACCTCAACCATGTCTGGGCTTACTACAAACGCTCCTACCTCGGCGGACGCCTGCCTTAGCATCGTCCACAGTTTGATGTGCCACAGACAAGGGGGCGAAAGCGAGGGCTTTGCCAAGCGTGCAATCGAATCTCTCGTAAAGAAGCTCAAGGAGAAACGGGACGAACTAGACTCTCTAATAACCGCCATCACAACAAATGGAGCACACCCGAGCAAATGTGTCACCATTCAAAGAACCCTTGATGGTCGACTACAGGTAAGCTAACCGTTTGCAAAAATTATTCAAAAACGTCAATTATTTGGGGCGTATCTTTTTGATAGGTTGCGGGTCGTAAAGGGTTTCCGCACGTAATATACGCTCGCATCTGGAGATGGCCGGATTTGCACAAGAACGAGTTGAAGCATGTCAAGTATTGTCAGTATGCTTTCGACCTGAAGTGCGACTCCGTTTGTGTAAACCCGTACCATTACGAGCGAGTTGTGTCGCCCGGAATTGATTTATCCGGGTTGACACTGCAGACAGGACCAACACGTCTTGTGAAAGACGAGTACACAGCCGGGGGACCTGTGCCAGGCAGTAGCATGGAGGTCGATAATGAACTTGGCGTCGCTGTATCGCAGACTATACAGCATCATCCGCCACAACAGAATTTCCAACTCCCTGGGCTGCAGCAAGCTCAAGGTAAGTGCCTTTCTCGATGTGAGCATGAGTGTGACGTTCAAAAATTATGTACAAATATATGTATGCATATTTGGTAGTATGTTGTATATTTTTTTTTGATGCTTAAAACTATCTTTCAATTAGAATTATTAATATTCTATGCCCTAGTCAAAATTTCCTGCATTAAGGCGGCGCAATACATGTATTTTTCAATTGATAATGTTTGATTAATGCTTTAACGTAGGAAGAATTTGAATACAGTGATTTTAATTATCTAAAGAATGAACAATGATATCTGAAATTTTTAGTAATCTCAAATACACAAAGTATGGAAACATGACACCATTTCTGTATATTTTTTCTATATTTTTTGAACTGATATTGATAGATCTGACCATATATTTTTTATTTAGAGTCAAGTAATTTTTCTAAATGTAATTTGAATGTAAAATAGTTAAATAATTAAATTTAATTAATTTTCATTATATACATATAATAAGCAAGCTACACAATATGTTAAATATAATAGAAAACTAATTACAAAAAATTAAAGGTAAGACCATTTTTCTTTATATCGGATGGTAATATCAGTTAATTTAATATTTTCTTGTTAAGATTATTACTTTCTATGTATTAGTCTTGAAAGAACATGGTGATTAAACCTAGAACTGTTGCTAGTTGGTTTATCAAGTTAGTTTGTGTTTAAGAATTGTTTGTTGTTAGAAGTGAGCGTATCCGAGATAAAATACTGCAAGTAGTTAACAACAAGATATGATGTGCCTGGTAACGAACAATAGAATTCTGGGTACTTTCATTATCAAGGCAAAATATTTATCCGCCAATTCACAATAAATAACAGCAAAAAAAAAACGAACTGCTCGACTTCTTCGGTACAGCAGTCATTCTGTTAAGATGCTTCTTGAAATTAGCTTGCTAGTGCATCAGATGTTGTTCGATTTCATACCGCTTGACTTTTACTTAATACTATCCCCTATTTTTTTAATGCTCTACTTAACTTTATTGATAGTTATTCAGTTGATCAACATATCCCATTTTCTGATTAGCGCATCGCTGAAACTTATATTTTCTTTTGCATGGTTTATTTACGTTGCTGTATTAGGTGATCCGGGGATTTATAACAACAACCGCGTCATGGGGCCACCCCAGACCGTTCCAAAACTAGAAGCGACACCTGACCCATGTCCTCGCACAAACTGGGTACCTACACGCATGCATCTACCACTTCGTAAGATTTTTTTTCTTTTCGTTTGTTCATGTTTCTTGCTCTTTACACATATTTATTTGTAATTCTGTTCTATTTAGCACCCGTACCAGTTCATCAACATAACCTTCCAGGTCAATCGCAAGTCCAAACTGGTACGATGTCGCACCAACAGGCAGCTGGTACTACTGGAACGCCAATACATAATACCGGGCAGTTTTACAGCCAGCCGCAGGCGACAAGTGTTCCCGAACGTGCGCCAGCTGACACGATGGCCCAAACGATTGGTAAACGCCGTTTTGAGTGTTGCGTACTCAGGTTCATCTCTTGTTGCGTTTAGGTGGTAATAGCTCGCCCGTGTCTCCGCATCTACAACAGAATGGGTTCAATAATACGACGGGACAGGTCCCGTCGACAAATAACGTCCCGGGACAAGTTGCTGGTAACCAACCGACCGCCACCTTGGGACAGAACTTCACCGGTGCTGGAGGCACTTGGACTGGGTCCAATACTCTCACATACACCCAGTCGATGCAGCCTCCCGATAACCGGAATCATCACAACTCTTATTGTAAGTCATTTTTTTTTATTAATAATAATAATAAACTTTATTTCACCAAAATACATTTGTAACAGGGAAATGGTCAAAAGAAAAGAAAAATGCACATAACACATATCAATTTAAGATACAATAAAGTTTAGTCTATCTCATTTTTCAAGTAATTCCTGAATTCTTCAACATCATAGAAGATTTTGTCGGTCAGCAGGTCTCGGAGATCTGCTTTTAGTTTCCTTGGCGCTTTACTCCTCCAAAGGGCAGGTAACATTATTTACCCGCCTCTCTTCTTTAGAGCAAACTGATGGAAAAAACGGTTTAGACGTGTCCCCTCTGGCCAAAAACTTGGATCTTGTAGTACGTCTAAATTCTTTATATTGAATGCGACTTTGAATGAGGAATATTCTTCTGGATGTTTCAATGACAACTTCGTACATATTGGATTTTGGATATTTTTTGACGTTATATACGACTTTAAATTTTCTTCTGAAGAATCAGGGTGTAGTCTGTAAACATGTAGATACCCGTAGCTTGGGACCGCTTTTAGTGCGTTATTGACATCAGTTGCTGCGCCGTGGATTGTTTTGATACTTCGCCGCTTCTTATACTGCACCAATTTAAATTCCTCTTCATCTTTGGGACACTGTAGATGTGTACTCTTGATTACAAATAATGTAACATATTTGAGTTATGTAAGAACATTCATTTACATTTAGTTGGATTCATAGTAAAATAAGAAATTCATTAACAACGATAAAAGCCGCTATGTCAACTAGACTTCATATAATCATAAGTTTCTGCTAAATCTTCTTCGATAACTGAATCAGAAAATATGGAACATTCACACGATTGAATGGATGATGATGACAAGGAAATGTCTGTTGTTGATATATCGCCAGATGAGACTGATAATTTTATTCTTTGTTTTAAAAATGATTTATTTTTGTAAGAATAACTTTTATTTTGTGATAAGAGAATACCTTTTGAATTTGTGAAAAAAGAAAAACCTTTATTTAGTAATCAAATATTTCCTTTTACTGCTATTATTAATAACAATATTATGTTTATAAATACCCCTATAAATACCCACTTAAAATAAATACCCACCCGGTATTTACCTACCCTTGATAATAAATACCCGGATATTTAACATCACTGCCTGTACTACATAATAAATAAATTTACGATCACCAATTATTGTTTTCAACTTACGACGTAACAGATTATTTGTAAATGTCAACTTCTTATTTTTTTCATTGATTTTCATAGATCCTCATTGGCTTAATAATAAATTTATAAATTAAGTTATAACTTACATAACAAAATTTTCAAGTAAATGACAATTGAAATTAAAATAATGTGCGTAAAATACATAAATATGTTAAACGTTCAATAACTTGTATTCTTTAACCAATTTTTATTCTCTTTTTTTGAAATAATGTAAAGAAATCCATCAAAATTATCACGTATCATTGTAAATTTGTAAAAGAAAAGTTTACACCTGATGAAACCGACTAAACGAAAATAATGTTTCTGGTCAACTTTCGAGACTTACAAAGCCAGTATCAATTCTTCACATTTTGTTTTTCTGGTTCATTCTAATAACTGAATTTTTGTAGAATATACATAATTTCAAGTAAATCTTTGCAATTTGAAATGTGGTTAAAGCTAGTGTTTATACCAAAACAGACTTTAAGAAACCCACTTTTGGAATTCTTAAATTCCAAAATACCGGTTTAAAAAAATTCTTACAGATGATATAAAAATATCAATTTAATTTGTTGTTTTGGTATCGAACTATTTTCTGTAATACAAGGATCAGCCAAATCATTGTTATGTTATGGCCAGATCACAGGTATGTTGAACAAGATAAAATTCTAGAAATGAAACACAAGCAAACACCTCAAAACCAGTTATTTTTTTCTAACTTAACCAACAAAATTCACATTCACACTTTTAGTCTCTCTCTGTTGTTTTCTTACTTCAAGCATTCTCTTCGTGTACCAACCGTACTACATACTTATACTAAAAGCGACCACCAATAATCTATCTAAAATGATGTGTGCGTTAAGTGAGTTTATATAACCTATAGCCGTAAACATTGGGTGATTGCTTACATTTTGTGTGATCAACTTTAGGGAGCCACAACAACGAGGTGAGCATTTCTGGGCCCTTGTCTACGCAGCCGGCACCCGAGTATTGGTGTTCAGTCGCGTACTTTGAACTAGACACCCAAGTTGGGGAGACGTTCAAGGTTCCGTCCAGCTGCCCGAATGTCACCATTGACGGCTACGTCGACCCGTCAGGCGGTAACCGTTTCTGCTTAGGGGCCCTAAGCAACGTTCACCGCACCGAGCAGAGCGAACGGGCCAGGCTGCACATCGGCAAGGGGGTACAACTAGATCTACGCGGAGAGGGTGATGTTTGGTTGCGCTGCTTAAGTGACCATTCTGTCTTCGTCCAAAGCTACTACCTCGACAGAGAAGCCGGTCGACAACCTGGTGATGCTGTTCATAAGATTTACCCTGCTGCTTATATTAAAGTAAGTAAAAAATTTTCCGATTTTTTTTTTTTTTTTATTGGTTGATGGGTAATCCCTTTTTTTCGGCATTTTAAAACAACGTCTTAATAAAACGAACACTAAGAATGGATATTTTATTATAATAATTCATATTTACTAATAATTATTTATCAATCATCATATCAACCATACTAAAAAATAAACCATATTGCTATGGTTTTATTATTGCTAGTATTAATACTAATAACTGTTCTAAAATTTTGTCCACAATTACATCTAACATCATTTTTTCTTCATCCTCTATAATGTTTTCATTTTTAATTTGCGTAACATAATTGCTGTGGCTGATGTATGAAGCCACACTCCTTCAACATTCCTTTTTGAGGGTTCTTCTCTTGCCATTGCGTGCGTTCTGCCACTTTAGGCGCTAACCGCTTGAACTCAGCGGACGGCAGCTATTGGGCAGCAACAACATGAACGCGAAGGCCATTGGTTGCTGAGTTCAAGCGCTTAAGCGGCTTAAACTGGCAGAACGCACCCATTGTCCTTGTATTCTTTTATCACATGGTAGACATAGCAATTTTGCGACCCCTATAAGTAAAATGAAACCAAACGCTGTAATTTAGATTCCTAGTTTAAAGACACTTGACTTACGAACTCGGTCCATACGAAGTTCTAAAAAGGTACTGCTTACTTGAACTGAACTGGAGTAAAAAATAGCACCCAACCAGCGCCGCCGCTGACATGCAAGGCGCCCTTGTGCAACGCCTTTCATGGCGCTCTTCTCGATCATTTCTGAATACAGTGCCCAAAATTTTATGTTCTCTTCAAATTAGAGATAATTTAGATGAACCTCTTGGGGCCCATAACAGAACATCGGTAATTTTTGATTATTTTTTATTTTGAAAAGCTCCTTTCAGCTGAACAAATTAACTGTCATGGGTAACCCTAAATATGTTCTTTAAGGCTCCGTTTTAAAAACATCGCAACTTCCAAACGAAATATTTCGTTGCAATGTTTTTTTTTGCTGGGAGTGGTCTGCCTGGCCCCCACCAACGTCAACCAGGCCGCAGTTTTATGATAAGGGGAAGTTGGGGGGTTTAGAGGAAGCAGGCAAAGGCGGAGCATAGTCGACGCGAGTACATTCGAAGGGGAAGTACTCAGCCAGTTTGTCGCCGCGCGTCAGCGCTTTCGCTTTCGCTCAAGTTACAATGTATTAGTGTTCTCACTCATCACGGTCGCATATATGCATCCCGGACTGCACACAGCTGGCTGGCGGCCGCCAGGCGGTAAAAGAAAATATATTGATTTAATTTAGAGAGAGCGCGCTTGCTATTATAATATTTAATCTTTTTAACAGGGTGACATTAATACAGTATAGTAAATTGACAAAAATGTATTAACTCATGATAACTCATCGGTGAATTATGGACTTCAATTTAGAAAGGAATTAATTAAAATCGAGCAATGAGGACCCAATACATCTATAAACATGCTGGATATCGAACGAACGCACGGCAGTGACACACGAAGACAAAAAAATAAAAAAAAAATAATCTGATGCGTTCAGGCACATTACTTTATCATACCATATATAAAATTAATAGTTTAGCTGCATGAGATTCTATTTGATCGAGATCGGCAATGTCTGCTTTAAAATAAAACTACTGGAACTAGACGGATATTTTGATTATATTGACAGTAGGTATTGTCAAAACATCAGCGTTTGACGCTACCTACTGTCATTAGAATCACAATATCTGACAAATCCTGGCTAACTAGTTTTAATGCAGCGATCTCGATAAAATAGAATTTGCTCATGCAGCTAAACTATTCATTTTACCAAAAAATGCCATAGTCATAAATTGTTCAGAATTTCCTGTAGGCACTTTAATTTATTATTTAACTATTTCGACAAATTTCCAGAAATGGCAGCTTATTTGCAGAATCTTTCAAAAATGCTATAAGACTAAACCTCCAGTTCCTTTGGATCCTTTTCAACAGAAAGCTTTTCAGCTCTAAGTTTGGTTATGAAACTTCTAAATATGAAGTTTCGTCCCGATACCTTAGTAGTTTCTCCGGAATCGTCGCCACAAAAAAAACACACACACATACACAGAATTTTTTTTTTACCTGGGTCAAAAATGTTCAAGGGATCCAAAAAGACATTTCCGCTAAAACCTCAAAAATTTTGTTTGGCACGATTACAATACTTTACATACTACGTATGATAAAGTAAAATCATAGTACATAGTCCAAAGTTCCCCAAACCATTTATATAAATTCCAAATATTTTGTCACCTACAAGTTCGCTATATTTTATAAACGTTTTGGGCGCCATGAATACAAGATTCATGAATGAAAACAAATTCTGGCATTGGCTATAGGTATCCAATTCCCGCTGTAATACTGCCCAATACAGTCGCTGAACTAATATCCATTAGAGCCGACCCAAGTTAGTCACTGCTAATTGTCTCTTCCTGTCCACAAAACCGACATTTTAAATAAAACGTTCATTTGAGTCCTGTTCTGGTCTCTTTGTCTCATTTGTAATTAAATAATTATAATATTGTTCTTTTAGATTATCTATACATATATTTTAACGTAGGTGGTACGTAGTCGTCTTTTACTAATTCGTCTAGAGGACAGATGCGGATGTTTAGGTATTTTGCCACGACTTCTACCCATTATTAAACAAATATACCTAACGCCTAGCAGGTATAACTACACTAAGTATAATATCATACAGTATATGACTTTTATCGTGTGTTAAATTTGTAAACCGTGGGTATAAATGTGAAATGCGAGAACTCGGTTCTCCCGATTCAATATACGCTACGGTCAACTTGTGAACAGTCTAATCTAAAAATAGCAGTAGGCGTGGCGTAGTTATAGGCGGTGTTTAAAACTCCTAACGTCTGCTGTCTACATCGGGCCCGTAATATAGGCAAATTACATACATTTCTGGCAATTACGCTTTGTTATCGCAATTATAATGTTTAGATTAAAATTGTACTTAAATAAAAAATCTATTTTTGTATCATGAGTTGGGCTAAATGTTTTATATTTGAAAAAAACCAAAGATGTAGAAGTAAAATTGATTTTTATCGTTAAAAAAATTTTTTTTTCATCCAGCCCAACTCGTTATTTATCCAAGAAGTTACATAAAATATTTCATAAACTTTGAATAATAAATAACGCCTTTATTTGCAAACGCGTTTTAGGAGAGGTAGAGCTGGGTCTTAAGCAATGGAAATATTTGCAATTGTATCACCTCAATTGTTTTTGTAAATTTAATAAAATTTAAATCGTCAAGGGGGTCATGCCATTATGTAAAAAATATCTTTTAGATTTTATTTCTTCCTATAGTGAAATACCATCAAGTAATAAATGTAAATCTTTACATTGCTTTTACAATTTTACCCTCATTCCAATCCTTTAAGTTAGAAATTATAAGAAATATGTCATTATGCTGCTCTAAAGCTTTACATCGTTCATTGAAAGACAATTATTGTCTTTAATTTTGTAAAAAAATAGTTTGTTTTAAAATGTATATTAGCAAAATCAGTACTACATTTAATATGTATCTGGGTTATATCATGTTTGTTTACAATATAAGGCAAATGTTTCCAATCTTCATTGCCATTTGCAATTTGCCATCTCCAAATATGTATAGTATAAACAGAATACGGTTTCTTTGGAAATTGAGTATCGTAACCATAGTCTTGTAGCATACTTTCCATTTGGAAGTATCCGACTATAATAACTAGACCAAAATTTTCTATACGAAACATTTCTAGTAAAATCCTATTTTTAATTTGAGAAGTAGGTAAGTAATGTTTGATTAACAAGACCCTTTGTTTGATCTTCAATTTACTGGGACACGCAGATACATATTATATGCGTTTTCTTCTATGGGCATTTCACGCACAATATTCGATGATGACATTAAGGGTATTTTACACTATACTACTTTCGTCTTTTTCTAAACTTCTTTTTAGTCACTAGAAAAAAGTTCTAAATAATAGTATAGTTGGAAATGCCATCCTATTATATTTCTAAACTTTTTCTTAGTATAGATACATGCGCAGTGTAGGCATTTGTAAGGTTTGCCAACAGTGCGACCGTGAATCATATTGTTTTGTTTTGACATACCGCAGAAAAGTATACGTTTAACGTCCCAGTGACGCGCCACGCTTTGTACAGTTGGTTTAATTTATGTAATTTAATTTGTACTAACATGTTTACAGTAAAACATTGCACAAATAAACCTGTATAAAGTAAACAAACAACATAACCTTAAATTCAACAGGTTGGCTATTCTGGAATAGATAAAGAAGTGTGTCTAATACACCCATCTTTTGTTACTTTAAAACTTTTTTCTAGTTACTAAAAAGAAGTTTAGCAAAAGAAAGTAGTGCAGTGTAAAATAGCCTTTAGCAAGTAATCGTCTTCTTCTTGTGTATTTTTGGAAGATGGACTTGCTGGGGCAATTTTTTTTCTTTTCTAAGTCTACTAAATATGTTTTTAGAGATCGTGACACTTGTTTATCTACTTCCTTTTCAAATGCATTTCTTTTCATATTCTGAACACCTGACAATTTTTCCTTTTCAAAAGCATTTTATAAACGCATGTTATAGGCAATGTTGTAGGGGTCTAGAGATCTGTATAGACACCGGTAGATAGCACGCTCTTGTATTTCCGGTATACCGCGCCAATATAGAGGCATAATAAATAAATAAATAGAGGCACCTTTTTCGGCGCCATCCTGTCATGGCGCCCTTGTGCGGCGCACAAAATGCACACCTAGTTGCGGCGGCCCTGCACCCAACAAGTCAATGCAAATCGTTTTGAATGTTTATTTACATACAACCTAACCTATTCAACGCCATAACGTAAGTTTGTCTAGTGTAAAACAGCCTAGGATTTAGGCAATCACAAACACGGTTATCCTGGTGACAAATTTGAAAAATTCCTCCTGGTTTTTAAATAGACTATACTGGTTTATGTGCATTTTAAGTACTTTATTTTATTATCATTGCTATATTATTAATTTGTTTAAGCATCGTTTACATCTACTTAACGTACGAAAAATTAAAATTATCGTACAAAATTTAGATTTGTTCCTTTTACATTCACTTACGGTGGAGTGTTTGACATGCGTAGGGTTGCCATCCGTCCCGATATATCGGGACTGTCACCGTTATTGTCCTAGTTGTCCCGATAAAGTCGTGTAAAGTCCCGACGCGTTTCGTAGTTATTGTATTTGTATTCTTTCGTAATTTTAATCGACATCTGGAAAAACTTTTATCATGTCATAGCTGTAAATCCCTATTTTTGACAAACAAGGGATTATGGATACTTACTTAATAATTATTATTATTTTCTTCACATCTCACTGCAGCACTGTATAACAACACTGTTATACCTTTTTAAGTTTTTTCAATATATTTTTATTTCTGTTCAGAAATGTGTCAGAAATAAAACATGTACCGATGCCTCTGGGATATTAAAATAAATGAAGGAAAACGAAAAAGAAATTATGCCTAAATTAAACCTTACATACAAAGGAAAACCGGTTAATCGTTAATTGGCGACATTGGTCACCCCCCTATATGGTCTCCATTTGAGTGTTTTTCCATTGAGTATCCATCTTGCTCCTTGGCTATACCGTACTGATGAGGACTAATAGTCCGAAACACGTGTCTACAGTTGCTTCTTCTTCTATGACGGACCTTTCTCCTCTTACATACAAAGTTTCACAAAAAAAAATCTTTTGAATTTTTACACCACGGAAATGCTACAAAACAATTTAAAAAACTGTGCGGCTTACATTTGATTATAAGAAATTGCCACAGTACGATCTAAACCGCGCTAGAGTAGCATTATGAACTACTTTTTGTCTTGGAAATCTCATTGTGTTAATCTGAAAAAAAAAACTATTTAAAGGGTTTTAACAATTCTGAACATCTATGAATAGTTAAGCAATAAAAAATCCCTAATATTATTTCTTATTTTTTTCCCATTCAGTTCGTTATTGCAGTTTGCTTTGCATTTAAAGAGGGCTTTTTGTACTGACCGCTGTGTGTTCCATTTAGGAAAATAATGGATTTGGTAATTGAAGAAAGACACTCTTACGTGGGTGTAAACCATGTGTCAACAAACTGTAGATTAGGCTGGGCTTTTTTGGCCCAAACATGTTTTTGACCTTTTTAAAATGTTATATGACCTGAATAACAATTACAGCATTTATTTCATAATTTAAAATAATATTTACGGGTTACTAGCGGTTGTCAAACTTATTTTTATTTTTTTTTAAATAAAAACAATAGTTGTATGTATTTTTATGTGTATTCATTTTAATAAGTTTGCATACAATATTAATAAAAAAATATCGAACAAAGTACAACCGGTTCTGATATTTTTTTGTCGTAGAAACTGGATCAGGTCAGAAAACATAAATTGTGAATTGACTCCAGTTATTGGGAAAACCAAATCCCAAAGTAACCTCTTTTGTACATTTTGGCACTGATTTTCTCAAAAACTGGACATAATTTAGTATATCGGAATTCATACTAAAATATTCTTATTTTATATCATATTTTTTTTTATTTTTACAATTTTGTGATCAACGTTTTTATTTACATTAACTAAGGTTGCATAAGTAGGTATATTAATTCTAAAAACATTATTGTGAATTTAAAAGATAATTATCCCTACCGTTATAGTATATTAAAGAAATTTTCAAAAAATATTCGAAGAAAGAACAAGAATGTTGTGTTACAAAAAAGTTTTTTCGATGCGATTTGGATTAGGAACTATTGCATGTATTATTGCACCTTAAATTTGTCTTCTCTCTCTTATAATAAAGTTAACGTTAGCTTAGACAAGTAAAATCACACTGTATTTTCCCAGTCACTAATGTCCCGACAGTGTTACCATAAAATATGGCAACCCTAGACATGCGCATATGACAGTGACACAATATGATACCTGTTGCTTTTATCGATAGCTAAAAATATTGCAAACCAGCACAAAGACAACAAACTTCAAAACACAAGAGTTAATTTTTAGGTTATGTACCTGTCACCATCATCCGTATTGTCAAAGTTGAAAGCCTGTGATTGGTGCACTTAGCGCACGGATTCTGATAAGTTGAAGTCGAGTGAACAATTCCGTACGTAACATATAATTCAATGATGTAAACGATACTTTATTTTTATTTTTTTTTTTTAATAATGAATTGTATAGCAGTGTACTATGCGCCATTTTGGTTTATTACAATCTGGTACTTACTGACCATAGTACAGAAATTAAATTAAACTTCTTTATTTTTAGGTTTTTGATTTACGACAGTGCCATAACCAAATAACGACACAAGCAGCGACTGCGCAAGCAGCTGCTGCAGCTCAGGCTGCCGCGGTTGCAGGACATATTCCCGGACCACATTCTGTAGGCGGTATAGCTCCCGCTATAAGTAAGTCAAACCCTTACGACTATTCGAGAAAAGAAAAATAACTAAAGATGATCTATTCTTTTCAGGTCTCTCCCCAGCAATAGGTATAGGTGTCGACGATCTCAGGCGATTATGCATATTGCGTTTGAGTTTTGTGAAAGGTTGGGGGCCAGACTACTTAAGGAAATCCATCAAGGAGACACCTTGTTGGATCGAGGTGCACCTCCATAGAGCTCTTCAGCTGCTAGACGAAGTGCTGCACACGATGCCAATTGATGGAGCCAGAGGAATCGAATAAGCGAGAACGGTTGCCTGAGATAGCGGTTCTGTTTATTCGAAAGCCGTATCTGTACCCCATAGGCGAGACCGTAGTTCGGAGGCAATAAAATTTGGAAAAGAAATTTCGTACGGTGTCTATATACATATATATATATAAGTTTACGTCAATACTCCTATAATTTATTTCACAAGCCCACCGGCAAGTCTCTCCCTCCAGGTATGGATATGAATTCTCAGGTTATCAAAGTGGTTCAAATATTGGCATTTCAATCCAATTGATGTTGAATTGAAATGGCCATATATTGATTTCGCAGGATACGACATTTCACGCAGCGTATTAAAGTCGTATTGTAAACATTGCCGGTTTTGGTATTTCAACACGTTTGAACCCCATTTATACACAGAGGGCAGCAAAGTACGGGGCCGCCGCAGTACTAAAATAATCTACAAAGAGAAAATGCTCAATCAGGAAAATTAAGACAAAATTATGGTTATGTCTATTTTATTTATTTGTTTGTCACAAATTTCGTGATATAGAATTTGATGATTTTTTTATGCTTAGAATTTATGATTGTTTATGCGGCGACCATGTTCATATTTTCTGTGCGTTTGCCCGGAGGTGATCCAGTAATAAGAATGTTGGATTTTACTAAATTGTAAATACATTTAAATACTGTTCTACATTTTTAATTCCTTCAAAATATTTACTGAATTTTATAGTGATATATGTACATATACGTACGAAATAGAATACATGTATATAATTTATTATATAATTGTTATATTGTACTCTTTTACTTTATTATTACAAATCTAAAAAAATATATATGATATCAATACCTCTCGCACGTTAAGATTATTATCATACTCTTTGTTCTACTTTTTTTTTACAGCATAAATATATAATTATGTGTGTATATACTTATTGAGCAAAAAAAAAGAATTGTGTACGTAGTAATACCATTTTAGGAGCAGAAAGTTAAACCATTACGGGAAAATTGGTACAAAACCCAGATTTCAAATAACTGCACAATATAGTGATCGAATCAACAATACGTTGTTAAAATATTTTTATAAAACTGAGTAACCTATCATGCTTGCTGAAGAAATTCTACACGACTACAAATTATAATTATATACAATGTTAGGAAGTCTATAATAAAGTGTTGTGTAATAAATAAGTTTTCAAAGTTATTATATATTTTCACATACAAAATTTCAACAATCACAGTTCTCTCGACATGCGATTTGAACAAAACACAACAAAGAAACCAGAACGTGATACATTAGTGAGACACAAAAAAAAGCGAGAGAAATAAAGAGTTAACGTTAAGATACATTGATGAACATTTATGTCGTATACTTCAATTTTTTTTTAATCGATTGTCATTGTATTCTCAGGTTGTCTGATGAAAGACTGTCGTCGTTCATACTTACAAACTTTTTAACTAACCACAGTGATTTTGGTCTTCTAGACCATTTTCAAGCATAAAACTAATTAAAATGTTTAAGACCCCAGTGCAACAATCTCACCACATATTACTGCCAATTAACCAAAGCACATCTTCAAACCTTCATCATTACTAGATCTATAGTACTATAAAATGACTTTCTAATTTTCTACGGAAATAGTAAGTGAAGTTCCGCAATGGGGTCTTAATTCTAGATATGTACAATAAGACTGCAAAGCCCGGTTTCTGGTACGCTAACTCTTAGACAACCGACTGTTCCTAACATTACAATAGAACATTTATAACGTAGGTTTAATTCATGGATAACTTTTTCACGGATTTAAATGCAATGACCAGATACGATATTTCTGTAACTAAATCTGAGAGGTATAAATATGTATATGTTCTACGAAACCGGGCATAAATCGTGTATTTTCGGCTGTTTGAATACACTGAATCACTTATGTGACTACAATGCCAAGTTTTCGTGAGTGACACTTTTGTATAATGAGATAATGATAAGACTAACAAATTGACTTTGTTTTATTAATAAAGTTTATTTAAATAATTTTTGTCATATTTTATTCACCCTTTCAGAAAACGAATATAGGTAGAAGAAAATACAATGGTAAGTATCCGAAACAAAACTTGTACAAAATTCAATCTATTATTAGAATAACAATAACAATATTTTGGAGACTGTGGCGAACTTAATAATAAAATTATAAACCCCTAACCACAACAAGTATTTTAGAACCTAAATACGTATTTCAGCAACTAAGTTGCCATCTTCAGTAGAAACTAAAAAGAAAAGAGATTAGCACTTCATAGTATCTTTACTGGATATTGTCCAAGCAAATCACTAGTGGAAGTCACGCAAAAGTCACGCACTTAAAATGTTTAAGAAATGTTTTTTTTACAATTATTGTTACTACTTCTACTCTTGCGTTCCAAGTTGCAACGAGTTTCTACACTGTGCTTAACACCTTGACCAGTGACAGAAAGTAAAATATCTCATCAATGACTGGAAGACGAACAAACGAAAACGTGAAAAAAATGTTCGATAGTCCCAAGAAATTTGGAATTTACTATAGTAGAAGCTGCATGTACACTATATAGGGTGGTTCAAATTGGCTATTTTTATTTAGAAAGCAACGATCCCCCCAAATCGTTTCCAAATCCAAAAAAAGTGGACATGTATTTTTCTGTTTTCGAAATTTTGATTCTTAATGGTGCCTGTCGAGGCCTCAAATTTACATAAGAAAATGCATGGGAAAAAGACATTTTTTGGTATTTTTCGAATAATTATTCGGAGTTTGGGAAACCTTAAGACTAAAGTTATAGGACTTGTAGAGGACTTTCCAAGGAAGAATTTAACCTATCATATGTATGGATTTGATGCCCCCAACCCGCCCCCACAGTGCCCTGAAAACTACCCTTAAATCAAAAAATGTAGATTCTTCAGAAAATTGACCCTTCTAATTATTTCATTCTTTTTTTTTTCTCATAGAAATCATTATTATAAGTCTAGTGGGATGTTTATAAACATTTGTCAGTTAATTTCCATTTGTTTAAACAAATTTTATTTGTTCAAGAGTGACATTATTCTTAAAAAAAACTCCTCCTATTGTTTAAACAATAAATTATTATTCATTTTCAACTTTTTTCTAATTATTGTAGAAAATTCAACTTTTTTGAGAAATTAACTTATAAATTTCACCATTAATGTATTTGATATTGATATCACCATTATGCATTTGAATAATATTTTATTATTTAAACAATGGAAATTATCCGAAAATATAAATGATGTCACTTGACAATAGCAGTTGACCAGACCGATCTAAAAAAATGAATGTCCAAAAAAGATTGTTTAAACAAATGGAATTTGTTTAAACAAATTTGGGTTTATTAGCTAATAACATAGGCAAGATACCTCGAACATGAAATTTATAAGTTAATTTCACAAAAAAGCTGACTTCTACCATAATTAGTACAACATTTGAAAATTAATAATAATTGATTGTTTAAACAATAGGAAGAATTTGTTTAATGAATAATGTCACTCTAAGATAATAAACTGCCATTTCGAACTCAGAAAACAGATGTCCGACGCAGTTTCGAGAAAAGCGAATTATTTAAACAAATGGAAATTACCTGACAAATGTTTATAAACATTCAACTAGACTTATAGTAATGATTTCTATGAGAAAAAAGAGAATGAAGTGATTAGAAGGGTAAATTTTCTGAAGAATGTACATTTTTCATTTAATGGTAGTTTTCAGGGCAATGTGGGGTGGGTTGGGGGCGTCAAAGCCATATGTATAATACCTCAAATTCTTCATTGGAAAGTCCTCTACAAGTCCTATAACTTGAATCTAAAGTTTTCCCAAACCCCAAACAATTATTCGAAAAATACCAAAAAATGAAACGATTTGGGGGGATCGTTGCTTTCTATCATCACAAGAACCTTTGCAATGCATTTTTGAACCACCCTAATGTACACATACCAAGTTTAAATAATGATTTGTACATGCTTATCCACATGCAGAATTTTCTTTTATTGCAACGTCCTTGACAGATAGATTCGCTGTTTGCAATAACAACAAAGTCGCTAAAGAAATTATTAGCAGAGTTGTTTATAATCATTGATTGTGTTGATAACAACATTATTATAGTATTTTTATTTTTAAATAAGTTTGAAATATAAAAAATGCCCCCCAAAACATGTGCCGCCCGGGGCGGACTGCCCCCACCACCCTCCCCTCGGTACGCCACTGTACTTACCTAAATTACTAGCTTAGATGTAGGTGTGTAGATAGTAAAAGTAAAAAAAAAAGTAACGAGTTTTTAAGAACAGTTTTATTCAATTTCTAACCATCTCGTACCATATTCGTAAATAATAGCAATATAAATACAGGATTACTCTTAAATATGCAGCACAATTATTGCTAAAAGTAGTACTATATTAAAAAAAATATACTTATTTTATATTCAAAATTGACTAAAAAAAGGATTTTTTGAATTAAGTACATAGAATTTTTCATGTTCATGGGAAAATCACTGAGACAAATTGAAACAATAACAAAATTTATAAATACAGGGTGCGGCAGCATAACTTCCTTTTTTAAAATGCTCGCCATTCAGTCGGAAATCAATTGTTACGAGGGTCACTACGTTCAGACAAACTGCAAGTGCGACAAGATGAAGAACGGGAGTCCCTTGGCCCATTAGATCACCTGAGAACATTGAGGCAGTGAGTTTTTAGTACTGCAATCACCATGGCGTTCTGCGTGCAAACATGCATGATGATCTTTATGAAGCTCCTCTCAATTTAGGGCGATTTGGAGTGGGTGGCCCACTCTCCAAAGTTTGGAAAAAAGGAAGTTATACTGCTGCACCACACATAAAAGATTTAAATAAATAATAATATATTAAAAATCTCAAAAAGCAAAGCATCATCATAATTTGTCCCTAAGCGTTTTAGCAAGAGTAACCTGGCTTAATATTTAATAGCAATCCTAGATAATTGTTTATCTGCATGAAATTAGTCGGGAAACCACAGAAAAAATCCAAAAATAGGATCTGTCTTGGTATATATCCATCACAAAAATATCCCTTTATGTTTCGATTAAAGTAGAATGCCATCCATTCATCACAATTGAAGGAAAACAAAAACTGTTGGCAGTGACAACTAATGTTAAATAACTATGGATCTGCTTAGAGCAGAACAATAAAATTACTAATAGTTAAAATATTTGTTAGTAAAACCATAAGACAAAATATCCGTACTTTCACATGCAAATGTTTAATGTAAAATCTAATGTTTAATGCAAAACATATATGAACTATTGTATGCGTAAGACAAGAATATTTGTGTAAATGGGTAGGGCTGGGAAGTTCCACCAACTTATCAATATTTTGCACATCGACTGCGATTTATAAAATATCAATGTAATGATTAGCCGTAAAATTATTATTATTTTTGCTAAGAATATTACTAATCAATTGACCTTACATACCGATATATATCGAAACATGTATCGATAAACTCAATTATTGATACAATTTCAGTATTGATTGATAATGAGCTTGCGAGTAAATAAACATACACATGCGGCTTTTAAGCAACTTATAAATGGTCCAGATTGTCGAAATATGGAAACCTTATCATCAATTTTAGGGTAAGTATCTACAATCTAGCTTTCTCCTATAAACTAAAGTGACGGTAAATTTCGAACAATTCCAACATTTGCTAATATTGTACTATTTCAAATTTTGAAAATTAAGACAAAAATGTATACTAAGGCATTGGAGTATTGAAATATCGATACTTATCCATATATTGATCATTTACGATTGTTTCAATTGTTTCATACAAATTCTTTTTTCAGAATGTAGATATATCAATACTCAAATTGCCATTTTGCCCACCCCTACTTATAATGACTAGGTTTATCTTAAATTATAGTAAATATATTATCAATTAAAAAAAATACATACACATTTAACTGTTGAATGGTTCAAAAAGTTATCAACATTAGGATATGTACTTTTTTAATTATCTAAATAACGCATTACCGTAAAGTAGGGTACTTTACTCGTGTAAGATTTTTATTTGAGATGGTTGAGAAGAACTCCATTATGGCATTTTGAAACGATGAGCGATAACCCATGTCTTAGGGTGACGCAAAGTAACCCGTTTTACGGTAGTTCATTTTAAAATTATCACAACAGATTTGAACTATACTAAGAAAAGAAATTGTCTAAGTATTGGCTGCCAAATGCGTTTGGTGATTGCCTTATTTATACAAATAAAGAGCTACCATATCGTTTCGTAGTCCCCACCCAAATCAGCTTTGAAAAAATTACATACAGAATTAAATACATAACTAGATATATCGCCTATTACATTCTGTTGTTGGTTGTCTAAATTCAAACGAAATAAACTATTCATAAATATAATATATTTGATTTTTAACCCTCTGGTTACAGTCAATATTACACCTCTATATGTGTACGTACTAAAAGCAAGCATATTGAAAACCAAACAAAAAAACAAAGAAGATATGAACAGAAATACTAGTTTTAGAGAGTAATATTGAGTGGAACATCTTTTTTTGTACAACAATAGCATCCTAAAATTAGTATTTAACAAACGAGAATTGTACACCGTATTATTATAATCATTCAATTAAGTTCAAATTCAAATATTACTATGTATCACGCTCGAATATGTCTGGCTCAAACAGTCGGCAAAATGACGCAAACTGGAGAATAACCCACAAATTACCAACGAAAGAAAACGAAAAACATAACGCACAGATAAACAACGGCCCCACTAGTCCCCCAGATTTGCGCCATTTCACATTTCTAAGAAACAAAAATAATTATCACTACTCGCATTATTATGATATAGAACATTTCGAACTCTCGCTTATATTGCTATCGGCTTTTTCTATTTCTGACAATAGGA
Source organism: Aphodius sticticus (assembly GCA_963966075.1). Taxonomy (NCBI): domain Eukaryota; kingdom Metazoa; phylum Arthropoda; class Insecta; order Coleoptera; family Scarabaeidae; genus Aphodius; species Aphodius sticticus. The sequence continues at coordinate 12,056,389 of OZ014515.1, read as the reverse complement.
TGTGGAACACTTCAGAGACCGACTGAAACAGAAAGTTAGTTTACGATTAATTAATCAAGCACACGAGAGGTTATTTTAAGCATTAGCACGTCATACTTACGGCATTCTGCTTGGCCGACGTTTCTAAAAATCCAGCCTTCCAATCATCAGCAAGTTTCCTTCCTTCATCAGATGGTATAGTCCGTTCCATATGTAAATCGCTTTTATTACCAACTAATACGACAGGAACACTAGAATACAAAATACAGTCAGCCAAAAATTCTCTCTACAAGAAGTTGTAGTTACAATATTATAGTTGTGAGTGATAGTTTGAAAGTTCATCTATTAACCTCAGGAAAAAATACAATGGGCCTAATTGTGCCAAAATAATGTGACCTGGACTACGGAAATGGGGTTTATGTGCGAAAAGTCGTTTTCGGTTGAAGTTTGTAAACATCTGCATGTTTACTTTCGTCCAAGCTGGTTTTGGCTTCATTCAAAAGAGTGCATTTTCTCTATTAGAATAAACATCCAAAAACTCAAAATTGACTTCTTGACACATAAACCCCTTTCCGTAGTCCAGCTAACATATTTGAAAACTTTAAACTGCACTCCTGAACAAATCCTAAGTGAGACAATATTTTTTATTATCTTCCATTAGATTTTCCAGTTGTTTTTTTCTCTTTAGTTCCTCTTTTTATTTCGTTTTTCAACACTTAGTGCCCTTAAATCCTCAACAAGTATAACGCCTCATATTTTTATTTTTAAGTAGACTTGCAAAAATATTTCTAACAATCTATATTACCATTCAAATTATGTGATTAATCCCAGTACACATTTTCTTTTCATTGTTGTGCTTTTCAATTTTTGGATTTAGAGTCTACAAGTCATTCTCATTGCATTGTTTAGTTTAAAAAAACTAATTATAATAATTTAATTTTAATAAGGGAAACTTATTAAAATCTAATGTTTTACCCTAATCTAATGTTCATCAGATTATCGGTTGCTGTCTGGTTATTACCTTTAAGTTATATCATTGCTGGCTTTAAAAATAGTCCAACAGTCTCAATCAAGGAACTAAAATTGTGTACCTTCAACAATAATTGAGATATTGGAAAGAACCAACACACAAAATGTTGAGAAATGATGTGGGTTGAACAAAATACTTTAAAAGTTTCCCAAGTTCCTCAGTTATCCACAGTAGGGTGGTTCAACATTGGCTATTTTTATTTAGAAAGCAACGATCCCCCCAAATCGTTTCCAAATCAAAAAAAAAGTGGACACGTATTTTTTTTTTTCGAAATTTTGATTCTTAATGGTGCCTGTCGAGGCCTCAAATTTACGTAAGAAAATGCATGGGAAAAAGACAATTTTTGGTATTTTTCGAATAATTGTTCGGGGTTTGGGAAAACTTAAGACTAAAGTTATAGGACTTGTAGAGGACTTTCCAAGGAAGAATTTGACCTATCATACATATGGATTTGATGCCCCCAACCCACCCCCACAGTGCCCTGAAAACTACCCTTAAATGAAAAAATGTAGATTCTTCAGAAAATTGACCCGTTTATTATTTCATTCTCTTTTTTTTTATAGAAGTCATTATTATAAGTCTAGTGGGATGCCTATAAACATTTGTCAGTTTCCATTTGCTTAAACAAATTTTTAGGTGTTTAAATAATACGTTTTTCTCGAAAATCCGTCTGAATTCTGTTTTCTGAGTTCGAAATGGCAGTTTATTATCATAGAGTGACATTAATCATTAAAAAATTACTCCTATTGTTTAAACAATAAATTATTATTCATTTTCAACTTTTTTTCTAATTATGGTAGAAAATTTAATATTTCTAGAAGAAATTTAACTCCCCAATTTCCCGAAAAAAGGATTTTAAATAAATTAAATTTTTTCGAATAAATGATATTGAAAACGAATAATATTTTACTTAATAATGATTTGAACCAGGTCCCAGGTCCCTGGTTCAAATGCAGGTTGTGGCTGTAATTTTTAATTTATTTTAAAATTTACATACCACCTGTATATCACCATTATGCATTTGAATAATATTTTATTATTTAAACAATGGAAATTATCCCAAAATATAAATGATGTCACTTGACAATAACAGTTGACCAGACCAATCTAAAAAATGAATGTTAGGAGAATTGCAAAAAAATTGTTTAAACAAATGGAATTTGTTTAAACAAATATGGGTTTATTTGCTAATAACATAGGCAAGATACCTCGAACATAAAATATATAAGTTAATTTCACAAAAAACCTGACTTCTACCATAATTAGAACAACAGTTGAAAATTAATAATCATTGATAGTTTAAACAATAGGAAGAATTTGTTTAATGAATAATGTCACTCTAAGATAATAAACTGCCATTTCGAACTCAGAAAACAGATGTCCGGCGGAGTTTCGAGAAAAGCGAATTATTTAAACAAATGGAATTTGTTTAAACAAATGGAAATTACCTGACAAATGTTTATAAACATTCAACTAGACTTATAGTAATGTTTTCTATGAGAAAAAGGAGAATAAAGTGATTAGAACGGTAAATTTTCTGAAGAATGATAAACATTTTTCATTTAAGCGTAGTTTTCAGGGCACTGTGGGGGTGGGTTGGGGGCGTCAAAGCCATATGTATAATAGCTCAAATTCTTCATTGGAAAGTCCTCTACAAATCCTATAACTTTAATCTCAAGTTTTCCCAAACTCCAAAAAATTATTCGAAAAATACCAAAAAATTTCCTTTTCCCATGCATTTTCTTATGTAAATTTGATGCATCGATAGGCACCATTAAAAATCAAAATTTCGAAGAAAAAATAAATACGTGTCCACTTTTTTTGGCTTTGGAAACGATTTGGGGGATCGTTGCTTTTTATCATCACAAAAATGCATTTTTGAACCACCCTAATCCACAGGGTATCTTGAAAATAGACCAAAACATCACATTGAATTAGGTGGTATACTTAGGTATAACTTTTTGTTATTCAAAATTACAATAGCATGTGACCATTTTGATGAATTTCTTTACAATATCTCGAAAAAAGAATAAAAATTGGTTGAAGATTACAAAAGTTATTAAACATCAAAGTTTCGCAAAATAAGAATTAGTCGTTCCTTTAAATGTGCTGGTCAGTGTATTATATTTGGAAATCAAAAGTTGTAGACATATTTATTCCCTAAAAACGCTTAAAAAGAAACGCTATAAGATAGGCCGTGATAAAGAAATAGACGAGTCACCGGTTCGAAGACTTCGAAGACATGTTCTTACAAAGACATTTTTAATGAGAAAAGATCCAAAAAAAACTGTGCAGACGTCAATATTAACATTTTTATAGAAGAAAAAATAAAAAAAAATGTTTACAAATTTGTTTTTAATACATTAATACAGACGTTTGGTTCAAATAATGTCGTTTTATTTACTGAAATACAGGCAGATTTTTTTTTTGAACCAATTATCAATTTTTGTATATGTTTAATGCCTCGATTAGTACGGTTTTAAACAGTCCGGCAAATCGGTAGAACCGATTAACCGGACTATGCGAGGTATTACTGTATAGTTCATATGTGATTGTTGTTGACAAGAAAGTAAACAAAGAGAAATAAATGAAGTATAACTCACTGTGCTTTTCCTTTGATGTCTAATAATTTCTCGTATATTAATTTGACAACGTCGAAGGATTTTGTGCTAGTAATACTATAAACCAAGACGTATCCGTGTATGTCAATTCCGTATTCGTTCGGGAAGATAGAATACTCGTCTTGACCAGCTGTGTCAATTAGTTTCAATACATATTCTTGAGAGTTGATCCTGGTAGTCTTTTCGAAAGCTGAAGGAAAACATATTCAATAATGCAATGTGTTAAAATGATTCATTCAGGTCGATGTACAAACTTACTGTTTTCTATTGTCGGATCGTAAGAATCAACAAATTGGCCGTCGATGAATTGTATACTGAGAGAAGATTTGCCTGTAAATGATTGGGATGCGTTATTAAATGGAAAGATTGGCGATTTGCAAAGACTAACCTACTGATCTGTAGCCCATGACAGCTATTTTGCGCTGCTTAGATGCCATGTTTCAGGATGATCTGTTGATACTCAACTCTCGCAATATGAATTAATCACTAGTTGTCTCCCTGGAGTTTACAGAAAACCACAAATCATAACAAACTACGTAATAACCGCTCAAGTTATTACGTACACTTGCACTACTGCAAAAATGACCTTTTATTAGTATAATGAACGCCACCCAAGATAGGCAATATCACAAGCCGGAGCTAACGCTAATTCTTTTCGCACAAGAACTGAGCTACGAAACTAATACAAAAATTATTGCGATTTTCGCGTACCTCATTGACAGAAAAATAGTAATTTATTGCGTTTTATGTATTTGCAATTGTTTCCTTTTTTCTTATTGCTCTCTTTCTCATTCGCACGGGTTCATTGCCAACTTACAAACATACATATGAACGTTATAATAGCACGGCGCACTATGGAGATCGTAACGTGTATTCAAGGTTACGAATTAAAGCGCAATTTATTCCCAACGACTTGCATAACCTATCGGCGGCGAATAAAATGCTAAACAGTCAATCGCACATCTATTTTAATTAATGGCACTTAATTTAACGGCAACGAGATTCGAATTTTAAATGGGCAATTGTGCTCAGCAGTACTACCACTCCGCAAGTATACTTGTCTCGCTACCGACTCACCCAGCTTTGTGATTTCGATTTGCAGTAATTTTGTACAACTATGTCTACTATGCATTTATTATCATGTTATTTAAATATTAATAATTAAATATTGTAAACGTATGTAATGTATGCAACCCAATTTGCACTAAAGTAGTGTTCCATCGATAGGAGCTTTCTTTTTTGTTATCGATGATTTAGAAAAAAAACCTATGTATATTATCAATATCGAACTTAAATGAAGCTGGTACAAAGTCATTTTAAAAGCCGTTATCATGGTAGAGCTATGATAGAGCGCGGAGAAATTATGGTTATGCTTGATTTCTATACCGAGAGAAGACAACAAGTTTTCAAATATTATCAACCAAAATGTTAATTATTTACTCAGATAATTTAGTACAAATACTGTTGTTTTTTTTTTCGGGGGTTAGTTGATACTAGTAAAAATATAAACGCTGCTGTTTCGTCATCTGTTGGAGTTCAGTTTAAAGGCGTGTTCGCACTAGTGGTATTGACAATGTTAGTAAAAAACGCCATTATAGTGAGTAGTGACCACAGCACATATTAGTTTGTTTTCTCCGCGCCCTACTACAAAATGGTTGACCTTTTATAGATTTCTTGTCTAAAACACCATAAAGGTGTATTCAAAAATTCACCTACTAATCTATTTTGATAGATATCGATAGTTTTGATAGTTTCATTTTCCATCGATGTTTAACGAACACTAGTCTAAAGAATTTTCTGACCCTTCAATGTTCGATTACAGTTGACCATGTGTAGAATCACCGAGATTGATGACGACTTGGGAACGTGTTATTTTGATCAACTGTAATCGTATATATTTGATCAAGAAAAATCGTTCACCGAGAACGCGGCTTTATGCGCAATTGGCTGCCTATATCCAGGCGTACTTTTGCATTAGTAGGTGATATGTATTCTTTTGTTTGTGATATTTTTAATCGTACTAACTTTAATTGGGTAATATGTAATGTTTTTTTTTATTGAGTATAATTTGTTTAGACGGGATATTTATGTAAATGTGTTATGCTTAGGAAAATTGTAGTACATTATGAGTAATTAATAAGTGTGAATATTTATATTAGCAGGCATGTTAGTGTGTTGTTCGGATGATAAATAAATAAGTTGAAATAAATATTTTTGTTATCGTTGGAAATGTGCCTCGCGTTATCTGAAGAAGGCAATAACATACAAATTTTAAAGGATCTGTGTCTGTTACTGTTATCGAAGACGATAACTTATTTTACCTAAGGCGCTACGGCAAAGCATTTGTAAATCGAAAACTTGAAATTCCGGGAATAATGAAACGTACTGCTTAAAATACCAGTTGTTAGTTGAACATAAATATGAAGAGGTAATATCATTTTCTATTTACGTGGGCCGGTGTAAGAAAGTAAGTATATAAATCGCCAATAGCCAAATTGCAAACGATTCCAAACCATGCCATGCCAGATTTCACTTTTGAAAGATTGATGCATGTATAATTTCTGCGTTGCTTTTTTAATCGTACGGTTCGCACGAGATTGAAATTTGCACGTATAATCAATAAATGTAATATATGTGGTATGCATATCGCACGAAACACATCTAATTCGGGGTTTCAAGAGTTTAAAGAATTCAATTGACAGTTACCCCCAAGGGAATCAAATTACAGTATGGAAAACGCGGCACAGAAAAATTATTTCCGCGGTCGTGTGCATAAGTGCTCCAAATTGGATTGAAAATTTTGCTGCAGTCGCATATTTAGAAAGTCCGAAGAAGTATCGCCGCTAAATATTTTGCACCTAATTACTTTTAATCCGGCACTGTTCAATAATACAATGTTGCCAATTTGAATATTTCTGTTAGGACGGTGTTCGGGAGCGATAAGATTTTTTTTGTAAATAAATATTCTTACAAATCGTACGCATCCGCATGAACGAATAATGTATGTACGAATTTGTGACGACAGCTTAGACCTTTGGATTCGTTTCGGGTGATGAATTGTGCGTGCATCTGGAGTATTTCGACCACTATCTGACGGTTGTGTGGCATCAAAGCCTTCGAGTAGTTTGTCGCACCAGTGGTAATAAATAAATTAACAAGTTTACATGAAAATACAGGTTTACGTAGACGCGCACCAAACATTTTCCGAATCTCGCTTAGGAATGCCTCAGATCGCAAGTTAATAGACGACAACGCTTAAATAATATTCAAATTTGTCTTGACATAGAAAAGGAACACTCAAAATGCCTCTCTTTGGGAAGAAGGACTCTGAGAAAAAAGCCAAGAAGGAGAGCAAGGAATCTGACAGGCAACACATGATAGAGGACAAGTACATATTGAAAGAACTTCTCGGCACGTAAGTCATCTCGCTAAAACCAAAAAATCCACCTAACCTAACACACGACCCTTTCCAGTGGGGCATTCTCCGTCGTTCGCTTAGCCGAGAGCAAGGAGAAGCTCGGCATGTTGTATGCCGTCAAGATTATCGATAAGAAAGCGCTGAAGGGGAAGGAAGACTCGCTCGAAAACGAAATTAAAGTTCTAAGAAGGTATTTAAGTGTTTATCGCACCTGAAGTAAACAGTGTTTATTTTTAACGTTCTCTGCTTAGATTAACTCATCCAAATATCGTCCAACTACTCGAAACATTCGAAGATAAATATAAAGTTTACCTCATCATGGAATTGTAAGTATTTGAGATATTTCTTCCTCGTTTCTTTGTTCTGATTCCATAGCTTATTTACTGTTTTATTTATCACATATTTTTACGAAGGTTTCATGTAAACAAACCGACACACAACAAAGCTTCAGATAATAATGTTTGTTTTGATTAGTTGACAATAGTAGTGTTCGATTGCTGGCCGCGATTAGTTCTGTTCAATCTGATTAGCAATCAGTTGTCTGAAGTGCAGTTCGAATGCTCGTTTGACGTCTGACCTAAACTGATTCCACCAATAGAAAGCAAGTATTTCAAATTTGCAATCAAAAAGATCGGAACGCGATCAATTGAAAAGATCGTGGCCAGCAATCGAACATACCTACTGTGACATGAAACGATTACATTTGACAATACCTATTTTGCTAAATCTAAGGCAGAAACCTAACTGTCTATCTATAATACATTATTCACATATATTTTTGCCTAAACGGCAAAGAAAATGCAATTTTGGACGTTTGTATATGTTAGACTTATTGATACAAAACATATTGATCGTAAATTTTTAGGACTAGAATAACAAGAGCAAACACTTTTTGTATATTAATCTATGTTTGACATCTTGATTTTTGGGGGGAAACCGCGTTAATGACTATGAAATAGTCTGAATTTCAAGTATTTTGCAACCACCACATTCTACATATTTAATGTTACCTTACCGTAAAAATACTGTTTTTTTTAATGCACTCAACAACTTATCAATGAATTCTAGGTATAATAACACAAAGTGAACAATAATACTTATTACATCTGAATGTGCTTGAAACTATTTACACAATCGTAATAATTTTAATCTATCTGATATTATGCTGTTATATTTTTGTACGCAAGTGTTTCATATCTAATCCTTATTATATTCCATTGTTATCAAGTAGGCAAGCCGTCATATACATAATATTCGAAGTGTGTAATTGTCTGAGTATTTTATCATTGTACGACTAGATAATTGAAACAAATTTGTTGAATAAACTGAAAACAAACGAAAATCGTTATGCTTTACATGTCAATTACAAGGAGTGAATTATTAACAAGGTCATGCTTCATGTTTAATATTTACTTCACTAATTAGTTGTTAACAATCGAACATGAAGTAAACGTACATATTTTAATTTCCCTATTACATGTATAGATAGTCGACATTTTGTATTCTTTCTGTGTATTCTGAAGCTATTTTTGTTGTTAGAAAATATTTTTGTCTGCCAGGTTTAGCTGGGCGATATTCGACTTGATTTTATTCTTATAGACGCCATATTGAATTTTTGCAGTTTTAAGTCAATTGAAAATGCGATATTATCACAAAATACATTATGATCCCATTAGGTGGCCCGCCAGATCACACGATTTTAACACCCAGGAATTTTTTTTGTGTATAGGGCCTCATAAAAACTTTTTTTAGTCTTTTATTAAGTTTTAAACCCCCTTTTCATCGTCTAGAGTGACCGGAGGGGAGCTATTCGATCGTATTGTCGAAAAAGGTTCTTACACAGAAAAAGACGCAGCCGATTTAATACGGCAAGTGTTGGAAGCCGTTGATTATATGCATGAGCAAGGCGTAGTTCATCGTGACTTAAAAGTAAATATGCAACGTTGCGTTCTGTATCACATTAACATAAATTATGTTTTGCAGCCGGAAAATTTACTCTATTACAGTCCAGACGAAGATAGTAAAATAATGATAAGCGATTTTGGTCTATCGAAGATGGAGGATTCTGGGATTATGGCGACAGCGTGTGGCACTCCGGGGTACGTGGCCCCCGAGGTCTTGGCCCAAAAGCCGTACGGAAAGGCAGTTGACGTTTGGAGTATAGGTGTCATCTCATATATTCTACTCTGCGGGTATCCGCCTTTTTACGATGAAAACGATGCGAATTTATTTGCACAAATATTGAAAGGTTTGCCTATTCGTTTTATCTAATCGTCAAATAATTTATTTTTGTTTTTTCGTTCAGGCGAATTTGAATTTGACTCACCGTATTGGGATGAAATCAGTGACTCGGCAAAGGAGTTCATCAAGCAGTTGATGTGTGTCAACGTTGAGAGACGGTTTACATGTCGTCAGGCTTTAGCTCATCCATGGTAAAAAAGAAGTTTCAAGGTTTTTCGGAATTGTTTTAATAATTTTTAAATCTTATTTTAGGGTATCGGGTAATGCCGCAAGCAATAAGAATATCCATGGGACTGTTTCCGAGCAACTTAAGAAGAATTTTGCTAAGTCACGCTGGAAGGTAAGTCCTGTTTTTGAGATGCTTGAATTGTTTTATGAAATATCTACCTTGTTTTTTATTTGTTCAAAACCAGTGTAACAATATTTAAAAATATACTGTATTCAAAGGGAAATTAGATTCAGAAAACATCCGGAAAAGCAAGAAAGATATAGATTAGGGTGACCAACCGTCCCGATTTAGGTGGGACAGTCCCGAATTTTGAGCACTTGTCCCGCCTGATGAAGTGTCCTGAATTTTGTCCCGATTTTTAAAAATGTCCAGAATTTTCCATACACCAGCCATGAAACTAAAATTTGTTACACTTATACAGGAAGGTGTAACTTAGATCTAGATCTAGACAGAAAATTTTATACATTTTGTCTTTAATTTGGTGTATAACTTTTACGATTATGTGAACTAATAGCTAATACAACCCCTCAGAACTTTTAATAGCTAAGAAGACCCCCACAACTCTACTTACGTGTTTTGTGAGTAGAATGTAGGGGGTACGGATTTCCCTTGTGTTTAGAGAATCGGCTGTTTATTCTCTAAAAGAACAGATCTGTTGTATAGAAATTTCAGTCAGTCAGGATTGACCAAATTCTATAATAAGTATTGTTGATCCAAGCTACTACTTTGAGCTCCTGATTGGGTGAATGAATGGCATTTTATAGTCATAGAAATGTAAGACTTTCACAGAAATAATAATTAACTTATACAAACGATGTTTAATTTTTGTAATTTAGTCAAACTGATTTTGATTAATTTTAAATTTTAATCGATGCTTGTTTGTAATAAAGTAAAAGATTTCTTTCGTTTATAAAATTTTAAATGAAATTGATTTTTCATTAGTCTAAAAAATATTACAATTTGGATAAATAAGTCAAGAAACGAAAACAACAAGTTGAGAAAAGAAGCTCCATTATTGGAAATTTGTTGGAAACAAATCACGTGCTTTGGTGCAGTTTTCTAGCGGCGAGTACAAATAATGGCTTAACAAGGTCTTGAAAATTGATAATATTCTGGCTGTGGAGGTGAAACTGTTGAAAGAAAAATATATATTTCAGGTACATTTCTAATCATTATCTATGTCAGAATCATTGATTAGCTCATCAAGCTTCTTAAAAAATATAAAGAGGAAATGATGACACATAGATAGGACGTAAATAGTAAATTATATTGAATTAATGATAATTTGAGGCCAAAACATGAATTTAAACCAGGCATCTATTGGTATCCAGCACAATACACAAATATATATTATGCTATCAGGGCCTATGACATGATTTTTTAGTTCTTTATAGGGTAAAGTACACAGTCGTTGGCACTCCAAAACGTTGGCACCCAAGTACTTCAATGCTAATAAAATACGAGTGTCAACCACTTTTGCGTTTACACTACGTATTTCAATTGGTCATTACGGTATGTCCATACAATCATTTCAATTGTATTCTAAGAAAAATGTAAAAGGAAACTTAAAAATTAAAGAATAACAAAGACCTAGCTTAGAAAGCTAGTTTTAACTTTATTTCCATTTATCTACCGCTAATCAAAAAGCCTTGCAATACTTATGATAAAAGTATGTTTTAGTTATTGACAATGTTATTTATGGCCAACCCAACCCCGGATGTCAGCGTCCCGATTTAGAGTATTAAAAAGTTGGTCACCCTAATATAGACATACAGTGTGTCTCACGGGACGTTGGATTGTATGGGTACTTTTGTTATTATTGGAGATAGGAAGTCGGTTAAATGCACAAAGTAGTGCATATTTATGTGCTCTTTCATAATCTGTTGAGAAAACAGTTGAATTCCAAACGGTTTCCAAGCTATTTTGAAAAAACCAAAAAATGTCATTTTTTAATTATGGTCATAACTTCTTTATTTGTGATCCAATCAAAAAAGCGTTTTGACATTATAAAGGCACTTTTTTATCTACAATTTGATTATGTCAGTTTAAAATTTTTTTCGCCAATGAATTTGTCAGAAACAAACGAAACTTTTGTTTTATTATGGACGCCGTATTGGTGTTATACATGTTTGGATCCAGAATTTTATTCTGAGTAATTTGGTATGGCACATGCCATATTTAGAACACAATAAGCCGACAAAATTGAAGTTTTTTTATATCTGAAAATCGCATGGTGCCATGAAAAGCACGTTTGAGTGATACAGTATTTATTTGTACTAACTACACAACATAAAAAAGTAACAACATTTTAACTGACATAATCAAATTGTAGACAAAAAGTGCCTTTATATTGTCAAAACGCTTTTTTGATGGGATCACAAATAAAGAAGTTATGACCATAATTACAAAAATACATTTTTTGGTTTTTTCAAAATAGCTTGGAAACCATTTGGAATTCAACTGTTTTCTGAACAAATCATGAAAGAGCACATAAATATGCACTACTTTGCCCATCTTTAATAATAACAAGTACCCTTACAATCCAACGTCCTGAGAGACACACTGTATATATAACTTTTCTTACATTTGTGGTTTAATTTTGGATTTATTTATTTGCAGAGGGCGTATCATGCTACGGCTGTTATAAGGCAAATGCAACAGATGGCGCTGAGCGGTGGTAGTGCTGGAACTCAGCGTAGTCCAATACCTCAAAGGAGCATGTCGGCTGGCGAAGCCTGCGGAAACGTGAATGGCGCACAGGATAAGTAAGAGCGGCGCAAGACCTAAAACCGAAAGAAAAAAAATTATATATACCACGTTTATTGCTATGATGATGCATTTCTCTAATTGGAATCTCATGTCGACGTAAGCCTCAGTATAGTCCGACAACTATTTTAACTGTCGTAAATTTTGAAATGAAATTTTTGTACAAAATGTGGGTATACTTAAGATATACTGGGACATACGTGGACAATGGCTCATTTTTTTATGAGGACTTCCAAGTAAATATACAAACAAACATACAAAAAACATGAACATTGTGATGTATAAACATTAAACGGTTTGCGAACGGTTTGAATCTCAGCAACATTCTCGAGTACATATTATTTTCTCGTAAGATTAGTCTAGTTTAGCTTTCGTAAGCGTCTTTTTTGTTACGATAGTTGTTTTCCATGCCCTTTCTACATTCCTGTAGACTTTATTTCGAATATTGATAATCATTTACAAAAAGGGAAAGAGTAATAAGTAAAACGTAGTATGATTTAGATAGAGGTAGATGTATACAGCTGTACTCCTGAAATTGCTTCACTTCCCTAAAAAAACTAAAAAAATATATAAAAAAAAACTTATTAAATAAATGTTGGCCAAAGCTAGGAGCTACTTATACTGGAAAAGAAACGAAAAATACCAAGTCCAAAACATAATATCGCTTAACAATAGTTATATATATATAAGGTCAAGTAGGCTGGCTTCATCTATACGTAGTGCTCTCGGTTAACATCAGTCTTAGTTTAACTTTATTTTTATTGAATTATTTTACTTATTTCGTGAGGATATCAGGACGAGTTCAGCGTCAACTGCCAAGTACGTAATGTTAAACACTAGACATACAGGATATATGTCCCGTAAATTGATATGGGACATCCTGTATATGAAATGACGTGATTTGACATACTATAAATAAACATGTACATAATAAACTGTACGTATAACAATTAATGTGAATAATGTGAAAAATGAACTCGTTTCAATTTGAGATTGTGATCAAATATTGTACTTCTTTTTTATGGACGGAAATGAAAATTCCATCTTTCTTGTTACTTATTGATTTGAAATGATGTGCTGTTTAACAATCGTTATGTGTGTTATAATGTGGTGTTTTCTTTTTTATTTTTAGCAGCACCCATTTGTTTTGTTAGAGTTTGATATAAAAAGGAACCAAAATATGCTATACTAAATGTTAAACAAAGAAGGAACAGTTAACTGCAGACTAATTATAAAACAATAATAACTGTGTAAACTATAGAGTTAAACTGAAACATTATTTTCTATATATATACATATATATATATATATATGCGCGTACGTGTGAATATTATATATATTTGAAATGCGATTTTTTTTTGGAAATCGTGCGCGGTGGTTTCCTATGAAAAGTAAGAGAAAAATAACTTCAGTTTATTTACCTGAAGCAATATTATATATAGATGTTTGTAGAGTAATGATAAAAGTTTATAACCAGAAGAAGCTTGCTTAACCTTTATACCTTTGTGCGGAAAGTTGTATATCATTTTCATATTGAGCTAGGCTATGGCTAGGGTAAGGTGAGTTATCGGAGGAAAAATATAGGGCCAAAATAACTTAACTACGAACTATTTATTTCTAACTTTCTACTATGCATAAAAAGGTATTTCTGATGGAAATAATAGTCAATATTTGAGTCCTATATGACCCTTATATGACGTACACCTTCCGTCATACGAAGAATGGATTGTATTTATATCAGATTTTACCAGAGATCGTATGGTGGAATTTGTATTGCTTGGATATGATATACAATTAAATGTTAGATTATTTTTTCAACTCAAATATGTGATATTTGTCTGCATTTTATTTTTGAACATATATTATAAACTAAATCACCTATATTTACGTTGTATGTGGAGTGTTGCAAAGTGACACAGTGAGTAAACGGTATTTTATCACAGAATCCAGTACTACAGGACAAAAATAGATATTAACACAGATGATAGTGCAATTATTCTAGTACGATGTTGTCTCCTCGTTTCAAGTTAACCAAACTTAGTACATTTTTGCTATTTAAAAAATCTAACATCCGTCCGAATGAAAAGTTCATTCCATGGTTCTGACACGAGGAGAGAACGTTGCCTTTACCAACTGGCAAGATTTAATTTGCTTTCCTTAGTTGTTTGACAAGAGGGAGATAACAATAAAGATCTGAAATGAAAATGTGATATTGCATATCAATTAGTTACGTAAAAGAGATTATATCGTAATTTTAATAAGTAAAGTTTTGTATACTTTTAGTACCTCTACTTTGCTATTTGTACTCTTCACTGTAATTCATAGGCTCATATTCTACAACGATTTGCTATTGCCTTAGTATTAACCTAGCCGAAGTTTGTTTTTGCATGATAAAATACTGTTCGCTCTAGATAGACACTTTGCAAGACATATCGACGTGTTTTAATTTTTTTTATTTTACTGACATTGCAAAGTCCATGCAAGCAATTTTTTTATTTGTTTAACAACAACTCTGTGATGTGATACATAACTGAGAAATTATTGTAGTATTATTTAATTTCAATTTTGGTTCCCGTTGAATCATATACAAAGCAAAAAAATACTCAAAAATTACGATTAGCGTGATCTGTGAATCTCCTTTCCATTGTCTGGTTTGAATCTATGTTCCGTTGGCTGTGATCGATCTGATTTTATATATTATTGTTTCTCGTTTAAAGAATTTTATTTCTACAAAATTGTGTATGATGATGCGGCGAAAACATGCTTATTATTACATTCCAAGTGATTTGTAAAATGACACTGTTTGTTTAATATTGACATTAAAATCTGAAGATATAAAAATTGGCAAATACATCGATTTTTGCGATATAAAACATTGATATCAAGAAATCATCATTTTTCCACATATAATGGAAATGTATCTATATACATATATATAAGGAATATTTAGGAATACTATATCGTTAATTGTTCTCTATATAGTGTATATAAAATAATTTGTATCGGCAAAAAAACATTTTTGTATACTCAATTAGTTTAACTAGCTTATATCACACGATAAATAATATTACATTGTTTATTGGACATTTTCTGATGAGATTTATTGAATTTACTTGTTTCGTGTTAATTCTTTTGTTGTAATTTGTAATCATTACTTCTTAATTATGTTTTTTTATTATCATTAAATATATTATGGGTTAAAAATAGATCTTTTAACAAATATTGTGTTTTATTTATGACAAGAAAATAATTAAAAATAAAGGGAAAAAGATGCAAGGAATTTACTTGGTGCGTGATTTGTTTCAACTATTATTGAGGGACTGATTAGTAGGTAAATAAATTGATACTAGATGGCGCTCAGCAGCAGTAACCTAAAATATTATTGACACTTGTTAAGTATGTCTGTGATGTTTGCACGCTAGATGGCAGCACATAATTAGCGTACAACAATGTAATTTTCAAGTTTATGATAAAAATTAGCAAAGATTACAACTTTCAAATGATAATTTGAGAAAGCTAGATGTGTAACAAATATAATCCCGGTATTTGAGATGACAGCACATAGATCTATTTTCCAAAAAGAACAGTAATTTTTTAATCCGCTGCCTGCATTGGAAATGATCCTACCGGAATCGCAGAAGTGTCAGTTTTGGCATCTCAAAAATTTGTATGAAATGTTTCCGAAATTACGCTGTTTTTTTACGTCCATTCCAGTAAACTAAGGTGTACTATTTGTGCGCGCATGTCTTTTTTAATAAGTTAATAAAACTTCGCAGCACGGGACACATGGTAAACGGGGAAAATGCTAAAATTTGGCTCCAAAGGTGACAGCAATATTGTTTGTAAATGTACAGTTAGGTTATTAGAAGACACCGAAATATTGGAATGCGAATACCGGGTAAGTAATAGCTTCGACGTGCGTCGAATGCGTATTTACACATATTTTCCCCTGCATAGCCCCATCACAAGGGAAAATTCTTACTCGAATACGTCTGCGAACAACTCAATCTCGTCGAACAAGATTACCTAGGATTACGATATGTTGATATTACAGAGCAAAGGGTGAGTTTATTCACTTCGTGTCATCTATAAATCAAACCGTGTGTTAATTTTTTAGCATTGGTTAGATTTAGGTAAATCAATATGGAAACAAGTGAAAGATTTGGACCCGGTGTTATTCAGTTTTCGGGTAAAATTCTATCCTCCAGATCCGTTCCATCTAAAGGAAGAGATTACCAGGTACCAGATATTTTTACAGTTGAAACGCGACTTACTACACGGCAGATTATACTGCGTCCCGAATGACGCAGCCATGCTCGCTGCTCTAATAATACAAGGAGAGCTAGGTGACCACGATCCAGAAGTGCATGTCGGAAACTATATATCCGATTTTAAAATACTCCTCAAGCAGACTGAAGCTATCGAAGACAAGGCTATGGAAATACATCAGAAACAACTAAAAGGGTGGAGCCCCTCTCAAGTTGAAAATACGTTTTTAAAATTGGCTTCTCAACTCGATACTTATGGTGTCGATCCACATCCAGTAAAGGTACGTTTATGGGTCAATACAGGGTGCGTATTAGATTGTACCTATATTTCTGAAAATAGTTTTTGAGATATTCAATTGTTTGTAAAACAATGGCAATTGCAGGGCTTTTTTAAAAAATACGTTAATTCTACATTTATTGCAGATAATGGCCCAGAAAATGTTGTCAGATAATAACTAAAACCATAGCTAGATGCTGATGTCATCAAAAATTAGATGCTTTATACAGGATGATCATAGCATGCAGTATTGTTTTAACAATTTCAAATTGCTTTTTCTTGAGATTTTTAAGTGGAACACCTTGTGTATTATTTGCTATATCTATTTTTACTAGTTTTGATGATATTTGCAATTTAAGGAGTAGCATGATATTATAGTACCTTAATTTTGATCTGTATGTGTTGGGTAGCTTGATCTAAAATATGTAAAGGGTTATAGAAGAGGTCATTTAGAACCTATTTAACTAGATTTATTCACATACAAAATATTACGGTTATCAAGATATTACAACATTTTATAAGTACCGTAAAGTGGGATGAGATTGATCATTTTAAACTTAATATTATGAATAACTTTTAAACTTTTAGAGTGAAATAAACCATATTTGACAGGTCTTTGATACAGATGTAGTTGTATCGGAATAAAAAATATTAAACCAAACAATTAGAAATAACACCAAAAATAAAATAAAGAGAGTGATCAATCTCACCCCTGATTATGGGGCGTGATTTATCACCCCATTTTAACAATGGAGAATGGCTTTATATTGCTGTAGTAACAATCAGTCCCAATTTCAACAAAATCAACCAAGCCAATTTGCTGGAATTGGTATAACTTAGTAGCAGGATGATATTTGTCATGCGGGATAACAAACTAAAAAAAAAACGTATGTACAATAACAACACTAAACCTAAATTTATGTAAAAAATATTTATTTATTTAAAAACTCTGGAAAATTCCATTTTTTTTTTATTGATTCATTATTTCCATTTTCTTTTTGATTTAAACGCCCACATGCAAAATTTCAACTTTTTTTCTAAATTTTGGTAAATTTTCCAAATGTTGATTCATGTGTTGTCATCGGAAATCTGTGCACATGCAAAACTCGATTAGACAAATTTATAAATTTTTTAAATTTGGAGAAGTTTTCCAAATTTTGTAAAATTTTAGAATTTTTTTATTGATTCATGCATTGTCACCGGAAATCTGTGCACATGCAAAATTTCAACTCGATTGGACAAGTTTTAAAAATGTTGACACTTTTTCTAAATTTTGGAAAATTTTCCATTTTTTTATTGATTCATGCATTGTCATCGGAAATCTGTGCACATGCAAAATTACAACTCGATTGGACAAATTTTCCAAATTTTGAAATTTTTCCTAATTTAGGAAATTTTTCCAATTTTGTATTGACTCATGCATTGTCATCGGAAATCTGTCCACATGCAAAATTTCAACTCGATTGGACATTATTAAGTATGTAAAATATCCATTACAAAATTTGAACGAAACACGCAAACAAACAAGTAAAATTCTTGCCTCTATTTAAACGCCTGAAATTTGTTGAAATTATGTAATTACAAACACCCTTTTCATTTTCTATTTATAACATTAAATTCATCATCGACTATAAACCGGGGTGAGATTGACCACACCAAGAACGAGTTTGTCAATCTCACCCCATTGTATTTCGAAGGTCAGTACGATCCAACAAAAACATATACGAATCTGCAGTTTGGACAATAACCTTCCCAAGGAATGAATGTACAGTTTCGTCTTACACATAGTTTTGAATATAGCCCGTTAGTGGTCTATTAACTAAAAATTTGAAGCGTATAGAATTGGCTCATTTTTCATGGTTTATTTTCAGTCACAAAAAATGACACCTCCTATCTGCGTGTGGTTCAATGATGTACTGATTCAAAACAACATATATTAGCACAATCAAACGACTGAAAATGTCGGTTTAAGGTGTTAAAATGGGGCGAAGATTTAAATTTGTTTAGGAATACAACGAGTGATCAATCTCACCCCGTGAAGTCAATCTCACCCCGTTTTACGGTATGTATTGCAATTTTGGCAAACGTACAGCGAATGATCTCGGAGACCTACAAACTTCAGCTGTACCTTGATGTAAACCATAAACAGTGTATATTTAAAGAGACTCTTGTGAAAATTTGTTTACTTGTGAAAATTATAGTGGTATGTGCACACAAAAACAACCAGAAAATGCTAAAACTTCACTTAATGAGCAACGTTTGAGAACGGATTTATATTCAGTACAACAAACAATACGTATCTGCTACTGGCATTGTTAATTTATTTAAAATGGGTTATTTTTCTGAAGAGACAAGTCAAATGTGAGATAATATGAATGATAATATAAGTAATATTAATAACGTGAATGATTATTTGGAGTTGTTTGAGATATATTTTTTCCTCTGTTTAAAAATCCAAATCTAAAAATGCCTATCAACTGGTTTTTTTTTGCATATTTGGTTTTTGTTTGTTCGACACTTTCAAAGGCAACAAATTTTCACGATAGGTAACCTGTACAGGGTTTAGGGTTTGCTTCAGTGGTAATTTGAAGTTTTTAGGTTCCGTGTATGTTTGCCACGCGATTGCAAAAATCTTAATTAAAAATCAACATAAAAAGTTCATATAAAATTGTTAATATCTTGATAACGGTAATAGATAAGGATAATTGATAAGGATAAATCTGGTTAAATAGGTTCCAAATTACCACTTCTAGCACCCCTTAAATACTTTACATCAAACTATCAAATACCCTGTATCCAGAGCACTATTAAGGTTAGTGCTTATATTACATTTTCGTTAAATTGCAAATATCACAAAAACTAGTAACATTCAATGTACGACATACTAGATGTAAATTGGAACGAAGTACAGGATTATTACAGCCAGCTCATATTATACAGGCTGTTCCATTTAAAAAACTCAAGAAAAAGCCTTTTGAAAATGTTAAAAATTAATAAGGGATAGGATCACCCTGTATAGCATATTCAATATTCTTCAACATCAGCACCTACCTACTGATTTTGGTGACTGCCTGACAAAATTGTAAAACAATATCTGCATAAATGTACTTTTTACGTGGTTTTTAAGATATGCCTGCAGCTGCCATTTTTTTGACAAACAATTGATTATCTGACAAACTATAAAATATTTTTCCTATCTTTTAAGATAAATGCAGTGTCGACCACTTTAACTTTAGTGATTCAGCCTGTATACAAGTCATTATCATTTTAAGAATTTGTAAATGTAATTTTATTGTCTTATTATTTTTGCTAGTTTTTCATTACTATTCTATAATAAGTAAGTTAAAAAAAGGTGGCTAAACTGTTTTGGCAAGCTCAAATTGCATAAAATCACTTCAACAACTCAAAAGTCTCATTGAGTGTTAAAATACTGGCCTATGTGAAGTCTGTGGTACGATAGATGATTTGTAATTTGTTTTTGTTTATTTTCATCAAAAAGTCTGACAAGAATAATTTATAAAAGCTTAATTCAGACTAATAGTTTAATAGTGTACCTTAATTGCTTATGAACCTTTTGTTGTGTTATTAGCCTGTTTAGTTATTAATCACCCTGTATGTCCTTAAATAAAAATACAATTAAAAAGAAAAAATCAACAAAAAAACTTACATATTTTCTAATATCAGTTTCAGGACAACCGTACAAATCAATTATATTTAGGCATAAATTATAGCGGGATTCTAACATTCCAAGGTAGTAGAAAAACGCACCACTTCCGTTGGTCGGACATCCAAAAAATTAACTACGAGGGTAAAATGTTCATTATCCATCTAAACCACAACGACAAGAAGCACACGGTCGGGTTCAAGTGTCCGACGGGGGCCGCCTGCCGCCACGTCTGGCGGTGCGCCATCGAGCAAATGTTATTTTTCACGTGAGTCACCATTGTAAATTTTTTCGCAGACGATACATAAAATATAAACTGTTCAGGTTGCCGAATAGCTCCGACGCACCTTCTGTGGTCACCGGTGGCGGTTTCTTCTCTTGGGGAACGAAATTTAAATATACCGGAAGAACTGAGAAAGAAATCTTGGAGGATAGCGCTAACGTCAGCAGGGAGGAGCCTAGTATACAACGAACTGCTAGCATGAGACGTAAGGCTTCTAGTGTCCCTGCAACACCCTCCACACCTTTGCAACCACATTTAGGTAAGTTTTTTGGTCTTTGACAACTTTGTTTCCGCCTGAGGTGACAGATATTAATCCAGATATTTTTTCACTCAAATATGTTGAGATTTAATATGTTCTGCTATACTCAAACTGTTGACTACTGTATAATTGTTAATATCGATCAGTTTCATAAGCCTAGAACATGATGTTAAGAAGTTACAAATTTGTATGTATCCGCCTGAGGTGGCAAATACCAATACATTTTTTTTCTGAGGTATGTTGAGGATGAAATTTCTTCTGTTATAGACGTACTGTTGGCAGCTGTATAAATATTAAATTTTATCTGTTTCTTAAGAGCTTTTAAGAAGTTATAAACTTTTATATTTCAGCCTGAAGTGACAGATATAAATATGCGCTGTTACACTGAAACTGTTGACCACTGTATAACTATTAATAGCTATCAGTTTTATAAACATAGAACATGATTTTAAGAAGTTACAAATTTTTATGTTTCCGCCTGAGGTCGCAGATATAAATACCTACCTATTCTTATTTCTGAGATATGCTGGGGATTACTATCGGTTGCAAACGTATTGAGCCCTGTTTGGAGCAGGGTTGTTATAAAAACGTTTTTTTTCATTTTGAACAAAACAAACATTTTTTTTTTATAAAATGATGTTTTTGAACATGAACCAATGTTTTTAAACATTTCGCAAAAAAAAACATTTTTAAAACATGAAAAAAAACATGTTTTAAATCACTCAAAAAAATATGTTTTAAATAAGGAATAAAAATTGTTTTAAACATGTTTTAAATCAAACAATTGTTCATTTGTAAACATTTTCATCGGCGTTTTTTCATACGTCAGTTCACAGTAGAGCTAAATCTGTTGTGTGAATGACTTTTTGTTTTGACGCTAGAGGGCGCCAGTAATGCAATGTCGGCCAAGATCGATTTAGTTAGTGTTTATTTGACAATTTTCGACTATTTTCACCAATTCATAGTCACCAAGTTAATACACAAAAAGTTATTTTGGCGTTGCGTTCGTGATAAAAATTGACGATCGATATATTTTTGTGTTCAGAATGTCATCCTGATAGAATATATCACACAAAGAATATAGGGTGCCATTTAAAGTTTCAATGATGACGTCATTTCCGGAAAAACCGGAAGTCATATTAACCTCAAGAGTTTCTCAAATAATGGAATTTTTTGTCTATTAACACTTTCCCAAATTTTTTTCGTCCAGTCTTATAAACAAAAAAATAAACGGGCGTACCAATGGCGTGGGTCACCCGGTATGTTATTAAGTTATTCTAAAGGTTTTTGTTTATTGTAGTTACATGTTATCACTGAATGTATTATTATATTTTATAAAGACCTTTTTTTTATTAATGAATACAATATTTAAATATTATTTGATTTTTTAATTGATCCATGCATAAAAATCTTGAAGACCAGCATACAACTCGACACATATTTTAAACATTTAAAACGAACTGTCTTAAACAAGTTGAAAATAAAATAGTTTAAAACAAAATATTTGTTTTAAAACATAACAATCCTGATCACAATACATAGAGATTGGTTACGTGCTAACTGTGTTGTCCTGCTGTTGTTCGTTTCTGAGATATCCTCGCCCATGAAAGGCTCGCTTACAGACTTTCTTACATACAAAATCTAGAAAATAAAAACGCCAATCTATAGAAGAGACTAAGTGTAGCCTGACCAAAAATTTTGTTGTCAAGTGGTCTACGAGAAAAAAATTCGGAAAGTCAAGCATTATTTTAAAACCGCAAAAATCAGGTACCTTTTTCTACATCTCTCGCGCTCGTGGCCAAACTGATGGGCAGAAAAATTTGATAATCACTCCTTTTATGTAGAAATGATTCAGGGATATAACAAAGTTTTTTTAATTGTTTTTTGTTCAGCCATTTCAGAGTTACGGGCCCTCGAACACAGAGATCAATACTTTTGCAACCGATAGTAAATTTATTCTGTTAAATTTTATCAGATTCGTAAGTCTAGAAAAAGATCTTAGGAAGCTATAAACGTTTATATTTCTGCCTGAGGTGGGAGATGATTATATTTATTAATCAAATTTGATCAATTCTAATTGTAATTGAAGATTATTTTATACTTATAGGATATAGTAGCTTGCCCAGGTCAAGTCACTCAGATGTTGGTGGGTCACGAATAGAAAATAGTTGCAGTGCGGGGCTGCTTTCGGGGTTGGACGGGGGCCCACCCCAGCAGTACGGGGACATTGCTTCGTTGGAAACGGTAACGGAGGACCAAGAGGCTGCAGGAGGTTCAAAACTACGTACAACAGGTAATAATATCTTTTACAAGAAACAATAACTATTTTCCTTTTGTTTTTTAGTATTAAAAGATGATTCAATGGACCGATTCAGTGATTACTATTTCCGTGACTCGTTTGAGCATTCGTCGTCAGAATCGCAGCTGATCGAGAATAATTATAGAGGCTACGAGGCCATGAATCCGTCTCACCGTTCCAGTAGGAGTCAAACTCCGCTTTCGCATTCGCAGGTCGACGGACGGATTTGTTTGCCAAACGCGACCTTCAACCAGAAACCGGCAGCGCAGAAGCCTAGGAGTTTCAACGTGGTCAAAGCTTTTATACCTTCCTTTATAATAGTCGTTACGATTTTATTGGTCGCCGCAGTCGTCATGTTAGAAACCGATAGCGAGCTATTCGGAAGCCTACGGAGCATTCCGGAAGTTGTCTCGCTCAAGTACCACTTCTACGAGCCGATCAAGAAGTTTTTTCGTGACAAAATTCATTTCTGATCGAACGGTTGAGGCCATCTTGCCGTACGTTTCGAAAACGTTCCAGTTTCTGCTAATATTCTTCTTGGGCTTTATGTTCCAGTGACAAACTCAAAGGGGGTGTCGAACACAGTGGGGGTAAATTTATTCGATAGCATCTATTTTCGCAATGTGTATAGAAACACCCGCAATACTAATTGAAAATTTTTTAAAGGCTGTATGCAAAAAAAATGATAATGCTTCGGCAGTTAGAAAAAGATAAAAGTATAACAATAGTTCCTGCATTATAGCTGATTGGTTGCTATAATTAAACGATTATTTCTAATATCATTTGCCTAGGTGGAAATACCGTATATTTATAGTATTTGAACCTAAGCGACTGGAGTATTACTTAAGTAATTATTTTATCAGAAGTATTTGGAAATTTTGAATATCGCGTATCTAGAGTCCAAGATGCACGAATAGGCATACTTTTTTTGATACGCACAACGAGTTGGTTGCATTTGTTTGGATGTTAGGCACACCCTCACAAGTTTTTTGATACGTAAGATTTTTATATATAAGTTTTATACACGTTTGCGTTCAATTTTGTGTGCGTACTTTAGATGTTTATCTGTGATCTGACCTCAAATATTGCTGATAGATGAAAACATGTGTACAAAACGTAAGTGGTGAAACGAATGTTAATTGTTAAAGAAAAAAAATAATTAATTAAAAGTCAAGTGCAATCAAAAGTAGCATTTCCCTGGGTTACGTTCTGTTAAGTTTTTGTTTATTTTTTTGTTTGTTTATTGGATGAATTATTTTAAAGTGATATCGATTTTTGTACAAGAGATAATTTGTGGGTCCATACTCTATTGTTAAGGAGCACCTTTATGGATATTTTACATAATCGAGATAGCATTGGATTTTTTCTAGAACTATATTAGAATTTCTGCATTAATTGAATAGGTATGTAAATAGTACTAGCTGGAAATTGTTTAATGCTATCTTAGTTCTAGTTTTTATTACTAACCTGCTATTATGATCTTTATTTGCAATAACATTGCTAACTTTTGTTACGTACTTATGTAACGTTAGGTACTACAAATTCGTTAGGTAAATATTGATCAAAATGTTCAAGGAATTTAATTGACATTCCACAACTATACTGTTTCAAACCAAAATACATGAACAGAAGTTGCTTCAACGGGTGCAATATACATTCTTTTTATTTTCTGCGTTGAGCAGACAATATCAAAACAAACAAAATAGTTCGGTAACATTCCTGATCTCCGTTTGTCTCTCTATAGATCTAATGAACGATTTTATTTCTCAAGATGTTTTCGTGAGTCTTATTTTTACATGTTCTTGTATTAAATAAAATCTAGGTAATTACACATTTTTGCCAAATAAATAACTTAAGTCAATTATATCATGCAGTTTTTTTTCCCTGAAACTCCTGCATTTTTATCCTTATCCCAACAACAATAAAAGTAGTACATAACGATGCAATAAATATATATATTTTTTCTATAGAACAAGTACAATTTAAGGCACCTAATCTTGGAACCCAATACCCCAAATTAAATTGCCTACTCAGATTTTTTTAGAGCTTTGTCACAGCTAAATTCATAGGCACAATATGGTTGAACTTTGGTTTAAAGTTCAAAGTGATCACTTCATTGTTGAATGGGGTTTTATGCAAAATTCTGTTTTGTACATTGCTGGCAGGCAGTTTTTCCACAAAAGGCACTTCAGTACTTTCTTCCTCTACAAATTCTGGATACAGATCATCACCTGCAAGAAAAAAGACAC
The DNA here is from genome assembly GCA_963966075.1 of Aphodius sticticus. Lineage (NCBI taxonomy): Eukaryota > Metazoa > Arthropoda > Insecta > Coleoptera > Scarabaeidae > Aphodius > Aphodius sticticus. The sequence goes on along the minus strand of OZ014515.1, from coordinate 12,030,806 downwards.
ACCTATAAGACATTGTCATAAAATAAGGTGTTCAAATGATACCTGGTAAAATCGAAAACAATCCTTCACTTGTATCAACTCTACATGGGAAATATCTTTCTATTCCACAGGGAGCTCTCTCAGAAGCAAATTTGAGCAAGTTATCGATATCTAAGAAGTTCCTCAAACGAGAAATTTCGTAAAATTGTGGCGGGGGCAGCAAGATTTCTTCATGTTTATTTCTTACAATGTAATCTGTTGGGCTAGCCCACTAAAACAGACCAGAATGATGCAAGGGTAAAGCAAATGAAATATTGAGAGGCACCTCTAAATGGGAGACCTCCTGTCTTTCTGCATAAGCTGCAGGAGTCTGTTGAAAGGCTGTTAAAAAGAACCCAGCATCAAATCTGATTGGCAGAGATGGTGGTGTCGCCCAGTTGGCCCACTCTTTCAGGGACCATACATCTGGATAAATTTCGAATTTCCTGCACATCTCTATGAATTTTTCTGGATCATCATGCACTTTGTGCTGCCACTTCTTTATCTCGGGCATTTCTAATGAGAAAGATTATTATTTTAAGTCATTATCTTGAGTTTGCGTTTGAGAAATTACCAATGTATGAACCCCATCTCGCAACTCTCTCTTTGTAGTTGATTTTGTAGCTTCTGCAGATGAGGATACCGCATTCCTCGAAAGTCTCCCTGATGGCACCGATGCGTAATGATAAGAATTTCGGCAGTTCATCCGGTTGGTTATTGAAAATGCGTGGTCTGTTGTCCTTGGGATTCAATTTGTCGAAGGAGTCGTACTTGAAACCAAATTCTTCGTACAATTTCAGCCAGTCCCTGGACACGTCGGCTTTGCAGATGACACCGCCCGGAAAAACGTACGTCCCTGGCATAAACCCAGACCGGGAGCTTCTTTTCAGTGCCAGCAATTTGTAATTATAATCAGTATGTTTTATCGTTGGCGCAAAGGCGGTTTTCGCCACCAAAATTAAGCTGGCAGATTCCCGCCATTGTTTGAAACTAGGCCGCATGGTCTGCACGTCTTCCTGGCGCCTGAAGAGGACGAAAAAAGACAACGGTCAAAACAAACTTTTCACGAGAACATAACGCAACTTTTTAGGTTAAATGCAAAACGAGGAGAGCAAAGTCGAACGCACAGACTACGGTAATAAACTAAAAAGCTAAAGCGTTGTACAATGCAACGTTGTCAAGCAGAGATTCATACGAAAAAACCTAAGATATAGCATAATTGAGTTAACGCAATTAGCATGAGAGTGATAGTTTACGTAAATACAATAGTTGAGGACAGGAGAAATGTTTTTTGGTCCAGAAGGTTATGCTATGCATTCGGGGAAACATAAGCGTACGTAAATATCTGCCGGTGTAGAAACGTTGCCAGAACTTGACAACATCGTCATAGGGAAGAATATCTCTCTCTGACCTTACTGGGCGGAGTTAAGTCGACCCTTGGTGCCGCTTGTCGATCAGAGCGGCCCCGTATGGTTTCGCCATCTCGCGACAAAATATAGAACCAAAACGGTTTGTGTAGCTCGCTAGCAAAAGTGTGTATAGCTGCATCGGCTAAAATCAGATATTTGTACATAATAAAAGACACTCCCCGGTTTGTAATTGCAAAACGGCGAATATCGTGACAGAAGGGACCCTCGAAACAGTGATTGTGCCGCGCTAACACACAGAACGGACCGAGTTACCGCATAAACACAAGAAGTACACATACATTCTTTATGGACGGTTTCAAAATGGAGTAGGAACTACCGACGATTTTGTTGTTGTTTCTGGAGGACCTGTCGCTCTCGACTCCCGAGGATAAGAAAACATGTAGTGCGAATAGTGTCGTCGATAATTTGCACTGGTTCGTGTTTTTTTGCCGTAAGTGTGCACATAGCGGAAGACGACTGTTTAAATGAACCTGTGTCATTAAAAAACCTCTTGAAAAGAACAACTCGTGGATGCTGGGATATATATGACCTCTTGCATATCTCATTCCTACTTCAGTGGACCATCGATGTAAGGTAAGACCAATATTTTCATTCAACATATCGCCTTTATTTCCACCGATCTATATCGCATACTGCCTCTCGCCGTGCCAAAGCTAACGTACGGAATCCGGATTTTTAAATTCTTCTCACATGTCATGAGAATTCCCCGTTAGACAGGTACATCTTGTTCCTGTTTGTCCCATTGTCCGATTTCGGCAACCCTTTCGCACCGGTTACTTCTTTTGTTTTATCGCATGCCACTTGATTGATGGGCTTATCCCAGACATCCCATGCACCTCATCCGCAACAACTTTTGTTTATTGTTCCCCCCATCCCATTCCTAATATACCCAAAACTAATCCCTATCTTATCGTTCAACAAACAAGATTTTCATTTCCTTTCATCTCTAGAAGACATATCGCCCTTGCCTCCAGGTTTTATATAAAATACCATCGAAACAAATCTCATCTTTATACACAATATCTCTTAAATCTCCCTTAGATAACAATGGATAATACTATAACAAACATTCGAAAATAATCTTGGGTAGTATTGGATCAGTAATGGTAATTTTACTCGAAGGCCGACAGGAGATTCACATCCTTAGCCAGAAAAAGGAAATTGGAAATGGCAGAGAAACGTATTTTCTATGCCTCTTTCTACGTAGAATTCCTCTTTTATATACTTTTTATTCTTCAATGTTTACCCTGAAAAGAATTGCTAACCTGAGTGCTGTTCAGCTTTTGTACAATCCAAGTATTCTTTTTCTGTTTATTTATGAATGTGGTTCCTCAACATTTCAATGGCTCTTTGCTCAAATGCTTATTTACAAAGAATTTTTATCTAGAACGAGTTTATTCAGTAGTAAAGTCAATTTTCTACAGCGAAACAATTCTAAATTTTATGAAGTAGAAATTATCCACGTATTGGTGAACATCCAGTGGCCAAATTATTTAAAAACTGGTAGGGATGCATCATGAAATGAGAAGAAATTTATGTTTGAAAGGCGTCTAAAGAATTTTGATCCAAAACGAGTTTATACAGTAGTGATATTTTTTTTCTGAAATCAATAGTATTATTATTGTTATTACAGATATTCGATGGCCTTTTAGAAGCCAATTTAGAAGGTTATATTTAGAAATCATAAAAGTAAATGTTCTTTTCTACTAAAACTAAAGGAAAATTATACGAATTACTAAAGATAATCGAATAGATTTATTTTGAACTTTATTACTAGGTATTACATTGGCCGAAATGACCAATGAAAATTGATATGGATAAAATTCGTTCTATGAAAAGAATTATTCTGAACTACCCGTTTTGATTTTATTAAATTGTTGCACCGTTATTTTTATATTAATATAATCGTGAATTGCTTGTGATGAAATTCAAAAGGTAATGTTATTCAAAATAATGCTGTATGTCAATAAATGGTCAGAGTTACAAAGTTTCGGAATTTTATATAAATTTTTTAACTGTACTGTTGTACCGGCGTTGTTTTAATTCGTTTTTTCGTTAGCACCTTTTATTTATGCCCTTTCCTCTCCCATTCTCTCTGTAAATATTGCCCGGAAACCAGGGACTAAGCTGTTAAAAGCTAATGTTAAAAGCTCGTACTTGAATTTTTTTCGAGCTTCCTTAAAAAAATAAAATAAAGAACTCACGCTTGGATTAATTTTAATTTCACCACGTTACAAAAACACTTTATTATTCGCGTTCTTTTAATAAATATTTAACATTGAGGTCAACTTAAGTCTTAAGGTAGGCTCTAATCCAGCGTTTTCCAACCTTTTTACTCTTGCGGAACCCTTTAAATTGGGTTGCAACCAGGCGGAACCCCAACAAAAAGAAATACAATGTCCTTTTCAAGGCATTTCGAGTATTATTTTGCGAAGAGAAAAACGTGTAACGCAGTTTTTCAAGTAACCAGATACAAGTCTGTAAAGAAACGCAGTTCAATGATTGCATATTACTTACTACTGGGAGATTAAAGTACTTTTCCTGTAAAATTTTAACAATGACCTGTAAAATTACGGTGGTACTGTTGTAATTTCACAGGAAAATGTATGTGGAATATGTGAATTCTGTAAAAACAATACAGAACTTTCGCTGGTATTAAATAACCAGCGATGTTACAGTTAATTCTTCTTTTACAGGTTTTTGGTAGTTTATTACATTCATTTTCTGTAACATTGCAGATATTTCTCTCTAGGTATAAACTTATTCGTTCTTTTTAGTTCCTTCAAGTATTACCAAAGGAAGGAAAAAGAAAATACAAATCAAACAATGCGAAAACGAAGAATACAAAAAGTACCTTCTACAAATAATTAAATAAATAAACTCAGTAGAAATTTAAAAAGAAAATCATTGGTCAATATACATAAATTAAGGAACATTTATTCTGAGTAACAATTTTTATATGGACCTATTGATAACAAGTTAATATTCTTTAAGAAGTTAGAGCTATTTAAAATACTGTTTTATTTAATATTTTAGTATTTTTTAAGGTATTGAAAAAATAAATAAGCCCTTATGAAACATTTTAGTCAGAACAATAATTACCTTCTGAGAAAGAAAGTGTGGGAATAAACACCCAAGTAGAAGATATTTATACACACTAATTGTATCTATAACAGATAATCTCTTTGTTCTTTTCTAGAGGTTATTTTGTTTTCATGTAACAGATAATTGTAAGTAATATTGTCAATTGAAGTTAATGAATAATCTAGAATGTGCCCGTTGGATGCAATATCGAAATGACAGTGGTTTATTGGGTTACAAAGGCTCCAAATCAAAATTATTAGATTGACCGTGTTTATTAATCCAATATTTAAAATAATAATCCCATGCTAACATAATATATTATATAAAACACTGAATAATGTGCCCATGAATCGGTGACCGCCACCGCTATTTGTTACTATTTTTCCGCGCAACACTGTATCGATGACAGTTAATCTCAGAACAGCACCTAAAGTGAGACTAGAAAGTAAACCAGAAAACTACCTTCGTCCTTTCTTTGAGAATGCACGTTGAACAGAAATAAAACAAAAACTTTAAGATATTTTTTCCTGGGGATTGGCAAACTTTGATAGCAAAGAATGATGATGATGCAACCATAAATTGGCTCTGTAACCTAAATGAAAAAGACGGCGGCTCCTAGACGAGAGTGCGTTTTGTAACAAATGATTATAATGGTGGCTATTTAATTTCGTTGTTGTTGGTCGTATCGCCCACAGGGAGTGGTAGGGTCCATTAGCTTGTCAAAATAAACACTGCAGTCTCCTTGCTGCGAACCCGGCGACGTGGTCCGCCCGGCTGTGACAAAAGCCTCTCGACCCGGCATAGAAAAGAAACAATTATACTTTTGCGTTCGGTATAGCGCAGGAAGGCTTATGCAAATTGCCAATTAAAGTCGCTTAGAGCGTCGGCAATCGGTTGGAAAAAAATCGAAATGTTTTCTGGTCATTGTTGGCAACCTCATATCGGTGCCCCTTTATTCTAAACGCGCCACTGGAGGACCTTTAATAAACGGGGATATTCGATGGAATATGCTATTTAAAAATCGCTACCTTACATTGTTACCTACCTAGCTTTGTTCCCAAAACCCGACTGACCGCATTTCTTCTACCTAAACCCCAGTTTATCTTTGGACTTTGATCTAACACACGCTGATCACAAATTTGTCAATTACGGAAGACTAGGTACCTTCATTTGAACAGATGGGTGGAAGAACAGAGTAAGTCCAAATTGGGCATTTTTGGGAAACTGTAATTTGACAACTATACATTTTACTAATTTGGTCAGCACAGAAAAATTGTAAGTAGCAAATCTCATTGGTAATTGTTCTAAGGTTAAAATTTTGGTCAAGAAGCAATAATAAATTAGCTATTAGCTAAAAAATAGGCTGGGCTTGTTCTGTTCTGCCACTCAACGACAGATTATCAGTTATTTGATGACAAAAATCATGCTGTTATTACTGAATTGAAAAAAATCAACCACTTTAACAGTTAAACCACTCGACCCTTAAATGCATAGTTTTTTTGCATGTTTAAAATTTAAGTGAAAAAAATTATTTACGCCTCTTTTATAAGTAGCTAACAGCTATCGAATAAATTAAAACCCATCTATAAATGTTCCAGATATACACAACATTGCGCGTTATGATATAGGTATAATAATTATAGATACTACTGTTCTATATGAAACATTTTAAAACAATTATTTTTCATATCCCAGTAAAAGTTTAGCCCACATGTTTGTCCTAATTGACCCAACCGTACACTTTCAGAGTTGCATGTTGAGATGGTCCACCCTTCTTCTTTATCATTATTTTTTCTCGACACAGGCGTATATTCAACTTCTCTAAGAATGTCAAAGAATGTTATTTTGTATCAAAAGAGGACTTCGAAGTGGCTATTCCGATGTAATATCCACACACAGAAAAGTGATCTCTCGAACGAAGAGAGAATTACTTGGCTGAAGTAGTTGGTAGGTTCGTATATACGCGAGAGATTATGACTTCAACCAAGAAATTTTATTTCTTGGAATAATTACTAGATTTAAGAAAGTGGTTACTCTGGTGAAGTAAGTAAACAGTCTTCAATGAAGTGTATATTTTTATTCCCGGTAAATACTTTTAGCTACTTAATGTAAGAATTTTAAAGATTTGGCACAAATACGTTTTCTATTGCTAATTAACAAGATAGGTATGTTATATTTACTTACTCGTTCTAAACTGTTGCGTGCGTTATATCAAACTACTCCGTGTTGAAACGTTTATTGTAGGTATACTCTAAATCACAATACACATCCCCAATAAATCACAAGGCACATCTCCTACGGGTACCTACTTCGTTGTTTTCGTACTAGGTTAGGATCCGTGGCGCCAGCACGTGCCAGCACCACGCGCTGGCGCGCGAGCCTTGACAAAATCACGGTGCGCATATTTATTCCAGAGAAAGGGATTACTTGAAAGAAGTGAGAATCACTTCAGTTAAATAATTGGTGGGTTTTTATTCAGTAAACAATACTTACTTATATTAAATGTCTTATATTTTCTTGGATCAAGTAACTACGCACTTGGATGGATTTACTATTACTTCGTTGGAGAAATTCACATTTTTGGGACGAAAAATTCAATTACTTCTTTCAATACAATATTGGTTCTTATAAAGAAAGAATTTATTTGTTGACAGCATTTATCTGAGAAATTATTCTACTTATATTGAGTATGTGGCATTTCTTGGATATACCTAAGTTTCTACATCCAAGTAAATATGCATTTGAATCTAGTAAATACATTCAAGAAGTTATGTTTTCTCGTTCCAAATACTCACTTTTCTGTGTGCATGCGTTTGCAAATGTCATATCTAGCAAATCGTGACATATGCGAATATATCTTTTTTTACTGTTCGTGAATATTTTATGTCGAGCTATGATGGCTACCAAAAGAACGACACTCATGGGTTTCTCAAGTTTGTGAAGCCTTAATGAAGCCTTTGTCATTATTACCAGCTTCTCCTGGAGAATGTTTATTATTCATTATTGAGGTTAAAACGTAGAAATAGTCGTATTTTCTCAAATCGACTAAGGCCCGGTATTTTTACCTACCTACAAAGTCCTAAATAGTTAGGACGCGTCATGTGCTCCTTATGTTCACGTTCTGCTCACTGCCGCCGGCACATCTTCTTATTTAATGGTCTAAAATAGCGCAACAACTCTGACAGATCTGTCACATAACTATTGAGGACTTTATTGGTAGGTGAAAATGCTACCACTTAGTGTCATAGTTTTTATTATCATATCCACTCCGATGTCACTATTCCAGTAACAACGAGTGTTTCAGTAAGACATGAAAAGACAACGGACAGGAAAATTAAAATTGCTATATATTGTTTGAAATTTTCCGCTGTAATATGTAATGGTTTAGAAATACCAGTTTGTTTCACATATAAATTTGATTCAATATCAATTTTATTTGAAAAGTGTCAGTAAATAAATATTTTAAACATTCATGGGACGTGGACAAATTATAAAGTTATCCATTCATTATTAAGTTATACATTTCCGTGAAAAGTTAATTCTAAATCATTTTTTTTACTCTTCGCTTTGTCACGTTTACATTTTCTTTGGTCTTTTGGTTGGTACTGGTAGAAACTAGATTATCATAATTATCCTCACTATCAGTATTTGCATCTTCTGCATTACCTTGTTCTTCAACTGATGACGGATAATGTACAGAATCAAGTAAGTTATCAATTCAAGTGGGATGCTGAACGATGATGAAAAATTAGTAGATAAAAAGAAAAGTATCTTGAAACTTTGTAGGCTTTAATTTAATTTTAATTTAATTGCTACAAGCATGTTACGCCTTACGTCATCATCAGTGTAAGTAAACTAAAAAGCAAAAGAAAACAAGGACAACCAATGTCACAAGTGACAAATATTTGAGGAAACTTAGTCAAAATTCCCGTATGAAAACTTACTTAAACATTTCTTACTTGTGACATTGGTTCTCATTGTTTTCTTTTGCTTTTTAGTGTACTTACGCTGATGATGGCGTAAGCCGAATCTTTTTTGTAGCAATTAAATAAACCAGCAAACTTTCAAGGAGATTTTCATTTCATCTAATAAACTATTGGTGCCAGAGAAGTCTTCATGATAACTAAGATTACTAATTTCACTCAAATGGCCAAATATTTTCTTTGTTTTTCACGTAAGGATTTCTTAGAAACCACATGTTATCCTTAGAAGTTAGATGAAACTATATGTAATTATAGAAAATACTATTGTTGTCTTTCGTAGCAGATATTTACACATTTAGGTACTATAAACAAACAAATTCTGTACTGAACGCATAATGTTGTGGAAATACAACAAACTAACCTTATACTACAACATCTTTATATGACAAGTTTACCTATTACAAATGTCAAATAAGACAAATTCTGTACCTACTAAACGCATAATGTTGTAGAACTACAGCAACCAAATTTCGTAACACATCTTTATCTCACAAATTTATCTTTTGTCATACTGCAAGTACATAAAACAAATTCTGCACTGAACGTATAATGTTGTCGAACTACAACAAACTAATTTTGTAACGCAACATCTTTATATTACAACTTTACCTATTATCAAATGTCATAAACTATTCTACTAACTTTATATGAACCCCTACAATATTATTTCACCATTATATTTGACAAATAATAACAATTATATCAACTTTCTTTTTCAGTTTGTAAGTGAGGTTACGATGACGCGTCCCGCTAACTTTGACAACTAAAGGCAAAGAACCCTAGATATATAAATACATACATTTCTCAATAATTTTACAAAAGTATGTTGTGGGAATGCACCAGTATGTGGCAAACATTTCTCTAGTTTGTTGAGCCATGTTTATAAAGGAAAAATATGTTGCAGTTCTGCAACCATATGCATTTAAGGGTTAACATTTGGAACACAATTAAACATAAACAAAATGAACAGACATTACTGTAGTCTCACATCATAAGTTTTTGAATGATTCCGTCTACCAGGTGATTTGTGGATTTCGAAAAAAATAAAAACTAAAAAGTGAGGAAGTATTATTTCTGAACGTACTTACAGAATAAAAAAAGTTCATAATGATGTCATCAATCATCAAAAACGGTGAGTCGGGCATCTCCCAGCGAATTCCAATTCGATTGATTTGAATTTTTTAGACAATCTTGTCACAAGCCAGACCAGTACGCGGGATTTTTTCTTATTTTTTGGAATTTGGCACGTCACTGAACACTTTTTAATCGGCAATTTTGTAAATAAATGACTGTAATAACATTTCGAAAAATCCTACGGTTTGTGAATTAACTGAGATGTCGGTTTTCCAACGACACCAGAGGAGAAATACCGGAGCTCCGCCATTTTAATCATTTTTTTTTTATTACGGGATAATGAAGTTAAAGACTTATGTAAAACAGAGATATATTTGATTTTTTATGAAACTGATTTTTGTACTTTTAATACAAGATCAATTTAATGAATTATTTTTCGACTTGATCGCGTTAGTCCTTAATTCAACAAGCAAATTTTAAACTGTTAGTAGCAGTAATAATACTATAATTATTAATATTAAATATTATTATATATTCTTGTTATTTTCACACTTAAATGTACTCGCCTAATTGCCTTAAACAGCAATACTGGTAATAGATGGAATTATAATTTTAATATTTTCGAAAAGATCGTTTATATAAAATGGATATCTCAGTTTTAAATGTCAAAGTTTGGACTTGTTCTGTTCGTCCACTCACCGATTCATTTATAGTATCAACGAAGAATCGACAACAAACCTTATTTTTGTGTTGTTGTCTTTCTCAGATGTGTTCTCCCCTAAAAGAATACTCACCTCATACCAAACACTAACACAGAGATGATTCGTATTCTTCGTTGTAGTGAGTTCAGCTCATACTGTCGTCATTGACTTAAATATTGCGAGATAAAACAGAGATAATGCTTGAAGTATCAAAATAATCGTTGCGTCTATAAACAAACGTGATTCGGCAAGTAATTTGTTAGAAATAAATCCAATTGACGTGAAGGCATCTGTAAGTGGAAACCGCATTGGTCGTAAGGTGTTTTGTTGCAAAGTATATGTGTAATAATATTTTTACTATCAACCATTACCCTGGGCAATATAACCTACATGTGAATTATATATTTTTCTCATAAGATAACAGCTATGCTGGAGCGTAGTGAACGTTATCTTACTGAATAATCTCTTTCGACATATTATCTGGTCTTCGGTAAATATTCCCTTGTTGAACAAATGAAGACATGTGTCGAGAAATATCTTAGTAGATTTTTATCTGTATTCTCAGGAAGAAACACACCTTATTCTAGAGGCATATTACAATACCAAAACAGATACTTGAAAATGTCTATCGTGTGCATTTATTGTGAGAAGCAGGAAAAAATACGGGTGTGCCGTAATTGTCAGCAAAAAAGACACGTTTGCATGCAATTTGCAAACTCATCACGTTCATCCACCAGCAATGACATGTACACCCACAATGAAGTACAGCTTGAAAATAAAAGACTTTATGTATAAGGAGTATGATTTTCTTGAAATGTTTGACGAAGCGGGTGTTTAAAAATTGACGAAAATACATTTTCTTCAATTATTTAAATGCCCTACGGGCTGATAAAAATTCCGGTCCCGGTACGCGAAAGGAAAAACGTAAATATTTCATGGAAATCTCCCGTGAATAAAATTGTAAATAATGTACTGGTCTAATGACGTTACTCAAGGTTTCTTTATCTCCTCCCATTGGGCGACTTCCAAATGAATACATGACAAATAGAGTTTCTGAATAAAGAGTCGGCGAGACAGCAACGCTTCCGCTAAAAATTATACAACGACGACACTTTATTTTCAATTATCGAATCAACTCGCTCCTGGCTATTTGTTACTCTTTATTCCTCCCTCGCACCCCCCTGTCGCCTCTATTATAAGGCATAGGTTATAATTTTCCACGCTTCCATAATAGAGTCCATTAGTACGACGTACCCACTTTTCGTTGTCCACATTTTGCTACTCGCTGAATATTACTAAAGTTAACACAAACCACATCATTTATTTGCAAACTCTATTCAACAAACTCCAACCATCGAGGAAATTTGGGCCTGTTACCAGTGATCACCGTGTGGGCTGGCAAAAAAAAGCGTATGAAATAAAACCTGAAGAAGCATGAGAGGAAACCAGAGAGAAGAAGACGAACGTAGAGTGATTGTACTGGGAAAGATTGTAGAGAAGAGAATATCACAACACAGGAGAAGATATGTAAAGCAGAAGACTGTAATACCTCTTCCAGACTCTCGCGAGACATAGCGAGAGACCGCGAATCGGGAGAGTGTGGATGCCACATTCGCCCAAATCCGCTAACATTCGAATTGCCAGAAGTCTCTACGGATGCAGATAGTCGGATAAAAATCACGCGTTCGCCGAGCGGCTCGCTTCATTTGTGCGCTCTCGTATCGATCCATTCAAACTGGATTGTTGACGAGGCGCATAGCAGTTTTTGTGTGTACCCGAAGATATTATTTACGACAGGGGTCTGATTTATGACATCAAACACGTGCGGTGAAGGGGCTCTTTGAGCATCAATGCAACCCGAAATGTAGGTAACGAATGGAATAAATTATTTAGTATTGAAATAAAAAAGATTTCAAAATATTGAACACAATAACTTTATATGCAAAATACAAATAGTTTACATTGATATTAAATTAAATATCCGATAGTATTTTTTTCTCTATTTGTGACGTCCCCATTACTATAATTTGTCAGGAAAAAAAAATCACATACGCAAAGTAAAAATGGAAAATATACCAGATAATGATATTTATTTCTGTATTATTGAAGAAATGCAAATGCATATCAATCAATTTACCATCCGTAAGATTACTAATGAAAATTAATAATAATAGCAATATTAAATCAATAATTAATTAATTAAAACTAAAGAATATATTATTTATCTCTTTCAAATAAATCTTATCAGTTCCAAGTTATTCCAGTCTTATTTTTCTATGATGTCTGAATCTATTGTATCGTTTTGGTACAGTTCTTTGATTACTTGGGCCAGCTGAGAACTACCTCGTAAGTACGTACCCTCATTAATGGGGAATGTCGCACAGGTGTTTCTCGTACATTGGGGAAAAATATACATTCGTTGTCGACAGATATTTAACAGTCATTCTTGTTTTATCTTTCTCGACAATTGCAAACTACGACTGCGATCTACATAGGGCAATTACTAAGTTATTGATTGATAATATCGTTGTTACATACCAGTATACAGGGTTGGTCAAAATATCCAGAGCACCTAAATAATTGACCAACCGTAAACATTTTCAAAAAATCAAACATAAGTTGTTTGATTTTAAACAAGCTATCGTCTAAATATATTTTTAATATACAGAGTGCTTATTTTATTATGGAAACTGGCAACCTTTCCGTTTTCTAATAGATCACATATATTTACATTTTATAATTAAGATTAATTCCATGAATTTGTTGTAAGAATCATTTTTATACAATGCATCATTTTTTAGTTATACGCAATTAATCAAAGCTCATAAACTTTTGTTTTAACTAAACGGATAAAAAATAGCAGAACAATAAAATAGAAAAATAAAATTAAAAATTAATTAAATGTTCAAACAGCAAATTAAAATCAATGTGTGTATGTATGTGGGAAAAAAACCAGTTTCAAAGTTCAGGAGTTTTAATTAATTGCTGATAACTAAAAAAGACGCATTTTATAAAACAGAAAATAATATAAAAAGAAATAATCTTTAAGAAATTTTAAAATATACAGTATTGTTCGATTTGAAAAAGGAAATGTTACCAAATTTCGATGCCTAGTTCAAAACAAAAAAAAATATGTGTTTTTCTTTATTTTTTTACGGTTGGAGAATTATTTAGTTGTAATTTTAACTAACTCAACTTTTAACAAAATTTTAACTAATAAAATAATAATTATACAAATATTTAGTTTTGTTTTATGGAAAATCGTATTAATATGTCTTATATTAGTATATGGTATCTAATATAAATGATCAGAATAAGAAATCAATAACATTTAAGAAATTTTTCAAATATTTAATTTATTTTATATTAAATTTTTATTTACGTTATTCAATTAATTATTAATTAATAATAACCACAATTTCAATGAAGGTATGCACACACACACACACACACACACACACACACACACACACACACACACACACACACACACACACACACACGCACACACACACACACGCACACACACACACACACACACACACACACACACACACACACACACACACACACACACACACACACACACACTCACACACACACATTATACGCTGAGGCAGCGGCTACTTCAGCGACGTCCATTCTAAGTCACCCGCAGATGAACACAGAATGCACGAGCCGAACGCCGAAAATGTGGATGGCCTTCTTTGACCGCTATGTCTCACCCAGCCTCGCCGAACTTTTCACCAATTTATTTGGGCTGAGTCTGGGGCTAGCCTAAGACTGTTTAAACGTGGGCAGAACAGAAATTTTGTAATCTTTTAGCCAATCCATCAATTGTTATTGATCCACACTAAATCCGGCTCTGTTGATATAGGAAGAGATTTGGTTTGGCCACTGTTTTTTCTTCCAAAATAATTGTTTGACTGTCCTAACAGTATTTTCCGTTAACATAGAATACGTTTTGTTCAAATAAGGATATGTGTGAGGTATATCTTAATTGAATATATATCATAGAGGCCTAAATTACTAGTTTCGCGGTACGCACGTTTAGTATAATGACGGGTTTGCGTCAGTCGGTGTAAGAAAGTGCCGATATGGACTATAATATCGAAATAATAAATACCCGGGCCATTCGTCGGCCTCTCTTCGTTCTTTTTCCCACTTCTGCCGCAAGTAACCGCCGCGTTTAATGGCAGGTGTGGATTGAATTGAATTTGGGCGATTTCCCGAGACTAAGTACCCAGAAAACCGCACGCTATTATGTGCCCATAATGACGCCCCGGGCCCTGTTTATTTTCAGTACGATCGACCGCATTTGTTTCGTTTTTTCTTCTTTCTTATTCTTCTGCTGACCCATCAAAGATGGCAAGTATCATTTTCCCATATTTACTAAACTGTTTTTGATGGCCTAATGGTTATATTGTTCGATGTACAATCAAAAATCCATAGCGCATCGTTAAAAGCTACAGAAGTCTTATTGATATTAATTGGGATATGATCAGGTGGTGCAAATTGGCCCCCCTATGGATACAACGAACTCAGCCATGAAACACATGATTGGTGGTATATTTGGGTAATTGGACAGGCTTCAAGAACTCTGGAAACATGTTGGAGTCCTACAATTGATTCGCAAAGTATCCGTATTTAGTGAGGCATAACCCAATTTTCGCGTAAAAGTAGAAACCATCTGAGGAAACCAATGAAGCACGTCAGAAACCAGGGCTTCCAGGGCGACACAAAATAATGAACGATCTCCACAATTTCAATAATACGAGCATATCGGCAACTTGAGAGGAGACATGTTGATCTTCCAGTTGACAGCCCTGAATTCAAACACTAGGATATCGGTTAATGGAATTTCTGTTCATTATTTTTTGTTTCTTTAGTCTACACTATTGTTGTGCACAAACGTGTATACGTGTTTCATACTTGGATATTTTTATATCTGTCGATGTTACCGGGTTTCTGCGAGGGTTAGGAGGGTTTGAACCCTCTTTACATATTTTATTTGACCACAGCGATTGCCAAATATCCGGAGCTTGGGGGTTTTCTTATGAAGTAACCATTGTGTCAACGCATCGGCAGGTCCGATCTCTTTCACGTTATTATGGTATTATTATGTATTTATATTGTTGGGCACTGATAATATTGTTTTGGAATGTTGTATCTAAAATCACAGATTTTGGTCCAGTTCATTTTCAAATCAGGGATTGGAATCAAAATACAATAAGACTATGGCATAGAAATATTTGTTTGGACATACGATAAGATAAAATATTAAAATTGAAACACAACATGCAAATTTTATATCAAATGTAAACATATTCCGTTGAAAAATAGAATTGATTATTTTGATCTTATTGTATTCAGTTTTCATCTTGAAATTTTAAAACAAAAGAATTCAGTAATGCTGTGATGGGGATATAAGAATTCAAGAATTTTCCGGAAATGTCGTAAATAAAATAATATGCTGCTTTAAAATGTCTCGGGTAGTTTTTCCATTAATAATAATAAATTTTGTCAACGACTCGGAATTTCAATTTCTCTACAAATTGCTCTGCGGTATTTACGCTTATTAATTGCAATTGTTCGTATAATATTTAAAATATTTCTCTATATTAACGCATTTCTGAAGGCCGCATTGCCCTGGGCTAGTCACTACTTGCGAGAAAAGCGGAAAAATCCGCAAAAAACGAAAAAAGCTCTATCTCATAAAAAGATATCCGAATTTCCTCGACCAAAAGTTTAGCATATGTGACCGGTCCGATTTTTTGGTTTTGGTAGATTCGGAATGCTGGAATTTTATATTTTAAGATGCAATTTATTAAAAGTAGAAAACTATATATTTTATTGGTAACTGTGGATCTTAAATGAATCGGCGAGTTCGAAAACAGTACAAAGTCCAAAATCGGCCATTTTGAACTAAAATAGCCAAAATGTTCACTATCAATTATTCTATCGAATAGACCTAAAGATGATGCTTGGGCAAAATAAACAAGTCCAGAACAGTGCTTTTTTGCTCCCTCATGCAACGCGTTTCTACTCAGTTTCACTGATATATATATCAGTCGTAAACATTCGCCAACTTCGTAACTGATATTTATAATTTTTTTAATTCTAGGATTAGTTCTTTTGTAGAAATGATTTTTTTAATACCATACTATCATTTTTTAGTTTTTTTAGCAATTAATCCTGTGCTTCAAATCAAAAAGAATATGTTCTCACATACATACATATTCCTTTTGATTTGGCAGGTTGAATTTTTAAGTTAATTCTATTCATAATTTATTTTTTCTTGATTTTTTTTACTTTTTTATCCGTTAATGATCTATTAATTGCTCATAACTCAAAGATGATGCATTTTATAAAAAATGATTCTTACTAAAACTTTTAGAATTAATCTTAGAATGAACTAGTAAGAAAATTATCTTCAGCCGTGTTGAAGTTAAAATACCCCCACCGTAAAATATTAAAAGAAAGTGAACCGATTTTGCCCATTCACGAACTTGTCCTTACTTTTTAATAGATAAGCTTGTATATCAAATTTTAGATCAATAACTTCAAAATTACGGCAGTTATCGTTTACACAGACGGACAGACAGACGGACATTTGTAGCAAACTCTATGTACCCCTCACCACAATAAATGTGAGGGTATAAAATGTTAAATATACAGAGTGGTCTATTAGAAAAAAAGGTTACCAAATTTCCAGAATAAAATGAACATCCTGTACATTGAAAATATATTTAGACGATAGCTTGTCTAAAACCAAAAAGCTTTCGTTTGAATTTTTCTTTGAAATTCTTTACGATTGAAGAATTACTATCCCAGTAATAACTCCAATTGACTAACCACGTATAATCCGCCATTTTGAATTTATTTTGAAAATCTGACATGACATTTTTAATTATGAATCTTCAAATATGACAGGAAATAAGTTTCATGCAGATCCAACATTTTTTACATTTTCAGTCGCCATATTGATTTCACCATTTTAAATTTTTAAAACTGGACATTGGGTTTTGAGTCTAGGATCTTCAAATATCACAGCAAATAAGTTACATAAGCACCCGACATCTTTCTAAATTTTTTAGTCGCCATATTGAATCCGCCATATTGAATTTAAAAAATATAACGGGTTTGGAAACAGAATGCCAAAAACACTATAGATCATAATAAAAATATTATTTAAATGCTTTAAATAAACAAATATTGGTAAAAATGTACGCTGTTTTTCTGTGGAGTTCAATAACAGTAGCTACATGTCCATGATAATTGTTTTAATCATAGCTCTGCTTTTGTTAATTTTCTCAGAACTCACTTTTTGGACTGGTACTGTTTTTGAACCGACCGATTCAAATATTTTTGTTGTGTTTTTATGAAATTTAATCTGACATAAATCCAAGGCAAAAATAACAAATACTAAATAATAGAAGTAGTATTCACCTTCCTCTATACGTGTACAAAAACATGTAAATATTTTATGGTTTTTTTTTACCGGAAGCAGGCGTATTTTCTTGCATCACTCGAACCCATTGAATTAGATCATTTGTCTACAACTTTCTTTGCGTAGGTATTTCAACGTTTGGGGTAAAAATTAGATAAAAGTCTGATACCCAACTAATTTTTAATACGTTTCAAGCAATCTGATTTTGAAACAAAATACCGTATAAACATTGTTATAAAAAAAGGGTTGCTTTCAAGTACAATGTAATACACTAATACAGAATAATATTCATTAAAATAATACTATCAACAATTATTGTCATTTTATTTTCTTTGTAAATTCTGTACCTGGAATGGTTTGGAAATCGTTAGGGAGGATTAGAGAGTCTAGTTTCGACGTTTGGGAGTAATTAGTTTAACTGCAAAGTAACATAAATGTTTAGTACATAACCTCACTTTTTAGTTTACCGGCGGAAAGTTACGCTAACAGCTTTGTTTTGCTATACATTTTACCCATTTCTTCACAGACGGTTAGAATATGGTTAGGAGGATTCAAAATGCCACTTTTTATATAAGAGAGTTCATATTTGACCGCAAATCAATAAAAGACTTCGAGCACGGAAGCCGACATAGCTAATGTATTTATCGGCTTTGTTTTACACAAATTGGTCGTATTTCTGCAATAAACCGTTAAAGAATCGTTAGGGTATGTACATACTCAACTATTGCATTTATCGGCGCTTTCCCTTCGATAAACGGCGTGTATAAAACTTTGCTGTTTCGGGCGTTCGAAGAGAGTTTCTTTATAATGTATTTTATTAGATAGGGGTATTTAAAAACTAAACTAACCAATGGATACGTATATAAAAATAAAAGCAATAAATAAATATATTAAATTTACAAATTTAATATTGCAAGACTATGAACAAAATACGTCCCATTTATGTATATTATATATATTTATATATATTTAACCGCGACCTTAGATATTGATTTGCGATAAAATTATCTACTCCCTTACATCAAAAGTGAACTTTTTAATTCTCCCCAATTATTTTCTAATTACTTATGACGAAATACACACCATTTATCGAAGGAAAAGCCGATAAATGCAATAGTCTCTAATATAAAAAGTGGCATTTTTAATCCTCCCTAACCATATTCTAACCTACTATGAAGAAATGGGGAAAATTTATAGCAATACAAAGCGGTTAGCGTAACTTTCCGCCGGTAAACTAAAAAGTGAGGTAATGTACTAAACAATTATATTGCTTTGCTGTTAAAGTAGTTACTCCCAAACGTCGAAACTAGACTCCCTAATCCTCCCTAACGATCTCCAAACCATTCCAGTAAAAAAATCACAAAATGTGAAACTTGGGGGGCTAACTTGACGGTACAAAAAGCAATTTTCATTTTCTCAAAAACCATGTACTCCCAAACGAAAAAAGTGTACTCCCAAACCCTCCCTAACGATTCCCAAACGATTTGCATACAAATTTACTTAAAATTCAAAACTTGACAACGGTAAAGACGAGTGTACATTTTAAACGCGTATTTCACGAAAACTTTATGTTAGCAGTAAGACCATTTTCTTCCGAGCATCTTTCTAAAATGGTGCTAATTATTTTGTATGTTTAGAAAATTTAGAAACGTGTAATACGCTGTATGTTGGGTAGCGCTGCTTGCGCGACCGCGTCTCGATAGCGGACCCCAAATTTTGCAAGCCAGCGCGGATTGCCTGAAGCTTGAGCTGAACACCGCGCGCTGGTGTGTTGGGATGGGAAACTTGCAGTGACTCGCAGTTCATTGGACGTGCTGGTAGTGTGCGTTCGCGTTGAATCGTTCCATCGTGATCGTGTCTGAACTGATCCCTCGTGTGCATTAGCTGTCAAAGAGAACCTCGCATAAATCATTTTTTTGGTGAGTCTATTAATTTCAAAATTTTTTTTGTAGAAGTAGAAGAAAGCTATGTTGGGATTAGTACTCGTTTTAATCCCTGTAACTCACGTATTCGCGAGAGAATCCCATTATCTTTCTTGTTAGACCATGGGAGATTTACATTTTAAATGAAGTGTAATAGAATTAAGGTAAAATTAACCCGGAGTCTCTCCTCTCCGCTGGTTTCCGCGCTCCTCTTCAATTTTACAAATAGCAAATCTTCATAAATTATTCATATCGCTGTTGTTATTACCCAAGCTTATCAGCCGACACTGCTTTGCCCTAATTTATTTATATATTATTATTCTGTGTTGATGGCTATTTGTGTTATTCATAAGTTTAAAGTCATACGTTGAAGGTTTTCTAATTTTTAAATATAGTGGTTCTACATACGATAAGGATACTTCAAAGTCTGGAGAAATTCTCTGGAGAGATGCATCTGCAAATAATTGGGCAAATATTGGTTTGGAAATTGCTACATTCCGACCATGGGGATTATGTTTAACGATAAATAAATATGTCATCGAGTAAACATCCCCATGCAGGTCGTACTACACCGAGTTTATTTATATTCAGGTGAAGAACTGCGTTCTTGAGTATACGGATATATTCTCCAGCAATAAAAATAGCTTTCAGTTGGGGGGGTCGTTATAGATCACGAAGAATTTGCTAATGGGTAGAGGTTTGTAGGAGGGTTAGGCCCAAACATCCGCTTAAAATCTCAAAAATGTCGTTCAACATGCAATAAAAATCTACCCTCATCTCATTTACATATTTTAAATTTTCTATTGTAGTCACATTAAATAGCACGTGCCACACCAGTCATGTCAAATTTAGTTACTAAAGATTTTAATGGACCCTTGCACCATTTCTTATTAATATATTCGTATTGGGTTGCTGTAAAAACTCTCTCCTTTTTAACAATGATTTATTTCATTAAGCAACCTAAATCCTCAAATATTGTGACCCCATGGGGGTCCTTAATTAGATAAGAAAATTAAAAAGCCTCTTCTGGTTTAGCAAACACCGAGATTAGTGAAAATTGGACACCTCGGCCGTTGTAACTTGGAGTACCCGGAAGAAAATTATGAAAAATCTTTAACAAAGCTGGTTGAGACCCCCTTAACAAAAGCTTTATGACTCCTTTGGGGCTCGCAGCTTCCACTTTAAGGAGTACTATATCAATTTTTGCTCTAGTTCAGACCAGAAAAACCTTTATAACGATTTTCATTTGCTTGGTGCGAAATAAAAAAATGTTTCACGGAGTGTTCATGCGTAATTCTCTTAGTCATATCTTGGTTTAATTCCAAACTGATGACGTTTTCCTTTAGAAATCTTTAGAATATGTCCCCATCGTCTCTATGTTTGTTTATCCAAGCGGTGTTCGCATAAATACGGAAGGATTTCTTCAGAAAATACCTTGGAGAATCCCGGATGTAAACATTGCAGATAAGCTTGTTTGTAATTGGCGATTTAATCATGCTTTTGTTATCTGGTTCTACGGTTGCAGCGAAGAGGTGTTTGGTTGCACTCAGTCGTATATCTGTCGACGCTCCACAATATTCGAGAGGACGGCTCCTTCTGAAATACGGTGACAGATTTAGACACCCAGTAAACCTTCAGCGCTATAGATGTCATATTTTATTTGATAAATACGACTGAAATACCACCTTCTACGCGATGAAATTACGACTTCACGCGACTGCTAACTAATTTATTTATGCCTTCTAACGCATCTGTACGCCTTGAAAAAAAAACGAACTCATTATTTATGTGTATCATTACTTCGGGGTATATGATTCAGTAGATTACATATCATAGTGGTTCCTAGTCAAATAACTAAAGCTTTTGTGGATCGAAACATAAACTGCTGTGCATAAAAGGAATTTGTCTAATTTGAACATATTACAAATTATTATTAATTTTTGATTTAATACATACATAAAGAAACTAAAAATAGAAAGTCTTAGTCAATGTGATATTTTAAGTATCTGCTCTATTACAAACATTCATTTTGTTTTTTGATTTTATCCAATATCTAAAGTTTTGTAGAAGAAACACAGTTTCAAGTTAACCTTTTGCAATATCTGTGCTACCAGAAAACTGTTAAAACTGTGGTTTGCCCTGTAGACCAGATATTATTCTCTCTTTTCCGTAATTTTTAATTAAAGAAATACAATCTTATTTTAGCACAAATGTTGGTGTTAATGAATAAATGAAACAACTTTCTTATAAAAATACAATTTATTTAAAATTTATTTACCTAATATTTATTTAACTAATATTTGGAATGTGTCCATGTTTAGAAAACTTGATTCAATGTTGGTAAAGGTTTATTCAATCTTTTGTATAAATATTGTTTGAGAGACTACTTTCATTATGGTTCCTTATACTTCCTTTTTGCCTTAATAACGTAACTTTAATAGTAAAAAGAAGTGAGTTTATTTTAGGTAGAAATAGTCATGATAAGCAGAAATATATCATGATAAGCCAGAGTAAAAATGTTAAACATGCGTAATTTTTGTCTGTACGTTTGGAGGAAACCTAAAATTTTAACTCTTTTCTTTAACAAAAATTCTTCAAATATACAATAAACTTGGGTGGTTTTGCCCATTGTTAGAAATGTATTTCTATTGTTCAGATTGGTGTTGTTACATCAAAAATTGAGAGTATGCTTTTTGTTATTAATATTTAAAATACTATATTGAATAGAAAAGGTGCTTAATGTAGGTTAGATTGTAATTTCCAACTATGGCAAGAGCCACACAAATTTGTAAGCTTTTTTTGTTCATAGGTACTTTATTACAAGTGCAGATTTGGTATTACTGAATATGTCAACACGATTCGCGAAAAAATGATACATTGGAAAAAGTATGCACTGCTGGGCTTTGAGTGTAGGAATAAAAAAAAATAATTCTCAAATTGGTTTTCGAGTTATTTTTGTTAATTTAACTTTATGGAGCTGAAATTGGAACCAAATTGCTGATATGAATTTTAACCATTTTTACCATGCTTACAATGTGCAAATAATCTCTTTCCGCCTGCTTTTTGTACCAAATCATCTTCATGTGCATGCAGAACTGTACTGTTGTATAGTAGGGTGTATCGAACAAACGTTTTTTTCGAAATTCAAAATTTCAAGTTTATAAAAAGTTGTCTCTATGGACCCACATATACCACAAAAAAATTGGTACAATTGAAACATATTTAGGTCTCCCGCAGAAGGCCTAAAGTTTATAATTTTCTTAAAATTTAGAAAATAAACTGCTTCCGGGTTATGCCGTGTGTCAAGATTTGTTAATGCTGACGTTTCGCGAACCATGTCGCTCGCTCCTTCAAAGCTAATTGAATACTCAGTATTCAGTAATTGAATATAATATAAGTACATAATTGAATACTCAGTATTCAATTAGCTTTGAAGGAGCGAGCAACATGGTTTGCGAAACGTCAGTATTAACAAATCTTGACACACGGCATAACTCGGAAGTAGTTTATTTTCTAAATGATGCTGGTCGTGAAAGCCTACGTACTTTCTTAGAATTAGTATTTTTTTTTTCAATGAAAGATTAAGTGATTTTGGTTTTTCTAATACAAAAAGTTTAACAATAAGGTGTAAAATTACCGTATACAAAAATATGTTACTCTAATGCAACATTTAGATCACCTGCAGTTTATTTAGATTCGATACAATTTTTAGCAAAATGACCATTTTCGTATAATTTAAAAAAATTGCCGAAATGTTGATAAAAGGTTATTTGTCATCAAATTTTTTATGATGTGCGTACATGTGGGCTTTGAATAGTAATACCACTTAATATTTCATTAACAAATATGAAACAATTCGAATTTTTAAAGAAAATTATAAATTTTAGGCCTCCTGCGGAAGACCTAAATATTTTTCAATTTGGCCAATTTTTTTTTGTGGTATATGAGGGGCAACTTTTTATCAACTTGAAATTTTAAATTTCGAAAAAAAAACGTTTTTTCGATACACCCTATTGTATAGTATAGTCATTCAGCTAAGTGTCTTGTAGTTGATAAGCAATCTAAAAGTAATACTAATTTTAAAATTATTGTGGTATGTGGACTACCTCAAATGCGCAGTGAAAAAAATACAACTCACTAAAGACATATTTTCAATTTGTCAAATAATAACTAAAAAAGGAGTGAATGTATTCTGTACAAATTCCGTCTGATTTAACTACATGCGACCAAATATTATTCTCTTTTCCGTAATTTTTAATTAAAAAAATACAATCTTATTTTGGCACAAATGTTGGTGTTGGTAATGAATAAATCAAACAACTTTCTTACAAAAATACAATTTATTTAAAATGTATGGTCGTTTACATAACAAAAAACTTTACTTACTTAACTTTTGAATTATTTCACCGATTTTTATGATTTGTTCGGTAGATTGTAAAGAACGTCATGAGAAACACCATTTTGGTGTAACATTTGCAACCAGGTCCAAATGCATTTAAAATTGCAAAGATCAAAGAACATAATGATTATGATGCTGATTTGCTTAAAATGTTTCCGTTGCCACGAACAGGAAGTGTCGATGGCGGCATGAGTCAGTAAGAATTTACGGTCAAAAAATATTATTTTTTTTCATGTTTTTCTCATGTCGTATTTTATTAGGTATATGTCAAGTGAAACTGTCCATTCAAACTGTAAAGAAAACCTTGTATGAGCGAGTGCTTGGTAGAATTGAAGATATGTAGAAAGACGTCAACATATGTTGCAGAGATTTCTATCTAAACTCGTATAAGTAAGGACGAAACTCTGAAGTGTTCCATATGTAATACAAAAGTTTCAATAGCATTGTAGTAGAAAAAGATAAATTAACATTGCACGGGCACAAATTTATTCAATAAGAAATCGATTGAGGACCCCGTGAATGTAACACAATTTCTTAAAGTTACTTGTCTTCTCGGCTCACCAGATCTTGGCGGCTATATTTGGTACAGGCTGTGTATTCAGTATTGATTAATAATGGACATGGCTCGGTTTTCTTTTTGTATCACTCCCGCGGTGCTCCAGTGTTTGTGAGAGCAAGTCAGGAATACAGATCGATATAATGCTGAAAAGCGGCTTTTGTGTGTCCGCTGCTGTACCTGTGCCCCTTCTATGTTCACCATCTGCAGTAATAAGCTTTGAGCAAAACCACAAAGTATAACAGCGCCGCCCGAACGTATAAATGAAATTTAATTTCACCGTGATGCAAAAATAAACTCTACCGACACCAAATGTTACGCATTCTGTTATTTCAAAGTCACGAAATACATGTTCGATTGCCTTTTCACCACAGCCCGTTATGCATTTTCAATAATGCAATCAATTTCTAGAAATATTTTAATCATGGTTACTATCACCTTTATACAACGTGCAGCGGCGCGTTATGCGGCCCTGTACAATTTTGAATTTGGGGACCCCCATATACAATGTTGAATTAAGAAGAATTACGTTTTTATACAAAAATAAGATGTACTAATAATACTGATATAACCTTTTTGCAACAACAGTTAATATAAGTACCTACATAATTATTTAAAGTAACAACAGATTATTCTTAAGAATTACAAAATAACTAATAAATAGCTTAACAATTTAAAAGTCAAAATTCGTAGCAAGTAAAAATATTTTCTTAATAAATAAAGGGCATTCTTAACAAATAAATATGTTTTTAATATTTTAAATATTTTAAAAACTGCGATAGTTCATTCTTAAATACGCCATCATCAATATATGTCTGAATACTCACTCTGAATACTTATTAAATTTGTGGTGCAGTTTTCATAGTTTTTTTGGGATGTTACTTTTAACAAAATGTAATTTCCTATTTCTTTTTCTAACATTGCCTAAGATTCGCATTCCATATCATCAAAAAAATACAATTATTCTGAATGCCTTCTGCTTTATCAGTTTTAACAAGAACAAATGTAACGTGTCAATATCTGGTCCTCAAAGTTTACAAGAAAGTAACCAAATAAAAGACCAAATTCCATTTTTATACCCACCACATTTAACGTGGTGAGGGTATATTGAGTTTGCCACAATGTCCGTCTGTCTATCCGTTTGTGTACACGGTAACTCCCGTAATTTTAAAGTAATTGACCTGAAATTTGGTATACAAGCTTATCTCTTTTAATTAGTAAGGACAAGTTCGTGAATGGGCAAAATCGGTTCACCTTTTTTTTTTTTTTTAGTATTTTACGGTGGGGTGTATTTTAACTGCATCGCGGCTGAAGATAATATTCTTACTAGTTTTAATTTAGTATCCTGTATATTTTTCCTGTTTTTAATACTCTTTTCAATTACAAATTGAACTGTGAAAACCGCATGTCCCTGAGGTCAGTGGTGTAGATGTACTTATTTGACAATTAAATGTTAAAAGAAAGCAATTAAGCTATGTTAAAAGGATTTCTACTGTGTTTAGTGATGTAAAATTATCGGTAATTTAAAAAATGGTAATATTACCGTAATATTACCGGTAATATTACCGCTAATATTCCCCTGACGATTAAATTTTCCGTTATTTAATAGTTTGCAATATTATAATAATATTTTAAAAATACATTTTTGTATGGTGAACGGCAATAAATTAAAATATAGGTAATGTTACTTAAATTACCGGTTATATTACCGCGGTAATATTGCCAACACAAAAATCTGCCTTCGGGAACTTTACGTACTAAAATTACCGGTAATATTACCGCGGTAATTATTATTAAAATTCATATCAGTGCAATTTTGTTTCAATTTCAGCTCCATGAAGTTAAATTAACAAAAATAACTCGAAAACCAATTCGTGAATAATTTGCATTTTTTTATTCTTACACTCAAAGCCCAGCAGAGCATATTTTTTCCAATGTATTATTTTTTCGCGAATCTTGTCGACATTTTCAGTAATAGCAAATCTGCACTTGTAATAAAGTACCTATGAACAAAACAAGCCTACAAATTTGTTTATGTTTATCTGTTTATAAATTGTCAACGCAGTAAAAATACAGTGATAATATTTAAAAAGCTTCAAGAAGAATTTTTAGATTTATGTTAAATTACAATCTAACCTACATTAAGCACCTTTGTATTCAATATAGTATCTTAAATATTAATAACAAAAAGCGTACTCTCAATTTTTGTGTAACAACACAAATCTGAACAATAAACACATTTTTAACAATGGGCAAAGCCACCCAACTTTATGGTATATTTGAAGAATTTTTATTAAAGAAAAGAATTAAAATTTTACAAGTGACTACAACACAAGCAGGGCTGTGGAGTCGGTAAAAAACAGTCGACTCCGACTCCAGATAACTTTGGTAGACCGACTCCGACGCCGGCAAAATTTTATTTGTTTCCAGCGAATTTAATAGCAAAAAAATTAAATCTGACCTAATCTAATTGTAAATAATTGTTGTTGATCGGACCACAAAATTATGGCCATATTTAAAAAGGACGCTTTTTTATATTTTATAATACAAAATTAAGTGCAAAATAAAATGAAAATAATCTCAACTCTTACTTCTGTTAGTGGTAATGACATCACAATTCTGGCTGCAACGAGTATGACTTGCATACATGGATATTCCTACATTCAACTTAAGGTAGAGTTTAAATCGGAAATGCAGTTATAATTTTTAATCGGCTATTAAACATATATTATGCATTAAAAATTACGTTAGAGTGAACTTTGTACCTATGCTAATAATAAAAAAATATATCTGGCTCAATTCTGTAAAGTGTAGGTGACGAAATCTGCGAATATCGGTGTTTTTTTTTGTTGATCGCAAGAAGACTACGACATAGCCACCAATAATCTTAAAATCTGTAACCTACACTCGACAGAATCAGTAGGTAACAATTTAAAATCTCTACATATTTTGTTAAATATAAAGGGATGTGATACCCTTGATTATACCATAATATTGTATAATCAAGGGTGATACTTTTGATAAATTTGTTCATATGCCGAAAAAAAAGAATCAATATCGGTTAAACATTTAAAGTTATCAAACATTAAAGCTAAAATTGCTTTAAAGTTTTACTATCTTTTACAAACATTCAGATTTTGGGACAAATAAAAATAAAAAAAATGTTGAGAGTTGTTTCTTCTGGTACAAAAGCTGAAGGAAACTATTTTTGCTTTTTAAAGTTGCAAGGGAATAGCATTTAAGTACTTTTTGCAATATTTAATGAATTGTTCAGCTGTTCTTTGTGGTCGAACGAATAGGAGCAAATTCTCGTAATTTTGATGAATAAAGAAAACCACACATTGACGCTTCACTTTGGAAAGTTCTAATTGATCTATAAGTATGCATCGAGGTCCGATTTTTTTATTTGTAGATGATCGAGCTATCATAATTAGGATATTGAAGTTGGTTGTTGGAAATTATAAGTACATAAACTATACATGCGACGCGGCAAGCGACTCACAATAATCATTTTACTAATCATCACTCACCACCGACCTGTGTGTTTTGTAGTTAAATTATATTTAGTTTGTAAAAGACCTATTTTTTCCAACTCCGACTCCTCTGAAATTTGTCTGAACTCCGACTCCACGACTCCGATTCCACAGCCCTGAACACAAGTACCGCCAGAACTGTGAAGCTAACCGTCTTTGACATCAACACAAAAAATGCATTTTCTCTCATTTTGTCACTTTTTCAACACTCTGGCTTGGTATTAATTTTCATTTTACACCGCCTGTCAAAATTTTCACCATTTTCGATATTAACTATTTACAACTACCTGGTATGTAATTAATTTAACTCCAAAATTATGTATATCAATAATTTCTAGGATACAATTAACTGATTTTCGGAGAAAAATCACTCTTTTTTGTGTCATAACTATGTGCAAATTTCGCCCTTCTTTGTATGTATAAGCAATGTTATATTGATAAATGTGTTGCATCTTTGTAATTCAGTAGTTAAAAATACATTGTACTTACGTATATTTGCAGCGTTTGGCGTCCGCAAAAAGTTACTCGTGAAAATGTTATACAATCAACACTCGACGTTATTTTACCATAACGAAAATACGTGTTGAGTTTGAAAAAAACGGAAACGTGGGGCATGAGGTGGGGCGGGAGATGCTGAAAACAAATGGACAGTCGGTTTTCATAACATCAGCCGGCTTGTTACGTATTCATTTATTCAATTCATTAGGAAATTTTTATACCCGAGTTGCCCGGAGTCGAGATACTGGGAAAACCGACGGTTTTCGCCCTTCTGGCCGACCTATAAAAATATTTACAACAACATTTTCTAAAAGTAAATACATCCGGCATGTAATCTCGACTTTACGAAGAATTCGCCTCGTTGTGAATAAACAAGGCATTACTAAATAAATACACAGCCCGTTGCTTCAGGTAAATTAAAAAACAGAATGAAGTCCAACATATAACATTTTAATCCAAGAAATATCAATTCTCTCCACTCGGTGCTCTACAGTCTACATAATATCGCCATTTAGGTGCAAACATTTTTGTAAAAGTTTCAGAACAATTACCAAAGATATTTAATACAACTTTTCTGTGGTGACCAAACATGTAAATAGTACAATTGTTTAAATAAGCGGTTTCTTGTTTTGTTTAAATATAATTCTTAGGGTTTCAACGTAAACAAATGTAAATGTAATTACCACGCGCTTCCTATGTTGCAAATCATTTACAATGAAGCTTATCTTCGGTATTTACGGTCATGCATTTCCTGGTATTTCCTTAAGATCGATATGACTAATTTCCTTATTTGTTTTTTTTACTTTTTTCGCTGAACATTAGCTTGATAACTACACTGATAAAATTGAAAAGGCCTTTTTTAATTCCAGGTGGTTGGTAATTTTACTTTGAGCCTATAAATTTAGTTCTCATGTGAACTGTGGTTTGCGATGTGTACGTTTTTGTATCAGTGTGTCCCCCGATGGACCTAACTATACCTATAATGGACGTAATTTTTAATTTCTCGAGAAAAAGTCATTCCTTATAAAGAGTTTTGGATGTCCTAAAAAGTCGCAAGCCATTGTTAATATTTTGATTTAACTTACAGGATGGTTAGAAAACACGAAAATGTTAAATTTGCCGAAGAGTAAAGTATCGGTTTTTCGATATTAGAACAAAAATGTTATAGCTACAAGTTGTTTTATATTTAAATTTATGCCCAGATATCAAATTTCAAAGTTGTACTTATTCTAAGTTTTATATTTTATTTATTTTTAATAAAGTAATTTAACAAAACATTACTCCACATGTTCCCCTCCTACAGCTACACATTTTTCCAATCTTCTTCTAAACTCCCGATATACGAAATCAATTGTTTCTTCATTTATTTCGTCTACTGCTTCCTTAATTTTTAATTTTAGAATGTCTACATTATCATGAAAATTATTCGCATATACCTTCTGTTTTAAATAACCCCTCAGAAAGAAATCAAGCGGCGTTAAATCAGGTGAACGTGGTGGCCGTCCTATAGGGCCGAATCGTCCAATCCACTTATTTGGAAAATGTCTGTTCAACCAATCCCTGACTTGATGTACGCTATGAGCAGGACAACCGTCGTGTCGATAGTGTAGTGAACACCTGAGCTGTCAGTCGATTTCGTCCAAAGTAGGTAGCAAAAAATTTTCCAATATATCAAAATAAGTCTTTTGGTTTACATTACCGTCAAAAAAGTATGGACCAATTATTTTCTTGTAATAAATCCCGCACCAAACATTAACTTTTTTATATTTTTGAGAATTGGTTGTAATACTGAAATTTGGATTTTCTCGAGACCAATATCTGCAAATCTGTGAACTAACAACGCCATTTGTGGTAAACGTCGCTTCGTTAGAGAAAATCATTTTTCTGTAGAGAAATCTCCATAATTCGACCATAATTCGTTCTCCCATTAATAGGCAAAATTCTAATCGACGAGCATATTCTCCTTCTACTAAAGTGTGTATCAGTACTGGTTTATAAGGATGGAATTTTTGATTTGAAAAGATCCTTTTACTAATGTTCAAGTCTCTAGATCTTTGCCTCAACGACCTTTTTGGGCAAGTGATCACGTGAATCAATAGCTACCATAGCTCCTGCATCACCTTCGTCATTTCGCTTTTTTCTAATATTTTTTACGTCTCCTGTTGCATGAACTTTTTTAACCAATTCACGAACACAATTGACAGAAACGTATACCTCAGGGTATTTTCTGTTAAAAACTTCAATAGCACGGCGGTACGATACCTCACCTATGCCGTAACAAAGGACTAAATAAACCCTTTGCTCTAAAGTCAACATACTGTCAATCAGCTTCTATCAACAAATTGCTTGGATACGCTGTTACTACTATCAAGTGATCAATCATAATTGTGGACTCTAAATTTTTTGTTCACCGTTATGTAATGTCTTTTCACTGGTCCGAGATGTAAAATTTGAAATAGAACATTGAAGTTTGATATTTGTGCATAAAATTAATTCAATCTAACTTTTACCTATAACATTTTTGATCCAATTCCGAAAACCCGATAGTTTACTCTTCGGCCGATTTAACATTTTCATGTTTTCTAACCACCCTGTATGTTAAATCAAAATATTAGCAATGGCTTTCGACTTTTTAGGACATCCAAAAAAGATTTCTACAAAATTTTAATATTAGGCTTGTTCGAGCAGTTGCAAAACCAGTTTACTTTTAAGATGGACCAGATATGTATCTATGGCAACTCCATTATAAATACCAATGAAACGTTATCTGGTTTCTCACAGCTGCTTTATTTTTGAGATACAAGGTGCGTGTAAAGTTATTAGCTAATATTTGTAGAAATGTATTTTTCATATTAGCGGTCTGAAAACCTTCACTTTGTAGCATATATTAGCAAATAATATACTACTAAATCTGCTTCTGGCTTTTCATTTCCTTTCGTTTTAAATTGTGTTACAAATATGGCTTATTTTTTTTGGCAAAGTATTTCCATTATTTCGCTGTTGGTGTGAATAAAGTAAAAACAACAGAAAAAGCACGCTCCCCTTCTGGTTCAATTAAAACACCACTCCTTGGAGAGTTGTGGGGTCGTAAGAACAAGAAGAGGGAGGAGTAGAAATGTATCGAAATATACAAAAAAAGGGAAAAATGAGTGCTTTTTATCTCTCGGCGTCGCGCGGTCCTTTTAAATCATTTCAAAGTCGGCGGAAAATGAATATCCCGAAATATAAATACCGACACTTTATTACGAGCCGCTTCGTTTTGAGCTGTAAACTTTTGTGGCCGAGAAGACTTCCGGTACACCCACGAAGTGTGCCCCAGTAAAAATACACTCATTAATATTCGTCAAATAACTTTTTCTCGCTCGCGCGGGCTAAAAAAGCGCCGGACAAAAACTGCCACCGGATCGGATTTTTTAACGACTTCACTTGATGATAAATACCATTCGGGCAGTCGAGTACTCGAGAAATGTTTGGTAAATAAACACATCTATTTCATTAAGTGAGGCCATGCCTTCAGTCTCCAGATTCCAATCTGGAACGATGTCGGCCCATTGTGTCTGTTTATGTTTGCGCCCAGCTTAGTGGTTAGTTATCCCGACCTAGATTGAAGAACGAGTGCTCGAAGACGCCACGACATGACAAGGTGGTAAAATACGCCTAATTTGGACACGTCAAATGCTCCAAACCACCCGAAACCTGCTCGTTACATAACCTTAACAAGTCTGCTCCGACAAGTACTCGTTTCCTGGATACCAACTGTGATGACTGACTGATGACATACTAACAAATTTTGACCGATTTTACCAGATCGTTTTCGAGCTCTTTTGCAAATATAAATAACAGCGAGGACCAAAATGCTAGCTTATTTAGCGGGAATAAGCTAGCATTTTGGTCCTCAACAAGCAATATTTATTATATTTGTTATTATTATTATTATTATTGCGACAACTTTCTGTAATATTGTAAGAAGATAAGTGTAAATGTAATTATGTTATGTTTCTACGATGTTTGTCTAACATTATCAACACAATATTTCAATGACAACATTTTAGATATATAAATGCAACATATTTCTACAATCTTGAGACATTTCATTGACAACATTGTATCTACATAAATACAGCATATGTTTACAATATGGGGATAACATTACATTGAAACATTTTATCTACATAAATACATCATATTTATACAATCTCGAGACAACATTGTATTGACAACATTTTATCTACATAAGTGCATCATATTTCTACAAACTCGAGACAACATTTCATTGATAACATTTGATCTAAATAAATGCATCATATGTTTACAATATGGAGATAATATTACATTGAAACATTTGATCTACATAAATGCATCGTTTGTACAGTTTCATGACAACATTTTATGGGCAAAATTTTATCTACATAAGTACATCAGTTACACTGTGATTGAAATAATGTTTTTTATAAGCTTTGTTCGCTGAGCAAATTCAGAACTAGTTCAGGCATATTTTTATATTGGACCAATGCGATGTATTGCTATGGTTTCTCTACCATCGTCACCCTGGCACATCCGGTCCAATATAAATTACGTCCCGAACACGTTCCGAACGCACTCAGCGAACAAAGCTATAATATTTTAACAATGATATAAATACAAGTTTACAACATAATTTGTAATATTTAAACAACTTTATAACGTTGTTTAAATGTTACAAATAATGTATGTAATATGTAACTTTGATGTTTCAGTAACATTTATTGTTATGTATCCGCGGTAGGACATAAGAGGTTGTCTAGATATAACAGTTATATTAAATAATACAGAGAACCAATTTTACCAAATCACAGAAATATATTATAGAAATGTTGCGGCAATATTTTTTTGTTTAGCGGGTTGTCTACGCCTACACAGATAGAACAAATCTATTGTTTCAATAGAAAACAAAGAAATCTTTCTTTTATTGATAAAAATGCATTTGTTTTTTTTTGTTGAAATTGACAATTTGTATATTAAAATAAACGAGATTTTTTTATTGTGTTTGGAGATTTATTATTTATTAATTTATTAATTCAAATAATTATTATTGTGATGAGTGAAAGAATTATTATTTTTTATATTAATGAAATTGTTGGTTGAGTTGAAATACGATATTTTAACTTTGCAATAAATGGTTCTAATAGCGTTTTCGATTTACTGCATTCGGCTGCACAAGCACCATGCTGGTGCGGCTATGTATGTTCGGCTTAAGCCGGGGCTATATATTCGTATACTTGCCAAATATCAAATATTTGCCACATGTTAAAGATTTGGCAAATATATTTGCCACGCAAATCGAAAATGTTTGTTATTGATTGGTCTAAACGATGCCATGAGTGATTTATTTTTCCTTTTAAGTTCGTTCACCGAATATTTTTCATCCATCCTTGATTACTGGCTGATTTTTATAAAAACTCAAAAAATCTATGACCAACAAATTTGTATAAAATTCGTTTGTGATTTCGGACCGTCAGCGTCAGAGTTGCACGGCTACAGTAAATGCATCGGACATTGATGCATCGCCACATAGCATATTTTCTAATACATGAAAATCTTCTTTAAGGACTTGCTACATGTGCGTACCGAATGGGCACTAGCTATTTTTTTGATTAGTTTGCCTTATTTGCACATTAGCTTTTTCTAATCAAACTGATAATTTGATTCTGAACAAGCAAGGTTTTATTTTATAATGCCGACATATTTTTAATTACATAAGTGCAGAATTCACGTACTAACAAAACATTCTTGTGGAAATTTACAAAACAAATCTTGACGAAACTTTTTGTTTCACTTTAATGATTTTTTGTTTAATTCATCAGCTTTCTGTATTATTAATTCGCAGCATCTAATTTTAACAGTAAAATACAATTGGTCATTTGATGTGAACTAGTTTAAATAAATTATTATTTTAATCGTAAAAGAAGTAATTAAAACGCCTCACAACTTTGCAGAATTTATTAGTTTACTTTTGGTACTAGTTTCGGCAATGCTGCCTTCTTCAGCCAAAAATCTACAGAAAATGAGATAAATTACGATATTTAGCGACCTTTGCATCATGGACTTTTCCGAAGTATTGTTTTAATGACAAAAAATTTTAATTTTTTTATTTAAATTAGGAAGATATTGCCCATAAAAGAAATGTTAGATATGGTTTCTTGGTCATCTTTAAAGTTCTACTAAATCCAATTGTAGTACTAGGTTCGTTGTATAAATATGTCCTAATATTGTCTGAAATACAGATCGATTAGCTTCTGAAACAAAAATTTAAACAAATGAGCTTTCAAAATATAACCTTTTTGTTGAATAAAAAATCTACAGCAAATTGTCTCTACTATTATAGTATTTTAACCGCTTTCGTTTCTCTTCAAATAATAAACATCATAAAAATCGACAAATATGTAAATACAAGCAAATACAGTATAATTTTCCAAATAAATTATTTTATACACATGCTGTCTATAAAATCTTTATGATGTTTATTACTTGAAGAGAAACGAAAACGATTAAAAATATTTTAATAGTAGAGACAATTTTGTGTAGGTTTTTTATTTAACAAAAAGGTTATATTTTGAGAGCTCGTAAATGAGTATCATCTATATTGTTCATAGAATAGCCTCAACTTAGGATACACTCTGTATATGGTGTACGTTTTCTTGGAGAGAAACATTGCGTTTATGTGGACAGGTAAAAACAACAATTTTTTTTTTAAATTTCTGTCTGACGGTTTCCGGAAAACTGTCTGTCTGACGGTTTCACAAAATTACGATTTTATGCGGTTTTTGCCCTTTAGAAAAATCAAAAATCTTACTAATAATTACAAATCTATTGTCAATCTTCGTATACGACCTACTACACACAAAACGAAATTAAAAAATTGAAAAATTAAACAGCGTACTAAAATGTTCATCGAGTACAAATAAATGCACCAATATTTGTCGCTTATGCATTTGCTATACCCACTTCAACTGGGTATTGCAAATACCAAGTATATGGCTTAAAAAAACTCGTCCGCACAGCCGAACGTCGAATATATAAATTTATTTTAGAGATGGACTCGCTACGAATTGAATAGAGCAGGTTTTTTTTCTTGACAAATATTCACATACTTGGCAAATATTTGATATTTGGCTAGTATACGAATGTGCTTTATACACAAAAGTGTATAAGAAGTGCACCAGTACACAATTATACTACATCCTTATAAGCCAGTTTTAGTAGAAGCCAGTAGAAGCCAGCTTTAGTAGAAGGAGATGTTCGTCTATTAGAATTTTGCCTATTAATTTGACATTGAATTATGGCCAATAGATTTTTCTATAGAAAAATTATAATATAATATAAAATTATATTAAATTATATCTGGAGTTTAGAAGAAGAATGGAAAAATTCGTTGTTGTAGGAGGGCAACATATGGAGAAATTTTTTGATAATTACTTTGTTAAAAGTAAATAAAATATTTCGATACTATTTCGAAAAATTGATACTTTACTCTTGGACCAATATAACATTTTCTCATTTGTCAACTAGGTACCCTGTATGTTGAATCAAAATTTTAACGATGACTACCGACTTTTTTTGACATCCAATATTCTTTATAAAGAACAACTACTTGACATGTACAGATTGCTTATCGTTTACACTGAAAATTAATACTGATTTCTCTTGTCCTTAGGTTGTGAAGATTAGTACACAAAGTAACGGAATACACCTCGACCATTCCACCTTAATAGCAGTGGTAAGTTGATATTAATGATACATTTTGAGCCAGGAATCTCTTGCGTACATTTGAGTTCCTTCCTCGTCCCTATCCCATTGGCACAATTTAATTAATTGACCAGATAATTACTCGGTGGATAATTAATGAGCTTGAAAAATATTTATCCGGGGAAATTTCAGCTTATCACCGTGTAGTTTCTGAAAAAAAAGTTACCTTATAATTATATGATAATTTAAGTCCTTATACCTGAGAAATTGTATTTGGGCATCATTCATTCTAATTGCCTATAAACGTTCGTTCGGTCCTGTGTTTTCTTCCCTTTCATTAAGCAATAATATTTCTGATTGGCTGATTGGGGAGCCATTAAAATAAAATATTTCGATCGTACGCTGGAATTTGGTGTTTCTCATTCGGATTCGGTAATTAAATTTTAAAATATGCTCGCGATAGGAGTGGGCAGTTTGATTGATCTGACAATTTGTGGATGGGAAACTGTCTGTAAGTGGCCGCTTGAGTGCAGATGAACGTTCTATTAATAAAACCGAAGTTCTTTGTACAGGAAAATCGATCTCGATATATACACTGCTCAAAAAAATTAAAGGAACACTTTTTTCGAAAAAGTTACTTAAAAATGTAAATTAATAAAGCAAAACAAAATGGAAATGAAATGAGTCATAGTATCGATGACAGTCGGGTTTTCTGTGGCTTAGTGAGGTTTAATACAGTGTATGCCCTCCACGAACACGAATCACTTTCTCACATCTGCGTGGTAGGCTTCGCACTAGTCTGCGAAGAGATTCTTGGGGTATGCTTTCCCATTCCCCAATCAGGGCTTGTGTCAGTTCCTGTATGGTTAGTGGTGGATTAGGGCGCTTGCGAACACGTCGGTCAAGCTGATCCCACACGTGTACAATAGGATTCAGGTCAGGACAACGCCGGCCATTCCATGACCTGAATTCCACGTTCTTGTGAAAAGTTTCTGGTGATGCCGATGCCGGCGGTATGTGTCTTTGCACTTCACTAAGATGCCTCATTTTACTTATAATGACGTTTCTAATCAACGAAAATTGACAACTGAACTCATTTGTCATCTTTAGTAGGCTTTCATACGTGAATTCAAAGCCTTAAAGCATACCAGATTTGATTTGCCTAGAACTATTATTTAAAAAGGTACAGGTATCGAAAAAAGTGTTCCCCTAATTTTTTTGAGCGGTGTATATAATATACGGGTTACTCAGTGTCAACTTTTAAAATTTGAGACTGTCCTTTTCTCCGTCGCTCTGTCTCTCTTGCTCTTCCGACCTCATCGGATGTCGCCTTTCATAATTAACGACCTCGTTAGCAATTACTAATTAGATTAAAAATATACCCGACCTGACGTTCCCTTATTCTACTCCTACTTTACCTTCGCAGCCTTCTCCATATACTTGATTATCGACAAAAAATTAATTAAACCCAATTAACCATTGTATTTTTCCTTGGGAATTTTTTACCTCATATCGAAAGTAATTACAAAGCCCCAAAGCGAGCGGAAAGCACAAAGGCCGCCTCATTTTTCGACGGAATTTTAAAAATCCAACAGACCATTAAGTCCATACCCTCTACTACATCTCTTCTCTCAGGCTCGCAGGGCTCAAGTTTAGCAAAATTTTAATCGAAATTTCCTTTGTAATTACCATGGAAATTTATAATATTTTTGTTGAGGATACAATTTTTATTAGCACTCTGTTAAAATGAAACGTTCTCTTCCTTTAAATTTTAATTACTTATCACGTACATTTTTTAATAAACATTTCTAACAATCGAAAAATAATTCTACTCTTCTTTGAACCTTCAAGCTTCAGTTACACAAAGAAAGATTACACAAGCTTCTGTACACAAAGAAATTACGGAGGAGATTGGATTAAATTTATCTCAACAAAAAAAAGACAAAAATTTACAATTTTCAAGAACTTGCAGCGTCCTTTGTGCTCATTAGCATTATGTTCATTTCATTTCGACTGCATTCGCAGATGCAGTGGAAATTCATTTCTTAAATTGACTTGTTTATTTCGTTATTGAAAAATAGTTCCAAATTTAGTTGCGAGTTGTAATGAGGTACTTTTGTTTGATAAATCACTGTACCAAAGGGAGAACGTAATATATGTTGTACGAGTGGAATTCCTGACCCGTTGCATATATGGCCGCCGTATGGCGGAATTAAATTTCATTTAAATTACAAGCTCGAGCTTATTTGCAAAAAACCCTGCTAGTTTTGCCCGAACTGATATTTTGCTCAGTGCCCCGCGCCGCGTTATATATATATTTAATCGCATCATTTTTGTTTAACGAACTTTCAAATCCCATTTGTCCAATATTCCCGAAACTGAACATTACAGTCCTCCAATGCAACGTGTACAAAGCTTTATATTTTCATGTATTGATTTACAACGTGTTGCATACCGTCTTGTATAATCATCAACCAGAAAACAATGAAAGCAGATGAACATTTACACTGAGTCAACAAACCCGTTTGATTCATGTACTCAAAGAAGCATCGGTAATTCACTACTACATACAAATTTGGTTGTGATGTTTTTTATATAGCTGCTTGGAGACTCAATACGTGTTGTAGTATTGTTATTTTTTTGTTTTCTGCACTGATTGCGATAAAAAGCGACAAATATTACTCAGTAATTGAATCGGGAAGAACAAAATAAGTCCAAAATTTGACATTTTAAACTAAGACCCCATTTTGTATAAAATTTCTCGATCTTTTTGAAAATATACTTCACGCAATGACTGGAAGAACAGAACAGAAGAAGTCCAGGGCATACTCTGAATTTGACAGATCTTTTAATTGTCTTAATGGTAGTATAAATTTTTATGGCCTTACATAAGAAAATTTTCGTGAAAAAGACAATTGAAGGTTATGAAATAAAAGTGACAAAATCTCCGGAACAGATCGACCGAATTTAACGAAATTTTGAAATTGAGTATTTTGTAACCATGTGAAGTCACTGGCGTTATTATCGTTAATGCAACGTTTCCAGTTTCTGAAATATAACCTCAAACTTTTGAATTTGAAATAGAACACCCTGTATATTTTGACATTTTCTGTTAGTCTTCAATTGCCTATTCAATGTTACCACGCTTGTTAAAGTATTATATAAAAAATATCTAGAAATTAACAAAAACCACTATTACTTAGGTCTGTTTGACATATTGACATATTTGGAAAAGTTATACACAATTATCTCTGGCTGCCGGCGAATTTTTACTATATGGGTGGTTATATACTATCGCCATTTAGGGGTTGTTAGCAATGGTGCAAAACTCCAAACGCTCGAGGGTGGCTAGCCCTTCCAAATACCTACAATTTGATATATGAAAGAAAGTTATGCAATAATATTTGTAGAAATTATAAACAATTATCTCTGGCCGTCGGCGAATTTTTACTATATGGATGGTTATATACTATCGCCATTTAGGGGTTGTTAGCAACGGTGCAAAACTCCGAGTGCTCGAGGGTGGCTAGCCCTTCTAAATACCTACAATTTGAAGTATGAAAGAAAGTTATGCAATAATATTTGTAGAAGTTATAAACAATTATCTCTGACTGCCGGCGAATTTTTACTATATGGGTGTTTGCATACTATCGCCATTTAGGGGTTGTTAGCAACGGTGCAAAACTCCGAGCGGTCGAGGGTGGCTTGCCCTTCTAAATACCTACAATTTGATATATGAAAGAAAGTTATGCAATAATATTTGTAGAAGTTATAAACAATTATCTCTGACTGCCGGCGAATTTTTACTATATGGGTGGTTACATACTATCGCCATTTAGGGGTTGTTAGCAACGGTGCAAAACTCCGAGCGGTCGAGGGTGGCTAGCCCTTCTAAATACCTACAATTTGATATATGAAAGAAAGTTATGCAATAATATTTGTAGAAGTTATAAATATTTATAGCATTCACCTGGCGAATTGCGCAGCAATTTCTCATTTTGTCTTAAGGGTAGTAGCCTATTAATACCGTCGTCGGATGCAGAATTTCATGTGCTTTATGAATTGGCTGGCGTCGATTCTCTGTGATGTCGGTGGACGAAGTAATTTGTAATTGTTTATATAAGCGTCGGGCGCTCTATTAGATAACGCTCTCTTAATTAAATCAAATTTTAGGCAAAACCGTTTGATACATTTTCGGTGCAAAACTATGGCGTATACTACTTGAACAGCTCTATCGTTTGGTATGTTTCATTAAAAAATTTGATAAAAAAAAGTTATGGATATCTTTTATGGCTAACTTCTCCGCGGTCAAAAACCCAATACCTATTAACTACCTAAAAAGTGCTAACTTAAGAAAAGTGATGCACTATTTCGAAGGAGAAGATCTTCAATTTTATTACTATATTACTTATTGGAAAACATCAAATCATGATGAAGACTAATGACAAGTTTAATAATGTTGTGTTTTTTTGTTACTTTTAATTTTGTTTCTAATATTAAACTTGTTGTTCTTTTCGTCTTTATGCATTTTTGTTTACCACTTGTGCTAATAGCATAATTTTTTTTCAACAAATATGAGATAATTGATAAGCGTGCTGTTGACTGGAAGAACAGAACAAGTGCAGCCGATGTTATATCTAATTGCTTATTTATTATTGCCGTTTGAACCAAAATTTGCAAAAACTGCAAATGAAATTTAGTACAACTTTTCTGTGCTTACCAAATTTGTAAAACACAGCTGCCGAATTATACAGTTTTTCCGATTCAATTATTGACATCTTTTTCAGACACTCGAAAAGGCTACGACAACAAAAAAATGATAAAATTGGTATTACCACAACATGTAGTAAGCCTTTATCAATAAATTGATATATAACAAGTGATAATTGATACAATGTTAAGCACAGTATGAATGCATCAATGTAGTGTTGTTTTGTAGACCGTACTCGAGTGTTCCCTCTTAAGTCATTGAGGTTATCTTAAAATCAAATTCTGTATTGTAAATGTTGAGAAAATCGTTGAAAGCGTCCACGGTGGTATTATTTTTCTTCCATCTCCTTTCATAATTGGAATCGCGCGGCGTGCCTCAAGTTGCGAGTTGGGGCCAATCCTATTTACATTATGCTTACTTATTCGGTTAATTTTAATTGGGCACTCAGGTCCGGTCATAAAAGCTGTTGTTCGCACGAGTCCGGGCTGCCTGCCCTGGAGGGTGCAACTTTTTTCAATTAAATTTGTACAGGGCGTGAAAACGCTCCACGGGCCGCGCCCGCGCCCCTCGGGGCTTGCTCGAGCGATGGGTACATCCCTTAGGAGTGTATAAGCGATTTTTTTATGCCCACTTACAGATCACGTCGCTTGGGGGATTACGTTTTTAGTAAAGTGCCTATATGTTACGTGACCAAAACTATATTGTCTACTGAGCGCGGAATGAACTTTCCGTGAGGTTCCTGAACGGGGCGGACTGATATTCAACCTCAAAAATGAACCACCTCGGAAGGATTAGCTCGCAGTCTGGAATTGAGCCATTTCCTGTTTGGTCCGCGGAAATATGTCGCTAAGGCCCCGCTGCAATAAGTCGCCACCCGTCAAGCATAAAAAGATTTCACACGCTTAATAAATAATGGTAATCATTTCTGTAGACACTTCAGTTGCCCGGGTGGAGGCCGGCCCTCCCCCTCAAGCAATTTGTTTGGGTTGTCAAATGCCTTCATTTTCGTCGCGTTAAATATTCATCACTTACGTCCAATCAAACAAACCAATAAAAACCTAAGTAGTTTCGTTAATGTATTGCATGAATTTTGTATTGCAGGATTTTGTATTGCAGTAACAAAAGAAAAAAGAAAGTAAACAGCGTTGATTGTTTTGGCCGGAAACGGGGTCGGGGCTAAAAGTGTAGACTAATAGTCAATAGAATTAAACATTTATCCACGCTGGAAGGTGTTTGTAACATTTTGTAGCGCCGACATGATAGAGGAAGGTGTTCGTAGCATTGTGTGGCACCGGCTTGACGATTGGTCTTCACGTGTTGTCGCCGGTTGTCGATCACGTTTCGTTCTAGGATTTTTGTCGATGTAACATTACACTGACATCTTCAGACTAATGGCTCTACCTGCG
Source organism: Aphodius sticticus (assembly GCA_963966075.1). Classification (NCBI taxonomy): domain Eukaryota; kingdom Metazoa; phylum Arthropoda; class Insecta; order Coleoptera; family Scarabaeidae; genus Aphodius; species Aphodius sticticus. Next base: position 11,988,316 of record OZ014515.1, on the reverse strand, counting down.
TCTTTATGTCGATCTTCTCAAGTGTAGGATTTAATGTTATAAAATCCGGCTATATTTTTTATGTAGCTTCTTTCGCAACTTCTTTCGGAATAAAATGTACGCTCAGCGGCACAAGTAAGGAATAATCCTGAGATGCGGAAAAAGAAACTGAGTGAGCAAGTCGCTGCTACTATAATAGCAATACATTCCGTTCAAAAAATCTCCATAATTATCTCTTCGAAGAAGAAGGTTACGTACAAATTGAAATTAATAAATCGCATACCTCAGTCCAGAATTTACAAAAAAAATACAATTGAATCGGTGAGTGGAAAAACAGAATAAGTTTGGTAAACACAGAAAAGTTGTTCTGGAAGTAGATTTTGGTTCAAAAGGCAATAATAAATAACCAATTAGATAAGACATCAGCTGGTTTTGTTCTGTTCTTCCAGTCAAAGACTTGCTTATCGATAATAATCTCATATTTGTTGAAAAAAATTATGCTATTAGTACAAAATTAAAACACAAAATAACAACATTATTAAACATATCTTCATCATGATTTGATGTTTCCAAAGAAGTAATATGGTAATAAAATTCAAGATCTTCTCCTTCTAAATAGTGCATCACTTTTCTTAAGTTAGCACTTTTTAGGTAGTTAATAGGTATTGGGCTTTTGTATACTGATTTTGTTGGAAGTGTGGGACGATTTTTAGTTTCTTTTGATAGTTTGAAAGTATGGGTGGTGCAGCCATCTATACAGTGAGTGCGTAAAGTATGGAAACATGACAAAATCTCAAGAACGGTTTGCTATTTTAAAAACTCCTCGAACATGTCGATTTATAATTATCAAAATACACCTTATGATATTAAATTAATTTTTTTACCTTCAATTGTTTTGAACAGGTAACGCCATTAACGTTTTTATTAAATGACAACCCTATATTTTCTTAATGAATTTGACTGACCTTTTAATTGTCTTAGTGCTAGCATAATATTTTTATGGCCTTACACAAGAAAATTTTCGACAGACAACTGAAGGTTGTGAAATAAAAGTGACAAAATCTCCGGAACGGCTCGACCGAATTTAACGAATTTGGAATTAAGTATTTTGCAACCATATGAAGTCACTGGCGTTACTATCGTTGATGCACGTTTGCAGTTTCTGAGATATAACCTCAAACTATTGAATTTGAAATAGAACATCCTGTATATTTTGACATTTTCTGTTACAGTCTTCATTATTATATCAAAAACATCTAGAAATTAACAAAAACCATTATTACTTAAGTCTAAAAATTAAAAAGAGAAAAGAAATGATAAAGCATTATTACATTTTCTACTGCAACTACTCTAGTTGGGTTATGAGGATGCTCAACTATTGACTAGAACACATTGTTTTAAATTTCATCGGTTTATTTTTTATTGTTGTTATTTTTTATTATAAATTTTTTCTTTCTTAATTTTTAAACCTAAGTAATAAAGGTTTTTGTTAATTTCTAGATATTTTTGATATAATACTGTAACAAGCGTAGTAACATTGACTAGGCAATGGAAGTCTGTAACAGAAAATGTCAAAATATACAGGGTATTCTATTTCATGTTCAAAAGTTTGACGTTATATCTCAAAAACTGTAAACGTTGCATCAACGATAATAACGGCAGTGACTTCAAATTGTTGCAAAATACTTCATTCCAAAATTTCTTTTAATTTTGTCGATCCGGAGATTTTATCACTTTTATTTCATAACCTTCAATTGTCCTTTTCTCGAAAATTTTCTAATGTAAGGCCATAAAAATATTAGACAATTAAAAAGATCTGTCAAATTTATTTAAAAAGGTATAGGGTTGTCATTTAAAAAAAAATCTATAACGTCATCTGTTAAAAACAACCGCGCTCCATGCAATAAGTGGAAAACAGAGTATGTCCTGGACTTATTCTGTTCTTCCAGTCATTGCGTGAAGTACGGTGCTTCTACAACAGTACTGGTAATATATATATGATTTTTTTTCTTCATATTTTCGAAAAGATCGAGAAATTTTATACAGAATGGGTATCTTAGTTTAAAATGTCAAATTTTGGACTTATTCTTTTCTTCCATTCGCCGATTCAATTGTATCATTTACACCAGGATTTACACAGACTTTGGAAGCCGACGATGATGCCAAACGTTTGGATTTCTGTCTTGAGATTGGTAACGAAATATTAAATAACCAAAATTTTCGTAAATTTCTTTTATTTTTGGATGAAAGCACATTTTTTTAATAAATGGCATTATTTCTTCACAGCATTGTCGTTACAGGAGTGATGTAAATCCACATTTTACACTCTCTAGACAAAGCCAACATGCCAAAAAGTAAACGTGTGATGTGCTATAATTTATCACGGGGTAATTTGGCCTTATTTCTTCAATGGAAATGTTAATCAACAGAAATATTTGGATATGATACAAAATTATCTTAATGAACAACATGATGAATTCCACTTAAACTTTATATGGTCAATGTACTTTCAGCAGGACGGTTTCCCAGCTCACCATTCAAACATTGTGATTGAATACAATTTCCTCAACCATGGATTGGACGAAATTGCCTCATTTTATGGCCAGCACGTAGTCCTGATCTGACAATTATGGATTTTTATTTTTGGGGACGATTGAAACAAATTGTTTACAGTGAACCATTTACAAGACGATGCAGAACTATTAAAACTAAGAATAATGAATGCGGTATCGTTTCCAAATTGTGTTTAGGTTAAGTTCTAATCTTCTATCTTCTTTTAATCTTATCCTGATATTCTTCTTCGTCTTCATCTTCTCCATCCTCATCTTCTTTGTCCTCATCTTTGTTGTCCTCATCTTCTTCGTCCTCGTCTTCTTCATCCTCATCTTCTCCATCCTCATCTTTGTCCTCATCTTCTTTACCCTCATCTTCTTCGCCCTCGTCTTCTTCATTCTCATCTTCACCATCTTCATCTTTGTCCCCATCTTCTTCAACTTCGCCTTCTTCATCCACGCCTTCATCCTGATCTTCTCCATCCTCATCTTTGTCCTAATATTATTCATCCTCATGTTCTCCATCTTCATCTTTGTCCTCATCTTCTTCATTCTCATCATTTACAAGACGATGCAGAACTATCAAAACTAAGAATAATGAATGCGGTTGAATCTCTACCACTGGCGGAAAACCGAAATTCTTATAAGGAATTTGGCCTCGTCTTTTTAGGAGGTGATTTATTTGAATAGCTTTCCAGAAAAAAAATTAAAAATGTGTTTTGATAATAAAAATGTATGAATTTGTGAATGTATGATACCTTTAATTCCATACTTTTGATAGATTGTAAAAAATGCGATAATTGATTGGTTGGAATAATGTGTTATTTCATTTGTCTGTGCAATACCAATAAAGATGATCCAGATAAAGATCGGCCGATCAATTTTGTAGCAGTTATGCCGCGCAGTACAGTACAGTGCATTAAAAACGTCTGTTAAATTTGACGGGTGATCGGATAGCGCGATCATTTTTAATTAAATTTCTATTAATATTAGTCAAAATGTTATAAAAATTAATTGTCACCCCCTGCGGGTGTACAGAACGGGCGCGGATGCAAATTGGTAGAGCAAGTTATGATTCGATTAAAGCATTTATATCCATTAGGACAGTCTCCCAGCCCCTACCGGTTCAAAAATCGACTAATGGTAATTATTCTGTTTGTTGTCGCAACCCCCAGTTGCCATCAATAATATTAAAAGTGCCCTCGCCGTTGGGGGATGACAAATTTTAAAAGCAATAGCCATATATCGGAGACTATGCGTCCGCCCCTGTCTACACTACCCCGTTACCAATAAATCTTGCCTTATTTTTTTACGAAAAAATAACCCTGCCGCCCCTATGCCCAACTATACGGTCCTCTTTTATCGACAATAAACCACTTTATAATCAATAAGCATTACAGTTTTTTGCACTTGAATGAAAGTTGCGAAGCTCTATTTTTTCGCTTTGTTACTTTTGATTGATTGCTTTCCGATCTATCCTCTACGGCTTTTTTTAATACATTCATTTTTTCCCTAGTACTTTTTACTTACTGGGATAAATAATAATGCCCCTAGACCAAAAGGGACAACCACGTCCTGCAAATGGCCTAACGTATTATTTTTACAAATTTTTCCCAGTTTTTTTAGACTAAACTGCGCGTTCCTTTTCTTATTCTTAAGATTTATGGCAAAATTAATGACACTCTTGCCTAAAGACAAAGTAATCTTATTTATTTCGTAGTACACCGAGGACGCATTGACATAAGCTGATTATAATGATTATTAATCTTGCGTAAATTCTAATTTATGTGAAAAAACTGTTATTGAAATTAATGCCACCCATTAACTTTTTTAGTAGCCATAAATACTTCACTGTTGTACCTAAATGCAATGAATCCCAGAATCTGGTTTTAGTCGTTTGGATTTTCTCCTATATATCATTATCAAATTCACATTTTTTTGTGAAACTTTATTGTCTATTGCTTCCCTAAGTTTTAATTTTAGAATGTCTACATTATCATTAAAATTATTGGCATACACCTTCTGTTTTAAATAACCCAACAGAAAAATTATAAGCGGCTTTAAATCAGGTGAACGCGGTGGCTGTTCTACAGGGCCGAATCGTCCAATCCATTTATTTGGGAAATGTCTGTTCAACCAATCCCTGACTTGATATGCGCTATGAGCAAGACCTGTAATTTTTGTTAGGACTTTCTTGCGTAGCTCAAGTTACTCTCTTTTTCTTGTGGCAGAAACACCAATAAACTTTTGTACCCAGCTAGAGTTCTTGACTCTTTTTTCCTATACCCCAATCCTTTTCTTCACATGAAGCTGTGAAGATAGCTAGTGGAAACTGTGTGGTATTTAATTACTTTCAAATTAGCATTTCGTTAATCTAGATGCAGAATAGTTCTTGTAACTCCATGTAGGAAACAATTGAAAAATTCAGGTTGTATCGGTCGTGGTTTAAGCAGCAAGAACACCCACTAGGTGATGATATAGGTTTGAGAAGTATCCGAAAGTTCTTTAATTCGTTTGGACGTGCTTCTTACTGCCTACAATGATAAACAATAATTTCAATTACAGTTTTTTCCAAGAAGTGGATCTAATAAGAGCAAATTGATATGGAGGTCGGGGCGCGTTCCATCGTCTTTTTGTTTCCGTCGTTAAGCGCCGCGCTGGGCGTTAAGAGCCGATGATATGCAGATTTCTACCTTATTAATTCCCTGGGCATCATGTACTCGGAATTAGGCGCTGTCGTGTTTTTTCCTCCTCTTTTGATGTTTACGCCGACTTTTTACCGCAATCTTCCAGTTTATTACGCCGGCACATGAAGGCCTTCCCGCCGTATCAGATGCGTTACCTACCTACCGCTGACCATCGGTAATGTAGAAATTGAATTAATCGAAAAACTCATTGTCGTCAATAATACTCTAGACGGATTCCACGAACACCTTTTTGATTATTAAAACTCCGGCTTCCTCCACGGTTTTCTCGCTGATAACCTGGCTATGGAAACATCGTGCTTTCTTCGCATAAGTTTCACCTATACCGTTTAAGTCCTTTGAGCCCTTTGTCGTGGATTTAGTTCTGCGTGTAATACGTGGGTGGTCGTTTGGTTATTATAGGCTGGAGTATTTTACACGATTTGTAACCTTATTTCCTCAAAAAACTAGGTTAAACTTCTTCCTTTAACCCTTTAGCGGTGGCATAATTATTTTACCTGCCTTTTTGTTCATTTTAGTTATAGAATTACATAAACTTATTTTGTTTAATTCCGAATGTAAGAAATTTTTCCGACTTTGGATTCAGGTTTTAGGATTTGACTTTGCATGAGGACATTAGGCAGAAACAGAAACTATCAGACAAAGGACTACAGTATTCCTGGTTTTGTCGGTTGAGTTGTGGTGTAATTTATTATCGTTTCCATTATGGTGTCTAGGTTAAGTTCGTCCCCTGTGCCCCCGTCTACTAAAACATTATCTTCTTTAAATCTTATCTTGATATTCTTCTTCGTCCTTATCTTCTCCATCCTCATCTTCTCCATCCTCATCTTCTCCATCCTCATCTTCTCCATCCTCATCTTCTTTGTCCTCATCTTTGTTGTACTAATCTTCTTCGTCCTCATCTTCTTCATCCTCATCTTCTCCATCCTCATCTTTGTCCTCATCTTCTTTATCCTCGTCTTCTTCGCCCTCGTCTTCTTTATCCTCATCTTCACCATCTTCATCTTTGTCCTCATCTTCTTCAACTTCGTCTTCTTCATCCTCATCTTCTCCATCCTCATCTTTGCCCTATATTATTCATCCTCATGTTCTCCATCCTTATATTTGTCCTCATCTTTTTCATTCTCACCTTCGTCCTCGTCTTCATCATCTCCTACTTCTCTTTCATCCCCACGTCTTCATCTTTTTTATCCTCGTCTTCTTCGCCCTCGGTTTCTTCATCCTCATCTTCACCATCTTCATCTTTGTCTTCATCTTCTTCAACTTCGTCTTCCTCATCCTCGCCTTCATCCTCATCTTTGCCCTAATATTCTTCATCGTCATGTTCTCCGTCCTAATCTTTCTCCCCATCTTCTCCATCCTCATCTTCTTCATCCTCGTCTTCTTTCTTCTCGTCTCCTCATCTTTGTCCTCATCTTGTTCATCTTCATCTTCTACGTCCTCGTCTTCTTCATCCTCATCTTTTCCATCCTCATCTTTTCCATCCTCATCTTCATCGTTATCTTCTCCATCCTCATCTTTGTCCTCATCTTTTTCATTCTCATCTTGGTCTTCGTCTTCATCATCTACTTCTCGTTCGTCCCCACGTCTTCATCTTTTTTATCCTCGTCTTCCTCGCCCTCGTTTTCTTCATCCTCATCTTTTTTACCATCTTAGTCCTCATCTTCGTCAACTTCGTCTTCCTCATCCTCGTCTTCATCCTCTTCTTTGCTTCATCGTCATGTTCTCCATCCTCACCTCTGTCCTCATCTTCTCCATCCTCATCTTCTTCATCCCCGTCTTCTTCCTTCTCGTCTCCTCATCTTGTTCATCCTCATCTTCTACGTCCTCGTTTTCTTCAGCCTCATCTTCATCGTCATCTTCTCCATCTTCATCTTTGTCTTCATGTTCTTCATCCTCATCTTCTTCACCCTCGTCTTCTTCATCCTCATCTTCTCCATCCCCATCTTGTCCTCATCTTCTTCATCCTCATCTTCGTCCTCGTCTTCATCATCTTCATAATCTCCTACTTCTCGTTTGTCCCCACTTTCTTCTTTATTCTCGTCGTCATCCTCATGTTATTCTTCATCCTCGTTATCTACATCTGGGTCGATTTGCTGAGCAATTCTTCTAAAATACAAACGAAATAACTGGTTTATGTCCTCCAGGTTGCAAATGGTTTCTTCTTCATCCTCAAAAACATAATTTTTCTTCTCAGGTGCCACCGGATAGTAGTTGTTTGCGTACTAGTAACTAAAGCGTTCACATGGAACTTGCAAAGGTGTGGTAGATACCTATCTTGATGCATTGTACAATTGTGAAAAATATTAAAAGTCGACAAAATATTGCAAAAGTTATTGACCATCAAAGTTTAGCAAAATAGGTATTAGGGGTAGTGTCAAACATCGTCTAATTTTATTCAGCGTTATTAAATTTGCGGCAGGGAAATTTGAGAGGCGAGGGCCAATTTGTCAAACGTTTTAATCTTATTTTTTCCAAATAGGTTTAATCCTAATTGAATATAATTTGACAGTGCGATGCCCTAAGCTGCTTACCCGAACGAACGACGGACGAAAACATACCTCGTGATAATTTATAATTCTCCCGAGAATGTAAGAAGCTACCAATTCTGTTTGTCGCGCCTTCAGGACGCAAAATCTCAAAATGTTCAAAGCAGGATGTCCTCCTAATTCCTTTGATGCCGTATACTGAACTCTGCCCCCCGTAAAATTAAGTGATAATCATTTGATAAATTAGAGGGATTTCGCTGCCAAAATTGTATATAATAAAGGGAAATCGAAGTCGCGGGTTTCGCTGGAAATTCGCGCATAATTATTTCTTTATGACGTTTTATTAAACCCGAAAGTCGACTACAGAGGAAAAAATTGATAACGATTTTTCCGAAAAGTAACATTTCCAACAGGGAGTAAGTAATTACTTGAAATAGCTTTAAATTGATCCACGTAAATATGAAATTAAGCTCGAATATGAAACCCAATCGAGACAGTCCTTGAAGCTCGATATTTTTTTTGTAAATTTTTTGCCGGGTGGTAAATTGATCTGAATTTCACGATCTTCGACCGGAAAATTCACGTAAATGGTGAGCGATGGAAAAAATGCGAACCAATTTCGGGTAATCATACTTTTTGCACGAGCGCACTCAAAGATAATTGCAATGTATTGCGCAGTTAATATTCGAAAATTGGCTTCGTAAATTGTTCAGTGTTGGTGCTTTATCGGTTTACCTGGCCGATAGTTTTACGTAAAGCGTATGCATTTGATACCCAAAGAGAGCATGAGCAGCTTAGCAAAGTCACGCGGTACTACCAACCGACTGAATACAATTAATTAATTAACCACCGTCGGCGCTGCTAATTAATGTGAAAGTGGACATTAAAGTACCACTATTTACTCGAATATCCGATTAGAAGTCCTGCATAACAGTTTTCGAAAACATCATTTGCGAACAGGGAGCCTTTTATATCATCAAGCTAATTATTTTTAAGGCCCTGAAACGGCTGCAATCCGGCTTCGTTTCGTAAACAGCACGTCATTTCATCATTATATAAATCCTAACTACCCAGTACCCCCTTGGGTACTGGGTATTTAGTATCCGTATACTTTTAAATAAAAAGATACATTATTGATTTCAACAATACATAACTATGTATATATAACTACACTGAGAAAAAATCCAATGTAGATTTACAGTTATTTACAGCTATTATATTAGTACAATCACAACATACGTTGTATTTTTACGATTCTAAGGTATATTTCCATTGTACTTTTACTAAAAGATCATTGTTGTTGAAGTAAAGCAGCAGTATCGTTGTAATATCACCCAGATTTGTAAGAATAATTAGAATTCATGAAATTTTTAGACTTACAACACTTCTATTGTATCTTCTATAATGGTTTATGGGTAATTGTACCATGTTCTCAGTGTACCTTCAATTTAAATACGGCCTTAAATGTGTTAAATGTACAAAATTTGACGGTAAAGCAAGAATAGAATATAGAATATTGAAAATGGCATAGGTACATCTTCAGCTATTGTTAATGCTTGTTGTGAACTAGTAATGGCCACTATGTTACCAATGTTTTTGTTATATTTGAAAACCGGTTTTAGATACTTCTTTGCCCTCGTCTTCTTTATCGTCATCTCCACCATCTCTTCATCTTTGTCATCATCATCTTCAACTTCGTCTTCTTCATCCCCGTCTTCATCCTTATTTTGTTCATCGTCATCTTTGCCCTAATATTCTTCATCCTCATGTTCTCAATCCTCATCTTTGTCCTCATCTTCTTCATTCTCATCTTCGTCCTCGTCTTCATCATCTCCTACTTCTCGTTCATCCCCACATCCTCATCTTTTTTATCCTTGTCTTCTTCGCCCTCGTTTACTTCACCATCTTCATCGTTGTCCTCTTCTTCTTCAACTTCATATTATTCATCCTCGTCTTCATCCTCATCTTTGCCTTAATATTCTCCATCGGCATGTTCTCCATCCTCATCTTCTCCATCCTCATCTTCTCCATCCTCATCTTCTCCATCCTCATCTTTGTCCACATCTTCTTCATTCTCGTCTTGTTCCTTCTCGTCTCCTCATCTTATTCATCCTAATCTCCTACGTCCTCGTCTTCTTCATCCTCATCTTCTCCATCCTCATCTTCATCGTCATCTTCTCCATCCTCATCTTTATCGTCATCTTCTCCATCCTCATCTTTGTCCTCATCTTCTTCATCCTCGTCTTGTTCCTCCTCGTCTTCTTCGGTTTCGTCTTATTCATCCTCATCTTCTCTGTCCTCATCTTTGTCCTCATCTTCTCCATCCTCATCTTTGTCCTCATCGTCTTCATCCTCGTCTTCTTCCTTCTCGTCTCCTCATCTTTGTCCTCATCTTGTTCATCCTAATCTTCTACGTCCTCGTCTTCTTCATCCTCATCTTCATCGTCATCTTCTCCATCCTCATCTTTGTCCTCATCTTCTTCATCCTCGTCTTCTTCCTCCTCGTCTTATCCGGTTTCGTCTTCTTCATCCCCATCTTCTCTGTCCTCATCTTTGTCGTCATATTGTTCATCCTAATCTTCTACGTCCTCGTCTTCTTCATCCTCATCTTTGACCTCATTTTGTTCATCCTAATCTTCTATGTCCTCGTCTTCTTCATCCTCATCTTCTCCATCCTCATCTTCATTGTCATCTTCTCCATCCTCATCTTTGTCCTCATATTCTTCATCCTCGTCTTCTTCCTCCTCGTCTTCTTCGGTTTCGTCTTCTTCATCCCCATCTTCTCTGTCCTCATCTTTGTCCTCATCTTGTTCATCCTCATCTTCTCCATCGTAATCTTTTCCATCCTCATCTTCACCCTCATCTTCTTCATCCTCATCTTCTCCATCCTCATCTTCATCATCATCTTCTTCATCCTCATCTTCTTCATCCTCGACTTCTTCCTCCTCGACTTCTTCCTCCTCGTCTTCTTCGGTTTCGTCTTCTTCATCCTCATCTTCTCCATCCTCATCTTCAGCCTCATCTTCTCCATCCACATTTTTGTCCTCATCTTCTATGTCCTCGTCTTCTTCATCCTCATCTTCTTCATCCTCATCTTCGTCCTCGTCTTCATCATCTCCTACTTCTCGTTCATCCCCACTTTGTTCTTTATTCTCGTCATCATAATTACTTTCCATAATCTGGAAACTTTACGATGTAAATAGTATTTTTTAAGTCGAGGCACTTTAAAGTTTGCTCTTAAGCGCTATATTTAATATTTACGCCAAAGTTTTTCATGTGGGTCTTCTCGGTGTTTGATTACCTCAAAATTGCGTGAGGGGTGTGCAAAGTGTTTTTTATCGTTGCCGCACGAGGGCGAGCGGGTGTGCTAGGTGGCGGGTACGTAAACATATCTTTGAGGAGTCGAATAAGTTTGGAAGTTAACAAGATTAACTGGTAAAGTTAATTTCCGCGGCGCTGAAATTTTGATTTACATAGAGATTATGCTTGGCGAAGTTGGTCGGAGCGCGTCTTTTTGGCGTCCTTTCGAACCGAATTTTGGTTTTGATATCCTGTTTAATCCGCAAACTTCCCCATGCATAAACATAACCAACCCGCCGCGCATCGGCTCACTCTCAGCCACATTTTTATTTCTTGCTCGAGACGGCCTATTTATTTTGCGAAATCGTAAACACATAAACGCGTATCAAAACGAAATACGACGCCGAAAAATAACTGGTCGGCGATCGATTTACCGGCTATGTGGAAGGAATTTTGGATGAGCCGTTTTCGACGGATTAAGAGCCCCAGAATTGCAAGGGGACAGCATCCCCATTTTCTAAATTACGTAATACGCTAACATCACCAATTCCACACTACAATGAAACGAGACATCTTATAGACTTCAATACATTTTGTTTCGCTACTGTTTTCATTTCCTCAACTTGACATGGCTGTTACATCATTCCAAACTAACTTCAAAGCTTTCCATAGTTCTTACCTACTTCTGTTTCATTCCCCTCAAAAATATTCATTGAGGTTTCGATTTGGTTTCCTAAGGCTAAAAGCTAAAAAAGAAAGCTAAAAGCGCTGCAGTAGCTCTTAAAGACATAAGGCGTAAGCACATTACTTGATAACATGATTTTGCATTGTAAATACGTAATTTTCAGTACAGTTTCTTCATTATTGTGGGCCAAAATAAGCGGTACACATTTTTAATTACTCGTTTTTCTAATAAAAGTCAATTCAAATATCTCTATAAAAAACGGTTTACTTGTATTCTGAAGATTAAAACCATAACAAATTCGCAACAACAGAACGTTTCAATCCAATGTTATGTTACTTTATGTTCGGCTAGGCAGCATTTCTGACAGGGTTGTCATAAAAACGTTTTTTTTTATTTTAAACAAAACAAACATGTTTTTTTATAAGTAATGTTATTTTTTATGTATAATGTTTTTTACGAAACAATGTTATCACACACTTCACAAAAAAAACATGTTTTAAATCACACGCAAAAAAAAATTTTTAAACAAGGAATAAAATTTGTTTTAAATATGTTTTAAATCTTGCAATTATTTTATTTGAAAGTATTTTGATCGACGTGATTTCATTCCTTACTTTACTTCCTACCACTGTTCTTGTGTTACAATATTTTATGAAAAACTTTTTTTTTACCAATAAATATTAAATTTAAATTATTTTCGATTTTTTAATTGATGTATGCATACAAATCTGAAAGACCAGCATACAGCTCTCATTAAACAATTAAATATGCGGTTCAAATTTCGGTAGTTTAAAACACGTTTAAAACACAATATTTAAAACAAACTGTTAAAAACATGTTTAAAACATTGTTTGAAACATGTTTAAAACACTGTTTTAAAACAAAGTGACAACTACCCTGATTTCTGATAATATCGGGTCAATCTATTGAGGAATTACAGGTGTATTAAAATCAACAGGCAATTACATTTGTCTTGTTTTGATAAAAATGGCCAGTGGAGTTTTTATAGCATTGTATACAGGGTGATTTTTTATCGTCTACAGCAGTTTCCCAACGTTTTTTGTGCCATGCCCCACCTAAGCCTTTCTAAAATTGTTATGCCCCCCATGTATCACATACATAATTTTTAATATTAAAAAAATAGCGCTGTTCACTGAAGAAACTTAAATGATTTGCTTTAGGAAGAAATATTTGAAGAAATTTTAGGAAATTGGTGAGGAAGTAAGTTTTCATAAGATTTAATAGACAATATGTTATACACTTTGGGCAAAAAAACGAAAAACAATTTAATTTATCATGATATTTAGTCAATTCAAATAGTTCGTCAAAAACGAATTGCGATTATATATATAACAGAACGTTTCTGTCCAATGTTATGATACTTTATGTTCGCGGACGTTTGTTACAAAAATATTGCATAGACACGAGAAATCTAATTGTGTACTTCAGATATTTTTAAAGATTGTGGAGAAACCATTGCCAAATTTGGTATTGTTATAGGCGGCATGTTTGATTTTAACATTTTATTTAAAATCTACAGCCCAACAAGTGTAGATGTACTATCTGTGAAACAAAAACAGAAAAGGAAAGAATTGCCATAGTTTCTGTATCATCTTTAAAGATTTATCATCTCAAGAATGCAGTTGGATTTGTCCTGCCTGTTCAATGTTGTCGTTGCAAACGTCCAACTCCACTGCTTTTTTGAGTATAATGCAGTAAAAGACGATGTTTAAAAATTTTAGCCTGTGTACTAAAAAAATATCTGTATATGATGCGACAAAATCTCTATTGTTGTTTTTGACGAAAGAAAAATAAATGTCATTACTTACTAATTTTACTACACCTTTCATTTGATATTAAATTGACCCGACATTATTAGAAATTTGAATGAATTATTATCAGAAATGTTGCATTGCGATACATAAAGTAACATAATATTGGCTTGATACGTCCAAATATTGCGAATATGGTATGTTTTCAATCTTCACTATATAACCAATTTGCTTTTTAAGGATATGCTTTAATTTACATAATATCAGTAATGGCAAATTTGTATCGTTTTATTTTTGCCCACAGTGTTTAATAATGAATAATAATATACAGGTTACACTTTTTTCCTCGTAAGATGTTTGTGTTTGATGCTTGCTGTAAAGAGATTTTATGTTAGGTTCCAATTTAGTTAACTTCAGTCTCAAGTTTTCCCGTTGTGTTATATACAAACGATTTCTTTTTTTTTTCAGCAATTCATTTATGGTAATAAGTCCACATTCACCTAAATATGAAGAGCGAAATGGTAACAATGGTTTGCTTGCACAAATGGTTGAATTTGGATATATTATTTCTGCTTCCTCAAAAAGCGATGCCATCGCTCCTTTTATATTAAATATCTGGACGAATCCGAGTGTCATTTTCGAATTGCCCCCCTGAACAATCAAATTGCCCCCTTGTGGGGCGTGGGCCCCACGTTGGGAAACACTGGTCTACAGGGTAAAATTTTGTATGTTTTTTAGAGTTTCTACTAAAAAATAGCTATTATAAAAATAAAATAATTTGGCCGTTTGTAACCGGCACGAGAAATCTAATTGTGTCAGTACTTGAGTTATCTTTAAAGATTATGGAGAAACCATTACCAACTTTCGGTTTTGTTAAGGGCAGCATGTTTGATTGTAACATTTTATGTGGTCTTTTCGTCAGATTAAATTATGATATATCACACTTGTTGTTACGTTGTTACGAATGTTACTTACATCTTTTGTTTGTTATTGCAAAGATTGAATCGGAGCTGAAATCAACGTTTTTTTGAGTATGTCACATCATTTTTCCTTTTTATTTTTTATGGAATTTTTAAGAGCATTTCTAACATCAGCCTGAACCCTGAATACACGTGATTCTCCCGCTTTTTTCGACCTGACCGTCAGACAAGTGAAGCCAAACTGTCATAATTTCAATTCAATAAAGAAAATGTGTTGTTTTAGTTCTAAAACACTGCAAAAACGATAACATAAAAGTTTGCAATAAATCTACAACCCAACAAGTGTGGTATAAACTTTAATATGTAAAAGAGAAGCAAGAAAAATCCTAATATCCTAATATGTAAAACAGAAGCAAGAAAAATGTGAAAATCAAACATGGCGCCCATAAGAAAACTAAAAGTTGACCATGGTTTCTCCACCATGTTTAAAGATAACGATTTGTGGTTCCACTGCTTGGTATGATTTCATTCTTCACAATATAAGCCACTGTTCTTTTAAAGAAATGTTTGAATTAACTAAATATCATTGGAAATATGAGTAATTGAAAATTACAGTACATTCAATTAGCTATTTTACTTATTTTATGGTTTTATTTGTAGCTACCTGAAAAGTATTATTTTAAATATAATTTTTTTTTATTTTATTTTGGGGGCCCCCACCCCTTTTTGGTGGGGGCACCTGGGCTGCAGCCCAGTGAGCCCTCCCTTAAATCCGGGGCTGGCTGAGCATACAAGCGCGGCGCGGATAGCTATCAAACGTTTCGCCATTTTTTTGTAGAGTCGAGCGTGTCGGAATCTTTCAACGCTGTCCTCGCCGCTATCCTCGACTCTCGACTATGAGCGCAGCTTTAGAGACCTGATGAATAGGTTTATTACTAACAGAATTCAACAATAAGTTTGAGTTTCTCTATTCCGATTGATCGTTTATTTCCTTCGTCATGTTTGAACGCAAATTGCGGTAGGTGGGTTTGAAAGGGAGTCCCTTTCAATAGGGAGAGCATAGAAATTGCGAGATTACTTAATTGAAGGCAATAAATAGGTAACTAACTGCGCTTTTAACCGTGACGTTAATCGCAAATTCACGTAAGATGTCTCAGATGTCTGCACAATTCTAATTTCTGCCGGCCGTCGAATTTTATGGGGGTTGCTCGCTCTTGTGCGCGATGGGGGAATGGCAGAACAAGCAGATCGCGGTCGGCTATTTATAGAGGATGACTTTTTAAGCGGCCTCCCCCAGCCCCAAAAATAAATACTTTCGCCACGCAGATGGGACGCTGCCGTTAGGGCGCTTGTTCTATACACAAAGCAGACAATGATTACTTTATTGAGTTAGAGTTAATGGAAATAAACTTTTCGGAAAATTTACGTGCCCTCGGCGTACCGCTACACACCTTAATCGTCGCTCGGGACTGCCAACCTTGTAAAACCAATTTTAAGCCAGTCGCTCCTCGTCACCATCCCTTCTCGTGTATGTGTGTGTCTATATAGGAGCGGGCACGCATTATAAATTTCTGATTTACGATTTCCTGCTATTCTCTTTGCCTATCATTTGTATTCAATAAACACTGCCTGAGTGGAAAAACTTTTTTAATTACTTCCTACTGCCGTCGATCGAAATATTATTATTATAACTCTTATTCGAACTACGAGAACTGTTCTTCGCTCAAGAGTGTGTCATTCTCCTTTTATTGCTTATCCTTTCTATCAAGGTTTATTATCTTTATTATTCATTGTTTTCAGTCGTCATAAAACGTCGCATTACTCTCATCCTGCCTCGTATTGTGAATATATAATTTTGTTCTGTGATTAATTCTTTCGCTTCACAAATGTCCAGAGAACGTAGAGTGCCCGACTTATGCGATTTTCAAATAATGCTTGACTTTCCGATTTTTTCTGTTGTAAACCACTCAACAAAAAAACGTAATTTTTGGCCAGCTTACACTTCTATTGTCTCTTCTATAGATTGGCGTAAGCGAGCTTTTTATGGGCGCGGATATCTCACAAACGAACGATAGCAGGACAAGGCAGTTAGCACGCAAACAATCCTTATTTATTGTGATACTCATCCATTGGATGGTTAATAACATAAAAGTTCTTAGGGAATTTGTAAGAGTGAAAATAATGTGATCAATACGGTGCGCAGGATGGTTCCCCGCCGGGAAAGGGGATTACGCGCGGGAAACGATGTGAGGCTTTGCGCGACGATTTCAAACGATCAACTCTCTGGGCCGTATTCAATATTTTTGTCATTTTCTCGCTCGGTTTTATTTTTGAAAATAGCATACGTGATTATTTTTTATTTGTGGAATTGTATACATATTCTGTTTTGTGATTGATATTATTTCACAATATTATTTCTGCCAAAAATCAGTAGTTGATGATGATGACGTAGTTGTTCCTGGTGGTTCAAAACAAACGGTCTGGAATTTTCGGCTAATGTTTCAATTGCGACAAGTATTTGTCTTAAACTTTGAACGAATTGTGCAGTTCCAGAAGAATCACTAACATTGGAACTATCGCGGCAACTTCTTTAGCATTATCTAAAATCAGTCTTCATTATCTGTACTGTTGTCGTTGTAGTCTAATAATTCGTCATCTTTATTAATGTATTGGTTTTGCTTTTCAAAACCAAATTTTGCCGTATCTTTTTTGAAACAGTGCTGTGTTAGATAAATTTAACATATCTTTAATTTCAAATGTACTGTAGCTTTTTGCAACTTTATTTGGTACGTATGCCCAGATTAATTCAATTGCAATGGGCTACAGGTAACAACAATAATTTTACTTCATTGCTTCCGATTTATATAATTCCAAAAAAATCTAATAGATAGAGTACCTTCTATTGATGGTGATTTTTCGACAGATACAACAGCTGTGCTTTAGTTATTTGAGAAAGAAATTTCTGACATTGATAATTAATTGTTTTACTTCCTTGGAATAATACTTCAGCATTCCTGCTCAATACTTGCAAAACACGTACGCACGCAACGCAGGTACTCAAGAAATTTTATTCAATGAATAATTATGTATTTATGTTATCTTTTACCCAAAATCGAATTACTGGGGCCTGAGAAAAAATATTTGGTTTTGTTGTTTTATTTGTTTAAGCTACCAGATAATATTAGATTGCTGCTGTTGATTCAAAAGGCGTTAAAAACAAAAAAAAAATACATGCTTACAGCTCTTCGTTGTACGCTTGCAATCTATTCTTGTATTAAACAAAGAGTCCACCATTGCTAACCTTCAACTTCAACGCTGTTTACAATAATAAATATGTACATGGGCGCCGTTACATATGGGCAGGGGGGGCGCTTGCCCCCCCCTGGTTTTCGAACTCAACTACCGCTACGCGAAAAACGAAAAATATAGGAGCGGTCGAGAAATTTGTGATCGATCTTTGATCACAATTATTATTGAAGACCGATAAATAGATCTGATCGATAAATCGGCTATTATCACATCAGATGGATCTTTTGATCATAGATCAGGTTGATCTTTTTGATCAGATGGACCTGGCATATCAAACCGAATTAAAAGCTATGTATTTATTTAACAGACAGGTCAGTCGCCGCCAGGCCTGCGTGTAAAATATTTTCGCGGTTAGGCTTGAAAGTTATTAACTAAAATTGCCTAGCTAAAACTGAAAAACTAAAAAAAAATGCCTAGCGGGCAATTAGTATCTTTCGTGTCACCACAAAGATGCAAAAATGTCAGTTTTGTTAGATATTGCGATATTGCCCTCTCGTAACAGTCGCGAAAGAGCCACAAGATGACAAGGTACGGTATCCAAATTTTGCGCTGCAGTCCAAAATAAGTATTGTTGTATGCACTTTTATTTGATCGTACTTATTAGTTTCCATTACTTCGCAATTTTTGGCACTGCTGAGCAGTTTATCTTAATTACACTGGGTGTTAAACTAATAAGCGTAGAATATATAGATAAGGTATAATAGTCAACTTTTGGTAGTAGACAAAATTTTGATAACGAACTCATGTCCAGATAGACGCCGTTTAGGAACTGCAGAGAGCCGGAATATTGTACCAACTTTAGAAATTGCTTTAGTAAAATAGGTTGTATAAAGTATCATAGAATAACTATTTTAAAATCAAATAATTTAAAAAGATTTACCCATTATTGGCCAAAATTGGTACTAAAATTACAAAACTTCGGTTAATGAAAAGGGAGTTTCAAAAACGTTAAATAATAAAAAATTAGAGACAAAAGTTATTTGGTATTAAAAGGGCCATCCTATGATACATGACAATTGATTCTCTGTGCTGTTTGTAATATTGGTACCAGTTTATGACACTCTCCAGCGTTGACACAATACATTTCCGTACATGAGTTCGTTCAAAACTTAGTAGTTGACCTAACATTGTCGCCTTAAAAAAATATTATTTCGTCGTCGATTATCCTAAACACAGAATTTTCAAATTAATCCACTTTTGTCTACATTTAGTCATTATTTCTCGTTAACGGGGTAAATTTGAAAATAATATTGTTGTTTTTTTTTTATTGTTTATCAATTTGTTATTAAGATATTGTATCAGATTCTCGATGACCACGAGCTAGAAATTATTATAGGTCTCCTAACGTATTAAAAAGTAATAAAAGGGCTACAAAATTGGTTGAAAATTATACAAAATCTTAAATTCTAGAATAAGAGTTCAATGATTCAGAAACAAAATATGGCAAAATGACTTGAAATTCAATGAATATCAATATATAATAAGTAAGTGTTGTCGAGCATACAGGGATCACGACCATGGATGGCTATTAACACACAAAAATGTAAACAAAAACATTTCACTATGTTGGAGCGATAGAGATTTTTCAGAGTGTATGCAAAAAACACAAGACGAAAATGCTGCAAAACAGTTAATGGCATAGTACTTAATATTACGTCACCACTTAATACTAAAAAAAATTTAGCCCCCCCCCCCCCTGGAACATTTTCAAACGGCGCCCATGAATATGTACGATGTTTGTTTTAATTCTAAGTACGGGCCTGTGATACATGCTGTAAGTCGGCCTCGAATCCAGATTAGCTGACGACTGCGTTGAACGACGCGACGTGACGTACTTGCGCGCCAAATTTACCAAAATTATCTTGCATATTTATGTCGCTTTACAAAATTAATTAACACCTGAAATGTGTTTCTATTTCAATAGTCTCATTAATCAAAATTTTGCGATTGTTTTCGCACCTGTCTCGTTGTCGTGGTAATACGCGTTGCCGAGATATCCGCTTCCATGAATATCTTGTTTATGGCCTTTATTGCAAAGGAAATTAGTAAAATGCAAAAGCCAATCTGTACACAAGATCTTGAGTTATACTCTGTGTAAATTTGAATTTTTTTGGGCAAGCGGTTTAGCAGAAAAATTTTTGGAAAGACGAGCGTTTATTAAAAAGTGCTAAAATAGGGTACATTTTTACACTTCTCTCGCGCTTTTGTCCAAACCTAGGGGCAGACAATTTTGATAGTCACTCATGTTCTGTAGAAATAATTCAGGAGTATAACACACTTTATTTCATTTTTTTTTTGTTTAATGGTTGCAGAGTTGCACGCCTCCAAACACAGGCCTCAATAATTTTGCTTTGTATCATTTTCCCACGAGCACCTACTAACGTACTATATTTCTTTCTTGGCATTTTCTTGGTATATTTAAGATAATTGCTTTTAATAAAGGTAGGGGTAGAAATGTTTGGTCATGATTTGAACAATTCGGTTCGATGTAGCGTGTGAGTGACATTGATATGCATTGTTGAAGTTGATTTAATTTAATCAAAACTTGGGAGCAGGCCCAACTAACTGCCACAGTTTAACCTAAATATATAAACCTTTCCCAAGAGAGGAAAGGGTCCCAGCAGAGTGTCGCCAGTGCCGTTGTGTAACCAGGAAATACTAAAATTTAATTCGCCTTTTGCCTTGCAACGTGCGGCTAAATCTCCGGGACCTTTAAATAATTTCGCCCGACTGAAATACCGCCGGAATATCTTAGTTCGCTAGCTGGTGTTTTTCTTGGCATGGGGAACTATCTGCCCTCTAATAAAAGAATTCAGGAATTTTTAATATCCATACATAAACGGCGCAGTACTTAATTCTTCTTTATTTTTATACCTTCTCAAAATTGAGGGCATCTTTACTAGGGCAAGAACTGAATTGTTTTCTCCATGATACGCACACTTCAATCAGAGACTTTTAGAACATATACAGCACTATTATACCAGAAGTATAGGTTTTTGATGATCCAGCTTTGCTTGCTAGTAGGTTTCATATTTATTTATGGATATTGATATACATTACGACAGTGGTACAGCTGGAAATGATAACGTTGTTTATACTGCCAGCGCAGTATTTCTGGCGCCGATGAATAAGAAAAACAGCATAAAGAGGGGCCACTATGAGATCTGCCGTTTCATCATTGTATCGGAATGTGGTTACGCGGAAAACCGTGATTTTTAACCGGGGGGAAGTTAGCCATAAAAGTTATCCATAAAACTTTTTTTCAACCGATTTCAATAAACGATACCTACATTTTTGGAAAGCTCACAGCGTGCTGAGTCTACAGTAGTTATGGCAACAGGACCAAATCATAATTACTACCTCAAAAATTTAAAAGAAAATAATTTTTTTCATAAATTTGCACATTTGTCAAACCTCATAACTCCGCAAATAGTTGACGAATGATATCAGATTTTTTTCACATGATCACATATTCCTTTAAATTTTTGTACTTTTGATCAAAACATACTTGTTTAAACAAAATATATGTACTTCACTGCATAGGTACTCGATGTTATTTGCATTATTAGAGATTAATTGTTTTGCTATACGCATTTAAAATAAATAAATATTTTATAGTTTGGTACAAGAAAAAATGTACTTCGTTATCGTTTCTGATTGGATTTGAAGTTGTAAATATTAACTGTTCCCTTTAACATAGATTTTTCAAATATATGCCTTTTGCACGAAATAAATAGATTTTCATCAACCAATAAATAATATTAAGAAGACTAAGAAAGATTAATTACATTCTTATGGTTAATAAAACAAATCTTACGGTCAAAGAAGATACCAAACAAATGTTCTAATCTAACGACCCTGTACAATACAACAAAATATTCCAAATTTAGGAGTACGTTTTTTTGCGAGAAACTTACCAGCCTATATTAAAGGAACGCCTATTTTGTTAAACTTTGACGACTTTCATAATTTTTTATTCATATTTTACATCCGATTACACCGAGTAAACTATAAGGATAGTTTTAATCTGATCGATATTCTCAACATTTTGTTTTTGGTTCATTCCCATATCTGCATTGTTTTTAGAATATACATAATTTAAAGTAAACCGTTGTAATTTAAAATTCTGTTCAACCTTGCAGCGAATGTTACTTGATTAAAAGTGTTTTTACTATTGTTCTTAGTACCAACAACGAATTAATTTAAAGATAATGACCAGAATTTTACAGATAAACAGATGGATAAAAACTAAGTTATACTAACCGAAACTCAACGTGTATGTGATACTTTAATAATGTGTGATGAAACAGCACTTGTTGAAATAACAGCAAGTCGACATGGAATCTAAATGATAGGTTTCAAAGTTCGGTTTTGATCCTTGCTGCATATTCAGCCTGCCAGATTTGCCAGTGTTTCTGGTTCAAAAACAATGCAATATTTTACTTACAAATGTGTATCTCCTACAAAAATTCAGATATTGGGATTCCAAGATGTTGATAATTGATATGGTTTTTGTAACTGAGCACATGAGAACATGCAAGAGAACTAACTTCGTTAGTTACCCCACAGGATGTCTCAAACTTAGTCGAAAACACCATTTTTTTTTTAATAAGCTGGAACATTATTTTCTTTATCTTTCAAAAGTTTACTTTACATGTTCTGAAAAATAGTGGAAATTGGTCAAAGAATACAAAAGTCATTGATTCCAGCAAGGTTGGTTATCTATACCAATTCAGTTTTGTAAAAAAGAATACAAACATCCATAAATTCCGCCAAAAGCGGCGCGTCTGGTCACATTATGCATAACTCATTTCTTTTCACCCGATGGTGACAATAAGTACATCAAACGATAGAGGAAGGCGGGTGGCCTTCCTCTATCGTTAGGTACGGGTGGTACCTATGGTAGTTATGGCAACTCGAAATTACGTTAATTAGTGACGTAAAAACAAATTGAGTTTCAACATCAAACTAAGTTGACCATATGTACTACTAAAATGAAACGTTGTTCCGCTTAGATGGACATACAATAGAAAACACGTTCAAAGTTTGTTAATTTTTTTTACATCACTAATTAACGTAATTTCGAGTTGCCATAACAGCCGTAGGTAGGGGCAGTCTTCCTCTACCGTTTGATGCACATATTGTCACGATCGGGTGAAAAGAAATGACTTATGCAACATTTTTTATGAAGCGCTGTTCTGCTTAGGCGCTCATCCGATTGTAAGAACGTTCAAAGATCGTTAATTTTTTTACATTACTAATTAGTATAATCTTAAGTTGCCACAACTATGGAACTTAAAGCGACGTCTGGGCTTTCGATTGCTGCAACTACTGATATAATTCGTCAACTATTTGCGGAGTTATGCGGTTTGACAAAAGTACAAATTTATGAAAAAAATTACTTTCTTTTCAATTTTTGAGGTAGTAATTATGATTTGATCTTATTGCCATAACTACTGTAGACTCAGCACGCTGTAAGCTTTCCAAAAATGTCCAGTTTATTGAAATCGGTTGAAAAAAAGTTTAATGGATAACTTTTATGGCTAACTTCCCCCCGGTTAATTTTTAATATATAATACGTTGCGAATTTACTATGACGGGCTTAAGAAATCGTACCGAAAATGGGTGCCCGTGATTTCCCTGCGGTGGCATTCCGGTGGTCTTAAATTTTTCAGGTGGCAACGTAACGCGATATGACGCAAAAATAGGAAATATTAGGAGTGATTCGTAAACAACCGGGCCGGCGGGGCGCTCTTTTATTTGTGCAGTTGGCGGAATTGGAACGGCTTCCGGAAGCGGCGCTCGAATATTGCGAGCCCCGAAAGGCGTCGTGACGCCTCCGCCGGCCGTATTTCCACACTGCTTCCGGTTGAATCTACAGGTGTTAATGGATTGTCAATACAACGATAACTTGTAAATTGTTCGCCGCCCGGGCCCCGCTATCAACCCCTCCCCCCCCTCGCCCCTCCTCGCCCCTCCTCACCCCACCAACCCCCGCAAATCGATATTTGCACACTATGCGGCTTCCTACTACAGTTTCGCCTGTGGCCCATCAAACTAACACCAATGACAACCGCCCTCACTAACCGCAGATCGACCCCAACAATGTCAAACGCTCACAAAAACTGATTAAGACAGATCTCTTTGAGAAAAAAAAGCGGCAATTTATTACCCACTAACCGCACCACGGCCTGCTCGGCCGTTATTATTTCATAATAAATCACTCAACAGGTTAAACTCTGGATAAAAACATATTTATTTATCGTAATCAATTTTCCTGCTAATAAATTAACCCAAAATTTTACGTCAACTGGTCGTTGTTACACTCAGGGCTGTGGAGTCAGAGTCGGAGTTCAGACACATTTCAGAGGAGTCGGAGTTGGAGTCGGAGTCGGAAAAAATGTACCTACTCCGACTCCGAGTCCAGGTTTAATTACTGTAGAAAAACACATACGAGATGGACGTTGCCTCAGTAGACAGTAAACAAATAAAACCAAATATTCTATTAGGTCTTTTACAAAGTACCTACCCTACATACATATGTAAATAATCAAATAACAAAAGACACTTTCCAAACGATTAACAAAAGTAATCTGACCCAAATTAGAAAAAGGAAATTTTAACAAGAGTGTTAAAATGAGATTGAGAAGTAGCGCCGTAGTTCAATGTAGTATCATTTATTCAGAAGTTATACCTGGCTGTAGCCATAATTACGATTATTTTCAGCTTTTAAAATAATTAAAAATGATTTAGGGGCATTTTTGCAGGAGAGCGATTCTGTCCCTCACAACAATTCTATAAACGTATATTGCACTTAATTTTGTTTATCAGAATGAATTTTATTTCTTATTATACGCTGTCTTATGGGTGCTGTTATTATTTTTAGAGATAGATAGTCAATTAATTGAACAAAGTCGTGCCGATTTGATTGTTCTCTAATGAGAAAACCGTTTAATACTTAATGATTTCAGACATATTTTGAATAAAAAGAAATTACATTTTATAAATAACTTTTTATTTGTGGTCCGATCAATAGGTCTTTTTGATATCGTATAGACCATTTTTATTTACATTTAGATTGTCAGTTTAAATATTTTTGCGAACAAATTCGCTGGACACAAATAAAACTTCTGTTTTTCCTATGGATTCAGCATTTGTTTGTGAGTAATTTTATATGCCCAACCCATTGTGATTAATACAATCAGAATACTCGAACGGAAATTTAATTTATTAATTTTGTTTCTTTTTTGTCTGGTAGTGTTTTTGTTTTCATAGCAAATTTAATATTGCTGTTGTATTAGTCTGTGTCAAATTTGTGATTATTTACATGTAAGATTTTTATTACACAGAGTTATTTTAAAATATTTTTGTATGCAATTTTACTGGGGTCGGAGTCGGACCACGACAAATATCTGGAGTCGGAGTCGAGAATTTCTTTACTGACTCCGCAGCCCTGGTTACACTGATTAATTAATCATTAATGGTAATTAATGATCTTATGTAATACCTCAAATTATAGATAAAGGTGTATTACTTGTTGTAGTAATATATATGTATTAATTGTTATTGTTGCATCCATCCTATGTGATAAAATATGTCTGACTCATGTACTCAAAGAAGTAAAATTTTGATATATGGGATATTGATATTTCTACGCAAAATTTGTACACTCATCCAGGAAGGTGTAACTGAGAGATATTATGTGATACTTTTTTTCAATATTTTAAGTTGTTCTCCGTACAAAAAAATCGCAGTCTTGCAATTTTATGTCAGATTCAGTATTTCTTTTTGTCAAAAACGATCAAATATTGCAATTATAATTTCCTTTTATCTTTAATTTGGTGTATAGCTTTTATGATTCTGTGAACTAATAGCGAAGAAAACCCCTCCGAACTTTTACGTGTTTTGTGAGTAGAATGTTGGGGATACGGATGCACCTTGTGTTTAGAGCATCGACTGTTTATTCTGTAAAAGAACAGATCTGGTGTATAGAAATTTCTGTCAGTCAGGACTGACAAATTCTATATTAAATATTGCTGCCGGCCAACGTACTACATTGAGCTCCTGATTGGGTGAATGAATGGCATTTTATAATCATAGAAATGCAACACTTTCACAAAAATAATAATTAACTTATTCGAACGATTTCTAAACGTGTATTGGTGTTTGTAATCTAGTCAAACTGATTTTGATTAATATTAAAGTTTAATCGATATATATTAAAATTTGTAATAAAGAATAATCCTACTCAATATGAGCAACAAAAAAATAAAATTAATAAAATTTTACTACCCACATGTTTTCGAAAAGTGGTCCACTCCAGCTGTAATACGCGGAGTTTACAAAAGTCATAATAAATAACGATTGTTCAAAGACTTAAATAGTCAACTTACTGAAAAATTTAAACAAATTGTTCAAACAATTGTCTGCAAGGCCAATCTGCTTTTAAGCATCGTCGTCATTATAAGTCTTCCACGACTGCAGCAGTTCGCTCACATTCTACGTAAATGAGCATCATGTCTAGTCACTACTTGTGAAATTATCCATTTTGATCCCACAAAATAAAGAAATTTAACACGGATAACCAGGAACGACGCAAACACTGGACTTCACAAGGCTCGCTTAGCTTATGTAGAGGGATATCACTTTGTTGTTAGGTTTAAGGAGGCGTTGTACGGATTATGTTTTCGAATTTCCTCTGTTCGTATTACTCGATGTTCGGATTAAAGAGGTCTCACTGTATTGTATTTGTTTGTGTTGTTTATTTAATTTGTTAAATTCAATTTAATTGAATATCCGATTTATGTAGGTATTGATCTGTGACTTGATTACATGTTATGCATCGTAATAAATACCTTCATCGAACTGTAATTGGGAGGCACGATTCCTATTTTCATTATTAACTTGAATATCATTGAATTAATAATAACACGATTACGTTGGACGAAGAGAGGATATAAAATAAAAGAATGACAACAGTGACTAATGTTTTCGAAGGATACGATGTCGAATACTGGTGACTGTTGAGTGGATGCCGATGAGTGACAAAGTTATGTTCGTAAACATTGTACGTAGTTTTGTGTGTTGGACCATGTCGGAGGTAACAAAAATTTTTAGTGTCACAATAAAACTTTATAGATTCTTTGACAGGCTTGAAATTTTAACGCATCCACCACCTCGGTTACATAGAATCCGTTTCACAGATTATAAATATTAATGACTCTGATATTGATCAGCTTTTTTTACTTGAGTCCTAAGCGGTTTGTGCATTTCTTGAAATTATGCTTTCGTCGAACAGACGTGAATCATTCGTTAAATATTCCTATCTGGATGAGGAGCGTTTATGCGCGGTAAAAGGGCACGCAATCGGTTTTGTTTCGCGTTGTTCTTTCGACTGAATAAAACAGCGTCCATTTTTCTCTCTAGCGCAATTAGGGTTTTCTTTTTTTCTTTAATAAACGGCGACAGCCCAATTTTATCCACAGAGGAATGCATTAACCTAATTTATATCTCTTTAAAATTTACGCGTCGGGGGTGGTCCGTATTTCGTTTCTTTTTTTTTGATATGCCCGGTTAGGATTTTATTAAAACCTCATTTGTGAGCTCGTTCTGTTGCTGTCCGTTATCAAAGTAGGTTAGAGATTACGGAGCGAAACAATTAACATTAAATATTCCGTATGAATATGTTAAAAATTCACTGTGCGGGAGTGTTGGGCGTTGCTCAAATTTTAATAACCTTCCGCGAAATGAACGAACTTACGGCAGAAATTAATAAGTTCATCAGAATTCGGGCGACACATGCCTCGGCCTCCTTAATTTAATTCATTAACAGCATTACAGAGTTTTGTGCTTTACACGCTCCACAGTTTCGTATCAATGTTCCGAACTTAATCAATGAACAAAGGGGTCAGGATACGGGGCCCCATTTTTCCTTGGGAACGCGCATTACCGCTAATAACCGCCATTAAACACAATGAAATAACGTATATTAATATGAATATCTTTCATGTCCGTCTGATTGTTGTCAATCGCTAAAATAGATCATACCATTTAATATACGTCATACAAAACGCTGGCCACACACACACACACACACGCTCCTTTCAAATTACCACACTAACCTAACGCCCGGTTTTTACATCACAGTTAGAGATGAAAAACCGGGGCCTAAATAAAATATTAACTTCGTGTTATTTTTGGGAACCGGAAACGTCTTAAAAATCCAAAACAAAGAGTTTTTTCCACTGCATTGACTTGCGGTGTTTCGTCTTGAGCAATTAACGAAAAGTCGTGTGTAGTAGTAATTAACTTAACTGGATTGGTTCGTCTTCCCTTGTCAGTGGCGGCTCGTGATCTGGAAAAATGGGGGTTGCAAGTTTCAGGTACCTACTAGTTTTATTTTATTACATATGTGTTTTGTAGAAAAATATTTTTATTTGTGCACTAAAAAATGACTCATTCTTATTCTTAAATACCCTAATTTTAATTATCTTTGGCTGCTACGTCCCATTCATACTGAGTAAAAAGTATGATATGGACTTATAAGTTTTTCAATTCATTAAAAAGTTACAGCCGTTTGAAATATTGATATTTTAAACGGCACTAACTTCTTAATTCGGTCGGTTAGGTTAAATGATTTAAATCTGTAATACCTGTTTTTCTCCACCGGTCATCGGCTGCAAACAATAGACAAGGAAAACAAAAAAAAAGCATTTTGACGTCACACCCACAAATCCACTCATTTTTTGCTGTAAACATCAGCATTAAATGTACTTGGAAATGACCGAGATTTGGTCGACACGCATTGTTTTATCACTAAATTAGGGATAGGCCTCCCAAGCCTTTTTATTTCGCTCTTACCGATGCAATTTAGACTGCTAAATGGTTGAGCTAATAAACTCCACACTGAATTCATTATTTGTTCTTAATTTCGTGTAATAAGCGCTTCACGGGCAACCCAACTACACAGCGTACGAGTGTCAAGAGTCAACTGTCTACAACCAGAATGCAACAATGCACGTCTCCAGTCGCGTAAGCATGAAGTTGCTTCGCTTCGCTTCTAGACACCACTGGGGGCGTGGTCCAGTAGTTCTGGTGTACTGGATACTTGCAACCATTTCAGAGTAAACGAACCAATCGACGCGGCCCAATTTGCTCGCTCGCGGGCTATAATTCATGCGTCGATACGTAGTGTAGCGGTAGCAGACGGTTGCGGCCTTGGTGCGGCCCTAGGCCGTATTAGCCGTCTTGCGCTTGGAATTATCGAGACAATGCTTGATATTTTATTAAATTACATGTTATAGATTGTTGCCTATTGACTATTACACTATTATTTACATACAATTAAACTCTTTTTGTTTCCTTGTTATTTGTGGGGGTTGCGCAAACCTGCAATCCAATGCACGAGCCGCCACTGTCCCTTGTTGTGTCGTCAATCCAGGTTTTGGTTTGGATTTAGCTGCTCGAATTGCGCGAGTTGGGTCATTGCCAGCAATTAGAGTGAACTAAAGCAATTAGTTCACTCACTAAGGAAATCGTAGGCGCATATATTCATAAAGCATCGCATTTGACGATTGGTTAAGTAAACAATCATTAAGCAGGATATCATGGTCATTAATACAATCAAGGGTTTTTAATTCGCTTCGTTATGGAGAGGATATTGATTTTCAATATTTAGAAGTGTACGTGGTTTTCCTATTTTAGTGGCTGTTTCCGACAAGCATTCAGCATTTGGTAGGAATAATTCTAACATGTTTTTGAAAAACAAGTTATTTATTTGAGACTGAATGAACAGATGGTTCCGATTTCTTAGAAACCTCTTTAAAGTTTTATTGTTAATTGAAATACAGTAGGACCTCTTTAATCCGAACTATTAATTGCACTGGCTGATCCGGATTTTCGAAATATTCGGATTATCGAAAAAAGGCAGAAAATATCAATTTTTCCAATTATCCAAGGATTTAACCATTCTCCCAATAAAAAGTTCTTTATTTTCAAATAAAAAAATTACAACTGGACATCCTTCTTTGTTAGTATACAGGGTGTAAACGAAATGAGTGCAAATATTTGGACGGGTAATCTTACTCAATATGAGGAACAAAAAATAAAATTAATAAAATTTGACAACCCACGTTTTCATGTGTTTTCACATGTGTACCACTACGGCGAAAAGCGGCCCGCACCAGCTGTAATACGCGGAGTTTACAACAGTCAACTTACTGAAACATTTAAACAAATTGCTCAAACAAGTTTCTGTTTCTGAGCATCATATCTAGTCACTACTTATCCATTTTGATCACACAAAATAAAGAAATTTAACACGGACAACCAGGAACGACGCAAACATGGGATTCGACACGGCTCGCTTAGCTGATGCTAAAAACGTGAAGCGTCAAATTTTGCATTTTTAATAATTAATTGTTCAAAAATGGTGCCAAATAGTGAAAAAAGTATTGGAATTTTTTAATCGAATTATCAAGATCTATACCATCTTAAACTCTGTAGAAATATCTCCATCTCCAGCAACAATCCGTTTCTACAACTTCACCGCTTGAATCACATTTTGTTTCATAGCTTGCACTAATCGGGTTATATTTGGCGGCAAATTTACAACCATTTTCTTATCATCTGAACATCAGTCTTGCTGGTGTTCTGGAATGTTATCCAAAATTAAAAGTGCCTTGGCCTCTAAATTCAGCAATGGTATGGAAACTGAACTGTCATGGTCAACGATCTAATGAACAATGAACAGTAAACAGAACAAATCGTAGAAAGCAAGGGTCTCTCTCATTTATGTAGGGGGACATCACTTTGCTGTTCGGATTAAGGAGGCGTTGTTCTGATTATGTCTTCGAATTATCATTAAAGTGGTTATACTGTATTATTATACAGGCTGTTTCAAAAACGTACTCAGTATTCAGTTCCATGAAGAAGTAAACAACATGGTTGGCAAAATGTTAGGTATGATCAACAATAAATACACAGAATAACTACCAACAATCAGAAAAATATTTGTTTCGACTATATCCCTGAAAATCGTTTCAGAAACACAAACATTTTTTTCCTCTATGACACGGCAAAAGAGAATCGTGGTTTATTATGAGCAAAGAAGTAACTCCTCTTCCTATCGCCTTTTGCTTCCTCATTCTCCATATGATTTCTGAAAACAAAATATTGATCAAGTTGTTGTTTCTTATTGTTTCAGTGATGAGGTTTGAGGTAGAGCCTGTGCGCGCCAGTGGCATGCACCAGGCGCCATCCCCATGGTTGTAAAGTGGTCATCAGGCGGCGTTTCGGCTCGTGGTAGAGCCGTGGCTAGCGTCTGGTTGGTGGTACTGGCGGCGGGGCTTTGGGTGGGCGCGAACGGAGGCGACCTCCTGGCGCAATACCCTGGCCCCGCCGATGAGTCCATCCGCTTCTCGCACCTGGCCATCGACCGACAAACTGGTCGCATCTTCGCCGCCGGAACGAACCGTCTCCTCCAGCTGGACGCGGACCTGAGGCAGCAGCACACCGTCGTCACGGGCCCGAAGAACGACAGCCCTCTATGCCATGCCACGGGATGCCAGGACTCGGAGATCGCCACCACTCTCATGGACAACTACAATAAGATATTGCTGATCGAACCTGAGATGAAGTTCCTGATCTCTTGCGGATCGCTGTCGCAAGGAGCGTGCTCCAAGTATAAAATAAGCAACATCAGCGCGACTCCTGACTTTATCGCGAAGAGCGTGGCTGCGAATGACCCTGTGGCTTCCACTTACGCGTACATAGGTCCTAGGGGTTATAACCCTTGGGGGAGGCCGAATGTTATGTATGTTGGTACTACGTTTACGAATAATGGGGAGTATAGGCATGACGTTCCTGCAATCTCCAGCCGGGATCTAGATACGCTTGACCTGGCTGAGGATACGTTCAGCAAGCAATCGCAACTGACCATCGATGTTAAGTATCGTGATCATTTCTTGGTGCAATATATTTACGGTTTCAACGCTAGTGACTATGCATATTTCTTGCTCGTGCAAAAACAATCTCATCTGCCTGAGCAAGAGGAGCTTGGGTTCGTCTCCAGGCTTGCTCGGACTTGCATATCGGACGCTAACTACGATAGTTACACGGAAGTGACACTAGAGTGCACAGTGGGTGATCAGTCGTTCAATTTAGTGCAAGACGCGAAACTGACTGTGGCTAATGGCGAGCTAGCCGCCGCGTGGGGTTTGAATTCTGGGGAGCGAATACTCGTGGCAGCTTTTCGACCAGCTAGGGGCATAACAAACGAACCGTTACACCATTCTGCTGTTTGTTTATACCCCATTAGAGATATCGAGGATAAGTTCAACGAGAACATCCATATGTGCTTCAACGGAACCGAGAAGTACCGGAACATGGGCTACGTTTCAGGCCCCATACAGGATGGGAAGTGCCCAAGCGCAGGCAACGCTGGTAACATCCATAACTTCTGCGAAGCTGGGTTGAAGATCAGCGGCAATTGGCCGTTGGTTGGTACAGCCGCGCTTGTGTTTCCCAATGTTTCTTTGTCAGCTGTCGCCACTGCCACTACTGGAGCGCATGTTCTTGCGTTTCTTGGGACGACCGATGGCAAGATCAAGAAGGTCCTGCTATCTGCCGCCAAACCCACCGAATATGAAGAAGTCACTGTGGATGCTGACAATATGATACTGCCTGACACTACCCTATCACCTACAGGCAACCATCTCTATGTCTTGTCCACTTCTAAGGTAAGCCCTTATTTTCGAAGTCCATTAGTAGTTATTTATACATACTTTATTTAAAGACGAAACATCACTGATTGTCTACACGGCAGTTTTGTTCCGTTTTACAACAAGTACTTAAATTATTTCTGGGAAAGTACTTGTTTTTTTAGTATTTAGACTTATATATTCATCTGACGGTAGGGGTCAGCAAAGTTTCAATTACAAAAGTTATATAAAATACTGTTTGTTACGAGCACTGCATTAATATTTATATGTAATTCTTACAATTCAACCAGTATTCATTTCTTCAGCGAATATTAACATTTCAGTTGTTACCCCAACAAATAAATTAATAGAAAGCATGATTAGAAACCTTGTATATATGTATTCGCCCTGTGCATACACCGTGGAGGGGACGATCTAAGCGCCCGTAGCGGAGAAATACCTGCCTACACTATGTGCAGTAGTTCACGGCGCATTATACTGTGTTCCAATCAGTCAGAACTAATAACATAATAGGGCACGATAAGTGTTGCGTTATCAACTGTAATAATACAGGAAGAAATGTTGACAATATAGAACGTAGAAATTTATTTGGACAGATGATGTAATATGTGTAATAAAATACATATTTGGATTGTTCGTAAATAATCTGTTCCTTCGTTGAAGTATATCAGGAACGTATAAATTGGTATACTTACTTCCTGTAGATATTAAGTCAATATATGGGAAATGAGCGATTAGCAAATTGGTAACTAATGGTAAATTACGGTGGTCATTTATTTATTATGGTAATTAATGTTGAAAAAGAAAACACATCGTTGTACCTTTGGCATGGTTATTAAATAAATGCAGCATTTACCTACCTTAAAACACAAGAATAATTGTATTGTGTATATTTATAATCATACATAATTATATTGTACGTTGCTCTGAATAATGTTTTTCATAATGTTCAACGGTAAATGAGAAATTAAAACATTATTTATGTCTGCATACAGATATCTACAGGGTGATTTATTAATGAAATGGTATTTTCCTTTGATCTTTGTTATATTTTAATAATTATTCATTATAATTTCCGGTACAATGGACACAATTTATGCATCCTCACAGTATTGTATTACTATGACATTTTACGGCATAGGTACTTGCTACTGTTTACTGGAAAATCCATACACTGGGAGGTTTTTAATCATTAAAATACACATTGGTTTCATTCTGGATTTTACCAGCTGTTGTAATATTATTATTATGTTTTCATCGTGCATGTATTTAATTTCAACTATGTACCTGTATAGTGGTGTAGTGCAAACACGGTTAAAATTAAAACAACTATTACCCGAATAATTAACCCTAATTTCTTTACAGATATCAAAAATCAACGTGGAACATTGCAGCAGCTATAACAATTGCTCGGAATGCTTGGAATCAAAAGACCCATATTGCGGCTGGTGCTCTCTGGAGAAACGGTAAGATTACCACACCTGTTTTGGTTTACTGTTATTAAACTTTTAAACAAACAGTCGCATAGCTAAAGAAACTGCTTTAAGATCTTTAACAATGTTTACTTTGGAACGACCCACCCTAAGAATAAACATAGGTGATAAGATTTTTGATTTATCTCTATGTAAATAGTGTGGCTTTGTGCTCACAAGTGTGTGGTTAACAAGGGATGTTATCACATCGCAAACATGTGCTTTGTTTTGTACCGCATCAAGTGCCACTCCGCAAGTTTCGAAATGTTGTTATTTTGATTATAAGTAGAATAAAACAAACTCAGATTTCAATTAGATGCGACGATAGATTTTATGTTTAGTTTGCGTTTTTTACATCTGGGCGTTTAACTGAAACGTGTGGGCATCCGCTAGAATGATCGACGTGTTTGTACTTTTGATTTCTATTAGTAGTATGAAAGGGACTAAATTCAGATATCAGAACCACCATTTTATCTAGTTTTGTGTTTATGTAAAGGTATAGATGCCGTTCATCGAGCGATTTGAAAAATACAGTTTATTTAATTTTATTAATCCTCTAAACTGAAAAAAAAAAGTTGCCTAAAAAGCGAGCCACCTTGGGCTTCAATTTGAGGGACGTGTTCTCTTAAAAGAGGAAGCAAGTCTAGTAACCAACCCTAAATTTCATTAATAATTTAAACGGGATTATTAAATTTCCGTGGGGATAATTTTGACGTCGCCCAAAACGGATTTATGTGTACCCTTCTAGGGTTGATCGATGGGGATGTTGATTTTCCGCGCTTTTTCTCTCAAAACATAGATATTATCCGTTTTAATTTACTGAAAAGTCGAAAGAACAAACACGAAATAATATCAGGACATAAATCAGGATTCGTGTTTACATTTTAAATTGAATTTTACCTGCACTCCCTACAGGAGTATCTTAGGGCGACGTGAGTATATATTTTTTATAAGCGCCGCAACAAAAAAAAAACAATACCTGCGCCTGTTATTCGGCATCAGGGAAATGTTTATATAACGTAAAATTGAGTTCCCTTTTTCGTTTTGTCTGTTATCTTTTTATTTTCTTTTGTTGCGTAGTATAGTAATTACTCTCGTTCCTTTCGAACGAAAGAAAACAATATTAAATCTTATTTTTCGCGAAAGCCGTCATATTGCTCAATTGTACGAAATCTCTGTTGATGTTGTAAGTGTATTACTAAAGGAAATCAATGTTTAAGGTTTTAAATCTCATTGCTTAACTAGAGCTTACCTCGCCGCAGCAAGTTCATTGCCTCTGGTGTCTTTTCTCCAATTCATTCTGTTTATCTTTAGATAATCCGTGAATTCACTCGAAGGTAAGTTCTTGTAAAGCGGTCCGCGGTATTTATTTTATCGTGCCTCTACTAGATAATGAGTTCTGTATTTGTATAACAACTAGGAAACCTTTTCACCCAGAATTACGTACAAACCACTGGCTTTTTGACCTCTATCAATTATGACAATTCTTTTGCTAATAATTTTATTGCTTTGATGACGATCATGGCTCAGAATAGTATATTATAATACAAGTTTAATAAGACAAAAATTCGCGCACGAGTTGTTTTGGGCACGACGAGCGTAGCGAAGAGTGCCCAAATGGAACGAGTGCGCCAATACGTCTTATAAAACGAGTGTTATATACTATTTTTTCTACTTTGCGACATTAAATTTACATAAATTTCGAAAATTGCGGTTGACATCTGACAATCTAGAGTAGTTTCATATTCAACAGTTGTAGTTGTGGTAAAATTCACAAATATGATTGACGCGAGCCAATAGCGATTGAGATGTCAGCCTTGTTTGACACTTGACGGCAATATCATCAATCTTGGAAAACTAAAAGTTACTAAAAGTTTGTGATCTAGTGTTCTCATAACGACACTGAAAGCGGTTTCGTTATGAGTTTATAACGAACGCAAAGTAGAAAAATAAATTTTCAAACGTTAATATTCAATTAAAATCTTTTCAGATGCACAATAAGGAGTGCTTGTCAGAAAGCTCACAGTTCACCTCCGCGATGGCTAAGTTTGGGTACCGGGCAGCAGTGCATCGACTTCGAACAAGTCCTACCAGATAGAATTCCTATAAATCAAATGACAACCGTCCAGTTATCGATAAGAACGTTACCTGACTTACTCTACGGTGCTAAGTACAAATGTGTTTTCGGAGAAGCAGAGCCAATCGAGGCGAATATCACGGAATACGGTTTATCCTGCCCAACGCCAAGCGTGTACACCAGGCCCAAAATCCCCACGCAGAAGGACCACGTTTTAGTCCCTCTGAGCGTACGATCGTCCGAAACGAACAAAGACTTTGTCTCGAGGAGTTTCGCCTATTACGATTGCTCGAGACACAATACTTGCAAGGACTGCGTCCAGTCGCAATGGGCTTGTAATTGGTGTATCTACGAGAATAAATGTACGCATAATGCCTCCACCTGTCAACGTAGCGTCATCGGTGGAGAAAACGTAAGAGATTTTTATCTAGTTAACTGTTCGATTATGATCAATTATTTAATTGCAGTCTAATGAAGAGTTAGCAAGCCATGGTATTACCTTTTGTCCAAGATTTAAAAGGAGGGATGCTATTTTACTACCCAACAACGTTCCTAAGGAGATGCAGTTTGAAATCGAAAACCTGCCTCATCCGCAACCAGGCCATACCGGCTTCCAATGCATTGTTGATATCGAAGGTGCCAAAATGCGGGTTCCTGCTCGTGTTGAAGCCAGCAGACTCATTGTTTGCGAGAAACGAGTGGTAAGTTACAACTTGAACTCCTATAGTTTAATAACCAGGATGAATAAAACCGCTGTTTAGCTTTGCTGTGATTGCTTAGGCAAGAGTTAGCGTATCGAC
The DNA here is from genome assembly GCA_963966075.1 of Aphodius sticticus. Classification (NCBI taxonomy): domain Eukaryota; kingdom Metazoa; phylum Arthropoda; class Insecta; order Coleoptera; family Scarabaeidae; genus Aphodius; species Aphodius sticticus. The sequence continues at coordinate 11,951,536 of OZ014515.1, read as the reverse complement.
CAAAATTTTATCAAAATTTACATGATGCGTAATAAAAAAAATGTAATAAATAAAAATGTATATTTTATAAAAATAGTTCATATTTAATAACAATAATTCATCAATCGTTAACCTTACTAAAATATAAATCACTATCACTATCAGTATTAATATCAATAGTGGTTCTGAAATTTTGTCCACGATTACATCTAATGTCATTATTTCTTCTTCTTTTATGTTCTGCACAATTTTTCCAATTTGTGTCAATTTTTATGTGGTATTTTTAGCTGCTCCCTCATTTTTAATTTGCGTAACATAATTGCAGGGTTGAAACCTGTATGAAGCCACGCGCGTTTGTGTTTGTAGTTCGACGAAACTACAGCTTTGTAATATACCTGTATTCACTTGAAATTAGTTTGCTTTATCAGATTATGAAGGGACAAATGTTGACTTCTTTTGAAACTCTAGACAAGTCATTTTACACATTCATTATATTTCAGTACAAATTATATGCGCAATGTATAAACTAAAACGTGCATTTATTGTAAGCATTTGATAAAATATTTGAATATTTGAAGTCAATATTTGTCCCCTTATAATAATTAAACAGTCTCGATCATTAATCGCTCTTTTTAATATACTTGTTGGTTAAATAACTATTAACGCACAAAGTATTTGTTTTAATGCACATATCTATTTAAATAATGCACGCTTAAATTGCACCCATTTTATTTAAGCTTTTTCCACTTATGGCATTTCACACGGTACACAGTGGATTCTGTGACACTTTTAAATTAAACAAAATATAACGCTATTATTTAGATTGAAATTTTTAAATACACTTGACTTACCACCTCGGTTTATATTTAGCTCTGCTGATTTCACTGATCTAAAATCATGAATAACAACAAACAAGTCAATACAATGCGTAAAACAATCTGGTATCCAGACAATCATGGGTAAGATGATCCTAGTAACAAATTTGAAAAATTCCTCCTGGTTATTAAATGGACCATAGTTTGAAATAAATATTAATATAATAATGCTTATTTTAGTATTCATACGAATCACTCACTGGTGAACATCAAGCCAGTGTGAAAGTGGTGTGGAATCGTGAGCATCACATCGACTCGATGGACATAATTTTATACAAATGCGATATTTTGGGGTCTCATCGTGAGCATGCCGATTGTTCGCTCTGCGTGACGAGAAACGCAAAGTACAAGTGCACTTGGTGCGGTAACACCTGTAGTTATAAGGAAAGCTGTCAGTATACTCCACATTCCGAATGCCCGAAGCCTAGAATAGACATGATTAAACCGTTAAGTGGCCCCATAGAAGGAGGCACTTTAGTAACCATAGAAGGCAGCAATCTAGGCTTAAAACGAGACGACGTGAAAGGCAAAATAAAGATCGGAAATGTTCCCTGCGAATTGACTAATTACGAAGTTTCCGTTAAGATTCAGTGCATGACAGGTCCGTCAGATTCAGAAATGACAGCTCCGATAATTGTTGGGAACGAAGCTGGGTATACGGAATCTTCAGTTGAGTTTAGTTATAAGGATATTCGGTTGGAAGGGGTGTATCCGTTTTTGGGGCCCCAATCGGGAGGAACCCAATTAGCGATAACCGGGCAATACTTGAACATCGGGTCCGATATCACCGCATATTTGGACGACTACTTGTGCCAGGTGAACATAACGCAAGCTTCTAGTAGTAGATTGACATGTATTACATCCAAAGCTGCTAGACCTATCAATGTCGCAAAACTGACTCTGAGCATTGATGGGGCCAATCGTACGCTTGACGGGAATCCGTTTAATTATACTCAAGACCCTACCATCATGGAGATAAAACCGTTAAAGAGCTTTGCTTCTGGCGGAAGAATGATCTTCGTTCACGGCACCAACTTAGATAGCGTTCAAAAGCCTGAAATGGAAGTATATTACAACGAACCTGTAGCTATTAATCGAACTATATGTATAGTATTATCCGCCACTCAGATGGAATGCCCTAGTCCTTCAATTATACAACATTTTTATCAAAGAACCAGACTTGCCAGAAGATCACTTCGTACACATTCAGCTGTTAAGGTAAGCCAATCATTAGTTATTCAAAAATTAATCTTTGTTAGTAGTAAATCCGTTAACCGTTAATCTATTAATTGTTTAAATATGTCACTGAAGTTATTAACGGATTAACGGTTATTAATTAACGGTTTAACGAACTTGAATTAACGAGAGACATACTTAAATTAAATCTTTTAGTCTCCGGAATTGCAATTCACGTTAAGGATAGGATTCGTAATGGATTATGTGGTAGCTGTTAGAGATCTTGAGAAGCACTTTAGGAACATCCGTAACCAGTTGCTTTATGTGGAAGACCCGAAGTTCTTTGAATTTCCGAATCAGATAAAGCTTTATAAAGGTGACACCTTGGTTATTGAAGGTGAAAACTTGAACATGGCCAGCGATGAGACTGACGTGATGGTCACTATTGGCACGAAAGCTTGTAACGTTACAAGTTTGGCCATGACGCAGCTGGTATGTTCACCCCCAGAACAACAACCGCCCGATACAGATGAAAATGGTGTTAAGGTACGCTCTTTTTTTAAATTAATTTATAAATAAAACTAATAGAATATTTCAATTTTCCTTTCAGACTGAAAATAATTTACCGTTGGTTGTGGTTAGAGTAGGAAGAAACGTGCGTTTTCCGATCGGCTATCTCCGTTACGACGTACTAAAGCCGTTTACGTTACCGCCCGAGGCAGTATTGATGATATCCGTTGGGATAACAATATTTGTAGTATTTTTAGTAGGTATTTTGATTGCTTTGAGGCGCAAGTCTACGCAGGCTGAGAGGGAGTACAAGCGGATTCAGATTCAGATGGATACTTTAGAGAGTAACGTCCGTTACGAGTGCAAACTTGCATTTGCGGAATTACAAACAGACATGACGGATCTTACTGCTGACCTCGTAAGCTCCGGAATTCCAACCCTGGATCACACAAGTTATATTATGAAGGTGTTCTTCCCAGGAGTTAGCGACCATCCTATACTAAATTCACCGAAAGTAAGAGAACAAATTTTTTTTGTGATAATTGCAGGTTTTAATTTTGTTTGGTATTAATTTCAGTTACGTTTGAATGGGCCAAGGACAAACTACGATGCTGCCATGTTGCAATTTGAGCAATTAGTCAACAATAAACATTTTATATTAACGTTTATCGAAGTCTTAGAGGCGCAAAAATCATTTAATATTCGTGATAAGTATGACGCTCTTTTGTATCTCTTTTTCAAACTATTATTAAATATTGATTTTTTTTAGGGTTAACGTAGCATCATTATTAATGGTAGTGTTAATGAATAAGATGGAGTATGCTACGGATATTCTAAAACGTTTGCTGTTGCGATTGGTAGATAAATCTGTCAATACAAAACATCCGCAGTTGATGCTGCGGCGTACTGAGAGCGTTGTTGAAAAAATGCTGACGAATTGGATGGCATTGTGCATGTATTTGTACCTTAAGGAGTATGCTGGGTCATCGCTCTTTCTATTGTTCAAAGCGATCAAACACCAAATTGAGAAAGGACTAGTTGACGCGATAACCCACGATGCTAGGTATTCCCTATCTGAAGAAAGACTACTTAGGGAGCAAATCGAGCACAACGTAGTGGTTAGTTTTATTTTTCTGTAGCACGCATTCAATTTTTGTTAGCCTTTTTGTTGACCAGGATAAATGTTTAGCAGGATATTTTGTGTTTTCAGACATTGCACATCGTTCAGGATGACATTGACGAGAAAATACAGTGCAAGGTTTTAGACTGTGATACTATCAGCCAGGTGAAATCAAAAATATTAGACGCTGTTTACAAGAATACTCCATTTTCTCTCAGACCTTCCATCCACGAAGTTGATCTAGGTAAGCGCGATCTTTTGAGCTGCAGCATGGCAGATTACAATTTTTTATTATTACAGAGTGGAGGCATGGTCATAGTGGTCACTTAACATTACAAGATGAAGACGTGACTACAAAGCTAATACATAACTGGAAGAAATTGAATACATTGGCGCATTACGGAGTGAAAGAGAGTGCTGTTATGTCGCTGATTCCTCGTCAAAATGACAGTTTTAACAATTGCAAGCAGCCGTGTCATAATTGTATGTATTGGATGATTTGTTTTTATTTGTGCTTTGCTAAATCAGGTATTTTTTAAAAGGTGTTTCTGGGATGTACTTCAATAATTCGCAATCTCCGATAATAACGACAAATGGGGATATTGAGACCGGTCATAACCTGCGGATATACCACTTAATAAAACCGATTGACGACCAGCATTATCCGAATAATAAGACCGGCGAGCGGACACACAAGGCGATACCGGAAATTTTCCTAACGAGGTTGTTGTCTACAAAAGGAACGATCCAGAAGTTTGTGGACGATTTCTTTTTAACAATTTTAACTGTCAATGAAAATTTGCCACCAGCCGTCAAATGGCTGTTTGACCTGCTGGACGAAGCTGCCCGTAAACACGGAATACAAGACCCGGAGGTGGTGCATGCCTGGAAATCGAATAGTCTTCCTCTTAGATTTTGGGTGAACTTCATAAAGAACCCAGATTTTATATTCGATATTAACAAGACCACCACTCTGGACTCTTGCCTATCCGTGATTGCGCAGACCTTCATGGACTCCTGTTCGACAACCGAACACAGGCTCGGGAAAGACTCCCCCTCCAATAAATTGTTATTTGCTAAGGTAACAATTTTGTAATTTGCAATTTTGCCAGTATTCTAACGCTATTTTTTGCTTATTGCAGGATATTCCCCGGTACCGCGAAATGGTGTCTAACTTCTACCAACAAGTGTCGTCAATGCCAGCTATCACCGATCAGGAAATGGGCACCGCCATGCAGATTCTATCCGTGGGGCAAGCTGACAAATTCGATACTATCGCAGCACTCAAAGAGTTATATATTTATGTTACAAAATATCGTGATCCGGTAAGTTTTATTTCTATTTGTAAAAAATAATGTTGAATGTTTAGTTTGTCCCTTGAGTTGTTATAGAAGGCAATATTTGTATTTGTTATTAATTGGCACTATTCAGGCTACTAGATTTTGTTAACTTGGTTGTTCTTTGTGAGAATTAAAACTGTTAAATTTGGTAAAATTGTATATTTTTGTGCTGAATAAGTAATCTAAAATCTAATCTATGTTGATGGGAGATTTATTTCCCTAATGATAACATTCCCAGGAATGCTTTGTGATTCTCTGTATTTTGACAATATTGCCTGAAGAAGTGTCCAGGGTGTCAGAAAACATATAGCCACCATTAAATCAAAATCATTTATTCAAACTTTGTACAAAGTAAAGTCATAACAGAATTAATTAATTAATATACCAAAGGAGTTACTTGTTAAATTATTTCCACCGGGATTAATTGTAAAAACTCCTGCAAGTTTAAGCTTTATTCTAAATAAAATTAGAATAAAGAACTACTACATAAATTTTATTTAAAAAAAATCTGATGTGGCCAGGCACATGACTTTACCATACTATATATAAAATTAATAGTTTAGCTGCATGAGATTCTATTTGATCGAGATTGGCCATGTCTGCATTAAAATAAAACTAGTAGAACTAGACAGATACGTCGATTAAAGCTGCGTTCGGATATTGTACTCCGTTGACACCGGGTATACCGTCCAAATGACACTTACGTGTTATTGGGTGTAAAAAGTGTAACGGTGTACAATGTCCGAACGCAGCTTATATTGACAGTAGGTTTGACACTAGCGTTTGACACTACCTACTGTTATTAGAATCAAAATATCTGACACATCCTGGCTACTAGTTTTAATGCAGTACGACCGATCTCGATGAAATAGAATTTGCTCATGCAGCTAAACTATTGATTGTACCAAAAAATGTCATAGTCATAAATTATTTAGAGTTTCCTCTACTTTAATTTATTATTTAACTATTTTGACGAAATTCCAGAAATGGCGGCTCATTTGCAAAATCTTTCAAAAATGCTAAGATAAACCTCCAGTTCCTTTGGACCCTTTTCAACAGAAAGCTTTTCAGCTCTAATTTGGTCATGAAACTTCTAAATATGAAATTTCGTCCCGATACCTCTAGTAGTTTCTCCGGAATCGTCGCCACAAAAAAACGGGTACACACACACACACACATCCACACACAGACATTTTTTTGTACCTCAAAAATGTTCAGGGGATCCAAAAAGGCATATTTCCGCTAAAATCTCAAAATTTTTTTGGCACGATTACAATACTTTACATACTACGTATGATAAAGTAAGAATAGATGTGCATAGCCACTGGGCAAAAAATGCAAAAACCTGACAGAATTGAGCCACTTTGAGTCACTAAGGTAGAGTTTGACACCTGAATTGTAAATCTTTTAAAAATCATGAAGCATGTTTGGTTGCCTATCACCTAGTTTGTTTAGTTTGTCGTTGGGTTTACAATTTATAATTTTCTTTATAATTCCAGGTATTGGAGGCATTATATAATGACGAAACCTGCCGTCGTTTGCACCTGGCACAGAAGTTGGATAATGTTGGGTGCACGTTAGGTGGTGAAGAGACATCAGCCTGCTGACCACGTCAGTCACCTGATCCCTTGCTGCCCCGAAACTTTGCGCCCTGATCCCACGCGCAACGAGCGCCCGCGTGTTTCCGTTGGCCCCCGTCGCCCGAACGAGTGTTCTTAGTATAGATAAATATACGTAAAACGTAGGTTATCGGCGATGAAAAAAAAAAAGAAGATAATGATAGAAGACGGGGACTCAGCGAGAACGCGCGGGCGGCTCGTGAGCATTAGTTAACTGTGATATGGCGCACGATCAGGTGACTGTGATGGACACGTACTTACCCCTCCAGTGGCTGCTAGTATCCTTCCTGAGTGCCTCGCTACACTGAAGGGACGTGACTCTTTTTGGACAGTGTATACTACTACTAACCGCGCAGAAATGTGGCGCAGAAATTTAACTAGGCGCACTTTTGTTCAGTCCGGGTAGCTTAGTTTTAAACAAACTAGATTTAAACAGAATTTTTAAATAAAAGTAAAAATAAAATAGCGGGACGGGCGCGACCGATGACCCGGAAATCTGGCCTCTCTACCGCTCTCTCTCTCTCTATCTCTCTCCACTGTTTTTACTTAGCTGTACATAGAAATAAAGAAAAAAGAGTGTATGACAAAATATTGACTAAACGATTTTGATCTCGTTATTGATGTTGCTGGTGGGAGGTGTGCAATTAACAAAACGGTCATCGGTCGGGCACGTTCAGTTCTAATTGTGCCGGAACTGCATTTATGTCGAATCGTCTTCACGTCCAGTGATTTGTAACGTTACTATTATTTTTAATTACATTTTAAAAGTAAGGATTAATATAATGCATATTTGTAACTCTGATATTTTTTTGTAAATATATGAATTGTGCATATAGATTATTATATCTATGAAAGTGTTAAGCATACAATTATTTTTTATTAGTATTGTGTTAGGCGTAACGAACATGAAGAAGATATTTTATCGTTAGTTCTCCTCCAACTCTTTCAGTAGTTTGTAAATATCGATGGTTCTTGATTTCAATAACTGATGGATGTATCGTTTTATACACGGCGTTGGTATTTGTAATTGGGTACGTTTTTTATTGAAAACTTTTATATTGATCAAACTTTGAGTTGTTCGCGTCGCGACCGATCTTGCGGCGCCTGCGACTTCACTCGAACATTCAAACTTTCATCAAAATGCGCATCACATCGCAAAAGAATTACAATTTTTTTTACTTTAATAATTATTTATTACTTCTTAGTTATATATTTTTTAAATGGGTAACACTAAATGGTCCTCAATAATTATTCTTATTTATTTTCGCAATTTTAGACTCATTTTTTTATTATTACAAATTTTTTATAGCTTGTTTTGCCATCCGATTGTTTTGAATATTTTCGGTATGTGATTGTGACTATTAAAGCTTTTTATATAAAGTGTATTGTTTAGTGATATTTTTTTACTCTATTAAACATGTATTCCAACAAATTATGTTTTATTTCCTACATGATCCCAAAAATACAGATTTGCCATGGAAAGAGTAAGTAACATTCCAGAGAGATTTGAAGAAAATGAGTAAATTAAAGTGGTTTTTCTAGTAAATTCAATGGCAGCTTAAAATGAAACATTGTTTTTAATCTAATTTTCTTTCAATTCAAATTGATCCTTCATTACGATACTAAATTTAATTGGAAGAGATCCATTAGGACGCAGAACTGTTGTTTCTTTATAGAAAGGAAAATGTATGCAAACGGAATAGGGACCTGATTGAGTTAGGTAATAGTTACATGTGTATTTTCAGATAGAATAGTCATACTGCACCCAATCTAACACGTTTAAGACGTTTATCATGAATTAATTCGGTTTTCAAACGTTTAAGAATGTTTTGAAGTACACAAAATGGTTTCAAAACACTGCAGATACCGAGAAATGCTCCCTTTCCATAATTTAAGATGCTATTTAGTAGCCGCCAATCTTGCTGGTTTTGTATTTATATTTCCATTACTATAGGCAACCAAATGCACGCTCAATATTTGCGGCATTTGGGAATACTTGCCTCCGCAATGTAGGCAACCCAAAATTGTTCCTCGTAGATTGGGTTATTGCTTATATATATATGCCGTCGCGCTTAAATTTGAACTCTAGTTGCTTGAGCCAGAATTAGCTAGACTAACAAGCAGTGAAATAAACAATACAAAGGCTCCCTTAGAAGTCAATCAGTGGTTCCATATATTATTGAGACCAGCCACATATCTTTTGAATTATCATATTTCAAGTAAACTTTACGATCGCGAAAACGAAAAATATTTCAGATTTAAACGTTGGTCACGGAGTATTGTTTGAAATTCACCGTGCATCGCGCACGCGTACTGAGTTAAATTTTATTGCAATATCGTTATTGTCGTTGTGTTTTGTGCGATGTAAAAACAAATACTAGCATACACATCTAACATAAGAGTTTTATATTGTACACGAGTCGACAAACACTTAAATTCGTTGCCTTATTGAGGGTGCAAATGTAGTGAACAGTTGTCCTAGCGAAATAAGTGGTTTAAAATCTTTATTTTCTAAAGATTTTCGTCGTTCTTAAAGATGGCGGACAGCAAATTTGGAGTCTTTTGCAACCAGTAAGTATCGTGTGACTTTTTTTGGGTTCTTTTCCTAGTGCAACCGCTTTTATTATTAATGTTTAACACGTGTATATTTTCCACACACACACCCTATTACCAAAATCATTAACCGAGTCTACGACAGGTTCACAAAGACGTGAGTATGGTGTAGTTATGTTTTTAAACTAATTGTTTTATAGGTGGTTGCTGCATAATAATTGTAGCCGTGGAAATACCTGTATTTTCACTCACGCTAGAATGTCCGATGTAACCCTTTTCTCACTACCGACAGAGGAAGAGGAATTTGTTAGAGGTGATTTTGAGGTGCCTAATAGAGGCCGTAAGGGACGACCAAATAGACGTAACAATGCAAGAAACCGGGCTGACAAATCCCAAAATTCTATCGCTCACCAACTATTGGGGTCTACTAACGGTCACCGCAAATCCGATAGGAACGCATCTAGTAGTCACAGGTAGGCTATCGACAACTTAAAAGACCGTCAACAGACCAAACAAGCTCATTCGACAGACCTTAAATTCATACCAGCCGCAGTAAAGTAATCAAAACCAGTATGCCCTCCTCTTTTTTTTTCTTCGGTTTTTGCTGCTTTGTTACTCAATTCTTTTATTGTGAAATGACCTACATCATTGCAAATTGTCAACATCAGCAGGTTGTATTACTATTATTACTCGGTCATGATGTTCCCTTGCCACATGCTTGATGGTAAGTATTTTTATCAAGTACTTGTTTTCACGTTATCCCGCATCAAGTTTTAGATGTATGCAGTGTGTCGCCTGATCGGGATTACAATAACAGTCATTTTTTTGTGTATTTGGTCAACTAACTCATATCTATTCATAAAAGCAATATTTAGCAATTTATTTAATTTTGTTTAAATTATCAAAAGAAAAGAAATGAAAAGTACACAGTACAGAAGTTATTTAATATCAAAGCTTTGCATAATAGCTATCAGGCATACCTTAGATTGTGCTGGTCAGTTTAGTTTCAATTTACATGTGCTGTGTAAATAAAAACAATATTGCTTTGTTGATTACATTTGATTGGAAACTTCCAGCAAATCTCGGAACAGATTGTGTGAAATAACTGTACTTATGTAATCCAAGTAAGGGACACCTGCCTTTGCCATGCAGCTGTTGTAACAGGGTAGCATTGTGTACAGTTCTTATACTATACGTTAGTTGATTATGTTTATCTTTACATATTTTATAATTTCTTGTGCACTTTTGTCGCTTTTTACTAATACATATCTGCATCTTGCACTGGGTTGTGTTTGGTTATAATTATATTGACATTTCTATCTCTGGCAAAAAAAGATCAGCCCACCTACAAATTTGATAAAGTTTGTTCCCATAACTTTTGTAATCTTTTACCGATTTTGTTGGGCATTCAATGTTTGCACTAGTTTGGCACTTATTGTAGCATATATTTATGATTCCACTATTTATCTACAAATCCCACTTATATTTTGCTGCTTTCATCTTTTATGATCAGTTTTTTATTTAATTTAAAGTTACAAGCAATTCATCAAATTAAAATTAAAAAATATATACTTTATAATGTTCTCTTTACACCACTCTGGTTAAAAGTAACAAATTATTGACCAAAATTCGCTTTTCTAATTTGTAAATGCTATTAAATTGTACATGGAGTTGGCAATCAGTATATCTTTACAAAAGTTATGGACCTTCGATATCATAAAAGTTCAACATTTTAAGTGGCCTGTTTCTTGCCTGTGAGCGAAGATAATGAGTTACATTTTCAGGATTCATCATATTATTATCTTTTAAATTTATAAACCTACAGTGTGTTTTAATAAACACTAATGGGGTTGTGTTAGTGTTTTATGTGCTAAAAAAATTGCTGATTTCTGTGATTTTTATACGGAAAGCAGGCACAAATTGACGAAAGTATCAGATAGAACATATAAATGCTTTATACATTTATACAAAATTAAACTAAAAATATTTTACGAGTGCTTGTGTTGTAAGGGTACACAGAGTTTATGGGTATACAAGTTATCGACAAAACTTTTTGCGAAGTTTACTTCATTGGTTCTGACTTTGAAAGGAAAGACAAATCCATAATTTTTCTTTCAGTGGAATAAATATGCCTTCAACGTCGTCACACAATAGTGCCTCATCATATTCAGCCGGCAGCATGGATATAAACAACGCTTCCGGCTCCAGCACAGGATCAAAGTAAGTTATTGTGGAAATTGTACCGCTGCATCGCGACTACAAGTTCTTTTTAACTTAATAGAAAGAAAACAAAGAATAAGCACGGATTCCTGCCCCACACGGTAACCTCAGGTGCTCTGGAACATACGGAATCGAAGAACAAGGCTGAGACTTCACGCAACCTGATAAACCTCAAGGGCAGCGGCATCAATGTCGATGACTGGGTTAAGGCCCCGGAGTTCATTCCGAAGAATATGGCCATTTCGAACGCCAGCAGCAACTTTGCCAATCTCAACCTCGACGAGGACAAGAGCAAGAAGAAGCTCTGCCCATACGCGGAACGCGACGGCATTTGCAAGTACCCCATCGGTGAGTGCACCTATCTTCACGGCAACAAGTGCGATTTTTGCGGTCGAAGGGCCTTACACCCTTACAATGAGGAACAATGTAAACAACACACTCAGGTAAGATTTTCTGGTAATCTTAGAATTGTTTTTGTGATTGGTTTGTTGTATCAATACATATTGAAGAAATCACATATGGATATACAGTGCAACCTCGATAATCCGAACCCACGATAATCCGAACCTCCAGTAATCGGAACAAATTTCAATTTACTGCCTCGATACTCTGAACAGTGTACATAATGCATACCAGACCCCCCCCATTCTGCCACTTGTCGCGTTACTCAATAGCGGAGTTATGACCTTGAAAAGTGACATACGACCTCTGCCCAAGAGAAGTTAGTTACGATGCTTAGTGCATAATATAATAAATGTACCTAACAAAACTGGTGATATTGGGTCAAATCCGCACCAAATTACATGTTTTGAAAGACGAGGAAATGTAAACATAACCTAACATGTTTGACTAACACTTCAAAATATGAACAATTAGGTTAACAACTTTCTTACAAAAGTACAATTTATTTAAAATTTATTTACCTAATATAGATTTAACTAATATTTGGAATGTGTCCATGTTGAGAAAACTGGATTCAATGTTGGATTCAATCTTTTGTATAAATATTGTTTGAGACAAGAAACAGTTTCTTTCATTATGGTTCCTTTTACTGCTTTTTTTTCTTAAACGTAACTTTAATAGTAAAAAGAAGTAAACATGCGTAATTTTTGTCTGTACGTTTGGAGCAAACTTAAAATTTTAACTCTTTTCTTTAACAAAAATTCTTCAAATATACAGTAAACTTTGGTGGCTTTGCCCATTGTTAGAAATGTATTTCTATTGTTCAGATTGGTGTTGTTACATCAAAAATTGAGAGTATGCTTTTTGTTATTAATATTTAAGATACTATATTGAATACAAAGGTGCTTAATGTAGGTTAGATTGTAATTTCCGACTATGGCAAGAGCCACATATGTTACCGGTACGTTCTTTGTAACAAAGAGATATTGTAACCATATAAAAGCATTTTTATCCAGAAATAGGTATATTGTTACCTATATTCAAACAAGTTATGTTTATAAATTTAAAAAAAATTCACCTTCCTGTATTGACTATCAAGGGAACACCTATACGCTAAAATGGTGAAGGACGCATGAATATAAATTAATTATTTATTTGTAGTTAATAAGACAAAATTTAAGGTTCAAGAACAAATTACAAACTACATAACTAAGAAAACTAATTCTTATGTCAGATTCCGTTGAAGATTTTGAAAACAAACATAAATATAAAAATTCTTCTAAAAACTTTTTACTGTATTTTTTTACTGCCTTTTAAGATTGACAATTTAGAAACAGATAAAAATAAATAAATTTGTACGCTTTTTTTGTTCATAGGTACTTTATTACAAGTGCAGATTTGGTATTACTGAATATGTCAACCAGATTCGCGAAAAAATGATACATTGGAAAAAAAATGCACTGCTGGGCTTTGAGTGTAGGAATAAAAAAAAAAATTCTCAAATTGGTTTTCGAGTTATTTTTGTGAGTTTAACTTTATGGAGCTGAAATTGGAACCAAATTGCTGATATGAATTTTAACCATTTTTACCATGCTTACAATGTGCAAATAGTCTCTTTCCGCCTGCTTTTTGTACCAAATCATCGTCATGTGCATGCAGAACTATACTGTTGTATAGTAGGGTGTATCGAAAAAACGTTTTTTTCGAAATTCAAAATTTCAAGTTTATAAAAAGTTGTCTCTATGGACCCACATATACCACAAAAAAATTGGTACAATTGAAACATATTTAGGTCTCCCGCAGAAGGCCTAAAGTTTATAATTTTCTTAAAATTTAGAAAATAAACTGCTTCCGGGTTATGCCGTGTGTCAAGATTTGTTAATGCTGACGTTTCGCGAACCATGTTGCTCGCTTCTTCAAAGCTAATTGAATACTCAGTATTCAGTAATTGAATATAATATAAGTAATTGAATACTCAGTATTCAATTAGCTTTGAAGAAGCGAGCAACATGGTTCGCGAAACGTCAGCATTAACAAATCTTGACACACGGCATAACTCGGAAGTAGTTTATTTTCTAAATGATGCTGGTCGTGAAAGCCTACGTACTTTCTTAGAATTAGTATTTTTTTTTTTCAATGAAAGATAAGGGATTTTGGTTTTTCTAATACTTAAAGTTTAACAATAAGGTGTGAAATTACCGTATACAAAAATATGTTATTCTAATGCAACATTTAGATCGCCTGCAGTTTATTTAGATTCGATACAATTTTTAGCAAAAAGACCATTTTCGTATAATTTAAAAAATGTGCTTAAATGGTGATAAAAGGTTATTTGTCATCAAATTTTTTATGATGTGCGTACATGTGGGCTTTGAATAGTAATACCACTTAATATTTCATTAAAAGAATATGAAAAAATTCGAATTTTTAAAGAAAATTATAAATTTTAGGCCTCCTGCGGGAGACCTAAATATTTTTCAATTGGGCCAATTTTTTTTGTGGTATATGAGGGGCAACTTTTTATCAACTTGAAATTTTAAATTTCGAAAAGAAACGTATTTTTGATACACCATATTGTATAGTATAGTCATTCAGCTGATAGTGTCTTGTAGTTGATAAGCAATCTAAAAGTAATACTAATTTTAAAATTATTGTGGTATGTGGACTACCTAAAATGCGCAGTGAAAAAAATACAACTCACTAAAGACATATTTTCAATTTGTCAAATAATAACTAAAAAAGGAGTGAATGTATTCTGTACAAATTCCGTCTGATTTAACTACATGCGACCAAATATTATTCTCTTTTCCGTAATTTTTAATTAAAAAAATACAATCTTATTTTGGCACAAATGTTGGTGTTGGTAATGAATAAATCAAACAACTTTCTTACAAAAATACAATTTATTTAAAATGTATGGTCGTTTACATAACAAAAAACTTTACCTTAACTTAACTTTTGAATTATTTCACCGATTTTTATGATTTGTTCAGTAGATTGTAAAGAACGTCATGAGAAACACCATTTTGGTGTAACATTTGCAACCAGGTCCAACTGCATTTAAAATTCCAAAGATCAAAGAACATAATGATTATGATGCTGATTTGCTTAAAATGTTTCCGTTGCCACGAACAGGAAGTGTCGATGGCGGCATGAGTCAGTAAGAATTTACGGTCAAAAAATATTATTTTTTTTCATGTTTTTCTCATGTCGTATTTTATTAGGTATATGTCAAGTGAAACTGTCCATTCAAACCGTATAGAAAACCTTGTATGAGCGAGTGCTTGGTAGAATTGAAGATATGTAGAAAGATGTCAACATATGTTGCAGAGATTTCTATCTAAACTCATATAAGTAAGGACAAAACTCTGAAGTGTTCCATATGTAATACAAAAGTTTCAATAGCATTGTAGTAGAAAAAGATAAATTAACATTGCACGGGCACAAATTTATTCAATAAGAAATCGATTGAGGACCCCGTGAATGTAACACAATTTCTTAAAGTTACTTGTCTTCTCGGCTCACCAGATCTTGGCGGCTATATTTGGTACAGGCTGTGTATTCAGTATTGATTAATAATGGACATGGCTCGGTTTTCTTTTTGTATCACTCCCGCGGTGCTCCAGTGTTTGTGAGAGCAAGTCAGGAATACAGATCGATATAATGCTTCTTTAAAAACAGAGAATTTGGTGCGGATTTGACACAATGTTACCAGTTTTGTTAGCAACATTTATTTTATTATGCACCAAGCAGCATAGTTAACTACTCTTGGGCAGAGGTCTTATATGTAACTTTTCAAGGTCAAAACCTCGTTATTTCTTTTCGTTCGTCGTCACATCGTTCTATTCATTATGTCGAGAGAAGGAAAAAAAACACTAGCAATAGAAGAAACGGTCGAAATTTAAAAAAACCTAGATTCTGGCGACACTAGCTTAGCACTGTCGTACGACATAGGAAAGACATAAGCGATATTAAGAAAAAAGGAAGATGTTTGTTACATTTGCCGTGCCCACCGACAATCTTCCAAAAAGGCGTAAAACCCTAAAACCAGCTGGCAATCCTGACGTCAAGAATGCGCTGTACGTCTGGTTTCTTTAGGAGAGGTCACGTAACACGAAATGACACAAAGTTACACGGTCTGAATCATTAAGGTATAAAATAATACAGAAAAGCAAAAAGGGTGGTCTCCTAATTATTTTCCTAAACATTTTGCCCTCAATAACTTTTGTTAATAATTTGCAGACTTGAATCATTTGTCACATGAAATTGCAATGTTGACTTCGAGGTTTTAAGTTTGGAACACTGAATTTAGTAATTCATTAAGTCAACTTCACAAGTGCTATGTAAAAAAATTACAAAAATTACTAAATATTAAATGGTTAGCAAAATATTAGGTGGCCACTTTTTCGTCTTTCAGTATAGTTTTGGGTTTAGACTGGGAATTACAAAAAAAGATGTTTCTGACGTATTGTATTATTTGTCGTTAAAAATTATTGTGGTGCTGAAATTTTGTGGTTATCTTTAATCCGAACAATCCCAACTCCCTTCGCTCCGCATTAGTTCGGATCATTGAGGTTGTACTGTATATCAAACTCATCTCATATTGATACATTTTGATGTTGTTGTCTTGAAAGCTTGTCTGATGATGTATTCTTTTTTGTTTAAGAATATTTGTGAATAGAAATTGTCCAATATATATTAAAATTATCTTAAGTCATTACAACTTAAATACATCTGATATCAATATTTTTCTTCAATATCTATAAAATTGTTTGTTGATTGCTTTTCTTTTTTGGTTTAAAATATTTTTTCGGAAGATAGATTGTTAACAATTGTTTTTATTTTCGAATAGGAATGTATTAAGCAGCACGAGAGAGACATGGAACTGTCGTTTGCCATAGCACGGTCTAAAGAGAAAGTGTGCGGTATATGCTTTGAAGTAATTATGCAAAAATCGGCCGTTGAGCAGCGTTTTGGGATATTGCCCAACTGTAACCATTGTTTTTGCCTAACATGCATCCGAAGATGGCGACAGGCGAAGCAGTTTGAAAACAAGATCATCAGGTAAGACTTTATTTAAAAAAAATTACTACAGTTTATACAACAAACTTTTTTGATTGGAAAATAATGTGATATTTTTGTTTGCAGAGCCTGTCCTGAGTGCCGCTTAACGTCAGATTTTGTGTGTCCGAGCACGTACTGGGTCGACACCAAGGAAGAAAAGGAGAAGGTGATCGAGAACTACAAGCAAGTTCTCTCGAAAAAAGACTGTAAATATTTCAAGAAAGGCAACGGCACTTGCCCATTCGGAAATAAGTGCTTCTACATGCACGCCCTCGCCAATGGCACCAAGATCGATGTCGGTCCCCCACCTAGTCATCGCCCGAACGATGTTACTCAAGAAATAGACATTATCCAGGTTGGTTACTTCTTCGCCGCAAAAATTAATTTCGTATCGATATAATTATTGGATACTTATCAAATTAACACAGTCTTAACACATATTTTGCACCACCATCTCGGATTTTGATTAAATTTTGTCTAGTGGTTACCTTCATACATGGGGGTGCTTCAAAGTTGCCAGAAGTTAAATAGCGCCATCTACAAGTCAAGGGACAAACTAAATATTCAAAATTGGATCTTGTTTGTTAGCACCCTGCATGAAGGGAAATCATAGCAGAAAATTTGATCAAATTCCAACCTGTTGAGGTAAAAGGAATCTATGTGTTGATTTGAGTTGGAATTACCGATAAAAAAAACAGCAACTTTTCGTAACGTTTTTCGTATCTTTTTGTTGCAGAGATTATTGATGTTAGGGTATTTGCGCGATAGCCTGACAGATAATCTTGATTTTGAGGATATTTTGAACATCGTTGATCTGGAGATGTTGTCTGATACGGACGACTCCGAACTGTTTTCCGAGTGCGAAGAGTATTGCGGGGCCGAGTTTTGGTAACTTCCCGCGTCCCGTTAGAGCCGTCGAGCGCCTGCAAATTTTCCCTGGGGGGGTGGGAGGGGAGAAGGGTTCATCACTAGTGTATACGTCTAAAAAGTTAGCAATAACCCGCACTGTCGTCCCCCTAGGAGGTGAAGCTTTCAAGTGTCTGTCGATTCGTAAGGGGGACTAAAATAATATACAACGGATACAATATTAAACAATATACTTACTACTTTTACGCAACATAGTTTGCTTTAATTGTGATTTATAAGCGGGGATGATAACGAAGAATTACAGTTTTTGAAATTCCAGTGATATGAAACAACAAAAAAAATTGATAAAAAACACTAACACAAGCCTATTAACTATTATTTAAGCCCTAGTTAAGGACCTAGAGTTTTAATTTTTTTTGTAATGTTAGTTTCTTTTTCTAGCTTCTAGGCACGTTATTTCCGATCATTACTATCCTATTAATTAATTGATTAACAGCGTTCAAACACCGTTAGTATCTTTCTATTATATACTTTATTTTTGTGATAAATGCTTTGAATTTAATAATAGTAATAATAATAGCCCGAAGTTATTATTATTTCTAGTATTCCTGTTACTTCGTTGGAGTCTTTTCATGGAGCCGTTTGTACTCTGTTTTTGACGGTAAGTCGTGTTAGATATTCCTGAAACAACTGAAAATCGAACATTCAATACTGCGTATTGAATATTAAGGATTGAATCCTGCAGTTGTTACGGAATTAACTAACATAGAGTACGATTTCTGGGTAAACAAAGTCTTTTAGTATGAAATTGATCGTGGTATAAAAATGGAAAAATACAAAAAAAATTACTTCACCTAAATCAGCTAAACGTAGTTTAGGTTATTTTGCAAATATATCGAATGTCTCTGTATTGTTTCTTACGTACGTAATATGCACGCTGCAGTATATTTATGTCGTGCATATTAGTAGGATATGAGTTACGGGGGCAACACCGCGGCGGTATCAGTGTTTCCGATGCGACGTTGTCACTGCAACCTACTAGAATATACATATATGGGTATATAACAGCTCGAATTCAATATACACGTATATGGTATCAACGTTTTTTAGTATACTCTCGAAAGGTTACGTTACGTTACTCTCAAAAGTAAACGGCCAGTTCTACCACTTCTCTGTCTGTTAATGTTTTCATAAATAGTGGATTTGATATAATTTAGTAACGTTTGCAGGATTAGGCAGATTTGACATCCCGTCGATTTTTGTTTGTCACTACCAAATTCCGTCTTCAAAAATTTTGATTTTAAATGTATCGATGTTATTATCGGAAAGCCAGTCTGTGGATATTAAATTTGCCAATTCCGAGGGCTTTAGTTGTGTATTATGTATAATTGTGTAGAGTATGTACGGCAGATGGTTTCTTTTTGTGGCCGATCGCTAAATAGACAAAACAAAAGAAAAAAATTAAATTAACACAGTACTGCCTTGTAATGTGTTTTTCTTGTGACGTGGTGCTAGTTAACTGTCAGGAATGGGCTATCTTGTGGATTGTAGTTTATCGTGCGAATATTGTTTTTTCTTGACACGTCAGTTATGTACTTGTTTCGTATTTGTTTTTATTAAACTATTATTAACTTAGTTTTGTTGGTACCCCTATGTAATCTTCTGCGCCCACAAATTCATTATGCACACCTCCTTCCTGTACATATTTTATAGACTACCTAACTATAGAACAAATGCGTAGCATGTAAATAGCCAATTACAGTCGGCTTCTTCACGATTGCCGACCGATCAAACCTGATTTTACGTTTCATGTACATAATAACTCATAGGTTCGGGAAGTTTTATCCATTTGAAAATTATTTTTTTAAACGCTACAACGTTTTTGGGGGCGCACGAGAAACAAAAATTTTAATCTTTTCACATTTGTACTATAATAGTTGTTCTTTTGTTGGGAGTTGTTGCTTATACTTTAAATTTTACAGCTAATAAAGAATCTGTTTTGGTCTAACTTATCATTATTTATTACATTTATTACTGTATTTGTTATTGTTGTCTTAAACATGTGCCAGCCTTGGATTTTACGAATTCGAAAAGAGTAAGTATTAGGGCTTCCGATCCCAAGATCTCGGGATAATTTTATTATTTTTATTTGTTAATTGATTAACGTTGGGCACTGATCTACAATAAATCAATTATATATGAACTTTTAAGTATTATCTTTATCATATTAACAACAACTAAAACCTCTCCATTTTACTATTGTATTTCTAACATCCTTGTTTCTTGTAGAATGTCCTGCTTTTGTGTGCTTTCTGTGTTCTGTCATACAAAATACAATTCAGTCTATTTCTAATAAGATAAACTCGTCCTTATTCAACTAGGTCAATGAAAGCAGTAAATTTCACTAAATAGCATTTTAATGGATTTATTAATATCTGAGAAAATTGCTGAGATTTCTAAAGCGTAAGGTTTTCTGTCTGATGGTATACGATTACTTTTTACAAGCGCCATCTGTGGACGAAGTGCTGTGTTACTTTCTCTACTTGTATTGTAACCTAGCAACAAGCATGTATAATGGAAACTGTAGATCAAAATATAACTATATCCGAATAATACACAGGTAAATTCTTAACTAACATATCCACTTTATTTTGGGCATTTTTCAATTTAAAAATCTATTTTATAGATCTAGGTATCCAGTGACCGGCACCTTCGCCAATTATGATAGTAGACATTCTTTTTATTAATCGAATTTAAAACGTTTGAAAGTTTGGTAAGTTCACAAGTAATGGATGAATTGCTAAGATTTCCATTTTAGGAAAGTTTTGTCCTTTTCCTGTCTGATATATAGGAAAGTTTGCTTAAAAAAACTTAAAAGAAGACGTTTAAGGTCGAATAATCAATACTAACTTGCGGATATTCTTGTTCGTACAATGTCAACTAGGTGTCGGTAGGTTCAAACTTTCGTTCGAATTCGGATATAACCAGGAACTGCGTATATATTAGCATTTTTATTTGCGAATAAATTTCGTTAAGGGGCTTGAAGCTTCCTTGATATCCTAGTTAGATTTATTCAAAACGCCCACTGAAACGGGTGAAAAAAAGCGACAGCGGGTTGTCCAAACTTTACCTTACGAATTTCGAACTTTCGAATTGAAGTTTTTTAATAAAAGCGGAGCCGATGCCGCACATCTACATATGAGCACGATTTTCATGTGTGATCAGACACGTAGGCGCATTACCATCAGTTACTACTCGCAAGAGAAATGAAGATTTAACATTCCAATTTAAATACAGCGCTTTACAATTCGTGGATTTGGATACGGGACATTCGCGAAATATACGAATATTTTGCTCTGCCTCAATATCGGTCTACAAAAGTATACTGGAGGGCAGTGGCGGCTCGTGATCTAGAAAAATGGGGGTTGCAACTTTCAGGTAGCTACCAGTTTCATATGACATATCTGTTTTATAGAAAAATATCTTTATTTGTGCACTAAAAATGACTCATTCTTATTCTTAAATACTCTAATTTTAATTATCTTTGGCTGCTGCGTCCCATGGGTCTTAAATCCCTGTTATTGTTTAGTACTATGCACGTTGTCCCACTTTATTCCCGCAGACCTTTTTTTCAGATAGTAAATGTTCATACTGAGTAAAAAGTTTAACATGGACTTATAAGTTTTTTCAATTCATTAAAAAGTTACAGCCGTTTGAAATATTAACAAATCAATATTTTAAACGGCTCTAACTTCTTAATTCGGTCGGTTAAATGATTTAAATCTGTAATACCTGTTTTTGTCCACCGGTCATCAGCCCCAAACAATAGACAAGGAAAACAAAACGAAACATTTCTGACGTCACACCCACAAATCCACTCATTTTTGCTGTAAACATCAGCATTAAATGTCCTTGTAAATGACCGAGATTTGGTCGACACACATTGTTTTATCACTAAATTAGGGGTAGGCCTCCTAAGCCTTTTTATTTCGCTCTTATCGATGCAATTTAGACTGCTAAATGGTTGAGCTAATAAACTCTGCACTGAATTCATTGTTTGTTTTTTAATTTCGTGTAATAAGCGCTTCACGGGCAACCAAACTCCACAGCGTACAAGTGTCAAGTGTCAACTGTTTACAACCTGCAATGCAATAATACACGTCGCCAGTCGCGTAAGCATGACGTCGCTTCGCTTCTAGACACCACCGGGGGCGTGGTCCAGTAGTTCTGGTGTACTGGAAACTTGCAACCATTTCAGACTAAACGAACCAATCGACGCAGCGAAATTCGCTCTCTCGCGGGCTAGAATTCACGCGTCGATACGCAGTGTAGCGACAGCAAACGGTTGCGGCCTTGCTGCGGCCCTAGGCCGTATAGCCGACTTGCGCTAGGAATTTTAGAGAAAATGCTCGATATTTTATTAAATTATATGTTATAGATCGTTGCATATTGACTATTACACTACTATTTACATAAAATTAAACTCTTTTTCTTTCCTTGTTATTTTTGGGAGTTGCGCAAATCTGCAAACCAGAGCACGAGCCGCCGGCTCGTGCTCTAGAAATATGGGGTCGCTGCTTTTATAGCTACCATCTTTTATATAAAAATATCTGTATTTTCACACTAAAAAAAGTACTCTACTTAATTCTCTAATTTTTATTGTCTTGTCAAATCCCTGTTGTTATAATTTATTACTCCACATTGCATAATTTAAATCTATAACCATATTATAACATTATAACTGCATGCATATAATAAAATCAACTAACTTCTGGCTCTACTTTATGGCCTAACAACATTATAACTTATTTGAAGAGAATGCCTTTGGATTAAAATCGCGTATGCTTTCGATTACGTTCTGATCTCGAGAAAGCCACAGCAGGTCTTTTCTGGCTCTAGGAAATTCTAAAGAAAGTTACGGAAATGTTACTAAAATGTTTAAGTTTTATAGTTTCAATGAAAGTCTTAGGTTGTATTTTACTTGCTCATTATCAAATTGAATATTCCGTCAGCATGTACTGTCCAACTGTGCCACAATGTGTTTTGCCGGCAGCAGACAAATGGTTCAAATCTGTAATCTGTGTTTGTCCCCCATTCACCTGCTTCAATTGCTTCAAACAATAAAAAAGGGGGAAAATCAATTTTTTACACCACAATCACTCATTTTTCCTGTAAACATCAGCATTAAATAATATTCTTGTAAATGTTCGGCAATTGCTCGATACGCATTGTTTAAAATTAAACTCGCAGTAAGCCTTCCAAGTCTTTTTATTTCAGCGTTATCGCTGCCATTGCGAGTACAGAATGGTTCAGCTAAAAAAATATGGCCCGAATTAGCTGTTCTCTTTTTGTTAATTTTGCGTAGGTAGCGCTTTACAGCATACAAGTGTCTACTGACTACTAGCTGCAATGCAGAAATACAGATACCACAGGCGCTTGGTCACTGGCTGATTTGTCTGATCATTTTGTAAAATGATGAAATTCGCTCTGTAGTGGGCTAGCATGCAGGCGTCGATGTTTACTGCAAACTCCAGGCTGTATAAAACTATTTTCGTTTCGTTTCATTTTTGGGGGTTGCAGAAACCTGGGAAGCCACTGCACGAGCCGCCACTGATGGAGAGCTGTGAACCATCCAACTATGCAAATGCCTTGAGGTATTTTTTACATATTATTAGTATAAGCTTTGGGAAGAAATTAATAAAAACCATAGAAAGAATCCGAATAATCAATATCATTTGGAATTCACCAAAATCGAGAAAAAATGTTTAAGGCTCCCGTCTCCGACCCCCAAAACGCGAAAATAACCCAGGTCATAATTATTGCGCCAATCGTGAAATGCTCGCTACCCTTCAATTCCGAAGGTCCTTATGCAACTGTCAGCGGAAGGGAATTTCAATATTTATGAAAATTATTTGTGCAAATTTTGGTGTGGACTACCAATATATAAATGCTTTCCGATGGCCGTTGCGCCTGATTATTGTCTGCCGTAATACATTATAACATAATTAAATGTTAACTATAAGAGCACAAGTTATTTTCTTCTGAACTTCTCTAGACTTTCACTCTGGAGTATTGTAGGACTTTCACTCTGAAGTATTGTAGTGCGTGTTTGTAGTGAGTTGTCCACCATGTTTACAATAACGACGATTGTGAAAGTACTATATTATCGACTAGAAAACAAACACAGTCCAGTTTGAATATTTGTACAAATAGAAAGCAATACATTTATTTCTTTAGGTTATACCTACCATACGTCAAATGTAATAAATACGTGTTAAAAACAGACATGTTTATAGTAGCGCCATCTACATGTGGTGATATTTTTTATTTCGAAGTTTTGGACAGAAGTTCGCTACAGTTCGCTATTTGAATTGAGACGGGAGCCTTAAAACCAGCACAACTACACACGTTCTTTTAATGTAAATAAAGGCACCTAAAACCCTTTTTGCGCCGATTTCAAAAGCTCACGCGGCGTAGGAAAGTTCAAACGCGTTTTGCCTCCCTAAAAATCTTATACAAATTGTCTATAAGCAATTAAGATCGTAATTTTTTAGTATGAAATGATTTACTAGTTGAACGAAATCACTAAAGGGTAAAAAATTTGGGATCGAAAATCAGGGGTTAATAGAAATACGCGATAATAACAAATAGGACATTTTAAGTGGTACTCCGGTACTTCAGGATGCTGCGGACACTGCAGTGGTAACAACATTCGGTTCGCACGCAAAGTGCCCAGGGGACAATTGGTGTTTCAATCCCTAAAGGCATTCAGAGAGCAAATACCGCCACCGTAGTAGTACTATATTAAGGCTGCGGTTTAATGGTACATTGAATCCCTAATCGCAAGCTTTGCTGTAGTCTACAAAGCTCTGCGCCGGTGACCGATCTTTGTGGGCATTTGAACTCGGATGTTAGTTAAAGTTTTAGGATTTAACAGGTTTTGCTTAACTTCACAGATAACAAAACTGCTGGCATATTGTATGCAATCGTGGCCGCTCGTACGGTCATATTAAAACGCCGATGGTGCGCCGATGTGTCATCAATTGAGACGCAATTCACTCGCATTACGTGAACACGTCACGGACATGTTAGAAATGTTTCAAACTAAGAAGAGGAATTTTGAAACATACAAAAGTGTCCTTTATGTGAGATATTCTAAAGTTAAATCTTGGGGTCTTAAAATACTTTAGCAAACTCAACTAAGATGGAAATTACATGCTTTATGAAATGGGATATTAGATATTACCATATTTTAAACCTAGAGACTTAAAGCTTCCGCCTAGTTCTGGAAAAGTTTACTGATACAGATTACTCTCGTCAAAGTTTAAATTTATTCATGTTTGTGTATGATAAGAAATTGCTTACTTAAGGTCTTTATTGAAGTGAAGGATGACAAGGAAACAGATAATGTCAAATATACAGGGTGTTTTAGAAATGACGGCTAACCTTGATGGAGCATATGCCCAAAGATGTAATAAGCATGTTTTGTCAAATAACGTATGGTCTAAGTTAGCGCATTCTTGAGAAAATTAATTAAGAAAGACGGAGTCCGTCGGTGATCAGCGGAAGAAAATCGACACTCCACTACAGTTGTGTTGCAACTGGTAACAAATCAACGCCGCCGGGAACATATCGGTCTCCCTCCACTCCGGCCTTTCTCGCTCAGAGCGACAATGACCTATATTTGCCAGCTTCATACGTATGTTACGTACGACCATGATCAGCTGTTTCTTGGTGTATCAACAATAAGAATCTTGAGAATTGTGGGATCACAATGGGGTGTGTTTGTGTAGTGTTTTGTGTAGTACCAGACACGGATGGATGACAATTGCTGTGTGATGGATGACAATTGCTGGTGTCTTCAATTGCTGTGTTAAGTCGGTTTGTTTTCTTCGACGGATATCGCTTAGTAATGACAATGTTTGTAAATCCGCATCACGTTTCTGGATTAGGTACGTACTAATCTCTCTAATTTTTAATTAATAAATGTTCGTACGTACGCTTGAAACCGTAGTTCTGTCATACGCGATCGGCTATGCACCAGGGCCAGGCCTTAGACGATTTCTTCAATACAAAATAAGCAAAAAAAAATGCACAATTGTGTACAAAATAAACATAGGTTAAAAGGGACCAAGTCAATGCATCGCATGGATGCTATTGTTTTTCATTGGCCCCAACAAAGCAATCTTAGCAAAAAGTAAGCCCAAAAAGGCAAAGTAAGCCAAAAATGATATCGCACTTAAAACAAGATCACATGAAAAACAAATATCACAACCCACAGACTCACTCCCACTACACGGACGTTTGTTGTTTATGCAGTTTAGACTTGAACTTGATCTTAAAGCCACGCTCACCCTCCAGCTTAATAGCCCAAGGAATACTGTTATAAATGTTAGGCATGCAGTAAGAGAACGACCTCTTAAAAATCTCGAGACGTTGCACTGGTATGGTAACCGTATGTCTATGCCTAACATTAATGTTATGTACATCCGTCCGGAAACAAGGAGGAGTCCTATAAGGAACAACCTTGTGATAAAAACATGCCGCATGCAGAACTCGACGCCTCGACATGTTTAACCAACCAACCCAGGCAAGTGTATGAGAGATCCGATCACGTTTTTTGATTCCGTACATAAAGCGTTCATTATTCAAGGAGAAAGGTATTTGTCGGGCAATTCCGTCAGCGAAGAAGCAACCGCAGACACGTCTTGCAGACTATGAAGTTTGAAGGGACTTTTTTTAAGGATTCCAAATTCTATAAATTGTAAAATTGCAATTTATGTCTTATTTTCAAGAAAATAAGTTAGGGAAAGGGTCTGGCCCACTTTTTTTCTCAATGTTTGATGTCGTTGTTTGGTACTACAATATTGGCATAACAAAACTTTATGTTAAAATCCCCACCTCAAACACATGTAATCCGTGTTCCACGTGATCAGTAAGCCTATCAGGAAAGAATAATAAACGTCAATACGGGAAAGTAGGTAAGTAAACTTGCCGACCCTAGAAATTAAAACACCGTTTAGATAGAGCAAATTTAATAGCTGAAAGTGCTGGTCCGCCAATAAACTTGTCATGTCTAAACCAAAGAAAGGTAGCCTTTCTACTTGACGGCTAGTACTTTCCTATGGTTTACACATAGCCAGTTTAGTGGCGGACAGCACTTGCCGCCACTAAACTTGGCTTGTGTGAACAGTGCTTTAGGCAAGAAATGTAATCACAAAGGGTCATCAACGGTACGCCACGGCGCGTCCATCTTCTGTTGGCCGTGCAAATGTGTAGTGGGTGTCGGAGGCGAGTATTGGAAACAGCGGTTGGCGGAGGGTGCCATTGGTGCGAGAGAGAGCGTGGAGCACGTTGCTGCAGATGGGGGTGAGTCGAGAGTTTCAAGTTATTGAACGCTAGCTGTTGCATTTCATTCACAAAATTCTAGGGCCCTGGGTGGTTTGGAGCGACGGCGGCGAGGACGAGGGTGGGCAAAACCCGCGATAACGACAGGCCCGGCCTACCCCCGTAGTTTTGTCGGCAAACAGATTACATCGCCGGCGGTGACGTCATCACCTACTGAACACCCCTAGAGTCCCCGCTCGCGAAATTATCTACACCCCCACGGATGGGGCGCCGCTTTTTCTTTACTATGGCGACCGACTTCATTCATTTTTTCCACCCCATTCAAAAAACTTCTCAATTACGTTAGGAAAGTTTCAAATTCAAACGGAACTCTCCGGGTGCATTTAGCCCACTCAATATTAGCTCCTTTTACCGCAAGATGGCACGCACAACTTGTTGCAAAGTACAAACTACAACCTACAAACTCTGCTCACAGCACGGAAGTTGTCAGTCTAGTTAGGTAGTTCTCGCTCTTCTAGGGGGTTTGCAAGTTTGCCCTGAACTAAGTATTGCATAAAATGGTGTTGTTGTTTTAGGATGGGTAGAATCCACCGCAGTAAAGATTAAGAATTTCCGACATTTTAGAAACTGTTAAATTATAAGAAAAAATCTTATGTGGCCAGGCACATGACTATATATAAAATTAATAGTTTAGCTGTATGAGATTCTATTTGATCGAGAACAGCCATGTCTGCATTAAAATAAAACTAGTAGAACTAGACAGATATGTTGATTAAAGCTGCGTTCGGATATTGCACTCCGTTGACACTGGGTACACCGTCCAAATGACACTTGCGTGTTATAGGGTGTAAACAGTGTAACGGTGTACAATATCCGAACTCAGCATATATATTGACAGTAGGTATTGTCAAAACATTACCGTTTGACACTACCTACTGTCATTAGAATCAAAATATCTGACAAATCCTGGCTAACTTGTTTTAATGCAGTACGACCGATCTCGATGAAATAGAATTTGCTGATGCAGCTAAACTATTACATAATTGTACTAAAAAATGTCATAGTCATAAATTATTCAGAATTTCCTCTACTTTAATTTATTATTTAACTATTTCGACGAAATTCCAGAAATGGCGGCTTATTTGCAAAATCTTTCAAAAATGTAAGACTAAACCTCCAGTTCCTTTGGACCCTTTTCAACAGAAAGCTTTTCAGCTCTAAGTTTGGTCATGACACTTCTAAATATGAAGTTTCTTTAGTAGTTTCTCCGGAATCGTCGCCACAAAAGAAACGGGTACACACACACACACAGACATTTGTTTGTACCTTGGTCAAAAATGTTCAGGGGACGCAAAAAGACATATTTCCACTAAAATCTCAAATTTTTTTTTTGGCACGATTACAATACTTTACATACTACGTATGATAAAGTAAAAAGCACATAATTAATGATATAAATCGCGAGCATGCGAGCGATTTATATCCGTTATGTGTGAGTCAAATACAAAAAGTATCTCCTACTCATAAATTCCATTTCATATAAACTTATTATATGTGACTCGTAGATAAAAGATTTATGTATTAAGCCACTCCCATATCCTAGAACAAAACAGGAGCAAAACGAGCCATTTGTCTTGTAGCTCAAAGGATTGCGTTGCATTTTCTGCAAGAATACATAAATACTGTTTTAGTTGTGTACAAAAGCTCCTCCGTTTTCTATATTGAAATTCAGTGGTAGGTAATGGAGTTCAACGTTGAGTACTTCGAGCTCCGTTGTTTTATTGGCTCCTTCACAATAAGTGCACAGTAATAATAGAAACCATTGTGAAAATCCTTCTCTCTCTTTTTCGTGGAATTTATTTCAACATAATTTGAGATAATGTCGGGAAAGCATACGGAGGCCATTGTGACGTAATACTGGAGAATACACTAAGCGATCCTGAAACCATAAAAGCGGATGAAATTCAAAGAACGTATTATCTTGAATATCAATATTCCTCCGGCGGTTCGTATTTATGTTGAATCCAGAATGCCCGCTTTGAGAAATTCGGCAATCCCGCGGACGTGTTCCTCTTTTTCTTACGAGCGGGCAAAAGTAAATTTTAAGCGACTTTGAGCAACTACACAAAGTTGCCGAGTTTACACTGTTGTTCCCGGCTCAAAGGATGCTCGGCTCGGTTAGCACAAAAAAGGACAAAAAGAAGCATTCACTCATCCTCCGAATTGTTCTCTTAATAATCCGCTTATTTAACGCCTGTCATGTTCTGTATTCATTTAATCGGAACTAAATATATCGACATAAGAATTCGAAACAACAAATTGCTGCATCTTTTTGTACTTTTTGTACTATGTGCGTAGCCTTAGATAAACGCATTGTTACTAATTCTGCTCTGCAATATGACTAAGGGGCGGTATATTTACGTACCCATAAAGTGCTGCATAATGTAACAGATTATTCTTAAGAATGACAAAATAACTAATAAATAGCTTACTTAAACAATAAAAAACCTAAATTCGTAGCAAGTAATCTTAATAAATAAAGGGTATTCTGCCAAATAAATATGCTTTTAATATTTTAAATATTTCAAAAACTGCGATAGTTCATTCTTAAATACGCTATCATCAATATATACATCAGTTTTGTTGAGTGTTCTTCCCCACACCGATCCATATATTCCTGTTGCAATAATAGAATGATAATACATCACTACATCATACAAAATCAAGCCTAAAACGACTTTCAAACGCCAGCATTCCAACAAGATCAACAGCGATTACACAATAGAATAACATCTTACCTTATACCGGCAATTTGTCTCTTCAAAATCGACGAAAACCGAACAAAAAGTCAACGGGAACACCATTAATACCGAATGTCACACATTTATCATGCTTTTTAAAGCAATACACCGATAGTTTTGATAGCAAACATAGAGAGACGCGTAAAAATTGGAAAACGCTAACATTTTATTACGTCACGGGGTCTACAAACCGTTTAGCATGGACGAAAACAAAAGCACGCACGGACTGCAAATGCACATTGACACCGCATAGTAGGGAGGTGCATATTATTAGTATACCTGGTGGGTATCATTTTCAACTGATTTATGTATTATTGGAGTTATAGTTTTACTAATACTGATTCTATGCGTGGTGTTTGAACTAACCATTGTTTATAATATATAATTTCGAATTTCAATGAATCGTTTGTGTGTTAGGTATGTTATCAGATATGTATATTAAGTCCTCTGAATGTGTACTTATTAAGTTGGTGGTGCAGTTTTCTAGTTTTTTGAGATGTTACTTTTAATATGTAAAATGTAATTTCCTAATTCTTTTTCTTACATTACCTAAGATTCCGATTCCATACCATCAAAAAATACAATTATCCGAATGCCTTCTGCTATATCAGTTTTAACAAGAAGAAACGTAACGTGTCAATATCTGGTTCTCAAAGTTTAGAAGAAAGTAACCAAATAAATGGTTTAGGAAATGACTTAAGTTAGAAACCTGAATGACTTTTGAATATACAGGGTTATGTATTTGTAAGAAGCAGACCAAATTCCATTTTTTTAACACAGCAAATTGTATATTTTTCCTGTTTTTTTGATACTTTTCTGAATTACAAATTGAACAGTGCAAACCGCATGTCCCTGAAGTCAGTGGTGTAAATGTAACAATATGATTAAATGTTAAAAGAAAGCAATTCAACAATGTTAAAAGGATTTCTACCGTGTCAATAGCTCGTCGTTTTTGAAAATGACTTAAGTTATAAATACAAAATACATACTTTTAAATATAAAGTGTGTCATTTCTAAGCATTTCAAATTTGTAGCTCAAGCAATTTCCTAAAACTTTTATTGGAATCTTTTTCTTGTTGACTTTTTAGAAAGAAATATATTGAGTGGTTGCGTTTCTTTTTATACACACTGTGTAATCATAATGACTTTGAAAGATTTACAGCATTTTGCAGACCGGAATTTTTATTTTACACTATTTTGGAGCATTCATCTTTACAAAATAGAATTACAGAACAAAAGGAAAAGTGTCCACTGAAAGTCTTCGAAGACTTCATAGCTTTTCTCTTCTAACTTAGTCAAGGATTTCTTATTAGTATCGTACAGTATTAGATATAGTTTCTTTTATTGCAAAAAAATATGCGTTTAACTGCTAAAACTTCCTCCACTCTCTTTGGGGCCCCATAGGCAAGACTACTCTAAAGTTCAATTTGATATTCTTACTACAGTAATTTATTAAATACCTAATTAAGGATTGGCGTTGTGTGGTAGTCTATAACGGAAGAGTTTAAAAAATACTGCTTTGGCCCCCCTGTTATTGGGGGCCTGGGCAAATGCCCATTTTGCCCATGGGATAACGCGCCACAGCTATCAGACACTTGGAGATGAATAAACCCACCCGAAGTATGCTGTATATAGTATACAATCTCGTGCTAGAGAAATTGGGTTGTGGGAGAAAGAAAATACAATAAGGTAGTGTCAATAAATTAAGGAGATGATGGATTGTGAGTATATCTATCGATTTAAAAGGTTTTATTGGCACTCTTCGACGTCGAATGGCGTGGGAAGTTTTTCTCATTATCCCTTCAGAAATTACTCAAATAACTGAACAGACACGTAACGCTCTGGATATTTGACAATCTACTCTCGCAGTTCCATCGAACAGAGCGGTTCTCTTCTTTATTTTCCCTTAATTATTTGCACGTCTGCCTTTGGGAGGGTTCCGTGAAAAGAGCTTCCAGAAACGGCCAGGTCTACGGGTTTCCATTCTAAACCCGTTCCAATGCTTATAAACGAACAGAAGAATTTTTCGTTTGATCTGTTCCTTTCTGAAAAAAAAAGAAACGTAGATCGATGAATATAGCCGAAAGGCTTTTCTGTTGAAAGGACGGTTAAATGTAATTATTCAGCGCGCTGTTTAAAATTAATTCAGTAATTAAAATTAAACCACTCGGCCTAGGTCTATTTATATTGATGAACTGTTTGCAACACTTCTGAATATAACATAACGTATTTTATCAAACATGTGAATAAAATGGTCTCAATATTTGAGAATCGTTCAAGAGTAGTTATTTTCTAAATCGGATATTTGCCGAGACCGATCTGGCTTGTAACGGAGTTGCCCGATTTTTTCCCCGGCTACAGATACAATGGAAAGCAAATTTACCGTGAAGATATAAGAACGGAACTGGGCCGGAGACGGAAAGAGCATGTTGATTTAGCAAGGATCAGTTGCTGATGTATCGAGGGCCCTGCCCATTGGTCAAACGGGATCATGTTATAGCTCGCTTGAGGACAAAGCAGAGCCCTGTTAAAATAAGTGTCCTTAGGTAAACAACGGGATAAGATTGCATCCTTGCGGCAGGGACTCGCTCACTCTATTTCGATCACTGATGGTACGGAACACTGCACAATATTGTTTTCCGCTCTGGGTTGTCCTCCCCTTTAATGAAGTAAACGTATCCATACGCTTCAGTGGCGGCTCGTAGAGTGGATTGCAGGTTTGCGCAAACGAAAATAGTTTAATTCTATATAATAATAGTATAATAGTCAATAAGCAACGCTCTGTAACAACTGATTTACCAAAATAGCAAGCATTTTCGCGCGAATCCCAAGCGCAAGTTTATACACTGTATGCTATCCCACTAGCGAGCGAATTTCATCAGCACCGACCGGTTTGTTTACTCTGGCTAGGTTTGGAAATATCCCGCAAGATAGGCATATTTTCTGGAGTGTTTGTCTTGTGGACCGGTGTATATGTGAGCCTTATCTTAAAATTAAATTTTAGAGCAGCAGTAGATACTTACCTTTAGTTAACACAAGTGTTAAATTCGTTCATTTTTGCAAAAAATAACCAACAAACATATGTACATACAGGGTGTTTCACAAATAACGGCTAACCTTGAATGAGCATATGCTCAAAGACGTATTAAGCATGTTTTGTCAAATAACGTATGGTCTAACCTAACTTAACGCATTCTTGAGCAAATTAATAAAAAAATACGGAGTCCGTCCCTGATCAGCTGAAGAAAATCGACAACACTCTACTACAGTTGTGTTGCAACTGGTGACAAATCAACGCCGCCGGGAACATATCGGTCTCCCTCCACTACATTCGCCAGGTTGATATGTACGTATACAAGCGTGGTCAGCTGTTTTTTGGTTTATCAACAATAAGAACACTGTGTTACAGTGAAAATATACTTTTCACGAGACATAGTGTTAGTTGTTGAGCTGGTAGAACTGAACATAATGGCATATACAAAATTTTCCAAACACTCCCAAAATCACGATTTTTTTCAAGAAAACTGTTTTTGGGTACTTGCATGTGTATAAAAATGCAGAACTCCATAATTTTCCATTCGATTTCCAAAATAAGAAATGCAATTGAAAGCGGGAACAGACCATTATAAGGATGTACTGTTCGGTCAGATCAATTTGTTGTATTTCTTGATTTTTTCTTTATTTTTCATAAATGACGATAGTAACTGAGTACTGTTCCAATAAACGAGAGAAAATTTTACTGTTGGTGCAATTTATTTTGAACCCAAATATACCTGGAAATGTAATGAACGTAAACTATAATGTACTTAGTGACATATTGTTATAGTCTGGCAGGTAACTAGTCAGGCTATAAGACTTTCAGTAAAACAATAAAACATTTAAAAATTTTAATAATACTTTTGATGACACCAGCTGTAGCAGGTTAGTAAAGATGAAAGGGAATCCTTGTTGGTTGTGCTAACAAATTTATATTTTAATTAT
This sequence comes from Aphodius sticticus, assembly GCA_963966075.1. Classification (NCBI taxonomy): domain Eukaryota; kingdom Metazoa; phylum Arthropoda; class Insecta; order Coleoptera; family Scarabaeidae; genus Aphodius; species Aphodius sticticus. Next base: position 11,917,681 of record OZ014515.1, on the reverse strand, counting down.
TTATTGTCTGTTATTAAATACCATTTACATACCTTTGTGCCAAAGAACTTCAAAGGATATTTCCGGACAAAGTCAGTATTTGCGGAGAAAGATTTGGAGATTAAAAGCGACATTCTGAAATAATTTACCTGGAGTAAATTGAGTAAGTAGGTACCTATATTAAAATGTGCAATTTTGAAATTTGCTCGAGAGGGATATTTGTCGCTTCTTGGATGCGAGGGTGTTTCGGGCGACCGGAAAAAAAGTAATAAACGTCTTAGTTTATTTCCCCCACGCAGGATCCTCTTTCTGATCGCAAGATGATTTATTATACGAGGTAGGTGACGGGGCCGCCGTATAACGCGGTTTAAGGAATAATAATAATGTCCATAAATCTTAAAAGTCGGAAAATAAACAAAAGTTACCGCCTCGGAAGGAATCATTAACGCCGCTCTGGAGATAAGATCCTCTTACTATGTCATCAGTCATAACGCAACAAGTCGACTTCTGCCAAAGATTTATAGATAATTCAGACGGTTACTACATACCGTAAATTTCCAATTGTTGTCATCTAAAACCCCATTCATCTCACTGTGTTAAAAACTACCAACATAGTTATGTTTATGTAGGTCAAACCGCAAGGAAGTTGGCAAACCGGATAGCGGAACACAAATCTAGAAGCAACAAATCTAACTAATAAATTGCCCTCCTTCATGTACAGATCCAATAAAAAGTTATAGACGTTCAAATTCAGGAGTTTCCCATTATTTTCAGATTTTCTGAACTATAACAACAGTTTGATGACTTGTTTCAATTCATAATATTTTATTTCTGATTTTTTTATTGAAAGCCCATTTAAATTTGCGTTTAATACGAGTTTGTTTATTAGAATCGGTTGAAATTTGACTGAGTTATCGAAGTTTAATCACCGTCTTGACGTTTACGCTAGGCAGCAGGAATATACCTATGGCCCAACCGTAATAAATCCGTACTCTTGATTCACATTAACTAGACATTATTTTGTTTGTTTATTACTTTGTTTTATTGTATTTTAGTCTATCTAATATGATATTAAGTTGTTAAGTTGTGCGATAACTTTGTTGGAAATGATAAAAGTGCAGACTACGCAAATGTTGTACAAGAGTTTTTGAGTGCCTACGGTGAAATGGGCTGCAACATGTCTATCAAAATTCACTTTTTGCATTCTCGTTTGAATTTCTTTCCGGACAGTCTTGGCCAACTTAGTGACGAACACGGTGAACGATTTCATCAGGAAATGGAAGCTATTGAAAAACGGTATCAAGGAAAAAACACCATCAACATGATCGCAGACTACTGGTGGTCACTTAAACGCAAAACATATGATGTACTGTATAAACGACGGAGATCGAGTAAACATATTTAAGTTTTGTTGTATTTCTTGTTTTTTTTTTTATTTTTTATAAAATTTCCAACTGGCGTCATCTAAAACCCCATTCGTCCCACTTTGTTCAAAACTACCAACATAGTTATGTTTATGTGGGTCAAACCGGAAGGATGTTGGCAAACCGGATAGCGGAACACAAATCTAGAAGCAACAAATCTAACTAATAAATTGCCCTCCTTTGAAGTCGAAAACTCCTCATCTGGAAGCAATTTCTCGTACGAATCTACTCGGGAATAAGTCCAATGCTGTATAGCCCTCATCACGTAACAAGTCGACTACTGTTTTGCATGAACAGATTTATTTCATATTCATTATTTCTTATTTCACACTTAAACCACCGAATAGTTGAAAATTTGCGTTTTAAACAGAAAACTATTGTTAATTCACTTCAGTGCACCGACACTGCGAGTTTCCAGCAATTCAGAGCTCGAGTTTCCTTTTTTACGCTAAGCTGCTTTTCAATGCTATTCACGTAGATTTACACCGACGAGAAAGGTTTACATCAAGCTTCACTTTATTCCAAGAACTACCACCCAGTTTAGAGCTAAGCTCATTACAGCTTCGTGCAGCACAGTTTGTGGTTCGCCATTTTCTGTTGCACGTATTCAATAATAGTTAACATACACAGGTGTCTCACATAACATGGTCTATCTACATTTTTAGGATTTTAGAAGGTCACTGAGGTGGCGTGATGGTTTTTGGCCATCTGCGCAAGCGTTTTGGTTGAACGTATACAGAGCGCTTGCGCAGAGATGACCGAAAACCGCCATGCCATCGCCAAACATTCGCCACGCCACCTTAGTGAGCGATTTCCCTAGTATACCCTTGAATTACAATGGGAAATGATGAGATATGTGTGTGGATTTTACTTTTAATAATGCACCGAATATCTCGTATAAGCTTTTTGTTGAAACTTGTGGGCGCTACATACGGGGAAATATATTTACTGCCCGAGGCTTGGTGCTTGCGCTTATCGGAACTCTACGGTTAACCATATGGGCACTGTTTGCAGGAGGCCTTCGGATTTTAGACTTGTTTGGTTGCCTCACCGATCGACCGAAAAGCGTTTTGTTGCGTCACAGCTTTACGTGTTGATTTGTTTGGCGTTTTTCTTTGTTCTGTAGTTTATTGTGGTGGTACTCGGTTATTTATAGCGGCGTTATTATTTATGCCCGGCCCTGTTACCGGAAGTGCCATTTTGTTTTATTTGTTGTCTGTTTCTCAATTCTTTAACCACCAAAACCTTCGTGAAAAATATGAATTTAATATGGATAAAGTCTGGCCTACATGTTAAATATTTGGCAAATATATTTGCCACGCAAATCGAATATTTTTGTTATTGATTGGTCTAAACGATGCCATGAGTGATATATTTTTCCTTTTAAGTTCGTTCGCCGAATATTTTTCATCCATGCTTGATTACCGGCTGATTTTAATAAAACTAAAAAAAAATCTATGACACCAACAAATTTGTACAATATTCGTTTGTGATTTCGGACCGTCGGAGTTGCACTGCAACAGTAAATGCATCGGACATTGATGCATCGCCACAGAGCATTTTCTAATACATGAAAATCTTCTTTGAGGACTTGCTACACGTGCGTACCGAATGGGCACTAGCTATTTTTTTGATTAGTTCGCCTTATTTGCATATTAGCTTTTTCAAATCAAACTGATAATTTGGTTACGAACAAGCAAGCTTTTATTTTATAATGCCGACATAAGTGCAGAATTCACTGCGTACTAACAAGGGCGTTCTTATGGAATTTTACAAAACAAATCTTGACGAAACTGTGTTTCATTTTAATGATTTTTTGTTTAATTCATCAGCTTTCTGTATTATTAATTCGCAGCATCTAATTTTAACAGACTGTAAAACAATACAATTGGTCATTTGATGTGAACTAGCTTAAATAAATTATTATTTTAATGAGAACAAATATATATTTTTTTATTTAAATTAGGAAGATATTGCCCATAAAAGAAATGTTAGATATTTATTCTTTAAAGTTCTACTAAATCCAATTGTACTACTGAGTTGCTTGTATAAATATGTCCTAATATTGTCGAAATATAGATCAATTAGCTTCTGAAAAATTTAAACAAATGAGCATTCAAAATATAACCTTTTCGTTGAATAAAAAAGCTGCAAATTGTCTACTATTAAAAGATTTTTAACCGCTTTCGTTTCTCTTCAAATAATATATAAATACAAGCAAATAAAGTATAATTTTCCAAATAAATTATTTTATAGACATGCTGTCTATATAATTTTTAAGATGTTTATATTACTTGAAGAGAAACGAGAACGATTAAAAAGATTTTAATATAGAGACAATTTTGCGTAGCTTTTGTTATTTAATAAATAGGTTATATTTTGAAAGCTCCTAAATGAGTATCATCTATATTGTGCATAGAAAAGCATCAACTTAGGATACACTCTGTATATGGTGTACGTTTTTCTTGGAAAGAAATAACATTGCGTTTATGTGGACAGGTAAAAACTACAATATTTAATTTTTAATTTCTGTCTGACGGTTTCCGGAAAACTGTCTGTCTGACGGTTTCACAAAATTACAATTTTATGCGGTTTTCGCCATTTAGAAAAATCAAAAATCTTACTAGTGATTACAAATCGATTGTCAAACTTCGTATACGACCTAGTACACACAAAACGGAATTAAAAAAATGGAAAAATTAAACAGCGTACTAAAATGTTCATCGAGTACAAATAAATGCACAAATATTTGCCGCCTTTGCATTTGCTATACCCACTTCAACTGGGTATTGCAAATACCAACTATACGGCGTAAAAAAACTCGTCCGCATAGCCGAATGTCGAATATATAGATTTATTTTAGAGGTGGACTCGCTACGAATTGAATAGAGCAGGTTTCTTTTCTTGACAAATATTGATATACTTGGCAAATATTTGATATTTGGCAAGTATACGAATGTGTAGCCCCGGCTAATGTTAAAACTTTTGATTAATGAACAACGAAACATTTGAATTTTGAAGAGCTATCCTAATAAATAATTGTACCACTTTTTTCCAGCAAAATTATTTTTTAGAAAACAAACGTCATTCTGACTATAATGTTTTATATGGACTTACTTGTTTTGTCAATTCCTTAAGAAGTTACAGCCGGTTGAAATACTAACAAAACAAAGACAAACAAAAAATACGAAAAAAAAAAAATAAACATACGTTGAAAATAATGCGAAACCGAAATAATAACATAAGTCAAAATATTAAAAATAAATTAAATAAATAAATGAACCAAAAACCAAATTAAAACTTTTACTGATTTTGTTTCCGCGACGTAAATTTTATTCCGAGTAAAAAGTTTCATATGGATTTATTGGTTTTCTCAATTCCTTAAGAAGTTGGAGCTGTTTAAAGTACGGATTTGTTAATATTTCAAACGGCTGTAACTTTTTAATGAATTGAAACACAATGAAGTCCCAATAAAACTTTTTACTCAGTACGACAATTACTATCTGACAAAAAAAATTCAGGAAAAAAACGTGGGACTGTATAAACATACGAAAAGTTATTCACAAACACATGGAAAATCGTAAAAAGCTGGATAAATAACTGTTAAGCATTTTTATGTACCATCGTAGTGTATTTACAAAGAGCTTTGGAATTATTACTGTTTGCATATTTTCATGTTAGAAGGTTACATTATGAAGTAAGTTATTAAAACTATCAGTTTTTTTTTATATTGTAGATTATGGAAATTATCATAAATGGTGCCTCAATACATCTACAATGAAAAATAATTAATTGAAAAAATAATAATTAAGTAACGTTTCACGGTCCATACTCGAGCTAATTTTGTTGCATATTCATATCATTTCAGGTTTTATTGAATACTGTTTCGAATATTTTCCGATACAGATGTCATGGATCATGGTTGCAACGTAGCTAAAATATTGGAATTATTACTGCCCGTAGATTCGTTCGTTTGAAAAATTGCTTCTATATGCGAAATTCTCGAGTTCAAAGACGGGCAATTTATTTCAAACTGTAGAGTGCCCAGATGTGCGGTTGCTGCTCAACGATGCAGCAATTCCAGCTGGTAGCTGGAACAAATTACCGAGTTTAAACACCAACTCGTGCTGGATGTCTCAAAATCGCAATAAGGCAGCACGTAACGATTAATTATTCCATTCTTAGGGTTGCCAGATTTTTCTTTTGCAAACAATAGCGGTTTTAAAGCAATAAGCCTAATGTGTACCGGTTGAGTCCAGTTCACGTGGTAACTAATTGTACACACATCATTAAAACCTAGTTTGTTAGCTCAAACTGAGTTTTCTAGGAAAATGTTTAAGGCCAGAGTTCACAACCACATTTCAATCCCAGAAATTCAGTTCCCAGAAACATAGACAATCATTTTTTTTTGCGGTTTCCACCAACGCAAGGAACTAATGATTTGTTATTGTCATTTCTAGATTCAGGTCAAAAATATTTCCCAGAAGCGGCTAATAAGGTGTTTTTTTTTCTACTGAATATTTGTGGAGCCAAATGAACCAAGAAACAATTTTTTGCGCTTTTCTTTTGTAATTGTAAAAATGTGCCTCTTGTTGACATAAAATAGACTTTTTGCTCGTACGAACCAAAAACGTAGTTTAGATTAGTTTGATTTATAGAAATATCACAATTATGATTACCACTTCAAAATAGATGAATTAAATTAGATTTATAACCTTGCGTCAAACAACTCTTTCCCTTTCAAACATATCAACCGACTTCTACAACAAATCATAAGAACCTCCGACCCACTTTATATGCTTAAATAAAACCCTGCCAAAATATATAAACCGTTCACTTACAATAACGTCAATTTAAAACTTTTACCCAAACTTAACATTTATCCCGCTTTTAAAAACAGTAACACCATCGGTTATGGATGAGTCTGGAGTCTACTCAGTCAAACCCTCTAATTGTGATGCTGTTTATGTAGGTCAAACCGGAAGGAAATTGGCAAAACGGATAGCGGAACACAAATCTAGAACATCTTCTAATATTTCACAACATAAAATTTCAACAGGTCGTATAAAATACAATAAACCTACTCTTCTTGATAAATGTAATAAAAACTACAAATTAGATTAATTAGAACAACTCGTGATAGGAAAACATAAAAGTAACCATAATGAAACTTTATTAAATAATCAATTAGAATTCCAATACAAACCTTAAAAATTTTCAATTTTAAGTTGTTAACTTCCAGCCGCGTTGCAAGTGTTACCTCGTCATTCACACATGTCACACGTTTTCGCTTGTAATTTTGAATTACCTGGCCGTAAGTTATACCGGGGGACCTACGGCACAGGTACTCCCGTCTATTTTTTTTTGGTTTATAAAGCTGCACGAATGAAATTTGGGAAAGCGTTAATAGACAAAAAATGCCATTCTTTGGGATACTTTTGACTTAATATGACCGGTTTTTCCCAAAATGACGTCATCATTGAAATTTTATTTTGCACCCTGTATTCTTTGTGTGATATTTTCAATCAGGTTGAGAATCTGAACACAAAAACATATATATATATATATATATATCGGCAATTTTTATCACCAAGGCAACGCAAAAACTGCAATAACTTTTTTGTATATGAATCTAGGTGGCTATGAATTGGTGAAAATAGTCGAAAATTGACACTTAAACACTAACGAAATTTTAACGAAATCGATTTTGACCGACATTACATTACTGGCGCCCTCTAGCGTGATTTAATTGGTTATTTGTTGAAATTCGTAGCGTACAAATGTTGTTAGAAGCAAGGAAATCGAAAAAATACTGACCTAATGATCAAAGTCAGCGTACATTAGGGTGACCAACTTTTTAAATCGGGACGCTAACATATTGCCAATAACTGAAACATATTTTTATCTTAAGTATTGCAACTGCAAGGCTTTTAGATTAGCGGGAGATAAAAAGTAAAGGCTAGGTTTCTAAGCTATGTCTTTGTTCTTCTTCAAATTTTTTTAATTTTCTTTTTAAATTTTTCTAAGGATGCAATTGAAAAGATTGTACGGACATTCCGTAATGACCAACTGAAATAGGTAGTGTAAAGGCAAAAGTGGTTGACACTCGTATTTGATTAGCATTGAATTACTTGGGTGCCAACGTTTTGGAGTGCCAATGACTGCATGTGTACTTTACCCTATACAGAACTAAAAAAAGTATGTCATAGGCCCCGATAGGATAGATATTTGTGCATTGTTCTGGATACCACAAGCTGCCTGGTTTAAATCCAGGTTTTGGCTTTAATTGTTATTAATTCTATTTAGTTTAAAGTTGTCTGTCTCATCATTTGCTCTTTATACTTTTTTTAATAAGTTTGATGGGCTAACCACTGATACTAACATAGATAATGATTAGAAATGTACCTGGAAAATAGTTTTTCTTCCAACAGTTTCACCTCCACCGCCAAAATTAATATTCTATATAATTTTCTATATAATTATCAATTTTCAAGACCTTGTAACTTTGAGGTATTATTTGTGCTTATTAGACGCCATATGTTTATTGTATTTCACTGTCTTCGCCGCTAGAAAACTACACCAAAGCACGTGATTTGTTTCCAACTGATTTCCAATAACGGAGTTTCTTTTCTGAAATGTTCTTAAATTATCGTTTTTGGCTATTTATCCAGATTGTGATATTTTTATATTAATGAAAAATATCTGTAAAAATGTGTGGTGTGAATTACAAGGTCATTTAAATTTAAATTTTGATAGAAATGTTATAAACAATAAAGTAATGATGTTTTCATTTGAACCGAAATCTGATAATAATATTTTTCTTTATTACAAATAAATATCGATTAAAGTTTAAAATAATCAAAATCAGTTTGACTAAATTACAAACACAATACACGTTTAAAAATCGTTTGAATAAGTTAATTATTATTTTTGTGAAAGTGTTGCATTTCTATGACTATAAAGTGCCATTCATTCACCAAACACAAGGTGAATCCGTATCCCCTATATTCTACTCACAATACACGTAACAGTTCGGAGGGGTTTTCTTTGCTATTAGTTCACAGAATCATAAAAGCTATACACCAAATTAAAGATAAACGGTATGCAATTTTCCATCTATTGATAGATTTTTGAAGTGTTTGATCGTTTTGACAAAAAGTATCACATAATATCTCTCAGTTACACATTCCCGTATAAGTGTACAAACTTTCGCGTAGAAATATCAATACCTATCCCATATATCAAAATTTCTCTTCTTTGAGTACATGAGTCAGACATATTTTATCACATGGCATGGATACAACAATAACAGTTAATACATATACAGTACTACAACAACTAACACAACTTTATCTATAATTTGAGGTATTACATAAGATCATTGATACACAATTAAGCTCACTGTGGATGCTTCTTCTATAGGACGCACTAGCTCTATTGATTCCTGTTAACTAAATACGCTAATGTTTTCAAAGTTGGCTAGAAAATATCTCGATTACCTACATTTCTCTTAGATACGGCTGGGTCATTTTGTTGAGAAAAGTATGGTACACTTTAAGATGCTAACAAAATCATTACTTTGATGGCTGGTGTCTGGGAAATTCTGGACATTAGAATAACAATTTTAAAAATCGGGATAAAATTCGGGACGCTTCATCAGGAGGGACAAGTGCTCTGAATTCCGGACTATCCCGCTCAAATCGGGACGGTTGGTCACCCTAGCGCAAGGTCTATGAAGTAGTAAGGTTACCCAAGTACGGGATTTCCGAGTTTGAGGGGTAAAGGGAGATCGTGACGTCACTAGAGTCGCGCTGCCACCAATTTGAATGCTCATTTCGTTGTATGATTTAGGTTAGGTATTGCATAATTATATTGCAAAAATAAATGCATCTTTATTGTGATCATTTTTGAATGATTAGGATGAAAAAAAATGAAGAATGTGATTATCACAACAAGCTATTTCAATAATTTGTTAATAATGCTGAGTAAGTACATTAGTATGTAATGTATCTCCGATTAAAGAAATGTGTTGTGCTAAACCAGGGCTCTGCAGTTGGAATAAAAATTGAGCAGATATTCAGTCAGTGGAGGCAACCTACAAAAGTTATCAACAGCTGGAGTCATAGGTGGCATAACGGCAACCACATATTTTTGCAACCGTGCAAATTGGGGTTGAAACACTATAATGAGCAGGAATTGGGGTCGAATGTTTCGTTTACCGACTCTACAGATAAATAAATAGAAAAACAGTAACTAAATCAATATTGGTAGTATTGGTACAACTTGCTCATTAAACCACTCATTGGCTTGTCCTGATTACAATATTTGGTTAGAACATACGTACAAATAAAAAATAAAAAATCAGTAAGAAGCTTTATTGTATGTACAATTTTCCTCATCTTTTTTACTCTGCTTTCTACTCTTTGTTTTAAATATTTAGATTTTTTGCTGTTGATAAGTAAAATTTAAAAAAATTATCCGTACATATATTCTTTGCTCGACAAAAGCTTTCAAAACTATGGTATCGATATTTGGATCTTGTTTTAATTTCTCTTCTTAATTTACGGCTAATTCTTTTCGAATTATTAATCCCATCCCCCATAAGCTTTTGAACTCGCTATTCCTTTTATTAAACAAGCGTTTAAATTCCTCCGACGATTTCATTAGGCCGCCAAGATATAAATGACTTATCTAGGATGGAAGGGAGTATGAGTGCTCTTGCTGGTCTTCGTATGAGTAATGTCCCAATTGTGGATGAGTTCTGCCTTAAACTTTGATCACGTGGAAAAGTAAAATACGATATTGTTAATCCAATCACTGTTGAAATGTTATACCTCATACGGCAACCCGGTACGGAGCAAACCATAGGCATCTAAAATTGATAAATGATTTAGAATAATGTAATTTCCAATATAAATTAATACTTTACTTACTTTACTTTAAGCATATAAATATAAATTAATATCTGACCTTTACTAACTTAATTACTTCTTAAAATACTACACTAATAACACAACTAATAATTCAACTAATAATAAAACTATCAACTATTGAATATAACAATATAAACACAGAATAACGATTAAACACGAACAAAAACAACCTTTCTAAGTAACTAAAAAAACTATAACGAGCTGAGCTATCAATAATTAAACGTATCTTCGAACAAACTAAACGAGCGATGCATGCGACGTGAGTCGGGACTCTAGTGACGTCACGAAAATAGAGCATATAGGGATCTGAGGGGGGTATATAAAGTGGACTATAGGAAAGATAGCAAACTGGATAACCTCTCTCTTTATAGACCTTGACCCTAGCGTACATGTCAAAGTTTACTCGAAGGAAGTACCCTGATTATTAGAGGAAAAACATTTTTCCGACACAATGATACCAAATTCTTGATGTTTTGCTGATAATCGTAGCGTAAAAATGACGTTTAAAGGTACTTCCTTCGAGTAGCCCATTGAGTGACTTTGACTTGTACGCTGATTTTGATCATTACATCAATATTTTTTTCGATTTCCTTGCTTCTAACAACATTTGCACGATAAGAATTTCAACAAAATATCAAGTATTTAGTATCATTGTAATCGGAAAGATGTTTTCTATCGAATAATCATGGTGTGGCCATTGGGTACCGTTGAAAAAAATAACTCCCTGGCCAAAAACCAATTAAATCACGCTAGAGGGCGCCAGTATGTCACCATGTTATTAACCTATAATTAGTTTTTATTTAACAATTTTCGACTGTTTTCAATTTTAATCTAGCCACCTAGATTAATACACAAAAAGGTATTTTTGCGTTGCCTTGGTGATAAAAATTGACGATCGATATGTTTTTGTGTTCAGAATGTCATCCAAATATCACACAAAGAATGTAGGGTGCCATTTAAAATTTCAATAATGACGTCATTTCCGGTAAAACCGGAAGTCATATTAAACTCAAGAGTATCCCAAATAATGGCATTTTTTGTCTATTAACGCTTTTATCAAATTTCATTCGTCCAGCTGTAATAAGTGATAGATTTGGCTCTATTATTATATTGAACCGAATATTGTATGTATATTGCATATTGTAGCAATAATAGAGGACTTCGTGGAGGTCCGAACGTAATAAGGAGTGGTCATAAATTTTAGTACAATTTATTGTTTTATGGAGGGTTTGATGTTTTGATGTCCCTAGACGACGAAAATATTATCTTTCGTTCGTGCCTGAATAAGCAGAGTCGGGTATTTATGTTATTGTGGTGTATTGTGAGGCCGGATATGCATATTGGCAAAAGTCACGTTTTGTCGGACCATTTGTTCAGCATTTCTGGGCATTTATAGGAAACCGTTCAACTACGAGAAAGAAGATAGATAAAGAAGATAGCGACACCACGGCCAAAGGGCGTAGATTGCGAAAGTTTCCCATTATTGGTTGATGAGGGTATGTTCGCTATGATTGGATAGTTAGGGGTAGTTATGTCACAGCCCATAATGTTTTCTTGGGAACAGAAATAGCGTCTCGATCTTCGATCTCTTAGTAGATACCAAACCGCTTACTTGTGTCTTTTCTGTGCGTGCGAATTGTGAGGTTTTTCGACTCAGCTCAAAAATCCATTCCAACCAGCAGACCAGAGAGGCCAAATCCACACTACACACTCTTAGCAGATAGCAGAATTCGCAGTCCCAGATCCATTGCAGACATTCCCAGAGGGTCAATCAACGTACGAGTCACCTAGCCGACCAGCCGGACGTTTCCAGTAGCTTCATAAAAAAGGTAGACAGATATCCTTTGGAATTTCTCAAAGCGTCATAAAACCATCACCAGGGTGATAAATCGATTAACGGGGCCAACCTCTCCCGAACTAGTACCCTTTTGTATTAGCGTTAATTTTTGTAAAGGAGTTTTCCCTATTTTTGTTTGATTGTTAATATATATATATATATATTGTTTTGAGAACAACCGTCTTTTAATTCAGAATTACAGAGGGTTAATCAGCTAAGAGCACATAAGACGATTGGATAAGTATTGGACTTTAGTAAACAATTAACGCTACCATTATTATAGTTGTTGCTAGTATTCTTCAACAAGATTCCAGGACAAGAATCCACACATATAATATCCCAGAGCAGGTTCAATCTAAGTATTTCTCGTGCTCACAAATCGGGACAAGTCACTTTAGGGGTTACAGTAATTTTTGGATAGTCAAATAATCAGGTTAGTTTACTTCTCTTAAAGAAAGACGTCCCCAATACTACACAGCTTTATAAACTACAAAAATAAACGGGAGTAACTATGGCGTGGGTCACCCGGTATGTTCAATTATTCTTTATTTATTTTATTACCACAATTTTTCTAATTGTAGATTTAGGCTGATGATGTTTTACACCGGTACCTATTCATTAGCTTTACTTATCAAATATGCCTCTGTCAACATGGACACTTTGCAAAACATAAAAGACTGTTGATGTTTTCAATTTCATTATTAAAATCCGAGAGAAAAGCCTAACTTGACCCCACTAGTAGGTCTGGTAGAAGAAGGAAACTTGTTGCGAACTGATTTTTAAGAACTGATGGTGAGATGGTGTGGTATCTTTGGCCTCAGTGTGGAAATATTTGACCGTTTGAGCTAGCGCGGCGCTGGGTAAACGGTACAGGCTTCGCAAGTACGGATATTCACACCGAGAGCCCATTGTAAATATTTGAAACGGTGTTGGTCTGGCGGAAGATTGGAGAGCATCAATCATGCGGAGAAATATGAGAGGGAGAGGAATCAAAAAGAATATAGGCCTCAAGTGCCTGCCTTCAAACGTCCGCGAGGAAATCGAAAAGCTTTCCGAGAAACGGAGGAATATTTCTATTACGGGAGCTTTTTTTCGCGGAAGACCTTTCAGCGATATTATTTTGATTTCATTAACCCTGGATTTTATGTTGGTTTGTTTATTCAATATATTAAAGGAAAATATTTACTCGAAAATAAATATTCTACCGCTGCCGTTGATTTACGATTTTTGCCCGACCGCTTCCTTCATGTTATTATAATTCAATTTCCTTTATATTTGCACTTCTGCCCGTAACCGGGGACAGATTTCGTGCGAATCGATTCCCCAAACCAAACCGATTTTACCCCCACGATTTGACAGCTATAAATCGTCTCTATATTAAATTTTTTTTCCTTTGATTCGCCTCCACACTTATTATACTTGACGGAAATGTCCACAATTACGCGAAAAAGTTAAAATGGGTGCGGCCAAAATGGCTACAAACATATTACATCACATTCTAAATCACATTTTGTACAAAAGTAAGATTTTTTTATAAAAGGCAACCTCTATGTTATTTTACATACAGTGTGTCCAGGAAAGTCAGCATCATATGGAATTTTTTTATTATCCATTTCTCAGACAATTTTATTCTTTATAAAAGGTGGCGGGTTGTATGAAACCAAAACGGCAATAGTCAAATATGTAAATTGTGGTGCCATATACCGAGCGACTCAGAATATATGAATTTGTGATAAGAGTAAAGTATCTTTATTTTCATTATTATCGATAAACTTTATTTGGAAATCTTGTTTAGAAGTAAAAATTATATTCAAATATGAAGTCACAGCCACCTATCATAGTATTTTTTTTGTTTTTTTTTTTAAATTTTTACTTTTATGACAATTATTAGTCAAGACCTGAACGAACTCAAGTCAGTACATGTGACTTCACCAATAAGAAAATACAACATATCCCGGTTACTATTAATAACCAACTAGTACCGTACGCAAACACAGCCAAATATCTCGGCATGACATTAGACGCCAGGCTACGCTGGAAAGCCCATGTCAAAAAGAAAAGAGATGAACTAGGAATCCGCTACAGAGAGATCTACTGGCTGCTAGGAAGAAACTCCACGCTGTCTGTACATAATAAGCTTCTCTTGTACCAGCAAATTCTAAACCCCGTGTGGACGTATGGTGCTCAACTCTGGGGTTGCACCAAAAAAAGTAACTTTAAAATTGTCCAGACCTTTCAAAATAAAGTATTGAGATGCATTGTCAATGCGCCTTGGTACATCAGGAATGATGATCTCCACAAGGACCTCAAAATGGAGTTTGTGTGCAAAGAAATCCAAAAAGTAGCAAGAAGTCACGAGGAAAGGCTTCACCATCACGTAAACGTTGAGGCCATCCAGCTCCTCGACAACACCGAATTAATCCGAAGACTCAAGAGAAAGAAGCCTTTTGAGTTAGTGTGAAAGTGAGTTAGTGGAAAAGCAGAGTAAGTGCTAGTTGTAAGTGTTAGTTCTAATAGCAGAGACAGTGCTACGTAGTGCGCAAGAAAAACGTGCCGAGTATACCAGGACCAACTGAGAGACATCGATGGGTGCCTGTTAGGCTAAGTTAAACTAGTAAAATAAGTTAGAATTAAGTTACCCATTAGTTATGACTAGATTGTAATGCATTTATGAATAATAAAAAAAATTTAGATTTCCAAATAAAGTTTATCGATAATAATAATAATAATAATCCACGCCTTAACATCCCCCAACAGCTTTTGCCACTACGGAGGCATCGGCAAGCCCGAATTATTATTATTATGGCCCGCGTCTGTGGCACGTCTTAAGTTGTTTGGCTTTCAGCATTCGCCAGGGAGTAAAGGAAAACCACAGAAAAACCTTTACTCTGAAAGCAAGTCGTGAGGCTCGAACTCACGACCCCCAGACTGATAGCCAAGCGCTTTACCACTGGGCCACAGTCTGGCAATAACGATAATAAAGGTACTTTACTCTTATCACAAATTCATATATTCTAAATCGCGCGGTATATGGCAGCAAAATTTACATATTTGACTGTTGCCGTTTTGTTTCATACAAGCCGCCAACTTTTATAAAGAATAAAATTTTCTGAGCAATATATAATAAAAACAAATTCCATATGATGCGGACTTTCCCGGAAACACTGTACGTAGGTAATGCAATATGGTTTTTATTTATTTTTATTTTGTTATAAGACCCCAGTTCACGGTACATAAAACCCAATCAGTCCGCTAAAGGATCTCGAAATTGTCTATATAAACCAGAATAACTGCGAACCGAACTCCTTTGAAGTTCTATACAGCAAGCTCTATCCACCTCGTATACTGACCAGATGTACGAACAAAATGTACGAACATCCTTTAAATAGTTTTTAACATGTTACTATACATGTACTTAGTTTTACAGTTTTTAGTACTTCAAGAATAAACCTTTGAACATACCTCGTTCAATTTTTATAAAGGTGTCGACAGGCGATTTAAAGTATTTCAATCACATAACACATCGATTCTAGATACGCCGGATGACAATATTCCGGACAAGGCCTGTTGTCGTGCTTACAAAGCTGCGATCTGCTTCGATATTTCACAGGTGATGAGGGTTATATATTTGTTGGCACTGAAAAATATTACCTACCCTCGGGGGCCAGCGACCTGTTTGTTATACCGTGACAACGCCGCCCACACTAAATCTACAAACCCCGAACGTGCTACATAAACGCTGTATATCGAATATTGCAAATTGTATACCCTGACACTGAGTATCTCCGATACATTTACATTACAAATACAGTAAGGAAAGAAAAGCAACTAGAATCAGAACTGGAGAAACTGGTTCATCATGTACAACAAACAACCTGGGAAACACCCCTGGTAGAAAAAGGGCAGCATCAGGAAATAATTACCAAACAATCAGTTAACAATTACAAAGAGATAAATAAAATACAGAGGAAAAATCTGCTGTCTGAGAAAAGAAAGGCAAGAACAAAATGGTTCCAAGACGAACGAATCTGTCAATGCCAAGCAGGCAAACAAAAATCAGAAAAGAAGCTGGAGCCTAGTCGAGCTTCTCCTAAGAAGGTACCTAACGAAAAAAAAAGACAGTTTTCTGAGCAGTGAATTGAAGCCAATACTGGAGAGCAAAAAGTTTGCTTCAGAACATCAGTTTAGATTTTGGAAAATGCTTTCGACTATTGGCAATATAATGTACTAAGAAGCATTTTAAAACCCAAGAAAGCACGAAGAAAGACTTCACCATCACATGAATGTTGAGGCCATCTAGCTCTTCAACAACATTGTTTATCATGTACAACAAACCACCAGGGAAACACCCCTGGTAGAAAAAGGGCAGGAACAGGAAACAATTACCAAACAAACAGTTAACAATTACAAAGAGATTAATAAAATACAGAGGTAAAACCTGCTGCCTGAAAAAAGAAAGGCAAGAACAAAATGGGTCCAAGACGAACGAATCCGTCAATGGCAAAAAGGCAAACAAAATTCAGAAAAGAAGCTGGACCCTAGTCGAGCTTCTCCTAAGAAGGTACCTAACGAACAAAAAAAAACAGTTTTCTAAACAGTGAATTGAAGCCAATACTAATGCTAATACTTGAGAGCAGAAAGTTTGCTCCAGGACATTTAGATCTAGGAAAATGCTTTCGACTATTGCCAATAAAAAGGACTAAGAAGCATTTTAAAAACCAAGAAAGCACGAAGAAAGACTTCACCATCACATGAATGTTGAGGCCATCTAGCTATTCAACAACACTGGATTAAGAAGAATGACAAGATAAAGAAGCCAAAGGGCTGGTGAGGAGTTGGTGTAAAGGTTATAGTGATAAAAGCAGAGACACGGAAAATGTAACCAGAGCACTAGGACTAACTGAGAGAGAGATCAATGGGTGCGCAATAAGTTAGAACGAAGTTAGTCAAACAAGCCTAACTAATTAACTGAGTATTTAACAAAGTGAAACTCGACTATACTACGCCAAAAAGTGTACTAGAGTCTATAGATATTTGTCAAAACTAAATAATTTATTTATTAAGTACCTATTTGCGACATAAAGTGGTGGAAGTCCGTGTGCAAAAGTTTATAAGCTCGTCAGGAAAGTTTGGTGCTTCAAATCAATGTGCCCGAGGAAAAAATCGCCCCTGCGAGAGCCAGCGATTTAATTTTAAGATATCACCGGCCGATGACAAAAATGACCAAACACAGAAAAAAAACACACCCCGAACTTTGACTATTAGCGGAAGTTTTTTAATTAAAAATGGTCCGCGCCGTTCCGCCGCGCTAATTCTATAATTACCGCGGTTTACACCCCCGGCTAGTCGAGTAATTGATTAATTACGAGAAAACCCCCTAAAATTTAACAACGCACTGGAATTATAGTCGTTCATATGATACGTTTTTCTAATTTTTGTCATTAATTTAAAAATTACGTTAGCTCCAACCATGGTTACGGTTTCATAATGAAAATCGTCTATTTTGTAACAGCGAACGGTGCCACAATGTGTTCATTATGAAACCAAACAAGAAAAAGTAGGTATTTAGGCTTTTTTATAACTAGCATCGACATTTCTTTTTATTATGATCAGTATGCCAGTTCTTTAAATAAAAAAAATCTGATATGGCCAGGCACATGACTTTATCATACTATATATAAAATTAATGGTTTAGCTGCATGATATTCCATTAACCATTAACTCAGTTATATTAATTAAAGAAAATACACATTATGAATTAACATAATGTCAAATGATATAAAACACACGGTGCCTTGCGCCGTGGGCGCTTATCCAAAACTGTATTTACAAATTTGAAATCTTTACGATTTGCCCGCCAGTGAGTGAACAGCTTGGCGGGTAAATTTTTAAAAACAAATGACGATAAAACGATAATAATGCTTTACAAAAATATTTAAAAGAACGTAAAACGTTTTGATCTAAAAATTATTGAATAAAACACGAACACACACATCACGCACACGCAGCTACCGCCACCGCCGTCGCTGTCTTCGTCGTTGATCGAGCTCAACGTCATCTTTATCGCTGACGTCCCGCTCAGCATCTAGTTACAGAGGTCCTGCATCCGCATCGCCTTCGTACTCGTCCCCAGGCTGGTCAGGTGGTTACGGTGCTGCAACTTCTTGCGGATATTTTGATACTATTGACCGTTCGACACTACCTACTGTCATTAGAATGAAAATCCTGGCTACCTAGTTTTAACGCCGATACGGCCGATCTCAATTTAAATCTGCTCTTGCAGCCAAACTATTAATTTTACCAAAAATGTCAGACATAAATTATACAAAATTTCCTCTATTTTAATTTATTATTTAACTGTTTTGGCGAAATTACAGAAATTGCGGCTCATTTGCAAAATCCTTGAAAAATGCTTGGAGGAAACATCCAGTTCCTTTAGACCCTTTTGAGCCAAAAGCTTTTCAGCTCTAAGTTTGGTCATGAAACTTCTAAATATGAAGTTTCGTCCCGATACCTGTAGTAGTTTCTCCGGAATCGTCGCCACAAATTCGGGTACACACACACATATATACACACACACACACACACACACACACACACACACACACACACACACACACACACACACACACACACACACACACACACACACACACACACACACACACACACACACACACACACACACACACACACACACACACACACACACACACACACACACACAGAAATTTTTTTGTACCGTGGTCAGAAATGTTTAGGGGACCCAAAAGGACATATTTGCGCTAAAATCTCAAATTTTTTTTTCAGCGCGATTACAATACTTTATCATACTATGTATGATAAAGTAAAAATTTAAACTTAGCAAGACTTATCGTCCTAAATAAATGAAATCAATTTATGCTCAAGCAATAAAAATTTTAATGACTGTTCGTACTAACAATGGGGGATAAAATACTTATAAGGGCGAATGAGAGGCCTGCCGTGGATGGATGATAAAAACTCCTCCCCTCGTCTCTTATAAGTAAGGGATTTGGGTAACTCCGTGAAGTTATCAAAAATCTTTGACCCGGTTTCCCGGAAAGCTACGTGACGGACTCTTTCGTTCCAACGTCCCTTTCAGTTAGAGGCTCACTTGATCGATATATAACCCACTGCTTGAATGCAGCAAAGCCCCAGCCGTAATTTAGGGCGACAACATTCACCTATTAAGCCAAACGAACAGTCAGTACATTCCGGCCACCCACACTTAGACCATTGTCGTACTTGCACTTAACCCTGGACAAAACATTTCCCTCAACAACACAAGATGCATAACAAATTACATCCTACTTCCATGTATGTGCTAAAGTTTGCTTGTCATTTAGAACTTAATTAAGTAGATTAATTAATCTACAGATAAAAAAAAACTGCAGAAAGAAGCGTTTTTATTAGTAAAACATATTGCTTACCCATAAACTGATGTCGGTCATGGTCTACGCCACATCGAAAAAATAGCGCGCACAATATTATTTTGTCGGGCAATTCCGTCATTCGAAGAAGCAACCGTAGGCACGTGTTTCGGAGTATTAGTCCTCATCAGTATGGTATAACCAAGGAGCAAGATAGACACTCAACGGAAAAATCACTCAAATGGAGACCATAAAGGGGGTGACCAATGTCGCCAATTTGATGCTTCAGTCCCAACATCTTCAGGATTCGAAGACAGGAAGTGACGTCGCGCCGGAGGTGACACCCCAGGTATACCATAGCCCACGAAAATATGAAGGAAAACTGGTTTATGGACGGTGAGATATACGAGGAGAAAGGTAATTTGTCGGGTAATTCCGTCATTCGAAGAAGCAACCGAGACAAGTGTTTCGGGTTATTAGTCCTCATCAGTACGGTATAGCCAAGGAGCCAATATCGCCAATTTGATGCTTCAGTCCCAACATCTTCAGGATTCGAAGGCAAGAAGTGACGTCGCGCCGGAGGTGACTGGTACACCCCATTGAGGCACCCATTGACGCCTCTCAGTTAGTCCTGGTATAGTGATCACGTTTTCCTTGCGCACTACGTAGCACTGCCCCTGCTTTTAGAACTGACACAACCAGCACTTACTCTGCTTTAGCCATTCACATTTACACTAACTCTAAAGGTTTCTTTCTCTTGAGTCTTCTAAACAATCCGGTGGTTGGCCGGAGCTTGATCGCCTCAAAAATGAAAAGGCTGGAAAGGCTTTATCATGCCTTTCCTCGTGACCTCTTGCAATTTTTTGTATCATTGCACACAACCTCCATTATAAAGTCTTTATGGAGATCATCATTCCTAATGTACCAAGACGCATTGACAATGCACTTCTTAATACTTCCTTTTGGAAGGTCTCGATAATTTTACCTTAGTTTGAAGGCAGCATAAGATTTGTAAGCTTAACTATGGTTTTCCTTGGAAACTGCTTAAGTACCTCTCCTCAGTTATCAATGGGGCCTTTTTTGGCATTAACGTCATTTTAAATTAGAATCTGAACTTCTCGTGGTGTGGCAAGTATGATTTGCATGCCTTCTTGGTCATTCTCCTTCATATGAGTTTCATCTTCTCCATGATGAAATCGAAATATGTTTTCTAAATGCTCTTTGGGTGCATTTATTATTTCTGGTGTAGCTCATTATTCCATCAGCTTTTCTGATCGGTGGAATCTGAATTATTGGTCGTTTGAAGTTTTTGGTTGCCTTCCAGAGCGAATAGTGCGATTCGCTGGTGTTGGGTAGTTCCTTAGGTAGGCATTTATAGATTAAATTTCTAGTTCTTTAATATCTCTTCTGATTTGTTGGGTGAGGTTGTTTAATCTACTCTTGTCACGTAGCGCTCTGGTTTTAAACCATTTTCTTATTGCCTTTCGTTTCTCAGACAACAGATTTTTTTATCTCTTTTGGGTAATTGCTTCCTTTAGAGTCATCTGTCTATCAGGGGTGTTCTCTTAGGCAGTTTGTTGTAAACCAATTTTTCCAATTCAGATTCGAATTGTTCTTCATTCCTTTGGTGGTGTGTCTTTCTTCGAGTGTCCGTCGAAAACTTACCCAGGCAATGTTGGATTTCTTTCCTTTTGCCTAATCTAGTCACTGAGGATCAAAAGTATCGGAGAGTATCAAATTGAAAGTATCAAAAGTATCAGAGCTTAGGTCATGACATTGTGCTGTCTGGAGGAAAACAATGCTGATGTTTTTACTTCTATAGAATTGTATTTAGTCTAGTAATTTTTGCTGGATCTGTTGGCCAGTACGTCGGACTTCCAGTTATTATTGTTTGGCAGTTGATTTGTTGCTTTTAGCTGGTCTTTGCCTTTAGTGGTAGTCAACGTAGAGCCGCAGTAAGTGTTCTTGGTGTTAAAGTCTCCTGCAACTATCTGTTTCCTAATTGTCCAAGGAAAGTTTGGTAATCCTCTTTGTTTATTGAATGCCTAGGCGGACAATATAATCTCAAAATATCAAAAGACTCAAGAATTTTTTTAGTAGGCTGTAATGCAAGCTTGAACACGGTCGCCGTACGGGAGGACCGTGTACGGTCGCCTTTTCACATGCAACACTGCAACCGTTCAAGACGTCCTGCAGAGTACCACTTAAAGAGTTCAAAATAAGACGTGATTGTGATATTTAGCTACCAGAATTGTAAACTGCAGTTGTAAGGTCATGTGGACAACAATAATACCCAAAAACATTTTCTTTATTTCAAAATGATAGAGTATCGAAAGGTAATCTATTGTGTTCGCGGTGAAACCCAGAATCAAAGCATCCGCAAAGTAGAAAAAAATAGATTGGAAGCGCGACCGACGAAATTAATTTCCGACCTGCCAGCGGCTGGCTGCAGACCGCAGTTTGAAAAACAGCGATTTGGGCCGCGCGGCCCTTTCAGCCTCCGATCTTTCAGAGCCTCTCTGGGCTGCCATGATCGATATGCACTACTTGAATGTAGCTTAACCACTGGCACTAATTTACGACGACAACTTTAATCTATTAAATTCACGGGGCGTGGGTGGGCGTTTTCGGAGGGGTCCGTTTTGAACGAAACGTCCTGCCTTGCCGACCGAACCGGTAAACTGCGAACTTCTAATAAATAACTTCTTACGATCCCAGACGCCTACTCCGCAATGCGGAGTTCACGCTCGTCCACCCGAAACACAGCCTGGATGCCGTCCTTTCTCACTGTGTGGTATAAAACCAGGGAATTTCAAGTTTATTAACAACGTGCTCCCAACGTCTAAACGGCACAAATTTGACAGTAAATAATTCTCCACCTACACCTTCAGTCTGATAAAGACGACATAACATTGTAGAACAATTAGCAAACACTAAAGATCTATTTGGGTGTACCACCAATGACCTCCATCGTCCTTTATCCTTTAAGTCAAAGAACAAAGAAATAAATCATTTAATTCGCGTAATCAGGAAATTACTTTAGAAGCCTTTGGTACACTTGGAAAGTAAGGTGGTCGGAAGTCAGGAAGAAACTTAGTAATCTTCACTGAGATCTTCTTTTCTGGAATTACAATGGAGGGCCATAATTCCCTAGAAGAGGCACTTTGGAAGAACAGTCACCTTCAACTCGCACCTTAACCTGATGTGAGGAACCATAACAGGTTGCAACCAGGCCATGGAGACACGTATGTACATATCCACGACAGCTAGAAAATTTTGTCACCTTCCTATGGGTAAGCTTCCACTAGCTTCCACTATGAGGCCAATCCACAAACTTCTAGATACTATCTCTATAATCGGTTTTAGGAACTAACAAGCTAGTGCAAATATGTTCGGATTTTATTTATTTATTTTTTATTAATTAACAGCACCTCATAGGTACTTGTGTATAACACCTAGTCTGATGACTATCTAGCTATATTAATCTAACCTAAATTGCTACGTATAAAAAGTGTTCGATACTAAGTGTTCCCCATCGGTGTAACTTAAATTTAGTTTGGATGCTGACGCTTTAAACTTCACACACTGCACGCTGCTCTGCTTTTTTAACATCACTGCAACAACTCAAAAGGTTTAGTTCTTTTGAGTTTTCGCACACTGTCACAATTATCAAGTTTCCAATTCCGTTGGTTATTAATTCCATCTCAAGATCCCTGTGGAGATTTCTGTTTCTTATATACCAAGGTGGCACCCACGATGTTTCTTAGCACCTTATTTAGGAAGCGTTGAATGATGGCGATATTGCTTGGGTTAGTGCAGCCCCACAGGTGGATACCATAGGTCCACACAGGTTTAAGTATCTTCCTATCAATAAGCCAGTAGATTTTCTTGTATCTTATGCCCAATTCTACTCGTTTCTTTTTAACGTGTGCCTTCCAGCGAAGCTTGGTGTCCAGCGTCATACCGAGGTATTTTGCGGTGTTCGAGTAGGGTACGGTGGTGTTATTTATTTTCACTGGAACGTGTTGTATTCGCTTATCGGTAAAATTTATGTGGACGGATTTGGCTTCGTTCAATGCAATTAGCCATCGTTGCATCCAATCACTAATATTGTTGACAGCATTCTGCAGTTTTAGCGTTGCTCCTTCAACATTTGTATCTACTGCCATGATAGCAGTGTCATCAGCAAAAGTGGCAACGGTAACACCATCTGGTTGCGGAAGATCATGTGTGTAAAGAAGGTAAAGAATTGGGCCAAGTACACTACCATATGGTCTCCAGTTTTAATACGTTTGAGAGTTGAGTACTCATTATCTTGCTTTATACGGAAGTATCTTTTAGAAAGGTATGATTTTAATAGTTGACTATACTCGAAGGGTAGTATCCGTTCCAGCTTATAGAGTAGGCCTTCGTGTCAAACTTTGTCGAAGGCTTTTGCCACATCCAGGAATATAGAGGAGCATACCTTGTTTTCTTTTTCTTAAGTTTTCTTAAGTTCGTTCTATTATCATGGTTATTCTGTGCACCTGATCAATTGTCGAATGTTTGTTTCTGAATCCAAACTGATGAGCGGGTACAATGTTTCTTTCAGCTGAGATTGGCTTCAGTCGTTTTGCAAGTAGGTTTTTAAACAGTTTTGACAATGTGGGCAGTAAAGAAATTGGCCTGTAGGAGGATGCTTCATTTGGTGGTTGTCCTGGCTTGGGAATCATCACTACCGCCACAGTTTTCCAAACAGTTGGCACATATTTAAGCCTAAATGATGCGTTGCAGAGGTTTGTTATCTTAACTATCGCTTTTTTAGGTAATTTTTTTAAAATCTCACCTGTTATTAGATCAAACCCAGGTGACCTTTTGGTTTTCATTTTTTATTTTATTTTTTTATTTTTTAAGATAGCTTTTATGCCACGTTGTGTTAGGCGTCATGCAACCATGATGTATTTTATGCAAGTATGGTTGCATACAAAAACCGATATTTGAGATATAATCAGTAATTTATACATTGACAGGTTCTGTTCCTATGTTGAACGCGCACTGCTAACAAATTTCTGACAAGAGTTCTTTATCCAAGCGCGGTACCTCATATTGAAAAGCCCTTAAGAGCTTATTAGACTCCTGTCGCACGTCTTGCACTCAAGAGTTAAGTGTTTCAGGAACATGATATTATACTTTATTAGGTTTACGATTTTACTCAGTTTATGGTATCCATAATATATTTCAGCGCGGTCTCTTGTGCTTGGATAGCGGCGTACTAACTTTAACCGACAGTAAATTGCAAAAATAATATGTACCTATGTTCTTCCGTAAAGAAGTGGGATATAAAACTCGAAGGTTACAAGGCTATATAACTCTTGGGAAAATAAATTGGCGGTATCAGTAATTTAGTACACTTATTAACTTTTTGCATTTACTAGGTTATTACTTATTACTAAAGCTATCGTCTGGTCAGGAAATGAGTAATGTATGTACAACGTACGCTCCAGGTGTATGATGAATTGTGTTGCAGTGCCTAAAATGTCTCCGGTGTTAGGAAAATTTTGTGTAGGTAGAGGGTACAGTTATGCATATAACTAAAATAAATCATCAGTTACACTTAGTATTTGCTAGACATTTGTACTTCCTCCGATAACCTAAAACAGGAGGTGAATATGATAAATGTACGTCATTTATTATAATTTATCGCATCCCGAAAACATATGGGGCGGTACAGTTCTGCGCTGACAATATTTAGTCGAATAGTTTCTAAATTTTCTACCTTATTTAGGAGGATGTAAAACTTAGAATGCGGCAAGGAAAAGCACCTGAAAAGCTATGGTATGGTTTGGTTTGGGTCATATGGCAGTTTGTTGCCATTCGAAATACTTTGACAAGTCTTAAGTTTCTTCTCTGTAGCCGGAGATCCTGTTTTCCCTTGAAGGCAGAGAGTTCGTTTTGCTTTGTCATTCCATTTTTCAACCATTTCTCCCATGTAGCCCTTCGTGAAGCTACAGCAAGTTTCTGGCTCGTAAAAAGCCGGCCTTAGAATCTTCTGTAGCAGGCTGTCGGCTTGTCTATTGCCCTCGACCCCTGTGTGTTCTGGTACAACAATGATACTTTGCTTGGTGATTTTTGGAATTGCAAGATGTTTTTTGTTTTATTAATAAGCATAAGATGCTTACCATATTGAAACTAATCTAAAAGATTAACCATTAATTTAAATCTGAATTCTTAAAACTAGGTACTTGTCTCTAATAGGCTATCGACTTATGTCCTATATTTACTTTGTCCTAAACAAAAAGCACCAACACTTCACTCACTGTGCTCTGATTTTTACACATTTCACTGATTAACTAATTCGAAGGGTTTAATTCTTTTTAGTCTTCTCACTAGATTTTGGTTGTCCAGTAGCTGCAGGGCCTCTACGTTGACGTGATGGCTTAGGCGAGATTCATGCTTAGTGGCGAATCTTTTTATCTCTTGGATAACTTGTGGGACACCAAGATCACGGTGCAGGGCACTATTCCGTATGTACTAAGGAGCGTTAACCATATTCCTTAATACTTTATTTTGGAAGGTCTGGATTCCTTGTATATTGGAGTTTTTCGCGCAACCAGAAAGCTGGATGCCGTATAACCAAATCGGTTTTAGTACTTGGTTGTAACTTGTAGTTTGTTCGGTACTGACAACTGAGAGTTTCTTCCCAGAAGCCAGTACAGGTCTCTGTATTTGAGGCCAAGGTATGTCCTCGATTCTTTTGTTTGTAAAGTTAATGTGGACAGATTGCAGTTCGTTGAGCTTGGTCTTCCATTTTTTGGTCCATTTATATATTTTATTACTAAGCGTCCTAATTGCAAGATGTGAAATTGATTTGATTGAAGTTTTGATGCCAAGGTTGGTTAATTATATTTTGTACAGATTTAAAATGGTCAGTTTCAATCCCTAACAAATCAAACTACATCCAGTTGTGAACGCTAAATCAACAGCCAAATACTGAAAGTTGTTCAAGTGTGCAAAAATAAAATATTTTATGAGAAATATGCAAACATAAGGGTTAAGAGAAAAACTGCCGTATCGTGAATGTGTGCGAATGGGAATATCCTCAGACAAATTGCTTGCAAAATCTGAAATACAAAAGTGAAACGCGATAAGAATATTGGCAAACACTGACCGAGAAAACGGCAGACAGAAAAGGGTGAGGGCATATTGACATTTCAACAGAAAACAGCTTAAAGCCAACTGCCTTCAAAGTAAAACAAACCAAAGCTCACTTTAAAGCTCCTGTAGCTGTTAGGGACATATGAATTGCAAAGTCTGACTGAGAGAATTTTTCTATTTTATCTACCGGCTTATTCGGTATTCAATACACGACGCGTATAGATCTTTCCGGGGGTGTTCGCCCCCTTACGCCCCCCCCCCCCACGTAAAAGGGACAGCAGTGGCGTAGATAGATTTCGTTCACCTAAATATTGGTATCGGTATTTCTTTAGTGTGCGCGTCACGGCACCCCAACATCGAACACTTGAAGTTGAATAGATCAACTAACAGCCCTTATATTCAGGGTACATTTTGCGATTTCTTAAGCATTTATTAGCAGTGCTGTTAAGAGTTACCGCTCATTTCTTATGAGCGTCAAGTTAAACAAACTACGTTAAGAAATCAATACATGGATGTGATCTTGCCACAAATGAAGTGTCCGAATTATTGAACGCTATCATTACCTTATTTTAGTTTATTCTAATAGAATATAAAGTAAATATCGCGTCACGTAGATATACTGATCGACCTGGTTGACATATACAGTAGATGTCTGGCGGCTCAGCATTTATCTTTGACACGGATTGAATACATAAAATTTTATTGCCTGTAAATATTTGAGTCCTGGAACAGTCTGTAGGTAGTGGGGTCGGCTTTTCCAAGTTTTATTTGAAACTTTCCAATTTACTTCTCTTGTGTATAAAATCAAATTATATTTGAAGTTTTATTATACCTACCTTTATTGATTTGATTATCTAGTATTTTTCTGATGAGCAGATATTAAATTTATTCATGAGGTGAATGCAAAGGGATAAGCTGTATACTTTACTCCGGTGTTGTAGACATTGTGAATTCATTTATGCGGCAATTCATCTCGGATATTAGCATTATTCTGTTTTGTATTAGTTTAAATTAATAAAACATGAAGGCGCGGCTAAAGGAAACAGATGCAGCGGGGGATATACCAGTTGCAACGGCATTGTCATCTAAATTTGGATCACGATCCACTATACCGGTCTGCTCACTTCGTCTCAAATTCGTTCATTTCTGCGCATGACGTCACTGCAAGAAGGATGTTGACACGGACACCCAAGCAACCAAATACACCCTTAGTTTTTGACTTCTGCGGGTGATTTTGGTTAACAAGTTGACAACCATGCCAACGCTTTAATTGTCAAAAAGGCTTGAACGTCACAACAACATATTGGCTACCATGGTAACGAACGCTACTTCTCGCAATGACGTCAGCGCATTAAATGTCATTACAAACGTGACAACAACATTTGGCTACTAAGGCAGCCATGGAAATTAACGCCATATTAACGCTACTTCCGCTACTTTCTCGCACTGACGTAACTTGTAGGCGTGCCCTATGCGCGTGAGCAGACCGTAGTAGTGGATCGTGATTTGGACCATAAATATTTATGGTTAAACCCTGATCATAAGATTTGCAGTTATCTACGTTTCTTTTCTGTGTTTCTTCTCATTTATATATTGTGTACTTGTTATCCACCTGACTGGAGCATTTCAGACCGCGTTCGGTAACATTGACAGTAATAAATTACAAATTCCTTCAGGAAGTCGAGATATTAAAAATGGCGGATGACGCGGTTATGAGATTTCGTCAAAGCGGGTATATTAAAGTTTTCAATAACCGTGACGCGGCGGCGTTATTAAATTTTCGGGGCAAAATGTCAGGAGCAGCGGAGAATTGTTTAAAAGAGGCTTATTTTTTATGACACAGACACGATAATTGTTGCGGCTTCTGTTGGCACGGTAGTCGCACAAATCACTTCTAGATTTTATTAATTCCCCCCAGTTTATGAATGACGCCTACGTCGGAAAACTGTGCGCGCAGCGCAAGCTCATTGCGAACTGGATCGCTACGCCCACATAGTAGGAATAGTGCCTTGTCTGAATAGTACCCCGAATGGTAGGAAGCGCAAAGTAGAGAGAAAGCCCTCCGAATCGTTTAAGGCAACTGATGCATCCACATTAAACTGTTCTTACACCTGTTTCAGGCGCGTATTTATCTTGGAATTGTACCATCACTTACGACACTCCTATGTATTAAGCCAGCCAGATAAATGCCAACCAGCTAACATCTTAATAACCACTCCCCAACGTCACACATTCTTAAGACGTTAAATGGATCAAACTACCTTATCTGGATTGGTTGTTTTTATCTTATCTCCATGAATAAAACTACTCAGAATATCTAAATGGCTATTCGTATGCTTCAGCTGTTCGTGCAGTTATCATGGAAACTGAGAATTACGAGTCAATTACTTAAGAATGATGATGGAATATCGGAGAGATTATTGGAATATTGTTTACACTGATAAGACATACTTAACTGTTAGTTACTTCTAAGTTACACTTAACAATGGAAATTAATAACGCAAAGCAAAATGAAAATGACTGTCATAGTATCGATGACAGTCGTGTTTTCTGTGGATTGGTGAGCTTTAATACAGTGTATGCCCTCCACGAGTACGAATCACTGCCTCACACCTGCGTGGCATGCTTCGCACTAGTCTGCGAAGAGATTCATGGGATATGTTTTCCCATTTCTCAATCAGGGTTTGTGTCAGTTCCTGTATGGTTACTGGTGGATTAGGGCGCTTGCGAACACGTCGGTTAAGCTGATCCCACACGTGTTCAATAGGATTCAGGTCAGGATTTAACGCCGGCCATCCCATGACCTGAATTCCAAGTTCTTGTAAGAAGTTTCTGGAGATGCCGGCGGTATGTGGCTTTGCATTGTCCTGCATTAGGATTAAATTTTGACCGACGCCATATGCAGCAGACACCACATGGTCCTCCAAGATGTTTTCCATGTAATTCATGGCATTTAGTCTCCCAGGAACCACAACAAGATCAGTTCTGTTGTCTATACTGATTTCAGTCCAAACCATCACAGATCCACGACCAAATCTATCCACTTCCTGTATAGTAGCGTTCACCAGGACGTCTATATTCACGTACTCGACCGTCGTAACGAGTTAAACGAAATCTGGACTCGTCTGTAAACAGTACAGGCGGCCAGTCACGAAGTTGCCAATCTCTGTGATCCAGAGCAAACTTCATTCGCGCTGCTTTGTGATGCTGCTTAATATTAGTTTCGAATTCGCTTCATTTAATGTTTCTAACAGTTTGAACAGAAATTGCTATTCCATTTGCTCGTCTTAGGTCGTTTAGGAGGTCTCGTGCTGGGGCAGTACGCAGACGTAGAGAGGAAAGGACAAGATATCGGTCTTGATTTTGTGTAGCTTTTCTATTTCGACCTTGTCCAGCTCTTATAACATATTGGTCAGTCTCCCGTAATTTTCTTTAGTTAAATATATTCCCTTAAAGCATACCAAATTTGATTTGCCTAGAACTAGTATTTAAAAAGTTACAGGTTTCGAAAAAAGTGTTCCCCTATTTTTTTGAGCAGTGTATTTATAGTTATTCAATATATATGTATTTATAGTTATTAGGACAGAACGTATGCCATGAAGAACAATTATGGTCAAATAAGGAGATGGAGCGTTTTTTAGGTGGCGCAATTCATCATTGCTGTAATTAAGGTAAGACGATATTGGTCGAAAAATTAAGCCTTATTTACTATATAAACTTTAATTTATTGTTGGTCGAATCACT
Source organism: Aphodius sticticus (assembly GCA_963966075.1). Lineage (NCBI taxonomy): Eukaryota > Metazoa > Arthropoda > Insecta > Coleoptera > Scarabaeidae > Aphodius > Aphodius sticticus. Next base: position 11,887,239 of record OZ014515.1, on the reverse strand, counting down.
TCAACATAAGATTTTGCAATTCCAATAGCTTAAGCTTTAGACTATCTAACTTTAAAAAAAACCTTTATGCGTTTTGTATCTTTCTAAATTTTTCAAGATTATAGCAAAATTTCTCTACCGCACCTGATCTCACTCTATATAGATTGTGTAAACTAGTTTCTATTTAGTAATGTGTAGTATACAAACAATACACTGTCTTTGTTTTTCAGGAAAATCGTACATTTTAGGTGGGTTGATATTTTCTCTCGTAAGCTTAAACTTTCCAAATTGACCTCAAATGGTCTTAAGACCATTTGAAGATTAGACTATAATAATAATGGAGTAGCAGATTCGTGGGCAAGATGAATAGGCCAGCCTGGTGGGTAATTGAAATCAGGTTCCCGGATTGCCAATAAGTAAAAATGACCAGGCGTAATGACTGGTAAACAAATTAAACGGTTGTTTTTTTTGTGGCGCTATTTACGTCCTACTTTTTTGTCTGCCCAAGCGATGTTTTGAAACGCTAACGATGGCTGACAACTTATTTACTCAATGTTCCAATCAATTCATCACAGTCGGAATCAAATCAAATCAAATTTATTTCGAAGTTAGGTTCGTGGTGAATTTGCCTGTTATGAAAGCCGACGAACAGTAACTAGACTTTCGTTTATCAGCGGAGTTGTTATTTTCCTAAAATAGTTTCTTAAAATAGCTATTTGTATAATGAATAATGTACATTCATAGGTATACAATATCTCTAGCTACATACAACACACATTTCACATAATTACTTTTGAGAGAATCCTATTTAGAGAAAGCAAGCCTCTCGGCCGGGTCTGATTATAACTACGGCATTATTAAATTGCTGTCATTTCCTGTAAATTTGATGCTGTCCTGTTGTGTGTACGCTAATACATATAACGTATTAAGGCGAATTTACACTTGACCCTACTCAACCAAATGAATTCAGACTGTAGATTCTAATCAGATTAAGGACAACATGAATCATGTTATAAAGGTAAAATATTAAGAGCTTATTGTGTCCCCACCTAACACGCACTTAACTTTCCCTCATATGATATCAACCTAATTATTTTCAACCTTTCGCAGCGATGGAACATTATAAAGCAGCACATTTCACGGAGCAAAATAGACGACTTTAAACTGTTGTTGTTCGTAATCCTAAATTAGGTGCCTCTTACATAATAGTAAAAGGCACGGCTGCCTCTTTAAATTTATAAGCAATCGTTATCTATAAATTGAAAATGCCCGAGATGGAACTTGATAATGAGCGGAGTTTCTTAAGACACAATTAAAGTCGAGTTAACTGCACGACAGCCATCAGGGCAGACAATGAAATTACTATTAAATTCACGGGGGAACTGAAGCGGGCGTAAACTGGTTGTAAAAATTTCTACTGACACATCCTATTAAGGAGCAAGCAAAGCTTTAATAACGACTGAGAATTGCTAGCATTTTGGTGGAGGCGCCGCGGAATTGCTGCTAGAAAATGCCACACAGAGTAATTAAATTCTTCTTCGCCATCATATTGCATTATTGTAACAATATTTGCGAGGAGAATAATTAAATAATTTCTCACCATACAACCTTCCGAGAGAATGTGAACGTAGTCATACACAAAAAGGAGTGAATTTCTATCCGAATATCAGTTGGTGGTATGCTAAAAATAGTTTATATACATAATATCCGAGTTAATTTATCTACCTGGTAGGTAGTTGAAAATAGTTGATATTCAAAAGAAAGTTTTCACAGGCGCTGTGAAGTGCCAGAGTGATAAATATCCTAAAAATTAATATTAATCCCTGGTTTCTAACTCCGTGTTGGAGTAAATAAGTTCAAAAATGATGGGATTTACTCCGTAACAACAACAACAACAACAGGCGCCATAATGTTGCCACCAAGTCGGTTCGCTTCACAGTTCGGTCGGTACTTGTGTTGTATACAGTGTCCCCCCCGATGCACCTAACTATACCTATAATGGACGTAATTTTTAATTTCTTGAGAAAAAGTCATTCTTTATAAAGAGTTTTTGATGTCCTAAAAAGTCGAAAGCCATTGTTAATATTTTGATTTAACATACCAGAGGTTAGAAAACACGAACATTTTAAATTGATGCTCAAATATGAAACTTGAATGTTCTATTTCCAATTTTACATCTCCGAGCAGTGAAAAGACATTACATAACGCTGAACAAAAAATTTAGAGACCACGATTATGATTGTTCAGTTGACAGTAATAACGGCGTATCCAAGTAATTTGTTGATAGAAGCTGATTGAAATTGACTTTAGAGCAAAGGGTTTATTTAGTTCTTTGTTACGGCATAGAGACGTGAGAAATATCAAGAAAAAAAGCGAAATGGCGAAGATGATGCAGGAGCTATTTTAGCTATTGATTCCGTGAACACTTGCCCTAAAAAATCGTTGAGGCAAATATCTCGAGACTTGAACATCAGTAAAAGCCACCTGCAAAGGAGCTTTTCAAATCAAAAATTTCATCCTTATAAACCAGTACTGATACACACTTTAGTAGAAGGAGATGATGCTCGTCGATTAGAATTTTGCCTATTAATGGGAGAACGAATTATGGTCGATAAATTTTTCTACAGAAAAATTATTTTTTTTTGACGAAGCGTCGGTTACCACAAATGAAGTTGTTAGTTCACAGAATTTCCGAGATTGGTCTCAAGAAAATCCAAATTTCCGTATTACAACCAATTCTCAAAAATATGTTTGGTGTGGGATTTATTACAAGAAATTAATTGGACCATGCTTTTTTGACGGTACTGTAAACCAAAACACTTATTTTGATACGTTGGAAAATTTTGTGCTATCTATTTTGGACGAAACCAACTTACAGCTCAGGTGTTCACTACACTATCAACACGACGGTTGTCTTGCTCATAGCGCATATCAAATCAGGGATTGGTTAAACAGACATCTTCCATGGATTGGACGATTCGGCCCTATAGGATGGCCACCACGTTCACCTGATTTAACGCCGCTTGATTTTTTTTCTGTGGGGTTATTTAAAACAGAAGGTGTATGCGAATAATTTTCATGATAATGTAGACATTCTAAAATTAAAAATTAGGGAAGCAGTAGACGAAATAAATGATATATCGGGAGTTTAGAAGAAGATGGAAAAACCTGTAGCTGTAGAAGGGGAACATCTGGAGGAATGTTTTGTTTAATTACTTTGTTAAAAATAAATAAAATATAAAAATTAGAATACAACATTGAAATTTGATATCTGGGCATAAATTTAAATATAAAACAACTTTTACCTATAACATTTTTGGTCTAATTCCGAAAAACCGATAGTTTACTCTTCGGCCAATTTAACATTTTCGTGTTTTCTAACCATCCTGTATGTTAAATCAAAATATTAACAATGGCTTTCGAATTTTTAGGACATCCAAAACTCTTTATAAAGAATTACTTTTTCTCGAGAAATTAAAAATTACGTCCATTATAGGTATAGTTAGGTTCATTGGGGGACACACTGTATATACACTGCGCAAAAAATAGGGGAACACTTGTTTCGAAACCTGTAACTTTTTAAATAATAATTCTAGGCAAAAATTTGGTATACTTCAACAGCATATATTTAACTAAAGAAAATTACAAAAACAATATTACAACTTTTAGTTACTTCTAAGTTACACTTAAAAATGTAAATTAATAACGCAAAACAAAATGGAAATGACTGTGTATGCACTCCACGAGCACGAATCACTTCCTCACACCTACGTGGCATGTTTCGCACTAGTCTGCAAAGAGATTATTGGGATCTGCTTTCCCATTCCTCAATCAGGGCTTGTGTCAGTTCCTGTATGGTTAGTGGCGGATTAGGGCGCTTGCGAAGACGTCGGTCAAGCTGATCCCACACGTGTTCAGTAGGATTCAGGTCAGGACTTAACGCCGGCCTTTCTATGACCTGAATTCCACGTTCTTGTAAAATGTTTGTATTTTCATGTGTGTAGGTATGTACCGTGTGGTGCATACCTACCGTGTTTAGTCAATTACTCGCACTCAACATTTTTGATGATATTTTTTAATACCAAAGCACTATTCCTACGACTTGGGTATAGAATTTATCCTATCCTCAAAACAATTTCATATCCTTTATTGAAGTTTTGCGGGTCGCCGCAAACTTCCAGAATCTGAAGAAATCTTCTCCCACCTGGTTTCTCGGAGGGAAAATCGCAAGAATTCCACGGTCAGCAAATATTTGAACATTGCGTTTCGACTGAGCTGTAGGGGGAAACCTATTATATTATATCATAATGGGAACCGATTTATCTGATTTAAATCACAAAAGAGAGCCAATTGTGAGAATTTAGACACTATGAGAGGATTATATTTTATACCCCTACACGCTTTCCGCGTCTTTCTTATTTTAATTAGTCGCAAAGGGCAGACTTGACGCAAGGAGATATAACCAAGTAGAATTGCACAATGCATAATTGGGATTTGACGCAAGGAGTTATAACGAAGTGGAATTGCATAATGCATAATAGGGCAGATGTTCTTGTCAGGTTGTCACTAAGAGTTAGTGACATCTTACTATTTATTAATGTACGTATTTATACGTATTTATTTAATGATTTAAAAGAAATTTAAATCCCTATTAAGTAGAATTTTCACATTTTATTGAATCATAAAACCATATATTGCAGTGGAATTAATAATATTATCCCCAAAGTTGTGGGTTATTTGTTCAGGTTCAACGATGGTTGTATTTATTAGTTTAGCTCACAATTTATTTAGAGCTGCAGCGATAAACCCACTGAACCGCCAACGCAGTTGTTGATAATTCCGTCCGTTAGTTGAACCGCAAACCAATTCATATCAAACATCACTTTCCATTTAACATCGCGTTTAACCGATATTTATATTCCTAAATATTTCGAACATATGTACATTTCAGCCCTAATTTAGTGTACCGAAAAATGTGAATTAATTTCAGCACAACAAACAAATGAATATACATTGCGCATTTACCATCAAAATTAGTGACCCAGGTGAATAGCAATCGGTATACCAGATGTTTTAAATTGTATTGAAATTGAACAGTTGTTTAACTAATAGTACCACTTATATGCGGGCGCCGTGGCGCCCGCTCGGTTGCGCTTAATTTTTAAGCAATCTAAAAATTTTTCGAGTCCCGGCTTTGGCTGACTCTTAAGGCCTGTTCAGACATACATAAGACAAGACAAGGATAAAACCAATGCAATCAAATGTACAATGTACGCATAAGCAGGGCTGGATTAACCATTAAGCACACCTAAGCACGTGCTTAGGGCATCAACGACAGGGGGGCATCCCAGGGCCGCCTTTACCACTAGGAAAAATAAAACACATGCCTGGAGCTGGAGACTTTTCTTTGTCAAAAAAATTACTGTTCTCTGTTTATTCAGTCACCCTTACACACGTTTAATGAAAAAAAAATATATAAGTAACTTTTCTATTTGCTGGAAGCTGGAAATTTGTACTATTACTAAGTGTGTATACCATATGCCATACCGCAGAGCAAAGCGTAATATTCATTAAACCATATTATATTTTAAAATTAAACATTTTCGTCAAATGCAATAACCATAACAATAATAATATTTTTCTATTTTATATATTTATAATAATTATAATTCCCTATCTCATTTTGCTATAATAGATAACGTGTTATTTTGCTTTCTATAGTCTGTTATACAGTGGACCCTCGCTTAACGAGCACATCTGATAACGAATAATTCGCATAACGAGCAAAAAAAATGTAAAAATTGACTCGCTTTACGAGCGATGTTTCACATAGCGAGTGACAAAGGCAGTGGAAGTCCAGGATTGTGCCTACTATACCAGCTGTGTTTTGCACTCATTCGACTCATTCCAGTAGCATCTTAGTGGCTGTTGTGTGCGTTTAGACATAATATACAGAGTGAATAAGTAGACAAAATCTGCTTGCTGATAGATCCCCTTTTGCTGAATAATAAATTCTTATAACAAAATGATCCATTGTTTGTCCCATCTTAAGTGATGATACGATAAAGTTAAGGGTTTGCTAGCTTGAGTAGCAGGCTTGGCCCTATGTATTTTGCCTTCCTTTGACCCATAAACGTCAATTTTTAGACTTTTTTTAAGTTCGTCTTAAACTACATATGTCTTCTTGTACGAACAAAAAATTTAAAAAAAGAAAAATTTCACATGTTGTTTTAAGAATTTGTTTTTCAGCAATAGGAGACCTGGCTGAAAAGGTTGTAAAATTTAAATACATCGGATCGTTTGTGATAAATTCAGTGCTACAAATTGCTGAGTGCTAATGTGCCTCAAAATGTTTCTAAATGTTAACTAAATAAACAATATTATAAATATTATAAACAATAAATATATATTGATAGTTAGTTTGTTGTTTTACTCTTGTTTGTCCATATTTGTTTACATTAAAAATAATACATTTTCACGGGAGGGGCGCAATTCCAACATTTGCCATGGGCGCCACATTAGTCCGTTACGCCACTGCTTATATGATTTAAAATTAATAACAGTATTAAATAATAATGATGTTTATTTACTTAAAAGAAACTATTAATCACAATAAATTTGGTTTCCTTAGTACTAAACTTATCAACTACTTAAAATTAGCCAATACATAAACTCGACATGATGTTTTAAAAAGACTTATCGAACTACTGTTTTTCATATCACTTGGTAGGCTGTTAAATATCTTCAGAGCTTTATAATAAAGTGAATTTTGCGTACTGCTTTTTGTATATTTTGGTAATCTGAAGTGGTCCTTTTGCCGAGTATTGTGTTCATGCTGCTGACTATTGTATGTTAAATAATTACTCATATAATTTGGGAGTTTATTATTTATGCATTTATATACCAAGGTGAGTGCCTGATAAATCGTTCCATGTTTACATTCAAGAAATTTAATTTATTCAAAATTGACTCCATACTGGTTATCCTGGTGCTTTGTAATAAAATTCTGAGCGCTCGATTTTGTTGTACTTGAATCTTTTTAATGTCTTTGTCTGTACACAAAAATAATATACTGCTGCAGTAGTTAAAATATGGTTCTATAATCGTATGGTACAAAGATATTCTAGCTTTTAATGTTAGTTTATTAGATATTCTTCCTAAGTAGCTAATCTTTCGGCTCACCTTTTTAACTATATACTCCATATTACTCGTAAACTTCAAAGTATTCTCTAAAATGACACCTAGATATTTAAATTCGTCCACTATCTCAACAACTGTGTTATCGATAACTATTTCTGGTGTAGGGTTTACTGAATTTATATTTCCCAATATCGTAGCTTTTGTTTTCCATACATTCAAACATAACTTATTTTCTTTATACCAATTAGATATCGAAACCAGTTCAGAGTTCAATGTCGCGAATACATCAGGTAAGTTATCTCCTGCAATATTGTATATTGTTATTAGTGTATCGTCTGCAAAAAGGTGCTTATCACAAGATTTAACTAGTGAAGCAACATCATTTATATACAAATTAAATAAAACTGGTCCCAGAACAGAACCTTGTGGTACCCCTAAGCTGTTTATTAATTCACTTGACTAATTTTCTCCCATCTTAACCTTTTGTCTCCTGTTTGTTAAATAGTTTTCGAACCAATTCAATTCTGTTCCTCTGATTACGTAAGTTTCCAATTTTTGTAATAAGTTTTGACGACAAATAGTCTCCAAAGCTCTTTTTAAGTCTACAAAAACTGCAACGATCGTTTTACCGTCTTCTAAATCTCCTTTCCAATTTGCCAATACCAGATTTAGGGCTCTCTCGCATGAATGCTGAACACGAAAACGTCACGGTTGGTCAGTAATAAATTAATTTTTATCCAAGTACTCACTGAGCTGTTGTTTAACAATAATTTCCATTATTTGTTCTAGTTTTGGTAACATGTTAATAACAGTATTAAAATAAGTGTATTGCGTTTGCGTTTGTAGACATTTATTTTTTTTAAGACATGAACATTTCCGTCCCACTTTCAAACTTTGGGAATTAACTAAAAGCAGTTTAAACTATTTTAAAAAACGACCAAATAATCAAAATTGAAATTTTAATTTTAAATTAAGAAAACACCATTCCCGACAAGCCCTATTGTGTTGAATATCAGGAGAAAGCTCATGTACCAATAACTCCAAAAACGGGATAACATATTATCATAAAATTTGGTATTTTCCTATAACTACATGAACATCGATTGTTCAAAATTTCATCAACATCCAAATTGGTGAGGAATAAAACTGTGTTGATTTGACATGGAATTACCTGTAACGAATACTAGAAGTATTCGATACTTCGAATTGTTGAAAGTAACGAATTGATTTCTTCTCCATACGAATTTATGATTTACACATTATCTTTAGAGCCCCCAACACTGTCATATTTAGCTGTTGACACGAGCAAAAAGCGTGAGTATACTGCAAACGCACTCGTTGCGGTAGAAAACCGTGCAAATCAGCAAAAGTTACAAACGGCGTGGCGCGATAATAAAGAAATATATAAAACTATGCAACGCCCACTTGTCTGAAAAATTAAAAGCCCAGACGAAAGGACACGGTGAGTGAACCGGGAGGTTCGCTGGAAAAGAGCCATTCTGGTGGCGAGGGTTTTTGCAGACGACGACTTGTTAACTTGTTGACTCTTTTAACATTCGAGCGCTCACGGAAGACCCGTCGTTTCGACCGTTTCTCCCTCGGATTTAATACGTAACATTTTTCATTTGCACAGCACGGTCGAGTTAATATAGCAGTGTCGCTATAGATGGCAGCGCGGTATGCGTCGGAACCAGTAACGCCAAAGGGCAAGCACACCGGCTGCCCACATGTTTAACATTTTTGCAATTAAAGCTCCTGTTTCGCAATTCGCCCCGCAACCAGAATTCTCAGCGTTCTTTCGTCCGTAATGGCGTTATCTGACTAAATCGCTTTATTTCTTCGTAATTTTAACTGTTGCTCCAGCTCCTTCACCATTAACGACATTGGAATGTGTTTGCTCTTCTTATTCAACACCGCTAAATTTTTCCTTGATTAGAACCGTCATTAAAAGTAAAATGAGGCATCTTAGTGAAGTGCAAGTTGCTCTTGCTGTCGCCTTTATTCAGCACTCTATTCGACATGTTAGCAGGGACCTTCGAGTTTCCTCTTCTGTTATTCAGCGTTAATGGAACCAGTTTCGGGGGACTGGCCAATATATTAGAAGAGCTGAACAAGGTCGAAATCGAAAAACTACTCAAAATCAAGACCGATTTCTTGGCCTTTCCTCTCTACGTCAGCGTACTGCCACAACACGAGACCGCGCAAACGCCCTAACACGAGCACATGGAATAGAAATTTCTGATGAAACTGTTAGAAACATATTAAAAGAAGCGAATTTGAAACCAAGAAGACCTGTCCGCGCACCACGCCTTACGCAGCATCACAAAGCAGCGCGAATGAGGTTTGGTCTGGATCACAGAGCTTGGCAACTGCGGCACTGGACGCCTGTACTGTTTACAGACGAGTTCAGATTTCGTTTAACTTATTGCGACGGTCGAGTACGTGTATATAGACGTCCTGGTGAACGCTACGCAGCCGCTACTAGACAGGAAGTGGATAGATTTGGCCGTGGATCTGTGATAGTTTGGACTGGAATCAGTATAGACAACAGAACTGATCTTGTTGTGGTTCCTGGTAGACTAACTGGCATGAATTGCATCGAAAACATCTTGGAGGACCATGTGGTGCCTGCTGCATATGGTGTCTGTCCAAATTTCATCCTAATGCAAAGCCACATACCGCCGGCATCACCAGAAACTTTTTACAAGAACGTGGAATTCAGGTCATGGGATGGCCGGCGTTATGTCCTGACCTGAATCCTATTGAACCCGTGTGGGATCAGCTTAACCGACGAGTTCGCAAGCGCCCTAATCCACCACTAACCATACAGGAACGGACACAAGCCCTGATTGAGGAATGGGAAAGCATACCCCATGAATCTCCTCGCAGACTAGTGCGAAGCATGCCACGCAGGTGTGATTCGTGCTCGTGGAGGGCACACACTGTATCAAACATCACAAATCCACAGAAAACCCGACTGTCATCGATACTATGACATTCATTTCCATTTTTTAGAAGTAACTAAAAGTATACCAAATTTGATTTGCCTAGAACTATTATTTAAAAAATTACAGGGTTCGAAAAAATTTTTCCCATATTTTTTTGAGCAGTGTATCATTTATGAAAATATGTTAAAACTTAAATTTGTCACCGTATGGCAACAGCCAGATTCTGAATAAAAGTAGCATTGAGTACAATTAGCTGCTTGAACTGGTATTTGCAGGGCACAAAATGATCTATAGTTCGATCAATGGATCTTTGCCTCCCTGTCAAAGTTAGCCGAATCTAGTTACGATGAGGTTGTCATACGATCACTCTTTCTACGACATGTGAAATTATTGACACTAACGTCGGACGTACGTCTTCCATGGCTAAGACACACCGTCTCGGATGCTAATGTTAGGTACTAATGTGTATAACAAAGACGGAGCTATAGTTAAATGTCGTTGAGTAGTTCGTAATTCCAGCGGCGTCGCTTTCATGGGTCCTGTCATTGTAAACTTCAAAATGCTAGGAAAGCGATTGAATTCCTATGCACGAAATCTCGTTGCTAATCTAATAGATTATTTTACAGCTGAAAATGCAAACAACGGTCCCTTAATTTCGCTTTAGGCCATTAATCGGGATTTATTTTTAATTTTTAAAAGTGTAAGGACGTACATCTTAATGGTCATCCTTACTTAGAGAGTTGCGGATGCATTAAAAATAAGTGTGAGGACTGTCACTAATATTAAAATTGCCAGCGAGGTAAATGAACCACTGTCTACCACTGGTAAATCTAGACCACGAAAAAAAAAACAAAAACTAAAGATCGTCGATGTCTGAAGATAGTCTGAAGATCGTGGCGCAAAAATGCAAGTTCGAAACACAATGTATGCTATTCCTCTTTTGGACAATATTGAGCGTTATTAATTTCAGAAAAACATGTTACAATTACATCTTTGAAGAAAGAGCTGCGTGAACGATCTCTTTTGAATTTTAGTTATGGGTCTCTACGAACACTTTTATTTCATTTAGGATTTAAATAAAGTATTAAAGCTGGAGTACCACAAGGTAGTGTACTTGGCCCAATTCTTTACCTTCTTTACACACATGATCTTCCGCAACTAAATGGTGTTACCGTTGCCACTTTTGCTGATGACACTGCTATCATGGCAGTAGATACAAATGTTGAAGGAGCAACGCTAAAACTGCAGAATGCCGTCAACAATATTAGTGATTGGATGCAACGATGGCTAATTGCATTGAACGAAACCAAATCCGTTCACATAAATTTGACCAATAAGCGAATACAACACGTTCCAGTGAAAATAAATAACACTACCGTACCCTACTCGAACACCGCAAAATACCTCGGTATGACGCTGGACACCAAGCTTCGCTGGAAAGCACACGTTAAAAAGAAACGAGAAGAATTGGGCATAAGATACAAGAAAATCTACTGGCTTATTGGTAGGAAGTCGGCTTTGTCGACATATAATAAACTCCAACTTTACAAGCAGATACTTAAACCTGTGTGGACCTATGGTATCCAACTGTGGGGCTGCACTAAGCCAAACAATATCGCCATCATTCAACGCTTCCAAAATAAGGTGCTAAGAAACATCGTGGGTGCACCTTGGTATATAAGAAACAGAAATCTCCACAGGGATCTTGAGATGGAATTAGTAACCAACGAAATTGGAAAGTTTGCAGAGAACAGACTTCTCCAGCACACGAATGTTGAGGCAATCCAGCTCTTGACAATTGTGACAGTGTGCGAAGACTCAAAAGAACTAAACCTTTTGAGTTGGTGAAGTGATGTTAAGAAAGCAGAGCACAGTGTTATGTGAGTGATAGGTGAACATAGCAGAGCAACGTGCAGTGTGTGAAGTTTAAAGCGTCAGCATCCAAACTAAATTTAAGTTACACCAATGGGGAACACTTAATATGGAACACTTTTTATACGTAGCAATTTAGGTTTGATTAATATAGCTAGATAGTCATCAGACTAGGTGTTATACACAATTACCTATGAGGTGATGTTAATTAATAAAAAGAAAATTAGGATTTAAGTTCAAGAAGGAACAAATAATAAAAATATAAGTAAAGATAGGAACGTAATTATGTAAATGCTTTAAATACAATGTATTTCCCCTGTTCCTTACTATGTATGCTTTTCCTGGTCTAATGTGTAAATATACTTAGTAATTCCCATAACTCAAAACACCATACTCTAGCCGAATTAACTTAACCTATACTTTAGTGCAGGGTTGATGGTTGTTGTTAGACAAAATTTATTTGACTACGCAACTGACTGAATGACAAGCGTGGATTGCACCAGACTACTGTCATTATTGACAGGGAGGCAAAGATCCGTTGATCGAACTATAGACTCCGTCATGTAATTTGGACTGTAAAATATACTTAACGCATTGTCGAGAAAATTAGTTATAAAAACTGAGAAGGTCATTAGTTAAGGTCATCATGCTTGTATGCGGGATTCTGCCTCTGAAGTGCTAAATTTCCCCCTCTATAAAAAAGGGACCCCACACGGAGAACGGGATATAAAAAACGCATTTTTTTTGTCTAAAATCCGCCCGCTGGTGAGCTCATTATTAAACCTCTATTTAAATAATGGTTTGTGAAATGTATTGTTAATAGATAGGGAATTTTTGAATTTATTTTGGTTGAAAAATAGTTTACGGGAGGGATGGAATAGTGGGGGAGGATGTATGAATGAGATATTGCACTTTTAGGTATGATTCGGGCGAAATTCCGCTGGTGGGGGAAGCTGAGGATTTTCTTGAATGAAGTGGGGGGGTTGGTGGTGGCAATTTGGGCACAGTACGCAACGGTAAGTACGCTCTAACCGTCTGCGTAAGGGGTGGGACTGAAACGCGCGCTGAGCGAGAAGTTTTGAGTTTGGAATGAGAGGGATGATGGGGTATTTGCCCAGGAGCAGCTGCCCTGCTACGGCAACCCCGATTGAGTTTCAGTCTTGTGTCGACACTCCTGCTATGCAGTCTTAACTTAATATCACTCCAAAATATACTCTGTGTACGTATTTATTGCATCCGACTGCTATGACCCAGCGTTGGTCAACTTGATGTCGATCAGAGAGCACCAGAACCGTCTAGCACAGTGCATAATTTAGCAACACGTACACCAGATTTTTTGAAAGTTTTTCCAAAAATTTTTTTGTCTCACTGAATAGTTTTTGATCACTGTAGTTTCACAGTAACTTTTGTATATTTTATAAACGTGAATATTTTCCTCCTTTTCTTTTTTTAAATTTGCACTGCACCTGTACTGAGAAGCACAACACGTTGTAAGGTAATTTTTTTAAAGTTATTTACCCCCACGCTTCGTCCCCCCCGTAATTGTCATCGCTCGACTTTTCAAACTTTTCTTTTGTATCCTTGTGCCTTTTCTTGTTGAATATTATTAAATTATTCTTTTCAACAACTTTTATTTTTTGTGTTTTTTCGCATGAATTATATTGTATTCCTATGCCTGAACAAAATGTAATTATTTCCATCACTTATCAATCTAATATCTAAATTACGTTAGAACGTAAGTTTAAGTATTATGTAGTTCCTTAAGTATTTTAGTTTTTGTTTCACTTCATTATCTCTGTTAATAAACGAGATACAACTAAACTGACACTAAAAGAGGGTCGAATTAAAATAATTATCGTCTAATTTGAATAAATAGAATTTAAACTGTGATTAGTATGGACTAAATTGGCACTTAGATCATTATTGACATAATGAATCAATCTTTTCAAATGTATTTCTGAAAATTAATTTTCCCGAAAATTCAATTCTAGGACATTACATAGGAAGAGTTTCCCGATAAGCGTAATTTCTACTAAGAGCGGAACTTGACAAAAGTTTTTTTGCTTGAGCCTAATATTGCCAGTCCTTAAAATTAGAAATTGTTCAACTTTCCAATTGGGCGGGGGTGGGGACCCCAGAAGTTTGTACGTGCGTAATTTGACGTGCCTCCAGTTGCAAAATATGCCAGCCGGCAATTGAAATAAATTGAATAAAACCGATAAAGTTTAAAGTTACATGCGAATAAGTGCATTATTTCTACTTTGGTTTCATAATAAACACATTATAACACTGTTTTCGGTTTTATAATGCACGGTTTTAACCGAAATTCATAATTTATGTATAAATTAATAACGCATTTTAGGAAAACGAATGACAGGATGACTGTTTGACGGACAAAGCAAACTCAAGGTAGAGGTTTGCTAGTCCCATTTCGTCTTGTCATAACATTTTTTTTAATGGAATCTTTTAATCCCGTAGTAAATCTTGGAAGCTCGACGACGTCGTTCTTCTGTCTTTAAGTACTAAATCTCGCACTGCTGTGATCCGCGACGATGAGTCGCTCCCGCTATAAAGAGCTTCACACGGGGTATATAGAACCCTTAATGTCCGTATTACCATATTTTCTAATAACATTTTATGCCAGAGTTTTGGATGACGGTTATACACGCCGCCCCGAGAACCTGGGTCGCCATATTTGCGTTTTTCTTTTGTCCCAGGTGACACCAGTTATTGTATAAGAACAAGCAAAACTTCATAATTTCATACCATTCATATTTATATAATGGTTTCATGTCATATTTATTCTGTGCTTGGTCGAGCAAAAAACTAATTTTCGTTTTTTACCATAACATCAAAACAGGCGGAATATGAAAACAGGGGGTAATTCGAGTAAATTAAAAACAATATTTTTATTTCTGCTTAAATTTGGTTCACAATAAGCAAATTACAAAGAAATTGTAATTCGCCAAATCGGTGGAGGCGCCGGAACAGTTTTTCAATTCATGTAAAAACGCGTCACGTGCGTAAATAAATTAGTTATATGATCGTATTTCATAAGTCCTCGTTTAGGCGTATGTATTAAAATAATTACCGCGCGGCTAAAATTAATTTGGAGGGTATTTAAGCTGTAATTTGTGGGAAGTAAATTAACATTTTTATTGCAATCGTTTTTGCGTGCATATTTCTTACGTAGCCGGCCCATCCGGCGGCGGCATTAACCCGGCCGGTATTTAATATAAAATTTTCATTCCATTCGCAATTAGTATAATGTGAAATGCAAATTAATTTCATCCGCGGAAGCGTAGTCGGGTTAATCCTATTTTAATATCGGCCGGTCAGTGCGAAAAGCGGGTAGGCGGCGACAGGTGACTTTTCCTGTTGTTCTCGTTTTGCGTTCTCACCGCGACGCGGCGCCAACGGCAGATGTTCGCAGAGAGTGCACTTTGCTCGGCGATGCGAGATATGGTCCATTAGGTGAACCCAATACGAAACAATACGTGCATTTTTCATCTGTCGCCGCATTGAATTGCTTGCCAGTTGCTTTCATCATTGACGTTTTTTCAAAGGACACAGTGAACATATTTTTAAATCAAATATCACAGGTTGCTTGGTTCATGGTTTTTCGCCTACGCACAAAAATACGGAGTTGGATTTAACACCGATTCAAACCAGATCCACCGTCAAAGGCAATGCTGCACTTCTTCTTTTCTTATGTTCCAATGGTAAGGAAACCTCTAATACAAATCCACATTAATGCATATCAGTTATATACAAAGCTGGGAAAAGTTAATCAGAAAGTTAACTTCATTAATTATTGATCCGTTAACGAAAACGTTAACTTCGTTAACCGATAGTCCGTTAATTTGTTACAAATGTAACGGAAGTTAACGTTAACCGTTAATCGTTAACTTTTTATAAAAAATATAGGTTATGTTGAGTGCCGATCTACCGGTGAGTATGCAACCCAAATAACTGAGGACCTTTCTTGCGGTTGCATATGTAAAAATTGTCTTTAGAAACTTTTTAAACTAGGTACAGTGGTAACTAATAGAACTACATTGCGAGATATAAAGATGAAAATATCAACTAAAGCTACTTTTATATCTATGCAGTTTAAACCTGCACTTTCAACAATGCAGTTTTGAAGAATCGCATGCAATTTTATCACAACTTGTACACCATTTACATCTGTGCAACTTTAGTAAATCGCATGTCTTGAACATCAGTGATTTTTATTTTTTGACAATAATAGTTGCTTTGGGTTGGTAGCAAACATAACTTTCATGCTTTGCTATTAAATTATTGATTACGCTTTTCTTCCACACAGTTTTTAAATCACAGCAAACAAGAACAAATATCGAAATGCGGAATAGGTTATGTTTCGCGTCTATACACAGTGGTGTCGCCAAATTTTTGTTTTAGACAAAAATTCCTAGATTGTTGCTATAAACGCACGCACTTATATATATATAGAACTGATCGAACTGATCCTAATTCCATGTACATAACTTGGTAATTTTAAAATGTTTCATAAAGTAAAACAAAAAAATCACATTGGACTTGACGGAGTTAATTGTGGGTTTAAATTGTACAGAATGAAGTAAGGGGGTTGGATTGGAGTTGAAACAACTAAAAACAAAACAACTCAACAAAGTAGTACGTCACACATGTAAACTAAACCAAGTCCGAACTTGCACATAATGCCTATGCAACCATTTGAAATATTTATTGATGATATTTCCGATTTAACGGACTTGAACTAACGGCTGATGAATGTAGCGGTTAGTCAGTCCGTTAATGGTTTTGAAAGTTAACTTAAAAATTAATTCGTTAACGAAAAATTTAACTTCGTTAATTAACGATTAACGGATTAACGCTTTTGTGCCCAGCTTTGGTTATATACATAATACAAATTACTTAAGTGACGAAATATGTATTAGTTTCACTGTCACTTCGTCCCCTGGTACACGGTGGCGGTAAATATGTCTCAAGCTGCAATATCAGTAACTATTGGTTGCAAATTATATCTTACATTGCTTAGAATATGTCATTGTACAAACTGTGTGGCACGTTGTGCCTTCTCTCACATATATGTAGTGGATTCTTTACCAAAAACGGCTTTAAATTTTGGTTTCCAGTTTCCGTAATGTTTATGATGTATATCAACAATTTTTAGGATACAATCAACTGATTTTTGGGGAGAAATCACTGCTTTTTGTGTATGATTAACTACGTGCAAATTCTCTCCGTAAAATGTTTATTGTGTGGTCTGAATAAAACTTTACACATGATTAATACCGGGTAAGCAAAATGAGAGTATATGTCTCGAAAACTATAACAATTACGGCAAATGTGGATTATGAAAAATTGTTCGGGGTTATGTAAGTCGTTTCAAATATAAAATTTTTGTAATTTTTCAGACTTTAAATGCCGATAGTTTTAACATTATTGGTCGTAGAAAGGAGCGGAAACTTGTTCACTGTAGGAAATTACAATTCAGTTCCACAAAGGTTCATGAAGTTGATGTAACAAACAGTTTTTTTTCCAAAATATGCTAAGGTTATTATTAGCTTAGATTTTCAAATTCAAGCAATAGAAATTCTCAACAAATTGCTTTTGTGGTTCATTCCATTTTTATTAAGTTATACTGTCGAGTTATGATGTATTGCAAATGCGGCATGTTCGTGTTTAACTGGCTTAGCAATAATTCCAAGCGGATTACCAGTCGGAGCGTCAGTTTCCGGTCCAATTAGGTGACAGGTTGAAAGATTACGTATTGGAACAGTACGTGCCCACAATTCGATCACATATAATCCTATTATTGCCCACCATTCTCCAGAAATTAATCCGGCGGAACTATGTAAGATAATGCCAGGCTTGTCTATATACACGGACCAACGCCGTCCCGCTGCAACACTAACACATCTCCCTCTCTCTCTCTAACTCTAAGGAGTCCCGAATTAGCAATAATTAATTTAGAATATGAACTGTGCCACCCAACCAGCGGGGTTCCAGGATTATAGAAATGACGTGGGTCGGACAACACCTCTAATAGCTCGTTTTTGGTCGTGACGGTTTACTATGAATACCAACAATACAGAAAGCACGCCCATATATATATTCTTTGAAATTTGTATTTTAAAAATCCAACGTACAATTTTTGTTTGTTCATTTTCCAATCAATAGTTTCTTTTAACATTGCTCTGTATTTTCTGATAGATTTAATCTCCTTGAAAATTCATCTTCAGGGGAGGTTCTCATGTAGAGACCTAAAAAGTAGATTAAATTTGGGACAGTTTTCAAACAAATTGTAAGAGATATCAATATTTCTTCTTTTCCTATGTATTTATTATACTTTAGTGTATAAAAGGAAATTATGCCAAAAAAAAAACTATATATACAAGAAGTGGATACTGTTGTAGGAAATCTCAGGCCCTGCGCGGCGTGCTTGTCTCAACGACGTGCACGATAGCTCCTATGTAAATAAACAGAAATGGAAATTTCCAAAGCGTTGTGAAACTAGATGAAAATAGTTGGAGGCTAATCCAACATTTAGTTAAAAAAGTCGAAAATTGTCAAAATGGCTTAAGATTAATATTTCACTCTTTTTTCGTTTTCAAATCAGTATAATTAATATAATTAATTAAAAGATTCACTTATTATGAGGTTCAGCCTCCAATAGAAAGTAGTTTCTCTAAGGGGAAAAAATAATAACTCGATCCGTTCAACGATTTAAAAGTAATCGCGCATGCCAGTTTGTAAGATCGTGTTTCTAGAGAAACGCGTCGTATATCGGTGTAATAATCTCTACAAGAGAAGGTAGAAACATTGTACTTTTTAAAACTCCTTTTCTATACGAATTCATCCAAATATAATAATTTACTCAACATAAGCACCTAGATCTATACGTTCTCTTTACTGTATCCAAATTTCACATTCCTACTTTAAAGCATTACCGAAAATTATCACTTGATAAACATATTTCTTTGCGGCGCCTTAATGTAGGAAATTTCGACCGGAAAATATCATTGGCTATAAAACCGTAAAACTTGCGAGAATCTAAAAACTGTTTCAGTGGCATATTTTATGCACTTCAAGGTTACAAAATATGAAAGAAAAAAATTTGTTTTTTTTTTCAACCGGTTACATGAGAACCTCCCCTTAAATTCCTCATCAATATCGCTGGGTGTCCAAGATCGACCAACTTAATAGTTACACGTTGATTCAGGATAGCAATCTCAATAAAACTTCCTACAAGGAATACCCGGAATAAACTTCTCTGCAAACGTCACTTTGACACTTCTCCGTTGTCTTGTTTGATTGTGGACGTAGATAAAGTCGACATGACCGTCGATATATTGCTCTCGGTCGACATATACGATGTCTATCGGTAAATTCTTCCGTCAGTACGATGTGTTAAGGGTTTACATGCGCTGTCCTGACCACATCCAAACTTAATGAAAAATACTTGCCCAACTTTATATTATTTGTTCTGTGATTGCAGGTACAGGAATCCTGACCCTAGCGTCTTTAAATCAATGTTCCATTGGCCTAAGAATTCTGAAGATAATGTCTGTATATTCGCTGTAATTTTAATCGCCATACCCTTTTTAGACTTTAATATCGATTTTATCCGAAAACTAATTTCCACACTGTATAAATTTTGCTGAGTTTGGGGATATTTGACAGCTTGAGCTGCAGGATGATATTAAGCCATTACCGGGCACAACAAAGTTTGATAATCGCTGGACCATATGTTTTCGAGGATAGCATTACGTAGTCTATGCGTTTCTTTGGGGAGGGCATTTTCCTCCTCCCCCACTCCGGTATATTTACATGCAGAGCCCGGTCGGAAAACGTGCGTGCCCGAAGAGGAGGGAGGATTTTCCGGTTTCATTTGATCTCCGTTTGATGGTGCATGTGCTTTGCCGACATACAATTGGGTTCTTTGTATAACGTTTCATTGGCATAAAAGAACTCAATGGAAATTTTTACGTTACATCAAAGGCATGTCTTTATTACACCGGTAAGTCGTGACGTTTTATTTCGAAATATTGACTCCAATCTGCTCCGTTGTTGCGTTCTATAAAAATTGACAGAACAATATTGCAAAGAAAACGTTGTATAGTTACTCAAATATCCTGCAGAATAAAGAAAACAATCTGCAAAGTCTTTGATCTGCAGGCTTTACCTTCTTTAACTTTAAATTTAATTTTAAAATCAATTATACGGTGTGTTATGTCTTGTAATAAATGGCGTCTTATAGGGATGAAATCCGTAAGCATGTCGAATCACTCTCGTTGCAATATTGAGCAAAAAAAATCCCAGCGGCTGTGCGGGTCCAAAATAGAAAAGTGATTATTTTGCCACCACCGCGTCGTATTTGCTGCTGTTCTCGGGGGGATTTGGCCTACCCGGGACGTCATGTTATTTTAGATGAACGGCCCTTGATAGATATCCGAAGGTTTCATTCATTTTTCCTCCGCACAGTCAATTGACAGGTTTTTCTTCCTTCTTATTTTCGCCATCCGCGCCCACTATGCCACACTGTCATATCCAGCGGCCTCAGCACGGCCCACTTTCATACTCTCATGTGTTGCACGACCCGCAAAACTTTTGCTCCACATTTTACTTGTTTTTGTCCACAATAAATCAATATGCAATTCTATAGCACGTAACAACCAACCGTAAAATGTTCGAGAATTATGATAATTACTATATATTATTATTATACCTGTACTCTAAATCTATTACAATTCATGGCAAGCAGTTTTAGTGTTAAAATTATTGCTATCGCAGCGGGGCTTTTGCAATAAATTAATGGAGACAAGTTTAGTGCCTCTAAACCGTGTTGAATCTCGCCCAGCTTTTAGGTTAAAACAACATTTGGTTAACATTTCGCCTACGATTTAGGTTGTTATTAACTATGAATATTCATGGAAGGGTATTTGAGTTGGTAACAACGTTTTGTACTATAACTTATCATTAGCCATTATAAGGCAAAGTGATACGTTTTGTTACTATATATTGGTATGGTATGGTATTGGTATGGTACCCGGGACGTCATGTTATTTTAGATGAACGGCCCTTGATAGATATCCGAAGGTTTCATTCATTTTTCCTCTGCACAGTCAATTGACAGGTTTTTCTTCCTTCTTATTTTCGCCATCCGCGCCCACTATGCCACACTGTCATATCCAGCGGCCTCAGCACGGCCCACTTTCATACTCTCATGTGTTGCACGACCCGCAAAACTTTTGCTCCACATTTTACTTGTTTTTGTCCACAATAAATCAATATGCAATTCTATAGCACGTAACAACCAACCGTAAAATGTTCGAGAATTATGATAATTACTATATATTATTATTATACCTGTACTCTAAATCTATTACAATTCATGGCAAGCAGTTTTAGTGTTAAAATTATTGCTATCGCACCGGGGCTTTTGCAATAAATTAATGGAGACAAGTTTAGTGCCTCTAAACCGTGTTGAATCTCGCCCAGCTTTTAGGTTAAAACAACATTTGGTTAACATTTCGCCTACGATTTAGGTTGTTATTAACTATGAATATTCATGGAAGGGTATTTGAGTTGGTAACAACGTTTTATACTATAACTTATCATTAGCCATTATAAGGCAAAGTGATACGTTTTGTTACTATATATTGGTATGGTATGGTATTGGTATGGTACCCGGGACGTCATGTTATTTTAGATGAACGGCCCTTGATAGATATCCGAAGGTTTCATTCATTTTTCCTCTGCACAGTCAATTGACAGGTTTTTCTTCCTTCTTATTTTCGCCATCCGCGCCCACTATGCCACACTGTCATATCCAGCGGCCTCAGCACGGCCCACTTTCATACTCTCATGTGTTGCACGACCCGCAAAACTTTTGCTCCACATTTTACTTGTTTTTGTCCACAATAAATCAATATGCAATTCTATAGCACGAAACAACCAACCGTAAAATGTTCGAGGATTATGATAATTACTATATATTATTATTATACCTGTGCTCTAAATCTATTGCAATTCATGGCAAGCAGTTTTAGTGTTAAAATTATTGCTATAGCAGCGGGGCTTTTGCAATAAATTAATGGAGACAAGTTTAGTGCCTCTAAACCGTGTTGAATCTCGCCCAGCTTTTAGGTTAAAACAACATTTGGTTAACATTTCGCCTACGATTTAGGTTGTTATTAACTATGAATATTCATGGAAGCGTATTTGAGTTGGTAACAAGGTTTTATACTATAACTTATCATTAGCCATTATAAGGCAAAGTGATACGTTTTGTTACTTTATATTGGTATGGTATGGTATGGTAAGGCTGGGTCGTTTAGCGTCTGTGCCTTTCGATATACTTTGACCTAAAAGATCTTTTGTGTTTCCCTCACATATTAGAGTCCTTCGCCTTTTCACAAAGTCAGTGATTTTTCGAGGAGTAAGTTGTGTCAAGTGGTTTTGTCTTGTACGCATTGGATCGTCACATTCGCACAATAGGTGTACCGCTGTCTCGGGGGACCCTCCGCAGAATCTACAGTCTACGTTGTTTGCCCGTCCAATCTTTGTGTGATGATATCTCAGTGGACAATGTCCTGTAAGGAGACCTGTAACCAGCCGAAGGTCTGTTTTTTTTTTGTTACTGGAGATACTGTCTGGCTTTGGATACTATATATTACTACTGTATACACTGAGACCCTTTAAGATCTGAAAGATTCCCAATTTCGAGATATGGGTGCAGGACGGAAAAATTCATACACAGATTGTTCATGAAGTCATACATCACTTCATCATTGATCATACCTTCACAAAAACAAACAAGACCTCCATCATATTGCACGGGTAATTCCACATAAAGTCATTGTTAATTTCACCTCATACTGCCCAGCTCCAACAGGAAAGGAAGACATAACCTAACTATGCAGGCTAATTAGCCGTAAATGAAACGCTGCAAGCTCCAATTATATTATCAATTAATTCCCACACCGAAGGCGTCGTATTGCCATAATCTGGCATAATACGGCCCACAAAGTGTTAACGGTGTCGTTGAAATTGATAGGCCGTTCCGCCCTTAGATGGGGGTGGCTTTCGGGGGAGCTACCGATTTTATTACGCGCTGCAGGTCTAATTTCAGGCTGGAGATTGAAAAGAAAAGCCGCAGCGGAGCGGCTTTCCGATGTTCCATTTTTGCCTCGCTCCTCTGGAGTATTTTAAATCAGTTTTCGTATCGATTGGCCGGCCAGTGAAAGGAGGCAACGTATTTATCACTGCAGGGGTCACCTGTTACATCGCAGTGTCGCAAAAAAAAAGCAGGCGCGCGCTTGGTTACGGCACGCCAACTCTTTTCAAAGGTGACATCATCACGCCCAATGCTTTATTAATATATTGCACGGTTTGTATTATAAACGATCTGCGGTGACAGGTTTTAAACAATGGATTTGGTTCATTTCCTCTCATACCCTTTTTTTTGAGTTAGTATATTGCGTACTAGCGAAGCTAAAAAGCTGTTCATTCAGGTCACTGTCATTCGATATCATTGGCACTCATTTGGACTCGTTATCCCTTCGTCTTTTTGTTATCTCAATAGATAAATATTTCCAGGTAGATGTTTCATCACACTAGACCATCTTCAAGAATGCTGAATTAAAACTATGCATGTTGATAACAATCCAATAACTGCATAGTTACATACTTTGATGTCCCTTGTTTTAATCTTCAAAGCCATCATCGGCCAAGTTCGGATATCAAAGTAATATATCCACGCTTTGGTGCTTCCTATGGTGCCACTGAAATCGTTTGATGTCCGGGATTGAAAGCGACGGCGCAGTTTTTCCTTCAGCAATTTGCTATAGTACACTGTCAAGGGCGGGTGACTAAAAAAATGAACAAATTGACTTCGTTGAATACAGATGACATGATGGAATCACTTTCATGCAGTTATTTGTCTTTGGGAAAAGCAATTTTCTCGAGAAAAGGCAATTGGTTTTTTTATTATTTGGTTCGTGATGATTTCGAGGTTGAAGGAATTGGTGGCTAAGCCCCATAAATGAAAGGGTATAACAACGCTCTCTTTCCAGCATTCGCATCGTGGTACGTATGAAAAATATAACAAAGAAACACTTCAACGTCAATGTTGCAGCTTTGAAAGCTTTACATTTACTACTTAGTTACTACCGTTTGTTACTCGTTTAGTACTTAAGTACTCACAACTAATCTTTTGTTGGCAGAGTCTTCGGGCGCGCAGTTCTTACAGAGAAACACTTTAACAGGGGATGCCTTTATATTCACATTGTTCCTTGGTCGCATTTTATTCATGGAGGCTCCTGAATGGCAACGTCGGGCAGCCTGTGAGTAAGATCTTATTAACTGAAGTTTGTAAGGAAATCTCTTTCATAGACGTCGATGGTACACTATATTCATCAAAACCGTGGTCTTCCCTTGTCAACATTTTAATTAGCGTGGGTAATATTAAGTTTCTAACTGATTAGGTACTTGCAAAGCCTATTTGCAAAGACATGCAATACGATGCTCTCCTTGATAATGTACCATGCTCTTGAATAACATTGGCTTGTTAAAACCACAACTCCTTGTCGTACACTAGCCTATAGTTGCTCCAGACTTAATTCCTTGAACTTCACTCTTGAAGTTCAAGGTCTTATAATCATACAACGTCATTTCAAAAGGGCCTCTTTTTCATGAAGTACTTACTGACCCTTTAAATTGTTACTTTGTTGCTGGTTGTGGTTCGAAAAGGAAATTAATTGCAAAGGGTGTTGAACAAAAGTTAATTTGATATATGGCTATATGAGAGGGGAGGCTCTTGTAAATTTATGCCCGTACTTGAGGGATAAATACTCGGTATTTTTTTAAATTAATTAAGGCTTAGATTGATCATCATAAAACACGAGGATATAGTGTAAGCAGGGCCGAAGTCAGGGGTCTTGAGTTGGGTAGCACAACAGGTAATATCAACATTAATTAACTGCTTAGATAGTCTGACCCGATACGAAAAACAATAGGCTTGATTTACACAAACCCCAAGGGAATTTAAATTAAAATTTCAAGAGACGCGTTGAATCCAGGCGTCGACCTCGGTAGCTCGTACCATGCTGGAAAGCTGGGGGTGTCGACTGGCTCTGTATCCCAGTAATTAAGCAGGCCGTCCTTGGATTCATTCCTGGGGCGCGCGCGATGTCAAGTTGTTTTAAACTATCTCGAAATGTCAAACTTCAAAGTAACCGCCAATTCAAAGAGCAGTTGATCATGCATTAACTAATTAGGCTGGCAGCCACAAATTGAATTCTAATTTTAAACCCCTAGTCCGTTTAGAACTGAAACTGATCTCGCCAACTTTCACCCCTGCATGGTTCGACATAATCAATTTCCACTTTATTAATTTTAATTAACAGACCCGACTCCAGACCTTTGGCAAACCATCATACCTTGGCCATAATTTACTATAATAGTAATAAGTAATAATAAAAACAATAATAATTCATTTTCAAATTTTAGAAAACAGTATTCAGTCTGTAGACTGTAGTCTGTAGATTGACTATATTAAGTATCATGTTGAAATATCATTTAAATTGACGAAACTATTAACGTTTTGAGTTTACTATAATCAAATTTCTGCGACGTGTGTCGGATTGCATTTGGCTCTAAACCGACATAAAAATGCCTGCCGGTCACTGGAAAAGCCGCAGGCTATCCACGTGCGAAAAATAAAAATATACTTCATTTATACTTAGCAAAAGTCTGTTACAAACCAAGGGTAAGCTACAGAAAATATTGGCAGCATTGGGCTAAGTCAAATTATTAGCTATTGTTATTACCTTTCTATGGCGTTCTACTTTTATTGTTTATTTCATGCTTCTAATGTCACTGGAATAAGTGTTATTCATTATATTTACAATCTATGTTTTTCTCTTCCAATTTCTCACGCCTTTATGGCGAGAAGATCTCAATGGTTGTGAAACTAGCTTTCCTCAAAATTAGTTGCATTATTGTGCATGTTGTGCATGATTGAAATGCATCAAATGTTATAAACTTCATTTAAGGGTTGCGAAATCCTGCTGTAAACCAAAGCAAAGCTACAGAAAACCTTAGCACTATTGTGGCTAAGTCAAATTAATAATTATTGTTATTATATTTTATGGTGTTCTACATTTATTGTTTATTTCACGTTTCTCGTGTTTTTGAAATGAATCATATTTATTATTATTACAATCTATGGGTTTTTTCTCTTCCAATTTCTCACGCTTTTATATGGCGAGAAGATCTCAATGCTTGTCAAACTAGGTTTCTTCAAAATTAATTGCATTATTGAGCATGTGTGCATGATTGAAATGGATCAAATGTAATAATAAACTTCATTTATGGGTTGCAAAATTCTGCTGTAAACCAAAGCAAAGCTACAGAAAACCTTAGCACTATTGTGGCTAAGTCAAATTATTAATTATTATTATTATATTTTATGGTGTTCTACATTTATTGTTTATTTCACGTTTCTCGTTTTTTAAATAAATCCTATTTATAATTATTAGAATCTATGGTTTTTTTTCTCTTCCAATTTCTCACGCCTTTATGGCGAGAAGATCTCAATGCT
This sequence comes from Aphodius sticticus, assembly GCA_963966075.1. Lineage (NCBI taxonomy): Eukaryota > Metazoa > Arthropoda > Insecta > Coleoptera > Scarabaeidae > Aphodius > Aphodius sticticus. The sequence continues at coordinate 11,860,689 of OZ014515.1, read as the reverse complement.
TGTCAAACTAGCTTTCCTCAAAATTAATTGCATTATTGAGCATGTGTGCATGATAGAAATGGATCAAATGTAATAATAAACTTCATTTATGGGTTGCAAAATTCTGCTGTAAACCAAAGCAAAGCTACAGAAACCCTTAGCACTATTGTGGCTATGTCAAATTATTAATTGTAATTATTATATTTTATGGTTTTCTACATTTATTGTTTATTTCACGTTTCTCGTGTTTTTGAAATGAATCCTATTTATTATTATTACAATCTATGGGTTTTTTCTCTTCCAATTTCTCACGCTTTTATGGCGAGAAGATCTCAATGCTTGTCAAATTAGCTTTCCTCAAAATTAGTTGCATTATTGAGCATGTTATCAATGAATGAAATGGATCAAATGTAATAATAAACTTCATTTATGGGTTGCAAAATTCTGCTGTAAACCAAAGCAAAGCTACAGAAAACCTTAGCACTATTGTGGCTAAGTCAAATTATTAATTATTATTATTATATTTTATGGTGTTCTACATTTATTGTTTATTTCACGTTTCTCGTTTTTTAAATAAATCCTATTTATAATTATTAGAATCTATGGTTTTTTTTCTCTTCCAATTTCTCACGCCTTTATGGCGAGAAGATCTCAATGCTTGTCAAACTAGCTTTCCTCAAAATTAATTGCATTATTGAGCATGTGTGCATGATAGAAATGGATCAAATGTAATAATAAACTTCATTTATGGGTTGCAAAATTCTGCTGTGAACCAAAGCAAAGCTACAGAAACCCTTAGCACTATTGTGGCTATGTCAAATTATTAATTGTAATTATTATATTTTATGGTTTTCTACATTTATTGTTTATTTCACGTTTCTCGTGTTTTTGAAATGAATCCTATTTATTATTATTACAATCTATGGGTTTTTTCTCTTCCAATTTCTCACACTTTTATGGCGAGAAGATCTCAATGCTTGTCAAATTAGCTTTCCTCAAAATTAGTTGCATTATTGAGCATGTTATCAATGAATGAAATGGATCAAATGTAATAATAAACTTCATTTATGGGTTGCGAAATTCTGCTGTAAACCAAAGCAAAGCTACAGAAAACCTTAGCACTATTGTGGCTAAGTCAAATTATTAATTATTATTATTATATTTTATGGTGTTCTACATTTATTGTTTATTTCACGTTTCTCGTTTTTTAAATAAATCCTATTTATAATTATTAGAATCTATGGTTTTTTTCTCTTCCAATTTCTCACGCCTTTATGGCGAGAAGATCTCAATGCTTGTCAAATTAGCTTTCCTCAAAATTAGTTGCATTATTGAGCACGTTGTCAATGAATGAAATGGATCAAATGTAATAATAAACTTCATTTATGGGTTGCGAAATTCTGCTGTAAACCAAAGCAAAGCTACAGAAAACCTTAGCACTATTGTGGCTAAATCAAATTATTAATTGTAATTATTATATTTTATGGTGTTCTACATTTATTGTTTATTTCACGTTTCTCGTGTTTTTGAAATGAATCCTATTTATTATTATTACAATCTATGGTTTTTTTCTCTTCCAATTTCTCACGCCTTTATGGCGAGAAGATCTCAATGCTTGTCAAAGTAGCTTTCCTCAAAATTATTTGCGTTATTGAGCATGTTGTGCATGATTGAAATGGATCAAATTTAATAAGCTTCATTTGTGGGTTGCGAAATTCTGCAGTAAACCAAAGCAAAGCTACAGAAAACCTTGGCAGTTTTGTGGCAAATTAAATCAAAGTCAAATTATTAATTATTATTATTATATTTTATGGTGTTCTACATTTATTGTTTATTTCACGTTTCTCCTGTTTTTGAAATGACTCCTATTTATTATATTTACAATGTACGTTTTTTGGCAGCATTGTGGCTAACTAATATTATCAGTTATAATTATTATGATATTTTTATGGCGTTCTACTTTTATTGTTTATTTCATGTTTATAATGCCTTTCGAATGAATCATATTTATTATATTTACAAACTACGTTTCCAATTCCTCACGCGTTTATGGCGAGAAGATCTCAATGCATGTGAAATTTGCGTCCTTCAAAATTAAATGAATTATTGTGCATGTTGTGCATAATAGAAATGGGTCAAATGTAATAAACCTGAATGTAATTGTAATACAATTGTATTAAATTTGAATTACGCCTGGAATCACACCAATTGTAATATGCCGATCTATTTAATATACGGTATTGTAATATTGCTTGCGGGCGATTTTGTACATGTGAAGGTTAATACTAGAAAATAGTGTATTCAGAACTCGTTTGATAAAAAGGAGTGCATTTTACGATCATATGATGTCCCACAGAAGGACTAGTGGAATATTTCTTATTGTGAAGGGTTCATCACAGTACAACAGTCCCGACCGTTGCCGTCAAAAGGTTCTCTCGAAATTGTTGACGTTTCAGCTGTGGCTGAAACGGCTGCAGGAACTCTAGTACCACAATAATTGATTAACGTTTCCAAAAGGCCGACCGGCATAAAAACCAACTGTTCTGGAATAATAACTTAGTACAGTAGCTCGACTTCTTTGTATGTTACGGTACATGTTTCGGCGAAATTGGAAAAGGGAAAAAAGGGGAAACGTCCCATATAAAAGCCAAACTAATAACATTAACTAAGTGATTTGTGATACTCAGTTAGTAATACCTTTTTTATTTCCCCACAGTATCCCGCATTTCGCTATATAGCCACTAAGGCTTGATGTATATCTTTAATCAGTGTAGTGTCAATTAATTTGTCGTTATCGTACCTTATTTTGATATATTAATCTGCGATAGTATTGAGAAGATTGATAGCGCTGTGCCAATACATCCTTGACCGAATATTATTTCGCAAACACGGCCCCATATCTCGGTCTATCAATACAAACAATATGGCTTCAAACATCGTAGTTTTCCTATATGCTCCCAACATACAAAGGGAAAACATACAACCATCATAGCGTACGATGAGTACTACAAGTAGAAGTCTATAGATAGCTTCCTCAGCCTGCAGTTTATTGACATATACCCTCGGGGCTTTTGGAACTTCCAACGTCTCCTTACATGTGTTCTGGTTGCCATTTTCAGATGCATTCAGGGTTCCTACTGAATAGCGTTTTACTCCTGTTGGCGATTTGCCAGTCTACAACCTGTTTTCCGCGAGGCGGTAAGGAATACCATTCCAGTGATGTCCCACACGCAAAAGACTCCAGCGGGGAACCCAGCTGCGAAGAACTGAAAGCCATGTGGAGATTCTCAAAGCGACAGTCACGTGCCGCTGAAATAACGAATGAGATACCAACGTATCGAGATCCGTTCTCGTATAACTTATGGGAACCACCGTACTATGCCCGTTCAAGAAGTATTGGAGGGTAAGTTGACCACTTCATACAACAAACAAACACAAAAGTAACTAAAATTGCTATGTGGAATAGTTTTCTCTTTAGATGTAAGGAACATGAAAGATCGTTTTTGTTTATCAGGTCTTCAGGAAAGGATTTTCGTTACTTTCGTGTGTGTCACGCAAGCAAGCGCTCGAGTGGCATTGAAAAATAAATACATAAGTAGATTCCCGAATTCCTAGGTAGTTTCCGCATGTTATTTGCCGAAAACTTCCCACTATGGAGACGCCCTTTCTTAGAAATGGGAGCTTCTGAAAGTTTCGTTGTTTGCAACTGAAAAACTTCTGGATACTTTATTGAAAGGAACAGATACGTCGTTGTTTTCATTCTTTGCTGATTGTAAGGGTTTTGGCAAGATGCTGCATTCCTAATGGGAGTAGGTCGCACTTGGTGTGCCTTCGATTTAGCATAGAAATGAAATCATAATTACTGTGTACTCCAAGTCTTTAATTATTAATATAAAATTAATTTCAAATCAATAGGGCTAATGGAGTGAATACCTATTAACTCAGAAAAGTGTACTTAAAACCCTCTCATAAATAATTAAGTTAACGAACGAAAATCAGAAAATGTGTTAAGCCTGTCAATTTATTCGATCTTGCCAATCAGCGTATGCTTTTGAATATTTTAACTTGGTGAATAATTTAACCCTTAAATGATTCGAGTAACCGTATTTTTAGATAAAACCCTCAATAAGAAAACAATATTGTTTTGTGTGCGTGTCACTTCGAACACAGTGAAAATTAAATTTAGGAATGCTTCTAAAAGACGTACGCGGCAATGTTGGAAAAAACTTCAAGGGCGGCGAAGAAATTGTTTGGAAGTTATTTGGCCGCACAGTCTGAGGGTCAGCAAATCCTGAAGCACCGAAACTTGTTGACGGCCTCATCAGCCTGGCTTTCATCGTACTCATTTGTTCGTGTCGCCATAAGAAAGTTTCAAAAGGCCTAGATTTGAGACTCCCAGAACTCCTTGAACTTTTACCCACGTGAAAGGCGTTATTACTGTCTGTTTTTACATTATTACCCACAATTAATTGGTATGTCTAAATGGGGTGTAATGAATGATGAATTTATCACAATACACTTCATTTATCCGATTTCCATTGAAGTCTATTTATAGCACTTGTTTGTACGTCAGCTCTGCGTTGCGTGAAAAACGTTTTACACGTTGGTAGCTTTTATTTGTACTTTGTGATTGGCACACAAATGTGACTGTTTGTGTTTTCAGATTTCTGAATCATGGTGATGGTGTTCATTCTAATTATTATTATATAATGTTCTAAAGGTCTTAAGAATGATATAACTTCTAACAAAAGCCGAAGATGATGAATGAATACCGCCGCTTCTCCGAAACCCTATTTTGAAATATTCCTTCATAAGTTTAAGACGTAGTATAATTGCATTTAGCAGCACACAAAAGCCAAGAAATTGTATGCATTGAAATTTGTTACATTGGGTAGCAGTTAAGGCTAGTTTACATAGGGTTGTAACGGAATTCCTCATCCGCTTCCGCAACCGCGGAACTTTCGCAAATTTTTACACTTCCGCTTCCGCTTTCGCATCCGCACTTTTGTAAACACATCTATTGCGGAAGTTAGGAATGCAAAGCGTTTATAACGCCGCCGCCGGTGTAACTCTAGTTACTAAAAGGAAGTTTAGAAAAAGACGAAAGTAGTGTAGTGTACTAGCCTTGACGCCTTTAGCGCTCATTGAGAGTAAATGACAAGCACACACACGTTTTCCTATTGAAAAGTACACGATGCAAAACTGCATTCATTCAGAATGCATCCAGGGCATTCAACCATTTTAGTATTGATATAATTCAATTTTAAAAGTTATACAGAATGTATCGTTCCGCTTGTATGACGTCCATGTTCAACAAGTTAGGAGACGTCAACACCTCTTGTGATCGGTGTAACTTATTGTGTAAAAGGGATATTAATAACTCGACTACGTAGGATATATATTTTCCGGTGGAATTATTTATTGGTTTCTTGGATCGAAAACATATACGAGGTAGCTTGTTTTGAAACGTTTTCCACACACATAGAGCAAAGAGTCATGTGAGTTATGTCCCACCTCACAACAGGTAAATACGTCGACTAACAACCTGTTGACACTACCAGAATGTATGGATCGAAACACAATTAAGGCCCTAAATGACCCAGCGTATATTCAGTGGTTACCAGGAGCAAAACATGCAAATTTAATTCCTTTCTAATGAGTTTAGCATTTATATTTTTTATTTTTCCCAGAACGCATTTATTGTCGGATGCGGAGCAGAATACGAAATTAAGGATTTCTTTCCGCCACCCACATATATTTGCATCAAAATGCCATTACCATTGGTGAGATTAGCCACCATTTTATTATTTCATCTGCAGAATAAAGCTTAGTCCTCAAACATTACGTTAGTATGTATGGTCACTTCCATCGTTTCACATGGATGAACATTGCTTATGTAGGTTTAGATAAGGTAGAGCATATGGCCAAGGTGGTTTTGGCACGACGGGAAGAGCACACATTACCAATCGAATGGGTCCAAATTTTATTTTCAGCATGCGTATCGGAAACCGGTACAGAGGTAGACCGATATACGGTCGTGTAGTCCACAAGGCCCCAATGCTGCGATTCCAGGACCTGTCTCAAGACAATAGCCGAGTTTACGAAGAGGTAGCCAGAATGGTTGGTGGTGTCAGTCCTGTCGAAGAGCCCCGTCGAAGGGTGACCGCCTTCAGACTCTCCGGCGGTGGATCCTCTATCGGATGGACACCCCAAAGTGGCAGTTTCCAACATTTGAAGGTACGTAGGAAGCTCCCCCTTTTAATTAAAGTTAAAAGAATCGTTTATTGGACAGTCTACTATTGATTCTTTTCCAAGTGGAATAACTAGACGACCTGAAAAGAACTAAATCTACAGTAGCTAACTGAAAGCTTTCACGGGTTGCTTTTAATTGTTTTCGACTTCTATAGTGTGTTTGCTCCAACAACCCCCTTACTTCTTTTAAGAAGATAGAAAAATTACTTTACTAAGTCAGCACCACAAGAATTGGAAATTTGTAGTTGGATGCTGGAATCACATGACCCAGGACGACAAACCTAAGACAGTCTTAACCTCAAGAGGCAGTCTCTTGTGGATTGTTTCAATTAAATAGTATGGTCGCTGGTGATTATGTGTATTTAGTCAATAAAAACACTGGCAAGTAATAGACATTCCAGGTGATGCGTATACACGATAGGGTTGATATCATTTTTCGGGCGGACAAAAACCGATCGCTTTTGTGGCTTAATGCCGCTTTGACGCTGGGCAGCAGTAAAAAGCTAGTATAAAAACCTACCCTTATCATCCTCTCATGTTTACGGGCGTCGGCCAACCCGATGGTAAATGGACAAACACGCAACCCCTGTGTGACTGTGTTAATCAAAAAACCGCGGAGCGTTGCCCAAAAAGAGGGAGACTGATGTATTCATTTCACCTCATTCACGAACTAAACAAAGTGATCGCCTCCCTCGAATTTTATGTTCACAGCGTGCATATATTTTCGGGAAATTGAAAATGCGAAATTTACATGGCAAATGTTTCGCTTACAGGAGCTGATCAGGACCGAACGTGCGCGGGAGCTACAAGAGCAAAGAATAGCGGAGGAAGCAGCTGCGAGGTCTGCAACCCTCAAGGAACTATCTGGCTCTGGACAACGTGGCCAATCGTAAGTTTGGTGTGACGTGTGTACATGTTTTTCAACCCTCACAATTCAACCAGATATGTCAATAATTAGGCTTACCATAATTATGAAATTCCAAACCGGGACAGGAATGACGGTCGATAAGAAATATAAAATAATTATGTAAGTATTCAATTAAACGAATACTTACCAAATAAAGAAATTTATGGGGATATTAACTACGATGGCGAACATAAGGAATAAAATAAGATGGCGTTTCCAAAATATTTTTGTGGAAACAATGGAAAATGTAATATTTCCACCGAGAATTTGAAGTTCGAGACTTATACGCATTGACCTGAGAGGGCTGACATGTGCACTCTTGACAATCGTACTGAAATAATTATTATTTATTCAGTTTACAATTATCCATTTATTTAATTATTTATTCTTATGAAAGTATTACTGACACTGTGACACTAATTCATAGTAGCAGTTTACAATGGCTGTAAGTTGTTGCATGAACAGAAGTGTTACTACATTTGTGAGATTGTTGAATTTCGACCAACAAAATTGTCGACCTGGAATCTGGATATTTAATAGTAATTTATGAATTATTGTGTATTATTATTGTTGTCACAAATGCTTAACAACTTTTTAGCTGTTGTCGATCTTTCGAAGTAAGTCAAGATATATAGGGTGTACCAATTAAAATTCTTAAACTATTTGACATTATTTAGCAAATGTCAAGTTGCTCGGGATAAGTCATATTAGAATCGCAAATCAATAATAACTGTTGAAAAGTGCGATACTTTTACTATCCAAAATTAGTTCCTTTGTTTTATCCTTGTTAGTTACCCCGCAAAAGATTTTTTGAAGACTGCTTGTTTTTGATTTTGATTTTACAATATCTCAGAAACAGTTGATAAAAACTAATATAAGTTAATGTCAAAACAATTAGGATACAAATCTTACTAAAAACTGCAATAATATACCTAGTGTTCCATTTAAGCAAACATAAGTTTGTGTTGGTATGTTGTTGTGGAATATTGTGTAAGCATCAACATACTTTCTTCCTGTAGAGTGTATGACTGTCTGCAACTTGTATGTATGGAAAAACGTAAATTTGATTTCTTAAGCCCATTAATATACTTTGTTTATAGCGTGGGACATCCTGTACATAATATTATAAAATCAATACCAAAGGACTATACAATCTCCATTATATAACTTTAATTGGACTAATGGTGGATAATTATGCAGTCATTTTTGGAAAAGTTATAAAGATTTAGCTAAACCAGAACACCGAAATGTATATTGTTCACCTCAGTAGTTCTCCTTGGAGCATTCGTGTGTGACTAACCGAACTAATAACCTACCATTTTTTGTATTATAGAAAGTTATTCAAAAATTTTTTAAAAAATTATAAACGATTTATTTACGTAGCCAACCAAAAATTTCCTCCAGACGGTGCTCTACATAATATCGTCATTTGGAATTTTTTCATCTACAATTTCGTATAGCAGAGAAATGACTATTGGCAATTTTACAATTTTTGTTATAACATTTATCTGTAACAAAGATATATTCGTTCTATAAATTCGAAATTGTGGAATTTCGTTGAAATATTGTTATGAATCGTTAATCGATTAGTCACTATTTAACACTTTGTTGCGGATAACCTTCAAATCATGATAGGTAATGTGTATCTTTCTCATAAAAGGCAGCATTAAAAGCAGAGTTTTCCGTTTACTTGACAGAGAAAATTTTATTTGCGCCCCTGTACATTTCTAAAATGTTTCAACTTGCTGATAACTAAGATAGAAATCTGTGATAGTCTGCTAAGAATTTTAACCGGGACATAATTTCAAACCGACCGGGACACCGGGACCGATGTCTCAAACCGGGACTGTCCCGGTCAAACCGGGACGTATGGTAAGCCTATCAATAATATTTTCATATTGATTTGTATCTTGTCAATCAGTATTCAAAAGGCCGGCTTCAACACGGAGGAATTTTGTAAACCAGTCTGCGAGGTGCTGGTTGTTAGCTCTAATTATGAGTTTAAAGTATTTAATTAGATTATGGGGGGTTGTGGTGTCTGTCAATAAGCGATGGTGTAACAAGTTTATGAGTGAAAAGGGTATTTTTCTGATTAAATTAATCGGGTATTTGTTCTAATCCGGGCCGCTGGAAATTGAGACATCCGGTCCCCTCGGTGGGTGGCATCTGTTGAATGAAGTTTAAAGCGTACCCTTTATACTGATGGAAGGAAGGCTGCTGTTTTACGTGTAATTAAATTTTTTTAAGGCTTCCGTTAGCTCCCGAAGAGCCGGCACTTAAGTCGTGTAATAAATGTATAAAATTAGGTTATCGATTTTGCATAAATTTGACATATCCGCAACATCTTAAAAACGCGTGCTCGGGCTTATTAATCAGCTAACATCCGGTTAATTTGCTTGTGGATATTGTTTGCAGTTGGCAGCAAGCAGCCGTTTTTATTGCGTCATCCACTTTAAAGTATAAATCCTTATTATTTATGATTCCCATTTATGTCCAGTTAATTAATTACGGCCCCTTCTTGCGGGAGCAAAATTTATGAATCTTTATTTTTGGGGCTTTCCGAGGAAAACCTCTTCGCGCAACCGGCCGGCTGTAATAGGATTGGATCCTCTGAAAAAAAGTCCTTTGAAGGACTAGCGCCATTAAGCTGCCATTTCCCTTACTGCAAACTTGTAGGAAATCACCTTGCGGACTACTTTGTAAAGGTTACCTTCGTGGCCCACTTAAACCCAAAGCAGGCTTTTAACTAATTTCCTGTTAAATTAGAATGTACTCTTTGTCTAAGAATCTTATGCAAATCCGACCACTTCGAATCAGAACTAAAGCCACATCTTCAGCTGCCTAGTTTTTTGGAAAATTTGCTACACAAATGATAACTGATTAAAATTGTCAGTTTTACTACATTGTCTCTAGTTTTTGCAATAAACGCTTATGGAGGCATGATGAGATCAACCAGCGCGCTAGTGGAAGTTGCATCAAGGTGAATAGACGATCGCACAGTTGGTTCGCTTCTAGCAGAATCCAAATATCCGAACGCTTATGATCTCTGTTGTAGAATGTTTAACCAATAAAACTTATTTTTTGTATGTTATTCAATTTTTACTACAAGGACAAGCTGACACTCATTAATACCCGATTGGCGGAACCTGTGTAAGGCTGTAGATGGATAAAAGTCTTAGATAAATGGCAACAATACATGATGTTGTCATATTTCAATCCTTGAAAGTGGGTATTCGATATATGACTGATTGTTTACTGGAGTTTATGGAATATTACAGCCGGAGATGAGGTGGCGTAAAATAAACGCATCGAAACAGTAACTAAGGCAATGTTACCCTAGCAACCGTCTATCGTGGCATGACAGGAAGTTCAATTCATACACCGGTTCCAACAAAGCATTTCCGCATATTGACTGACTAGTTTAAAATGGTTAGATTACGTAGTTCTGTGGATTATTGAACACCAAGATAATTGTGGGTGTTGAAACAAGGGGTGGGTAGAATTTAAGAAGAGTTATAGTCTCTTGAGGCTTTAGTTAGTATGGTATCATCTTTAGAAACAGCAAGTTTCGTCTAAACCCTTCTCTTAATGTCACTGAAAAGAATTAAAGATAACCAGACTAGATAAATTCCTATGATGACAATAATATAGAATATATTGGATGTCATTGCTATAGAATTTGCCACTATGTCGTGGTCAACTAGCATACATATTGCTTCGAATGTGCGGGAGTATGTCTATCCTGTCCTTTAAGCCAGACTCCTTGTCGTCAACAGTGGAGGTCTGTCTGGAGAGCTTTAGAAAAAGTTCAATAGCTACCCTTGTGGTGCCTTTTCGGTCCTTTAAATGTAATTCTCAACGTCCTTTTTGAGTCGGCAGACCGTTATCGGTTATTCTTGTGGATATGTCAAGTATGAATAAGTGCTGGAAAATTCTGGGGCCGTTAACCTGATGGATATTGGGACATTAATGTAGCCTTCCATAAGGTCCCTTTAATATATATATATATATATATATATATATATATATATATATATATATATATAAAAATAAGAGGATTAATAGCCATTATATATATATTTAGTAGCAAAACGGACACAATAGAAATGAGCCAAGGGTACTACGGTTGCTCTTCCTCCTCTTAAGATGAAGAGTTTCGTTATAATTTTAACCAATTAATATAACTGGCAATCTTGTCTAGATAATTGCTTTGAAACTAAATTAAATCTCTCCTGCGAGGAGGCGTAAAAGGGGGGCGTAGAGGCGTAAGGGCTTAAACTTCCGGCCCCCTTCCGTTATCGGAAGGCGCAAGTGAAGTTAAATTGCAATCTGCATTTCCAACGATGTCTTGACTCATTGCTTTTCACATTCATTTGATTACGTAGCTTATTTGTTTATCAAAAGTTTTAATAGCAATGCTTTTAAACTATATTAATAACTTGCGTAACTTTTCGTGATAACCATAATTATCATAATTTTCGACAACTCGACATTGCAAATTATTTACATGCTGAAATGCTGTCATGGTACACCATGAAAAATGAAGACTAATGATTTTGAAACAAGAAGAACTCAAACTCAAGACTGCATACTTCAGCTTTGCCAAAAAGATGGAAGAAGCTTATAATGTTCCATTTTGAATAGATACCAACGATACAGAGGACACCGAAAAGGTACCAAAGTTTCGCACCAAATGACGAAACGCGTGTGCAAACGACTTCTATATGGAGATTGAAATCGATGTAGTCAAGCTCGCATTATCGAAATGAATGACGCACAGTACGGTGAGATGCTCGAGGCGTGTTTGCATTTAATTCGAGCTAAAGATGTCGGTTATTTGAAATATATTCTACATCTCGCAAGCCGTCAGTCCGGATGGATTTGAAGTAATTGCAACTCCCGCAGTCGCCAACTTCTCGAATTAATCCCGACAAAGTGCAATTTACTCCCAGGTTTTTCCTATAACTCACTCGATCGCCCGACTGTTTCCATTCTCATTCGACTACTTCCAACAACATCTGCTCCACATAACCCTATTTCCGACTATAAATCAACTCCTTGTCCTTACAAGCACTTCCAAACACTTACAAATTTTCTTGAATAACAAATAAGCTCATTCCACTACGTGCAAACCTTTCGCCTATGCGAAACTCCACTTTTCACTTAAAATATGTCTTTCTGGCTACTAATCTACTCCACGTCCTCTGCAGATGTCGGTAGTCGTTAGGTTTCTTGTTTCACTGTCTCTGCAAGTCATATCTGCACCCAGTGCTACATACTACAACAGTTTACCGTTCTCAATGCTCCACTGGAAACTAATTCTGTTCAAGTATGGACGTAGTACGGACGTGATGGCCCACAGTGACCCATATGGCTTTAACACTATTGGGAAAACTCTGGCAGTGGACAGCTCCAATGCCAACTGAAATAACAAATCTAATTTTCAAGTTTCATCACATTTGGTGGTCCATTAGAAAGAGCCGTTCTTTTTCAAGAGACTCTCCAGCAGCTGGAAGAACCTTAAGTCGAGGAATTAAAGGCATAATACTGTATGTAGCATGCTACGCAGATGCCAGAACGTTATCCGAATGCTCCCGCAAAACTATCAACTTTGTGAATCAATGTTTTGCGTTTGCTGCACATGCCATTTCATACACAGTCATTAAAATGTGAAATACTCAAATGCGCAAAAACTATTAAAACATCAATGCATGCTGTAGCAATATGCGCGCTTTATAGACTGACCCGTATTTTTCCAATCTGTATTGTTGGAATACCGATTCAGCTTTTTTTAAATCATCCAGCTGAATTTGTTACTAACACAACATGTGACAAGAATGATGCATTACAATATTTTCAGTAACTCGCCAATTTGTCACAGTTTCCCTTTCCAGATAAATTGGTATATTTATCTGGATCTACGAGTAATTTGAGCGACATTTCGCGTGAGTTATAGCCAATAGATTCATCACTATCATTATTTTTTTCTGGAGACTGACGTTTTCCATTCGAAATGTTACAAAATTTTCATTTTGTTTTGGTAATATGGCGTGAAGGAGGCTGCTATTCTCACGTGGAAAATTTTGGTTTTGTATAGTTTGCGAAGTCTAATAAATTTGTAATCTTTATTGAGTGGTTCGTATCTGTAGATAAGAGTACCTGTTTGTAACTTGCTCACTTAAATGGCACTTGAAGTTCTCGGCCTGGCATGAATATTCAATTTGATATCTCATCGAGCAGGGGGAATGAATATCAGTTGAGGAATCACGATTGGGAGGGGAAATGCTCAATAAAGAGCTTATATCTTGCGGGAAAACTTTCGGTTAGCTTCGCTGGAAGAATTTAGGATGCAATCGGAATTATAAAAAGCAATTCGTATATTAAAAACCGTAAGTCGCCAGGAGGGCGAATGCCAAGACAAAGAAAACCGGATAGAAATGCGCGCTTATGTAGAATGCAACACAAAGGCAGGCCGCAAACTCAAGTTTTTAAGTCCATTACAATAACGGAATAAATTAAATTGCTAGATGGAGTTCTGCGAATTGCCATGCACGAAATTGCTAACCGACCGGGTGGGCGGCTAAATCCCATTTCGAGAATTTAATGCAGATTAACCGGAATTTTATGATAAAATTGCGCTCGTGTTGTAGTATATCACCTCACGGTGTTTTTTGTTACACACCCGCCCGTTATATATCAATACTCAATTATCTGGTGCTCTAAGCAGCTTAATTTAAGCTTAATACCAATCACTTTTATTCACTACCCACAGTGTGGCTTCATATATATCAATTATCTGATACAAAACATTATCTGATGATCAGCTTATTTTGCCATATCGCACAGTGGTTGAAATTTATGGCGAATTTGGCCGTTCAAAATTATTTTAGCGCTTTGGTCTTAATCCAAAGTGACATGAACATTAACCAAATTAAAGCCAATCCGTTTGCCACTCTGGAAAATTTAGATAACGTACAGTACCGGGCTAAACTCCGATGTAGATTTATGTACTAATGTTTAATTTCCGCATCCACTCTCGACTGTCGTGTTGCACAATTTGTTAATAAGCGATTGTGAATATTGTTGGTGTAAACTTTAATATGGCCTAATTGTCTGAGGCCACTGTATATCGTGGCGTAAATGCAGGAAGCCGTTCCTGATGATAGATGTTAAAGAGAAGGTACTGATGAAGGTCATTTATTTGTTTCAACAGAAGCTTAAGAGATCTGGCCTACAACTACGACATGGATGGTAGAGATATGAGGGAAGAGGAAAGTTTGGTAGGTCGCGGAGGTGTTCTGGCTTTCCCGGACATTTTGGCGCCTGCTGCCAACATGGAGGAACAAAGCTATATGGCTGACCATGGTTACTTCAAGGATAGGCCAAAAACACACAGCTCCTCCCTGTTCGATAGCAGTTCTTTCAATGTAAGTATACCGATCAGCAGCTCGTGTGTTTGAGTATATATAGCGACCTCATGCGGTAGTGTCAGCATAATGAATTCAAGCCTCAGGAGATGATGAATGAAGCTGTTAGAATCAAAGGTCGCATATCGATCAGTAGTATTCACCCTACCGCTAACATTCAATTAGTGTAAAGCCTGAAAATCGTGGTTTTGGCTTTATACGTTGGACCGTTATCAAATATTGAACATCGATTAATTCAACAAAAATGCCGAGCCGGCACGAAGCATTGTATTAAACCCTTAACGTTATTAATTAATATGTATCAACATACATGCCACCAGTGCCACCACTTGGTGAATAAAGCACCCTTTAATCAACTTTTAATCAACACAAACAGCAGTAATTCTATCGGTAAACAGCGTCACAACTCTGTTGGTTGTCACTAAACAAATACAATTCGTTTGATAAACATTATTACTAAATACCATGCGTATCTTTATTTCCATTTGTCTATCTATGAGGCATTTTAACCAGGTCCTATTTTTACTCCAACTCAACGCCTGGTATAACAAAAAACTGTGTTCACCCCAATCTTTGCATAAGGCGGTATTTTTTGTAAATTTTTTTGCAGCACAAAAAATATCTTTGCCTTCTAACTCGGGGTTCAATAAAATACGGCTATACTTGTTATTTTTGTGAACCCACTTGTTTTAGTTTACCATTTCTTTTCTGTTCTACATACAGGCTGGGCCATTTGAATTAATATTGTCAAATATCATTGAAAATATTTTTATAAAAGTTGTACCAACTTTTTACACATCATAATTAAGGTAGGTTGTGTGAGGCAATATTGGATAGCTATCTTAAACTCAAATAAGTTATGTTTAAAATCTGTCAACTTTTTAATTTAAATGACTCACCCTGTACAGTGTGTCTCGAGAAAAAAAAAGGCATTCTTTATAAACAGCTTTGTATGCTCTAAAAAGTTAATAGTCAGAATTTTGATTTAACAAACAAGATAGTCAAAAACAAACAAAAATTCTCAAGACTGTTTCTTGTTCTGCAACCACTCAATTCTGACTATGGTTTGGCCTTTGTAGGAATGGCTTTTTCTCAAGAAATAAAAATGTTGATCCATTATAGGGATAGTTAGGTTCATCTGGGAAATTTTAAAATGTAATTAGATTGCTTCCACTGTTCAAAATACAGGATGTTTCAACACCTAGGTAGATAAAAATACTAAATTTATAATTTCATTTCAGACTGATCTCGATGGATTTTTGTTTTAAGAGGAAAAAGAGAAACAAACAAAATAAGTCTTGCAGAACCCAAAAAACCTCCCCCTCTAAGTAAATTCACAGAATTTATTAAATGTTGTAACAATTATTGTAATAGTTATAACTCGTTAAGAGCTCCACGGAAAGTAGCTTAAGCTTGTGGAAGCAGCACCCATAATCATACAAAAATTAAAAAAACCGTTTTAGAATACCCCGCCGCGGCGGGGGCGATCGCACTGTATAAAAGTCCCTATAATTTAGAGATCCTCTAGCGTTACAAAAAAAAAGAGATTATATAGATGTAAAAGGAGACTCTAAAAGATTGAGGTATATGTATATCTATAACACATATAAGTCACAGAATACAATGTGTTACTATAATCTTAAGATTTGTGAAAGAAGATAATAAATAGTTAACATAGGAATGCGCGGACTGATTTTACATGTGAAATAACGATGTATTTCATATTTAATATTTATTATATACAGGGTGGAAATGAATAACTATTACTAACGTCTAGGGTATACATGGGGCTTATAGTCTAGATCAAACTTTTAGTGTCTCTTCAGTTACTAACATTGGTATCAACCTGTTTAACTCTCTACAGCTTCCAAATGGGGCGGAAATGTTTACCTGTCTAAAAGTTGGCCTACGCTTACCTCCTGTATATTCTAGAAATTAGTGATAATTGTTGTGTTACACCCTGTATTATATGGATGTCATTTTGATCAAGACTGCATCTCAGCCCCAGTGCTATTTATTTTTTCTACAGTTCAGAGGCTGGACTTCGTTCCCCGCAATCAAAATGCCATTTATAGGATGGTTTGTAGTACTATTTTTCTGCGAAGTAAACGACAAAATGTTTGCGAAATCTCACGCCTTGTGCTTTACCGAGGATCTTAACATGGTCGTCCTTCCTTAATGTTCGCAATAAAATACAAGGCGTGATCTTTTCTAGGGCTTTTGATAAAACGACAATAGATTAGCAAGTGAACTGAATATCTGATACTTAAAACATCCAATTACAAGGTTAATCGATACATATGTATTTCGAAATATATTCTGGAATCAAGAAATCAAGAATCAGAATTATCGAAGAATCCACACATATCTATCAAGAACAAAAAGAAAGCAGTCAAAATGACAACCATTATCGATCATTTGTAGTAATGGCCTACCTACTGAGACAACCCACGTGGGTATTATGATTGTCTATGTTAACCACTTATAGCTAAGCTAAATCGTTTTTTGCCCCGTAGTTTATAGCAGAATACATTTCTCTGTCTCTACGTGACGTATTCAAAGTCTTCAGACACTTGGTGCTACAAAATTTAATTATTTACTTTACCTTTAGTTCACATTGAAACAATCAGGTAAAACCATTTTCCACGATATAAAATTATGTTCCATTTAAGTCACTGATTATATGCTGGTTTGGTAAGGATAGCTTTAACGACCTGTAAATTGGCGTTTGTAGATATTGTAGCCGTAACTTGATGTGTTGTTTATGTAGGATAATGATGCTCTTAACAATTTATCAGTGACGCAAATGCAAACATAATCATAACGATCATGACGACAAATATAAAACTAAACGATAAATAGGATGATTTCTGTGTTATAGAGGAGTTTTACTTGCATATATGATATTTAAAGGTATAGAAAATGGAATTGGAACAGCTAAAATCAGCCGTTGTGAGTCTTGAAAAGCTTGGGTTAACTACTCACATAAGGCTTCTCGGACTAAAAATAAGTCAAAAAGGCTATACAGGGTGCCATACTTTAATTATTAGAGATAGAAAGCTGCCTAATTGGCAAAGTAGTACAGGTTTGAAGGCTCGTTAAAACCGTTGAAAAAAAAAGTTATAATGTGGTCATAGCTTTTTTATTAGTGGTTTTATCAAGAAACCGAATTGACACCATATTAGCGGCACATCACTGGAGAACAAGGGATTTTTTAATTGGAAATTTTAATTTATACAAGTTTATAATTTATTTGAACAAAGTGAAACAACTCTATAATACTAATCCATGTCTTAACCATCCGTTTGTGGGGTCTAATTATGTAATTAAATAATACAGATAATCGCTAATGCTTTCTAATTATGGATTATATGAATGTTTCTAAGATTAAATGACTTATTTGTGTGGAGTTCCTAATAGTAATCCACATTTCGTGTTTTAAAATAAGCTTGTTGAAAACTATTATGTATATCTAATATTAACCTAGTTTGAATAAGACACGGAATGAGTTTTGCTTTGGGCTCCAATTTTTAATATTGGGTTGTGAAGTGAAGGTAACATCGTGTTGAAGGTTTGATGTAGAAAAGATGAAAGAATGGCAACCAAAATATCGTAAATACATATCAAAATAATTCATTTTATGCGTTGGTTCAGGTGTGATTAATTGAATTTTGACAGCGCCAAGTGTTGCTACAGTTTGAAAAGATGGACAACGGAGCCGGTACTGGAAAATGTGAACGGCAAACAACTTTTTGTGGGCCCTAAGAAGTAGAATCGATAAAATACTCTGATAGTCTTCCAAAAGAATAAAGGGCGGGAACAAATGGCCCGCCGTCAATTAAAAAGAAAACTAGAGATATTTTTCTACAGGTGGATAAGGCATATGAATATATCTATATATCTATTTTGAGAGGTCGTTATCTTTTAATATGCCTGCCGCGGACTAATCGAAAACAAATGACAATAAAAATGATAATAAGCGTAGCGTAATTGAACGAAAAAGGAGAAATAAACCGACTTCGAAAAGTTGCAATCCTCCTCGTATAAATATCTGAATTTCATTAGAAGGTAGTACTTAAAAATACAATAAATTCCCGTTATGGTGTGGTTTCCAGTATCGATTCCAATTCACACTACAAATTTTAATTGACAAAGGTATGGATCAATATCTAGATGATGGTAAGTGATGTGGCGACAATAAGCAATTGTTTTAAAATTATATTAATCGATGTGTAACAAAGAAAAAATCAAAATTGAAAATGAAGAATAGCTGCTATCATACTGACAATAATCATAGTCAATTTATATCTGAGAAATGTATAGCGATCAATATTTATATTAGCGAGTTTTAAGGGCCAACGATTAACTAATATAAATGTTGTACTTGTGTATGTGTATATAACAAAATTTTAATTCCTGCATGTATGTGTAATATCAATTAATAAAAATAATATTATTATATTGTTGTTGGTATAAATTATTGTGGAAAACAAATACAATAAGTGCAAGGTCAGATATATCAATTTCCAGGACATATCAGGGCTTAATAAAGTGGCCCTATCAATTACAATATCAATTGGGATAACACAATTTGCATTTATTGTATTTCCAACTATGAATCAAATCAACGCGTAATGTATACTCTGTGATGTTATAAAATGACAATACCTAGTTACAATACCTGTATCTTTTGTGTGGGGTCTGCAAAACAAATTTATCTTCTATCACATGTATAAATGTGCAAATTATTTTATATGAATGTATTTATTTATATGTATCTTGAAATCAAATAAAATCCCATGAGCAGCATTCAAATACAGTGTCTCATTTATTTCTCCACTTAAAACTAAATATTATGACTATATTCATCAGGTAAGTATGTATCACGATAACTTTTTCAGTTCAAGTACAAACAAATTTAAGAACATGTATTCTCTGTAATTTCCCCAATTTCAAATTCATTCTGTTAGTAAAACTAGTGCTGGCATCTAGCGGTGAGCGTACGAAGTATCAACGACGTAACCTAGAAAACTTCTCTGCAACCGCAGTTATCTATTCAAAACTTATATTTATCTTATTTGTTCATATCAATCGTTAAAAGTTGCGTACAAAATACACCAAAGTTTTAAAATAACGGTCTTATCAATGCGGTGAATGTTGTCAGGAAAGCATCATCGTTTTGTGGTTGTGTTTGGAGAATCCTAAGTTGGCAACATTGTCCGTATGTCACTTTGATAGGATAGTTTTAATAAATGGTGAAGTTTTAGCAATAATTTCTTAAAGTTAAGTGTTATGATTTGTTTAAAAGGAGTCGCGCCCGTCCCGTTCTAATTCCGAACCGATTTAAAGATGCATTTTTCCATCCCTGACACACAAGAGCTAAACGACGGCAATGGGTCAACCTACATGGTAAATATTTGCGAAAAAATATCGACCAACAAACCTTCTTACATCTGTTCTTCTTATTCTAATTACCTATCCTCCCGACAGGGATATAACATTCACATTAACGGCGTCTTCCACTGTACCGTAAGATACAGACAGTTACACAATTTGAACGAACAACTCAAAAGAGAATTTGGTCAGGAGAGACTTCCACACTTTCCTCCCAAAAAGTTATTACCTCTCACCGATGGGCAACTCGAAGAGCGAAGGGCATTGCTAGAGAAATATATTCAAATTAGTAAGTAAACTATTAATTATGCGTAGGAAAATAGGTGCTATTGTTTATTTTTAGTTGGACAAGACTCGAAACTAGTCTCATCCGACCTACTGGTCGGTTTCTTGTTATCCGCGCAACAGGAGACGACATGCGAAAAGAAACAGGAACTCAAATTGGACATCTACACAATGAACAATTATCAGATAAGTTTGAATGTCTTGTCTACGGATAGGACGGAACAAGTATTAGTTAAAGCTTGCAAACACATCAATCTGCCGATCGAACTGACACCTTATTTCTCATTATTCCTCATCAAGAAAGAAGATAATGGTGATATTATTGTTTTAAGGAAACTGCAAGATTTCGAATCTCCCTACATATCGTATAAATCTATTCGTGACTCAAATAGAATAGTCGTACGTAAAAGGTAAGCTTAACATTTCTTTATTATAGTACTATACTATAGAATATTAATTATTATTTATTATATACTGGTAATTTATTATTTGGACAGTGACACATAGTTAAATTACAGCATTCTAGGAAACTTTGTCACTGTGTTATTCAATGACGCTCAGTGATTTATAGCAATAATAATGTTTAATGCATTCTTGGTAATTTTCAACGTCGTATTACAATTGTACTTATAATTATGTGTACAATTTGGTTATTTGTTCCAAAATAACGTAAATATTTACTCGTAAACATTTTTCTGAGGAAGGTCATATTATTAACTAAGAAGATTAACAGAAGAAACTATTATCATAATATCCAAACATTCACATAAACTTGAATGTTATAGATTTAAACCATGGAAATCTACAAGTATTTGTTTTTACAAGTTTGTGTATTTGTTTT
Organism: Aphodius sticticus; assembly: GCA_963966075.1. NCBI lineage: Eukaryota > Metazoa > Arthropoda > Insecta > Coleoptera > Scarabaeidae > Aphodius > Aphodius sticticus. The sequence continues at coordinate 11,839,604 of OZ014515.1, read as the reverse complement.
TTTATAACTAAAATTTATTCAGTATAAAGCTATTGTTTTTAAATTTTTATTGCCAGGTAATAAAAATAAACAGCCTCATTTAAAGAAGATGTTAGGGAAGCCAATAAAAACTTGTTTAACTACTAGTCATTATTTATTTAATCATTATGTTGTCTGTAGATAAACTGTTGTCTGTAGTGTTTCATGGAATCCAAATCGAAAGATACACATATAAATTTTGAGATAACCCAAAGTGGGTAATTGGAGTAATTACACTGATCAACAAAGTTTTGGTAACTTTAATGACAATATATTTTTTGATATCTATGTAAAAGTATATTATAAAAACAGAAATTTTCCCAGCGGTTCCATTGTTTAATGGCAGCTCCTTATTTTTTTGACTGTGCCGAACAAATTATAAAGATCGGTGAAGTAGTTCAAAAGTTATCAAACATCAAAGTATAAATTAACTAGTAGGTATCAAGGATTTTGTGTTCATGAGTTGACTTATTAAAAAATTTATTATAAACCAGCAAAAATTTACATTAACTAAAAAGAAACTGTATTTTTATTAGAAAGTTTTTTGATTTATTTATTATAACCAACATTTATCATCTACATTATCTATCTATCTATCTATTTAATTATCCTTGAATAAATATAATTGACTTATTCACAGGTAACTAAAATTCTTTTATTACCTATTGTAGCCACTGGGATAATGACTACGATTTAGAACTGATGAAGAACCCCGTAGCTCTAAATCTGCTCTACACTCAAACAGTTTCCGATGTTGAAAGAGGTTGGATCCTCACAACACGCGAGATTAAAAGCCAACTAGCGCATCTCCAAGCCCGTTTGGCAAAACAAGAGTACATAGAGCTAGCAAGAACATTGAAATATTACGGATTTATGCAGTTTAATCCTTGTTACTGTGATTATCCCAAACAGCAAACGAGGGTTCTTGTTGCCATCGGCGGTGAGGAACTCAGCCTGCGTCTCATGGGGCAAATCATTAAAGAAGGAAGCTTTAAAGTCACCAGGATGAGGTGCTGGAGGATTACAGCTACACACGTAAAAGAATCTTCGATATCAGTGATTTTTCCTAGCTAAACTTTATCTTTCAGAATAAACAAAATTTGGCGTCGAATAGCACGGCCACGGGAGTGTCCGATTTGGAATTGTCCTTTGAGTATTTGATGTCGAAGGATAAGCTTCAGTGGATCACAGTCGCAAGCTCGCAAGCAATCTTAATGTCGGTTTGTTTGCAGTCGATGGTAGACGAACTGTTACTTAAGAAGACTGGAATGAAGCAGAAATCTGCATCCTCTGGGAAAGGGTCTTGGTCGTATATGAAGAGGGACGGCTCAAGCCATCTAATATCGCTCGACAATCCCGATGTATATCCTTTGTCATCAGTAAGTTTGATCTTATTCGAATCTGTTGAATTGTATTTTAGTTTCCTAATGAATATTTTACATTATAAAACTGGTTTTGGTTTCATAATGAACGCATTGTGCCACTGTTTTCGGTTTCATAATGGATGGTTTTCATTAGGAATCAGAAACAGCAATTTTTAAATTTCGATGAATTGTTAAGTAGGTTAATAACTCTAATTTGTATTATAGAATGGTGATGCAAAACAACATCAAGAGTCATTCTCCATAAAGAAACTGCAAGAGAAATTTTCGAGTGTGTCATTCAAGACTGGAAAGGAGTTTGTTGAGAACCACGCTTTTGAGGGAATAGGTGATGATGATCTGTAAATATAGTTTCTTAACTTTCTCTAAATGTTTCCTACTCTATATGTTAATCAAAGAAAAATCTCAGATCGTGTCGTTGGAATTTTTTAAAATTATTTTTATACTTTTGACATTCTCTATTTATTAACATTTTTAATTTAACCTTTATATAATATATTCTAAAGTCCGTATGTATCTTTTGTCGGCAGATTTCTTTGTTTTAGTATTTTTGTAAGCAATAATTTAAATGACTTATTACATGTTGCAATAATTTACACCAAACGCATTTTGTTAGAAACTACGATGACGTATAGATGTATATTAGTTGTTTTCTGATTATTCAGTGTTAATCAAAAGACCTTCTCGATGTTACTATTTGCTGTGCCAATACTGGAAGTATGCAGTATTAATTATGACTTGATAAATTGTACCACTATATTCTTAATAGTTTTTAATATTGGGAGGAAATTAAATCATTATTTACACGAACCGTCAATTGAATAGATTAAAAAAGTGCCAGTGCAGAATTAACTTTGAAACGCAGGTGCCTTAATGCTAGGTATTAAAATCAGGCTCAAATAACTCACGGTATTTCTTTGTGTTAAGAATATAGTGCTATAAACATACAACTGCAACTCGCTCAAACAGTTTTACCCCATTTATATGTTAGGCGTATGCAATATTTACATAAACGTTGTTGACATCTTTAATATAGTAATATTTCTTACGAGATATTCATGTACCTGACCCATGTTTACGTAAAAATGACACCCCACATAATAAATCCAAATGCTCACTATTCTTTTATACAGAGTGTTACTAAAATTTGGTTACTACTTGGTTTTAAAAGAGCTCTTCTATGAGGTCATAAATCTCATTAACAAATCACATGGTGTAGGGGTTCAGTTTACAAACTACAGTAGAGCGTCAATAATCCGAACTAATTGTGAAGGTGGTTCGGATTATCTAATTGCTCGGATTATCAAGTATTATAGCTAAATAGTAGAAAATACGAGTACTGGATACAAGATAGATACAAAAGCAATATTTTTCTGTAAACACGACTCGACAAAAATGGCGCTTTCCTTGATTATTCAGTGATTTTCTTTAATTATTTGTTTTTGGGCGTTCGGATTACCGAGGTTCGGATTATCGACGCTCTACTGTACTTGTATAAATATATAAAATGTATACAGGCTTTCTCAAAAATATCTTCAAATGTTTTAGGACTTTCAACAGATACGGCAACAAAATGCTACACTTTTTCACATTTTCATTCGAAATTTATGCGGTTTCAGTATTGAAAATTATTATATTGAATAAATGGGAGATCCTGTATACCGCCAGTATATCAACAGTACAGTCTTGATCTTGCCCCACTATTTAATGACTTTGTTTTTAACTGATATGTGTATATAAAATATGTTTATTCGTGAATGTTGATAATGTTTTGTGATATGTTTTTCTGTTGTACCGCTCGTTTTGTATTGCTGCTCTTCAAAAATTCTAAGGAGTTTATTTTGGTGCCTGACATGTCCAACAAAATTTGAGTTGAAAATTGCTCAAGATTCAGAACTGATCCATATATTCGTATAAAATATCGATTTTGATATACAAGTTCAAAACAAAATGTAAAATTTATATCGTTTTCTTATATCAAATTGAACTATGGGAATTTTTCATCCTCAATGTCAGAAGTTTGTGAATGAAATACTTGTAGCAGTTTCGAATATTTGTTTTGCATTTTTAGTATATATGTTGATTTTGATCTTTTTCTATGGCATTAAATACTAACTATTTCGGGTTAAAAACAATTTCAATAAATGTAGTTTCAGTTTTAAATTGATTGACAATTTATTGCTTGGCTTCAAAGATGTCCTGTCATTGCTTCATTGCCTCAGGAACAAATTTGTAAACACACTATATACTTTGTTTACACCTTGTATATGAAGATAAATAAAGTTTTAACAATAATGCTTATAATGCGTATGAAATGAAATTGTTTTTGGGCAGCTTTGAAGGTTTTTTCTGCAAAGTTAGAAGCTGATCTACAAACCTACAACATTTATTGTTAAATTTGTTAAGGGTGGCAGTAAAAAATTTCTTAGAATTTGCGAATGAGCTGTAGGTTTGAGATTGTAAATATTTGACGTAATCATTCCTTGCTCTTGTGCCAACTTTTTCGACGACATCTCTTTACATGTATGGATATTATGCAATAACTTCTTCGGAGATGTAACATATCCATCGTTCCAATATGCCGTCAATAATTACTTGTAATTGTTAAGTAATATTTAATCGTACATATATAGATGTATATATAATTATTTCTTGATGTGTTTATATACATATTATATCACCATGGATACCGTTTCTAACCCAAACAAGTTAATCCTAAGTATTATTCAAATTTTTGTATTTGAATATATTTTGCATATAAAACATACTATTCTAAGTGTATTCAAATATATTGTGCACTAAATTAATGCTCTTTTTATTTTTATTATTATATTAAGCGACTTTACATATTTTGATTCGAATAAGGAGTATTCACTTCGGATGTGTCCACATGTCCTATTTGTATGGGAATGTGCGCCTTCTTTTTTCCTGTTGCTCCGGAAAAGTGAGCTGTAATCTTAAGAAACGGTCAGATTTATAACATGAGAACCCACCTTCGGTAAAAACCTACCAGCAACATGTAAGTAATTTGCATGATTTTACAATCATTTAAATTTGTGACTACTATCCTTGGTAACATTAAATAATATTCCAAATCTGGCTTTGCAGGATTCAGTAATCCTGTGTGCAATTTTGCTATCGTTTCCTTCTCTTTCCTTTTCTCTTTTCGAGGAAATGTTGAATGATACACAATCGTCTGAATATGAAATAAGTAGACAGAAAATAAATAAATTTAATGAAGTGATCTCATACTTGAATTGACCGTCAAGATCTCCAGATTTATCACGTGTTCTTTTACCAATAAAACTCATTTCCGAAAATTCTGAAGAAAAATTTCGGCCAAAATTAAAAAACTTACCTTGCGTAATTTGAAGATCAGATCTAGAATTCTTACATTTGATGAATTGTCAATATCGACTGTAATGTGCAGTGTTTGACCTGGAACATATCCAGACTTTGGCAAAGCTACCTGAATGCTGACATTACCAGAATGTAGGCAAAAACACCAGAATGATTTGTGTATCGACACGCTTACAGGTACCTGCAAAGTTAACACCATTAAAAACAACAATTGCAATTGACGACCTTGGTGCAAGAACGGAATAAGTCACATTTTTTTCAAAATTGAGATACACATTCCACGAGCTTCTACAATGTATAAGCTATAGTTTAGTGCAAGAACGTAAGGATTAGTCCATAAATAACGAAGTTATTAGCCTCTTTGACTCGTCCCCTTGAGAAATTTTGTGCAAGAACATCGTCATCGTGACTTATCCCTATTTTGCACCAAACGAGCTGTCGCTTTCTTATTACTCCGCTTATGCTAACTTCACTATGTTTGTTTGTTACGTTCAAATCTTGTAATCGATATTTTACCTACTTCCCAATTTTCACTCGAGTTGAAATCTTGCATGTTGACAGATTTCCGGTAACAATTTATGAATCAATAAAAAAATTGAAGAAATTTCAAAATTTGGAAAATTTGACCAATTATGTTGAAATTTTGCATATGGGCAGATATCATGTGACAATACATAATTTTTAATCAATAAAAAAATCAATCGGTTTGAAATTTTGCATCTTGAGAGATTTCCGGTGACAATGCATGAATAAAAAAAATCTGATGTGGCCAGGCACATGACTTTATCATACTATACAGCAGTGTCACTACTGGCAATACTGTCAATATAATCAAAATATCTGTCAAATCCTGGCAAACTAGTTGTAATGCAGATACGAGCGATCTTGATCAAATAGAATGTTTAATATGTGTAGACGCGTTAGCGTTGGTTCGAATAAAAACTGCTAACGCTTCTAGTTTACTATTTATTGTATATACATAATGCACAGAGCCGCTGAGCGACCAACAGGGTCAACTGCTATGCATACTTTCAAAGTTAAAGTTTGCTCTTGCAGCTAAACTATTAATTTTACCAAAAAATGTCATAGACATAAATTATACAAAATTTCCTCTACTTTAATTTATTATTTAACTATTTTGATGAAATGACAGAAATGGCGGCTCATTTGCAAAATCTTTGAAAAATGCTAAGAATAATGAAACTTCTAACTATGAAGTTTCGTCCCAATACCTGTAGTAGTTTCTCCGGAATTGTCGCCACAAAAATCGGGTACACACACACACATACACACAGACATTTTTTGTACCTTGGTCAAAAATGTTCAGGGGACCCAAAAGGACATATTTCCGCAAAATCTCAATTTTTTAATGGTTACAATACTTTATAATACTACGTATGATAAAGTAAAAATTAGAAAATTTTCCTAAATTTGGAAAGAAATAATTAAATCTATAAAAAGATTTGGAAAATTTACCAAATAAATAATTCAAAATGTATGCGTATTTTTCTAATAAAATACTCCAACTCTTATTTTTTTGGCAAATCAACATGTGCTCAAAAAACTAACACAAAAAACCCGATTTTTTATTTTTTTCTTTGCTTCCCCTGAAAAATTTGCGAGTCATGACTTATCCCCTTCTTGCACCAAGGTCCTCAATTAACGTTAGTTATCCATCAGCAATAATTATAAAACTAATACCTGCAATTTCGAATGCTGCTTCAGATCTCGCAAATCCAAATGTGACAAGATAATCAATGGTATTTCCAAGTTTTCGTTTGCTCTCCAGGGGCGTTTAGTTTGAATTTTGATGCTATACTCGATTTTACCCAGAGAACCCTTGAAACTTGGTGGTATTTTCGGTGGTAACTGGTAAGCAAATTCAACAACGTTTTGACCTGGTGTTAAAACGGGTCCAGCTAAAACGAGAAATTAATTTAGATTGCTTGGTACCAGAAGTTTTAAGTATAGGTACTCAAAGCAACATTTTTTTCTTTGAAGTATGTCTCATTAGCTTGGTAAGTCGTTGTATCGGAAGTATCCGCACTTGCGTCACTTGTAGACCACTGCACCGAAGCAGCACCCTTAAATTTGACGTAGATCCCTAAAAAAATAAATGGTTTATTTAGGTAAGTAATGGATACTGTAATTTACCCTGTATTGACTGCGGGGATTGTGCATATATCTTTAGTTTTCCTCTTACAACCTCTCCAGGAAAATAAACCGGATGCTGTCTATCGAATATTACGGTAACATCCATACCCATGGTAACAATATCTAAAACATCTATATAATACTACATCCTGTCGCAAAAGCTATCGTATAAAAAAGCCGTATCGTACAGATATTGCTGGGACAATATAAATATTTTCTATATCCAAGTTAATCCAGATATAAACTTTATCGCGGATGGTTTATCGATTCTGTCGGCATGAATGACGGTTTATCAGGTGCTTCTAGCTGAAAAAGAAACCAACAATAACGATGTACTCGCGCGTCTGTGAGTGTTTACGCGATTTTGAGGTATTTGCTCGATAAAGACTAAAGAATCTATTAGTCATAACAATAAACAGTTTAACATTCGCAAAGTTCTTTTATTATTTACATTTATCACAAATATCACGAAGAACGGAATTGTTAACAATAATATTTACAAATTTATCTTATTTACTCGACTGGGGCATCCGCGTATTGGAAAGGCTGAACTGGTGGCCATGATCCTATGGTTATTGGTATCTTTCCCGTAATTTTAGCATGATGTCCACCCCTATTACAAGCAACCTAAAATCAAACAACATCAATGAAACTTTAAACGTAATTTAGGTACTGAATTTACCTGTAACTCATACGTAATGTTGATGAGTTTAGAACCATTTACGTTATGGTAACCAACAATAGGAATTATCATGTCGTTGTTAAATGTTTGCAGGCTTCGGGCGGGTTGAATGCCTAGGTTTATCTTAGCCAAGCTTTCGAAAACCTTCTTGGTTTCCTTTTTGGGCGTGTTTGCGTTAAATTTCGTAATCTGCAAACGAAAAAATTTTAAAAGTTCCACTACTTCGTCACCCGAAGTTGCAGTTATCAGAAAGTAATGTAGATTATAAAATCCCAGATAACAATCGTGCGACGCATAATGATGCAATTGCAACCGCACGTGCGTTCATATGATCACGCAGATGCGTCATCAATGGAGGTTCATATCGCCCGCATTCTCACTGGAGTGGCGATATGCGGCGCATATCACTCGCACCCGTGCGTTTTATTCGTCACGGACGACGCATCGTGCCGAACGTGCGACGCATTGTGTATTGTTTTGATCGGCACTCATGCGTGTCGATACAAAACGCACGCGTGCGAGCGATATTGCACTCATCGTACCGAAAAATTACGCGTGATGATTTCGTGCGTCGCACGATTGTTATCTGGGATGGCTTTAAAAATAATCATTTAACTGAGATGGGTAGATTTTCAAGTATTACATACTTTTTGCAGATCGAAACAAATATCTGGAATGTCCTTATTAGAGGTATTGTGGACCTCAGTGTAAATTGAAATTGTCTCGCCCATTGCGTAACCGCTTCTTGGAATCTTTACGTTTATCTTCATTTTGGTAGCTTCATACCATAAGAAGGTTTGTTTTTTCTCCAGGCATGTCGTCGCTGAAACCTTCAAATTAAAATTATACACTGCAAAACCTGGCTGATGGCTTATAAAATTTTACCCGTAAAGCAGGATAGAGACTCAAATCTAATGGAGAAACTACCAAAAATTGGCGAATTTCTTCTTGCTTCACTCGTTTCGGGTGTTCCAAGACAGCTTTAAAACTATATTGGATGGTTGCTCCAAGATCATGCTCGTAAGTGGAAGGCAAGGTAAATGGCATATGGTAGCTAAACGGATAAACGTGCTTTCCTTTGGCCAAATTTATGGCATCTCCTGTAATGAGGAAAGAAACAAATTGAAAAATCGGTGCTGGTATTTTCGCCTAGGTTACCTGTATTTTTCAGACAGTAAACTTTCTGTTTGATGTAGTCTTCATCTGCGTGAAAAAGAACATCTCGAGTTCTTCCATGTCTGTTGATTGGTACAGGATGATAGAAACGGACATGCCCAGTTCCCTTAAATTTAATGTAAATACCTAAAAATATTACTCCGTAATGTGAAAGTGCTAAACGAACGTACTCACCTTTTAGTTTCGTTGGACGGGGAATTTCAATTTCTAGTGTACCTTCAATAGTGTCTCCTGGGTGGAACACATACTCACTATTATTATTTAAAATAACATTTATGGTAGCCAAGTCCATGTCAGAATTCTCGCTCAATATTTCGGACGTTGCTGAACCATGTATTTGCAGTCGTTGGCTATTAATAACCCAAACACTTGAAATAGCTCAAATAATTGTACAGGTACAACTTTTTAATAAGGGCGTCCGTAAAAAACAAGAGTTCAGTGGCTCTTTTCAAAATGTGCTAGATTTACGCCATCAAATGTCAGCTGCGATAAATAAAAATTTATCAAGTATCAAACAACTGATATCAGGATAATGGAATGTTCGAATCGTTTATTACAAAGCTGATTTTAAGATAGAAACATATTTGTTTGCATCATTGCTGTATATCAATACGTCAATTGCTGGATTTTTTCGATAATTTTTATTTAGGAATATGCTATGATTCTTTATGGACGTGCATTAATTTCTGGAAGCTCTTCAATCGATTTTTACTCGACATTACGTCATTGTTTAGATATGCCACAAACATATGATCTACTATTTATTTTTAGAGTATGATTAATGTCAACCCATGAAACACATTTCGGCTTCCAGGCCGTATGGGACCAGAAATCATAAGGAATGTCAGCCCTTTTAATAAAATATAGTTTTACAGATATTTAAATTTATCTATGCTTTTAAGAATCTTTGTATGAATCGATAAGGTTTCTGTTTAGGGAAGTCATAAAATGCTATCTAAAAACAAATCAAAGAGCACAATAAAGATAATCAAGATAATTACGGTAGTTTGCTTGGTAACTTACCGTGTAAATTACGCTTTTACATTCCTGAAGATAATATTTTAATTGAAAGTAATTACTAAATATATTAGGATTCAGGAATACAAAAACAGAATATAACTTGCTGTTTAATCTAACCCACAATTTTCCGCACGTTGCCATCAAAAGCCGGCATGACGTGCGAGAATTGTGATCTTTTATGCGCCACCCGTAAGTCGCACGCGTACGCCAATCAGGCAGCAGACGCGTGTTGGTAAGCTGCTCTTATATAACTTGATTAACATTTGAGGAATTTTTAAAATTTGATTTTTTACCATTTTTGTTTAAATTGAATTTCAACATACCACATCTAACAAACAATTTTATTGAACATCCTGACATTTTTGTTTTGTTTCTACTTATATGGCAAAGGATCTTATAAAATAAACATTGCTTTGTTTTGACTAACATTTTATTCAAAATATGTATAAATATGGAGTAAATATATGCGTGTGTAAATATGTATATAAAATGTATAAAGCACATAATTTGCTGCCAGCTGTTCTTCCGGAGCATTTTAACACCAAACAAATCAAAACAATACAAGAATATTAAGTAAAAAGAAAATTTTATTGCTTCTGTCGAGACAAGCCCAAATCATAAACTGGGTATCTGGGGTAAAAGGTTTCATCATTAAACTGGGTGTGTTCGTTGTCATCATTATCCTGCATCTTGTTGGCACCATAATTATACATTCCATAGGATGGTGGTGCTGAAAATAAATTGACCGGATTAAATTTAACCATGGATTTTGTGGATTTAATTTTCCGTAGAAATGAGAGTCTGTATACTAACGTGCAGGATATCCGGGTTGTGCAACCCATCCTATGTTACTTCCCACAACATCACTGTACTGAGGTGGTGCATCATCTGATATGTCCATTGGTGGAGCAGTAGGTGACTGCTGAGGAGCTCTTCTTAGAGGAATAGTACCAATAGTGATGGGTATAGTTTTGGTTTCGTTCATATGGCAACTACCAACTTCAAGAGTAACCTGCAGATTTTAAAAAAATATACTTTCACCATATCTTATGCCATAAATAAATGCTTACATTTATTGTGTAATCTAGATCTATGATGCTGCAATGGGTGAGATTTGAAGGAGGTAAAGCTGGTAACTTCATAGAAGGACCAAAATTTTTCGTGGAGTTTCCCTTCACTGGACCGACAGCTAGAGTTTCAATTTTGTTTGTATGGATCTTAGATTCCCTCCTGGGAAATTGTGCAAAGCAGACGACAACCTGAAAAACCATAGATGGTAAATTTAATGTACAATTTAAAATTTTTAAATTATACCTCGCACACTTCAAATTTTATTTGTGTAACCTCAACGTTTGAAGCATTGTCGACGTCAACTAGTATATCAACTCTCTCCCCAGGTACATATCCACTTTTTGGTAAGGTTACTATGCACGATAGTGGACCTGATTTGCACCAGCAACAGCAGAAATATTTTTCTAGTGATGTCTTCAGTGGAAGCTGTAATAGTACCCACTTCTTACAGAAGATCTATGGAAAAATGTTTTTAATCTTACCGCTAGAGATGGGTTCATGTTCAGATCAAATTGAGAAAGTACGGTAAACGCACATTTTCGCTCGTGGTCAAATTTCCACGGTCGATCCATGATTGCTTTTACCGTATACCGGATATGCCCGTCTGCACTTTCGAACGATGAGGGCAAATTCGGAGGTAAAACGCATGTGAATGGATAAATATGATCACCAATTGGAAGCTCAGTTTCAGGACCTGAAAAGACGGAAATGTTGAGGAGAGGCTTTGTTTCTGGGATTCCCTGCTTCGACTTACCATTAGCTCCGCCCAGGCAATAATATTGCATTTTAAAATATTCCTCATGGGCACTGAATGTCTCTGTTGTATTCTCTGACTTTCCTTCATTGTTAGTGGTTGATCGGGTTTCAGACCAAGACACATTAGCTCCTCCCCGGAATTTCAGCAAAATTCCTACAAGGCCAAAACTGTTCAAAATTGATCTAGCCAAAGGCCAAACACTATTCCTTACCTCTGACTGTTTTCGGTGAATCTAATGTAATCTCTACCCTGCCCGTCACAGTTTGCCCCACATAGTATGTAGCATGGGGGTTATCAAAAATAATGTTAAATCTTTTTAACCCCATTTTCATAGATAAAAATAATTTATTATGGCACCTGGATAAATATTGTTAGCAGCTTCATCCGTCAGCCTTTTTTCTTGAAATAATGCAGACGGAACTGGTTTTTTTACTTGTAGATTTTGATAAATGATTGAAAAGTCGTGAACGACCTTCGCCGGGTTGGCGATGTCTGCGCAGAATCGTAAAGAAGCGCCAGCTCGCACCTCATTAGCATTATTATTATGTAAATAAATATATTTTTGGAGATACATGTTTATCAATATATATTCTGGAGATTATAAAAGATCATATTTTGTAGGAAATGGTCTTCTGACTTTAGCGCAAAAATTTTGTCCGATTTTGACGTAACAAAAAGCATAATTTGCGTTTAGAGGCGAGGATTTATAGTTGCCCATGAGATTTTGCGCTAAATTGTAAGGTTTATTACCGGTTTATTAATTATTTAATAAAATAACTATTATCATATAGAGAGCATTCTTACTAGCTCGCTGAAGCTTTGGGTGTCTGTGTATAGATGGCGATGTGAAAAAGCGAGAGAAGAGCCCAGCCTGTTTACATTTCTTTTGGCAATGTTGATTGGCAACATTTTGACATTGCGCTTTTTGGTGCCCGATTGTTGAGTGCGGTGATATCTAATTTCCGTCAATGTTATAAACATTAAGCCCAGCGACACGACAGTCGAATATCTGCCAAACGTGACCAACCAGCTGAAATTCATTGACGGGAAGATGAGGTTATAGTGAATTGCATTATGGGCAAAATCCTCCTAAATTAAGCCTAAATAATCATCAGATAGCCACCTAAACGATACAATGGCTGAAGAATTACCTGATGATCACTGCATATTCATCGGGTCATCGCTTCTCGAACATACTGAAAATCTGGACGATTGGCTATCAAAAAATGGTCACTTCTTGATTACCAACGACAGCACCAATGACAGCTTCATCACCGAAGAGCTCGACCCTTTGCTAACCGAAACAAACGACAAACTGAGCGATGACGAAGATAGCGATCAACTAAAGAAAGCCGCCTCAAAAAATGTGTCCAGGAAGGCTAAATCTACTACCGATAAAGTCAATGAAATCGAGCTCAAAATGCAAAGCGGCTTAAATGTGGGATTTGACATTTACACCTCTCAAATCCAAGTGAAGTTTTACGATACCAACGATCTAGAAATTATGCCAGAATGTATCGCTCCCATCGCAGAGTTGAATAATCCAAGTTTAAAGGAGAAAGACCGACAACTGATCGTCGAGCTTAATAAAGTCGAAATCAGCGAAGGTGTTACTATTTATATGCCCTGTCTATTGACGGAAATGGGTATTCGGGTATATTTATGTCCGCAGAGTACTTGCAACCAATTCTTTTTAAGGTTAGGCTCCGCAAAATTGCATTCACTTGTACATATCGGCCACAAACCCTACCAGTGTGATTACCCAAAATGCACTTGGGCATTTTTCACGCCATTTAAATTAAAACGTCACCAGGCGACGCACGATAAGCGAAAAGACTTCCTATGCCCAATCGACGGGTGCCTACGTAGATTTACCACCATTTACAATTTAAATAATCACAAACGGTTGCACGATCGTCCAGCCGATCTCCCTTGCCCAGTGCTTGATTGCGAAGAGAAATTCCAAAGTGCCCGAGACAGGGAACGGCATTTGAAGAGCCACGATAGATCGGAAGCCCCTTTTCGCTGTTTATTTAACAACTGCAGTAAGTCGTTTTTCCTGAAAACTGCGCTCGCCGCTCATACTAGAACTCATGAGCATAAGGAGTCGGAGTTACGATGCAGCCATCCAAACTGCGGGAAGATTTTCGAGCACCCCTGCAGGTTGAAGGAGCATTCTCGGCAGCACACTGGGCAGAGGCCGTACTCGTGTAAGTTCGAGAACTGCAAGTGGACATTTTCCACTGCTAGCAAGTTGCGCAGACACCAGAGCGTGCATACTAACGACAGGAAGTTCCACTGCACCATTGGAACTTGCAATAAATCATTTTTGAGGTCTGAACATCTCAAGGAACATACATTAACCCATGTTGGGCAGAGAAACTATCAATGCGAGGGTAGGTATAGTTTTTTTGCCACCATAAAGACTTTTTCTTATCTGCAATCAGCTTGAAATTTATATACTCATTAGCAAAAAAGCAGGCAACCTAAAATTTTGCTGAACTTTGATTGAATTATTATTAATTTATTTATTCATCAATTATTGTCACATGCTTTCAGAAGTTTGAAATTTTTTTTGTGCTCTAAGTTTAAGACACCCTATGGACTAATTAAGGAATTTGGACAGGTTCTTAAGGTCTCTGTTAATAATAATAATATTTATTCGTATTCTGTAGAGAACAAGGTCAAAAACAATAGGTATAACAAAATTTATCAAAAATTTCACAAATGTTGTGTGCTTGGTAGGTCCTGGACAAATTCTTCTATACCGTACGGGGCAGTCTCGAGCAGGTGGTTTGTTATAATCCTTCGGAATTTTGTGTTTTGCTGGGCTTTCCATTCTGTGGGGAGCATGTTATATATGGTAATCTGTTTCCTATAGTGTATAGGCGGATAGGCGAAAGAAATCGCTTGACAGGGTATTTCTGTTTCTGGTGTCGTAATCATGAGTATTCATCTCTCGCATCATGGAGCTAGCAAGTTTGCGTAGGCTAAGGTATGCTGCATGCACTGTCAGTATTCTGTGCTGTCTGAACAGAGGTTTAGTAATTTATTTTAGTAATTCATATCAATTCCCTACATTTTTTGATTCATCCAAATATCGGGATGTTTGTAAAGCATATTCAGATACGAGTCAAACCTTGCAATTTTAGCTTTGACGTTCATAACTTTTGTAAATTCTTACTGATTTTGATGTTTTTTTTACTTGCACTGTAAACAAATTCATCCAAATTATCTTACGCCTTTCAAATATTGCAAAAACAATCTTACAGCTTATATCAGAAGCAATAATTTATGTTTTTGTAGTCTAACTTCAAGACACTGTCTTGGAAACACCTTTGACAGATTCTCTTGTACGCTTGTAGCTTTTTTTGCAACCAAAATAGTCACCCATTTTCATTTGATGTCATTTCCAATGCGTGCTATTGCAGTTACCAAGGTAAAGTAGTTTCATTTCTGTCTGGTGTTTAGTTATTATTATCAGATTGTTATCTCTAAATTCACTGAATGCAATTTTGTGAACTGCTTATAAACAAAAATGCCATTTTTTTGGGATACTCTTGAGGTTAGTATGACTCCAGTTTATCCGGAAATGACGTCATCATTGAAAATTTAAATGGCGTTTTCTATTATTTCTGCCATATTTTCAATGAGGATAAATGATGTTTTGAACACAACAACATATCGATTGTAAATTTACGTCACCTAGACAACGATTTATATCACCGTTTTTGTTTATTAATCTAGGTGGATATGAATTGGTGAAAATTGTCAAATAAACACTAAATCGATGTTGGCCGATATTGTATTCCTGGCGCCCTCTAGCGTGATTTTGAATGAACAAAACAAGAAAATGTAGCAAATAGAAGAGACTTTGTAATAAACTACAAGCAAAACTGACTAAGTTCCATAATTACTCCTCAGTGTCTCAAAATTAGACAAGAAATTCCAGAAGCATGTGATAATTTTGATGAATTTCCTTAGGATGTGATTAAATGATAATTAAAACGGATAGAATTTAACAAACAGTTGCTCTAGATGCAGCAAGAGATTTTATTCACTTTGTGATTTTTTACAGTTTGTGCTACAACGTTTGTGGGAAAATCAGCTTTGTACCTACACTTGAATAAAAATCATCCAGATCAGGAGGCTTGTGCCCGCGCATTACCGTTCCAAACAAATGACAAAATTAACCAAGATGTTTTGCTCGAACAGGCAATTCAAAGTTTGGGGGTTCCCTCAGATATGATTCTGGGTCCTGGACTTCTTGAGGAACCTTTAGAACTGCTCGAAAGCGAGAACTTCTCAACGGTTAACCTGCGAGATCTGGATTAGTTATTTTTGTCGCATAATTTATTCATTATTTACGTATGTTGTTGATGGAGCAAGGTAGCGCAGATATGAACGGTTTCTTTAAACAAAGTTATGAAATTGCTCACTCATTCGCAGGGTGGAAGTGATGGTCATTGTTAACCAATGTAATATTCTTATTAAAAAAATATTTTGGTGTTATTTATTAAACAAATTTTGTAAAATAGTTTTATAAATTTTGATGTTGTGCATGTAGAAAATTGGTTCACTTTTAGCTATTGTTTTACCTTCTGCGTGTGGTGATTATTTTTATTAAATTTTAATATATTTGTATTATGTACTGTTACTGTAATGTTAAAACTATTTAAATTTGTGTTAAAGAAACATTTCTATCTGTGATAGGTTTTTGTATGTTCCTTGTGATTTTGTTGATATTCATCCCTTATTGTTTAATATTTTTATATCGATATACAATCCAATAAATTATTAGAATTTTAACTGTGGTTTATTAAAATTGTTGGGTTAACTTACCTGGTATTTACCGATTTAAGATTAGGTGAAATAATAGTCAGGATTGGAGTTTTATTATACATATATTAATAGTACATACAAATTACAGTATACATGCGAATTTTGAAAATTGCCGAACATAAATTTCTTGATCGTTATTCCCCCAAAAGTGTTCTTAGTTTTTAACCAATTTTGAAATGCCAAATTGAATTCTGGTCACTTGTACATCGTGAACGTTTGTATAATCTAATCTAGAATTGTCACAGTTTGGTTACTTCGTTCTTAACAACATAAATCACATTTATGACACATAGTGTGCTCGAAATTTGCAAATATTGAGCCTCCAAAATCGTATAAACGCCTAGGCTCAATTATTTACAAATATCTAGCAGCTCAATAGTGAATTACTACATTAACCTAATGGAATGTATATATATTATTAAATAGGTAAAAAATAAAAGATCGTGGCTGACAATGTCCGAAATATTCTGTAAAGGTGAGGTAATACTAATTATAACTTGTACATAACAGTGAATAGTACATGTATCCAATATATTGCCCTCTATGTAGCTATATACAGGTTTGCTTTTTCTGTCTCGATAACAGAAACAATATTATTTTCATCTAATGGTATTTATGATTTATATAATATATTATATTCAACGTGCTATAGAAAAATCAGTAAACTATTCTCTTATTTAAAAGTTGTTAACAAATTACTCTATTAGGTGATGTAAGTATAATAAATTGGGATATATTTTAAGAATATATATACAATCGCTATTCACACATATAAATAGATATAAGATATAATATATTTATCTGATAATCTTTTTTTTCTCAGAAAGAAATGTATAAATTCGTTAAGGTCCTGCTCAAAGGATTCGATCCTTTGCATTCTGCATTAAAGCCATCCTTATCACCTCTATACAGGGTGTAAACGCATAACCATTACACACTTCTATAGTATACAGGATGGTTATAGTAATTTAACTATTATAAGAAACAAGTTAAACAATAACAGAGTTTATTTTAATTTACGACTAACTTGCAATATGGATTTTTCTACGAATAACAGAGTTATTACAGTTTGTAATAGTTATTGATTTACACCTTATATATTAAACAAATCCCTTCAAACCTTTTATTTAATTCCAATTGTTTATACATTATGGCGAACCCTTTTCATGAATTTGAATTTTTTCCACTTCTAATTTAACCTTATCATCGTTTTAAATCGAAATTCCATTTTATTTACACGAATTAATTGTTAAACCTCATTAGATATACACAATGTGAAACGAATCGCTTATGTTACCCGAATATACAGGGCATTCAGACAATCTGATCTTCCTCAAAAATTACTGCTAGTTGTGCGCATAAGCGGCTCGAAAAATGTACTTAATTTTTCCTTATAAACTTCACAAAATACTCTACTCACCACTAAACTATTCTACCTTTCATACAACCATAAAAATTTTGTCTGGAGTTATTGATAACAATGGTTACAGTATTCATAGTAGTTGAAATGTCGCCAAATATTTTGCCTCACATGACGTACGTAAACAAATCGGAATAATTGTTTTTGAAGAAGACTCTTCGGAAAAAACGAGCACACTGCAACTTTTATAATAATAAATACACATTATTATAGAACATTATACATTATTAATTACAATCGCATACTCACTAAGTACTGGCGAACAGCTTAATTGCTGTTCTAACCAGCTCTACTTTTTTTTAATTATTGAACATTTTACCAGCGTTTCTCCGTACCTTCAAATTTTGAACGACGTTCTACGACTACTCTTTGTTACAGTATTTACAAGTTAACGCAAAATTAAACTTCTAATTTTACTAGTGCAATAAATTACTGGTTATAGGATTTCTTACTATCAAAAGAATTTGTCTAAATCAGATAAAATCGTTCAAATATTGAAGTAATTAAATATAGGTCCTTAACAAATAAATAAATGCAAGAGATCAGCCCATAAATTCTTAAATGTAGTGGTTTTATTCATACTGGAAGACGAGGATCTCCTACGAAGTGCTTATATAAAGTTTTCTAAACAAAGCAAAATTATCTACAAACTCATTTTAAAAAAGGTTTAACAAACATGTTTTTTTATCATTTTTATTTCATTTTTATATCCAAACAGGTAGATCTAGTGGCAATTTTATATTTGCTCGCAGGTTGTGCTGCTACGTACTAGAGCCATAATTTATATTTGCCTAATTCCATTTGACTGAAAATAACATTACACCGTTGACGCTTGTATCATTTATAATAATATAATTGGGTATTATAGAGCATAATAACTAGACTAATATTTACTAATATTATTTTATTATATTTTTTATTAATTATTATTATATCATTTCCTATTATTCCGATGCCTATATTCTGTGTGAACCTTAGTGACATGGCTTAGTAAACAACGACATTTAATATAACTATACAATGTTTATTATTATAATTATTATTATAATTAATGGAATTCGCTATCAGAGGCGTAACTAGGGTATGGCAAGCATGGCACGTGCCATGGGCGCCAAATAAAGGGGGCGCGAAAGAGCGCCTAACGTATAAATACGAAATCGAAAATAAAAAAAAATATAGATAAAAATATGTCTATTAAGACTGCATATGAAAAAGTAAAATCCAAATTCGTTTTTCGTTCTTTTGTCCATGTTCTCTAGGCCTCTTTCTGTCTATAAGTGTGATTTTGTATTTGAAAAAAAAAAATTCAAAGAGAAAGTCGGAAGTGGTGTGATATCTTGAGGGTCACAGCAATCTTGTGAGGCCAAAGGGAGTCCTACAGTCATATTTTAATGGATCCGTCATGGATCCATGATCCATTATCCATCACTTCATATCTTTCACAAAAAATACAGAACGAGTTTATTCACGTCATGGCATCCACTGTTCGTGGTAGTTTGCTAGAAAGAATACGTAAAGCACAGAACCTATTAATGTTTAACTCGACTCCTGATCAAGCTCATCGTGAACAAATATGTCACGTAGTAAGATATGTTGACATAAATTTTGAGAAAAAAACTGTTCAGATTAAATAATCATTTCGCGGTTTTATACAAATAAGCGGTAAAGACGCTGCAAGCGTGGTTCAAGAAATATTGAAGCAGTTAGAGAAAGACAACAAGAATTTACAAGATTGCAGGTCACAGTGCTATGCTAATGCTGCTGTTATGGCTGAACATTCGTATTGGCCGCGTTCAAAAGAGGTTGCAGGATCCTAACATGAACTTACATAATGCAGCTTTAATTTAAAAGCTTTTCTAATTTATTTTCATGGTGAAAGAGAAGTGTTAGTTACTGACTCACTGAAAGAAGGAATTCAAATATGCAATGAATCGGACATTGAATTTGAAAGACGTCAAAGAAGCTATGAAAGGGGCTGTCGACCGTCTATGCAATGAATTGTAAAGTAGAAGTGTTCGTTTACAAGAAATAGATGAAAAATTTGGATGTTTTTGATATGGAAGAGTTGTTTTAAAGCCGAAACGAGGTACTTTAAAGAACATTGTGTAAAATTTAGAGAAACCTACAGTTGTGATTTGGATGGCAAGAATTATATGAAGACATTTTGGATTTTAGAACGCTGTTAACAAGCCGTGCAAGCCGTCATATTGCTGACAATCGCGGTTTCTATTGCCAGTTGCGAAAGATAATTTAGAAAATTAAAATTGATACTCATATTTGAGAGCCTCGATGGGCCAAAGTCGATTATGTGATCTTGCATAGAACGAAAAATGACCGAAGAAATTGACTTTGATAAAATGCATAATTAACAATTTGTGTCAGCTAAAGTAGATAAGATAAATATGTAATAAAGTATTAATAGATTTCATTTGTCTGTATTTTTACCCAATTTGGAAGTACTTTTTTTTAGTAATAAAACGTAAGCAATCTATCGTCGGCGATGGGCGCAAATCTGTGTTTGCCATAGGCGCCATTTACTCTCTAGGTACGCCTCTGTTCGCTATATCCCATTAATTATTAAATTAATTAAACTTTATTAACCAGATTAACATTTCAACCTGACATTAAAATACATGTATAGTACAATATGTATAGAGTATGATACATATAGAATAACACTGGCCTACAAAATTTGACGGACTTCAAATTGCCTGACAAATGACAACTGATTCGGATAGAATTTTTTCCCAGGAATCCGAATCTGAACACAGAAATGATGATTTGACTCTAGTCAAAGGTAAACAGTCTTAAAGGCTACATTTGACCATATGCAAAACAGTAACGTTGTGTAGTAGATGTTTATATATAGGATCAAATAAAACTTGCTCCCACCGGATTGCAGCACCGGACGGAGCGCACTGCTTCTTATTTTATTTATATACATTGCACTGGCCAAATAAAAACTTGTCGGAAAAATGACAACTGATTTCGATAAGATTTTTGCCCAGAAATCCGAATTGGACACAGAAATAGCGATTTGGCTCTTGTTTACACGAAAAACAGTGTTGTAAGGGGTGGAATAACGTATTTTTTTGCTACTTTTTGACACCTGCAAAACAATGACGTTATGATGTAGATGTAGATATACCCAGGTGTAGATATGCAGAATCAAATTAAACTTTGAACCTTCTGCATTAAGCCCATATAGCTAGAAATCAGATGGCATGAAGTTTGAACATTTTACACCACATTTTTATAAGAGCGGCGCGCCCATTGTAGCATCGGCATCGGACGGAGCGCTCTGCTTCTTCCTTTAGGTATAAATTGCACTGGCCAAATAAAAAGTTGTCGTACAAATGATAACTGATCGGATAGGTTTTTCTGTAGAATTCGAATCTGAAGGCAGAAACAATGAATTGAATTGGCTATCGTTCTTTTCAGAAAGGCAGTGTAAAAAATGCAAAACTGTTTTTTTTTTTGTGGCAACATTTTCCACAAATTTACAATTTTACAGTTACGTGATTTATTATTTTTTTGACAGAAAGTACTATTATTGAATTATTAACAAGTTTTTTGTCATTTATTAACTAATTTAAAAATTAAAAAAAGTTTAAACAATTACCATTTGTTTAAACAAAAATATACGATGTTACGAACTCATTTTTTTATTTGTTGCAAACATTAATAAATTATTGTTTTTGGTCATTTATTAACTAATTAGCAATTGTTTAAATACATAATTACCATTTGTTTAAACAAAAATATATGTTGTTACGCAGTTTTCTAATTTTGCAGAAATTATTAGATTATTGGTATTTTTTGACATTTATTAAGTAATTTGTAATTGTTTAAACAAATACTATTCTGTGTAACCGTTTTTTTTTTGTGGCGAAGATTCCGGAGAAACTACTAAAGGTATCGGGACGAAACTTCATATTTAGAAGTTTCATGACCACACTTAGAGCTGAAAAGCTTTGTGTTGAAAAGGGTCCAAAGGAACTGGAGGTTTAGTCTTAGCATTTTTGAAAGATTTTGCAAATAAGGCCTCATTTCTGGAATTTCGTCGAAATAGTTAAATAATAAATGAAAGTAGAGGAAATTATGAATAATTTATCTCATCGAGATCGGTCGTACTGCATTAAAACTAGTTAGCCAGGATTTGCCAGATATTTTCATTCTGACCGTAGGTAGTGTCGAACGCTATTTTTTTGACAATACCTACTGTCAATATGATCAACATATCTGTCTAGTTCTACTAGTTTTATTTTAATTCAGACATGGCCGATCTCGATCAAATAGAATCTCATGCAGCTAAACTATTAATTTTATATATAGTATGATAAAGTCATGTGCATACACATCAGATTTTTTATATTTATTGCAGAAACTATTATTAAATTATTGGCATTTTTTAGTCATTTATTAACGAATTTGAAATTCTTTAAACAAGTACCAATTTTTTAAACAGGAGTTTACAATATTTTTTTTTCTTTTCCTCTTGTAGTATTGTATTGTAGTATTAGTATTAGTATTAGTATTAGTATTAGTATTATATTGTTACATTAGTATTAGTATTATATTGTTACATTGTTGGCAAGTTTTTTGTAATTTGCTACTTAATGTGCAATTGTTTGAATAAAATAAATTTGTTTCAACAATAATATTCAACGTTTCAACGTTAGTACGTATTTCTTGACAAAAATTATTAATAAGTATTAATAAGTAATGTGGTTGCAACACTAATTATTAGTATAGTTTATAATTGAAAATTTGGCAAGAAAAAAGACAAGAAATACAGTAATAATTTTTGTCAAAAAGATACGTCAGTACCATTGTATATTTTTGTTTAAACAACTGGCATTTATTTAAACAATTGCAAACTAGTTAATTAATGACAAACAATGCCAACAGTCTAATTATAATTTCTGATAAAAAAAAGAAAAATATGTTCGTAACAACGTATATTTTTGTAAACAAATGGTATTTGTTTATACAATTGCACATTAGTTAGCAAATAACCAAAAAATGCCAATATCCTAGTAATAAATTTTTGGTAAAATTAATAGTTTAGCTGCATGAGCAAATTCTATCTCATCGAGATCGGTCGTACTGCATTAAAACTAGTTAGCCAGATATTTTGTCAGATATTTTGATTCTGACAGTAGGTAGTGTCAAACGCTAATGTTTTGACACTACCTACTGTCAATATGATCAAGATATCTGTCTAGTTCTACTAGTTTTATTTTAATTCAGACATGGCCGATCTCGATTAAATAGAATCTCAGGCAGCTAAACTATTAATTTTATATATAGTATGATAAAGTCATGTGCATACACATCAGATTTTTAATATTTATTGTAGAAACTATTATTAAATTATTGACATTTTTAGTCATTTATTAACGAATTTGCAATTCTTTAAACAAGTACCAATTTTTTAAACAACAATTTACAATGTTTTTTGTTTCTGCTCTTGTAGTAATTATATTGTTACATTGTTGGCAAGTTTTTTGTCATTTGTTACTTAATGTGCAATTGTTTGAACAAATAAATTTGTTTAAACAATAATATTCAATGTTAGTACGTATTTCTTGACAAAAATTATTAATAAGTGTTAATAAGTAATGTGGTTGCAACACTAATTATTATTATAGGTTATAATTGAAAATTAGGCAAGAAACAACAAATTTGGCAAGAAAAAAAAGACAAGAAATACAATTATAATTTTTGTCAAAAAGATGTCAGTACCATTGTATATTTTTGTTTAAACAGCTGGTATTTATTTAAACAATTGCAAACTAGTTAATTAATGACTAACAATGCCAACAATCTAATCATAATCTCTGATAAAACAAGAAAAATATGTTCGTTACATTGTATATTTTTGTAAACAAATGGTATTTGTTTATACAATTGCACATTAGTTAACAAATGACCAAAAAATGCTAATATCCTAATAATAATTTCTTTCAAAAAATAGACAATATGTCCGCAACATTGTTTATATATATATATATATATATATATATATATATATATATATATATATATATATATATATATATATTTCTTTAAACAAATGGTATTTGTTTAAACAATTGCTAATTAGTTAATGAATGGCAAAAAAACAGTAATTTAATAACGTCTGCAAAAAATGGAAAAATATGTTCGTAACATCGTACATTTTTGTTTAAATAAATGCTAATTGTTTAAACAATTTCAAATTAGGTAATAAATGACAAAAAAATGTCAATAATCGAACAATAATCACTTCTGCCAAAATCAATAAAAAACACGTAACATTGTAAAATTGTAAATTTGGGGAAACTTTTATCTTATATTTAGGGTACTATGGGGAGGGTGGGGGGTGTCAACAAAAAATAGTGGTTGTGGATTTGTTAATTGGGGAATTCTGAACAATTTTTTAAAATCTCCGGCAACTTTTTTCTAAATCCGAAACGTGAAAAAAAGGAAAAAAGATGCATTTTTGTAATGTATTTTAAATGGGAAATTTGAGGTGCTCGGTGGTACGTGTTAACGTTAACCGATTTTTCTCAAATTTGGGGGACATTTTTTTTTCTGGAAGAGGAACAGATTGGGGGATCGTTGCCCTCTAGCTAAAAGTCCGTTTTTTGGACCATCCTAGTGTAGATCAAGCGCTTAAATTGACACACGCTCCTATTAAAAAGTGGTGCTACGTGATTTCTCATTATATTTACAAAAAGAAGTAGGTTCATAGTTTTATTTGATCCAACATAGAAACTTCTATAACGTCGAAGTTTTGTTTTGCACGTGCTTTTAGAAAAAAGGAAGTGTTTTGCAACTTTAACACTGTTTTTCGCTAAAATTACAGCCAATTCGCTATTTCTTCTTTCAGATTTGGCTCCGTGGGAAAAATCCTACCACAATCAGTTGTCATTATCCAGCAACTTTTTATTCGGCCAAAGCTATTTATAAATAAAGGAACAAGCAGGTCGTCCGTCCGGTGCAAGGTGTTCCTATAAAAAGTAGTGTAAAATGTTCAAACTGTATGCCATATGATTTCTAGCTATATGGTCTTAAAGGAGAACGTTCAAAGTTTTATTTGGTCCTACATATAAACATCTACTAGTTACATAACGTTATTGTTTTTGCGTATAAACGTAGCAAAAAAAACACGTTGTTTTTACCTTAAACACTGGTTTTTTTTTGCGAAAACAAGAGCCAAATCCTTATTTCTTTGTTCAGATTCTGATTTCTGTGAAAAAGAATCTATTGAAATCGGTTGGCATTTTTCCGTCAACTTTTTATTTGGCCGGTACAATGTATAAAGGAAGAAGCAGTGCGCTCCGACCGGGGCTGCGATGAGCATGCAAACCTAAAAAAGTTGGTGTAAAATGTTCAAAGTATATGCGATCAGATTTCTCGCTATATCGTCTTAAAGGAGAAGGTGCAAAGTTTTACTTGATCCTACATAAAAACATCTACTAAATAACGTCACTGTTTTGCACGTGTTCAAAAGTAGCCAAAAACGCGTTTTTTTTGCACCTTTAACACTGTTTTTCGAGAAAACTGGAGCCAATTCACCATTTCTGTGTTCAGATTCGGATTCCTGGGAAAAAATCCTATTCGAATCAGTTGGCATTTGTCCGGCATTTTTTTTTTGTTGGCCAGTGTAATATTTGATGAATATTATTATTGATATTATTATATTTTAATTTAATTATTTTTATTATACCCCATTGGGGTATAACTACCTTATGCGAACTTGAAGGCTCAGTGACCGCCTAATAATTGAAACTAGACATTGATTATTATTAAGTTAATTAACATTGCGACTACTTTTATATTATTTACCTATTGGAATAATGAAATTAGTTGAATTTGATAATTAAATACGCCTATGGTTTACATAAATTCATACTATCATAATGACACAAAAATTGGCACATTTCAACTTATGTATAGAAAATAACATGGTATTTGATCTGTATTTTGTTTGTTTTAAGTTTAATAGAAAGTTTTAGTAGATTTAGTGGCGACACCGTACTCTCAAATACTACACTACTCAAAATTATATATTTCTGATATGTTTATGCACAAATGTTTATAAATAACAAAGCGGTGCTCAAGAATTCAAGAGGAAATAGAATGGACCCCGCGATTTCACAACTACTATTACCTACCTAAACCTACTTGCACCAATTCTCAGTTCAAAATTTGCCATTAGAGGAAATAATTTAGAAAACGACGAATTACAATAACATATTATGTGGTAAACATCTAATAATTACTCTGGACATTGAATAACGGTGAAATACTTTGAGTCGACGGAATACATTCATTGAACATTTAGCATGCAACATATGACATTTATTTGATTATACAGTATTCGCACATTTTAGCCAATCTTAGTGCAGGTACAAAAAATAATAATTGTTTCGTTTCACATAGGGTCACATACACATTCCGAGAATCCTCTATGTAAAAAAAGGTCAGTCCAGGCCTCCAACTTTCTAATCTCGTTTTTGTTCTTGTCGAGACGTCGTTTTCACTTTTTAACCTTTTGAAATAAGTGTTCGGAAAGCAGCATGGGCGTACCCAGCTCAAATCGGAAGGGGTGGGCAGTTTTATAAATTTAACTTGCTGTATGGGGGAAAGGTGTTCATTAGGGTGGTTCAAAAATGCAAATAAAAAATTTGTAATAATAGAAACCAAATCGTTTCCAAATCCAAAAAAGTGGACACGTATTTTTTTGTTGTTGAAATTTTGAATTTTAGTGATGCCTGCCAGTCTCTTTTTTCTCATAGAAAGCATTACTATAAGTCTAGTGGAATGTTTTGAAACATTTGTCGGTTGATTTCGATCTGCTTTTGCTTTTGTTTCTTGAAAATCCATCCGAATTCTGTTTTCTGAGTTCGAAATGGCAAATTAATATCTTAGAGTGACATTATTCATTAAAAAATTCTTCCTATTGTTTAAACAATCAATTATTTATTATTCATTTTCAACTTTTTTCTAAGTCTGGTAGAAAATCTCAACTTTTTTGTTAAAAGAACTAGATATCCCAAGTGATATCATTTATATTTTGGGATGATTTCCATTGTTTAAATAATAAAATATTTTTCGTTTTAATATCATTTATTCGAAAAAATTGAATTGATTAAAATCCTTTTTTCGGGAAATTGGCAGTTACATTTCTTTTAAAAATATTAAATTTCCTAATGTCAACCAATTTTATTAATCACATTTCTTTCTCCATTTCTCATTCAGATTTCCTACCATTGTGTGTCGCAAGATAATGTTAATTTGTTGCTGTCTGGAAACTGTTCCCTGTACTCTAATTTGATGAAATATTGAAAACGAATAATATTTTATTATTTAAACTATGGAAATCATCCCAAAATATAAATGATGTCACTTGAGAATAACAGTTGGCAAGACCGATCTAAAAAAATAATTTTAGGTGACATGCAAAAAAATTGTTTAAACAGATGGCATTTGATTAAACAAATGTGGGTTTATTAGACAATATAGGCAAGATATCTCGAACATGAAATTTATAAGTTAATTTCACAAAAAAGCTGACGTTTCTATCATAATTAGAAAAAGTAGAAAATGAATAATAATTGATTGTTTAAACAATAGGACGAAATTTTTTAATGAATAATGTCACTCTAAGATAATAAACTGTCATTTTGAACTCAGAAAACAGAATTCAGACGGATTTTCGAGAAAAACGAACTATTTCAACAAATATTATTTGTTTAAACAAATGGAAATTAACTGATAAATGTTTATAAACATTCCACTAGACTTATAATAATGATTTCTATGAGAAAAAAAGGAGAATTAAATGATTAGAACGGTTCATTTTCTGAAGAATGTACATTTTTTCCTTTGAGTAGTTTTCACTGTGGGGGTGGGTTGGGGCGTCAAATCCATATGTATAATAGGTTAAATTCTTCTTTGGAAAGTCCTCTGCAAGTCCTATAATTTAGAAACTTAGAACAATTATTCAAAAAATACAGAAAATAGTATATTATTCTATGAGCAAGTAATGTAAGCAATTTCTCACGAGAACGAAGTTTGCAGAAGTCTGCAAAACGTTCGAGTGAGAAATTGCCATTACTAGCGAATGGAATACTATACTTTTTCTACGACTATGCAGTAAAATTTTATAAATTAATTTATTGCATATAGGGACCGCTGTATGTCACTATGATGGTTCACATGATTTTGACAGATTAAAATTGTTTGGTGCGCTTGTTACTTAGAGACGTTGTCAATGCTTTGACAATGTCGCTAAGTAGTGTATCACAACACAATGGAAATGAAAAATCCAGAGCTGTGATTGGTTCTAATGCCGTGAGAAATGTTTCATTTCTCACGGCATTAGAACTCGCGGGGTATGAGGAGCCAGGAATGAAATATTTGCCATGTATGTGGGGAATGGTTAGTATTACTTATCATAAATTGTCATGATAATGAATGCATTATCAATAGGAGTAGAAAAAAGTCTTTTTCCCATTTAAATTTGAGGCATCGATAGGCACCATTACAAGTCAAAATTTCGAAAAAAAAAATACTTGTCCACTTTTTTTTGGATTTGGAAACGATTTGGGGAGGATCGTTGTTTTCTACATAAAAATAACCACCCTAGTGGCCATAAAGGAAAGAGTGCTATGTAATAAACATAATACCGAAATATGGAACGGGGGGGGGGGGACAGCTGCCCCCCCCCTTGCTCCCCCGGATACGCCTTGAATTTGATGCAAAAAAAAAGTGATAGAAAATGTTTATTTTCGCCATAATAACCATTCAACCAAACAAGTGAATGTAGGCCAGACTCACACGATCCGGCCGGACTGTACGGTCTAAAACCGGATAGCTTATCACGCGGCATGCCTCTCCACGCCTAGATGAACGAGTTATTTTTCAGAGGATTTATAAACTCTCATAAAGAAAATATTGACAATAAAATA
The DNA here is from genome assembly GCA_963966075.1 of Aphodius sticticus. Taxonomy (NCBI): domain Eukaryota; kingdom Metazoa; phylum Arthropoda; class Insecta; order Coleoptera; family Scarabaeidae; genus Aphodius; species Aphodius sticticus. The sequence continues at coordinate 11,810,758 of OZ014515.1, read as the reverse complement.
TTTTTTTTAAATCATTTGTATTTCTAACGTATGCTGACCCTATATTAACTTTGGATGGAAACTATAATGAGGAATCGCTATAATTTTGGTTACTGATGTTTTTTTACACATCATGTTCAGTGTGCTATGAGGATGATTGGATAATTTAACTATCAGACTGGATTCGGAGTAACACGGCAGCATCTTATGTGGCTTAAGCAAAGTTTGACATGGGGCTACGAACAATTATAACATCACAAAACATCTGATAACACCTAATAATGCATATGAGATAATACAGATAATATAGACTATAATTATATCATTCCAACAGATGGCCTCGCTTACAGTAGCGACGGTTTTCTTCAACGAGCGGTTGTCTAAATCCCCTGTAGATATCAATCGATATTTACACTTGCAACATACACGCTGCCCCTATATTTGTTTTGTTGTTGTGGGATACAAAGATAATATTTTGAATATCAGCGTGCTGTCGCTTACATGATGAAATGCGAGCCTACTGGCTACCTGGAGTCCAATCTGTGGCCATTGGAGAAGAGCATCACAACTATTAGTCCCAATGCGTGGATGTTGACATTAGGTAAGCCTGCAGCTCCTGTTTGCATGGCCTCCGAGTGTTCTCCTGCACACGCAAACATATGTCTAAGTCCTAAAATAAATATAGTCCTTTCAACGCCCGGTATAATATAAAGCGCGGCGTAACAGGAACCCGGATTCCCACCGTTTACCTACAGGATTTAACCCTTACCTTTACACCGACAACGTCACGCAATCTAGCCAACCCCACGAAACTACCCGGTTATTATCTAATATTATATCTGACATTAAATAAACCTTCAGCAAATCTACTTGTACTTATCTGATCTTCTTGACATCAAACATCTTAAATTGCTACGCTCATAACGTGATTGTTGGGCAGTTAACTTCGAATCATCGACAACCTTACCTCGACCACGCTTTACAGATGGGCTGTACTTAAGTTTAATGTACTTCCTAATAAAAAAATCCTTCTGCGTTATGCCGTGCGTCAAAATTCTCATTTGCCGACGTTTCGCGAACCATGTTGCACGCTTCTTCAGAGCTAACTGAATACTGAAGCCCTACCAAAGAAGTCCTCACGATTGTCGTTGGGATGTTTGTGAATTTCGATGGGTTCTCTGATAATTACTCACCCTTGCCAACATTTTCGCTTCATCGAAGTCCATTCTGTACCCCGTATCATAGCAGTGTTCAGCAATAGTGGACTGTTGAATATTGCCTAACCGGGTGTCTCTACTGTGTTCTTTGACTCGACATTCGATGCTTCGTCCTGACTATTCCGCATAGCGCGTTCTACACTCGTACGTTATCTGGTATCGTATACCCCTTCGTTCTTCAGGAGTGGTGTGACATCTTCTGGGTTACGCAGAAGATCCTTTAGCTTAGCTGGTGCTCTATACCTTACCGTGATACTAGATTTCTTCAGTAATCTACCGATATGGTAGCAAGCAAACCCTTTGGACACTTGCGGCTGCTGTGGGACTTGCGGGTTTCTTTGTGATGCACCCCGTTTGTCAGACCTGGTGTATCCATTCTGACGTAAGGCCCACTCCAAGTGTCTCCGTTCTTCGTCCAAGGTACTGGAGTCGCATACCTTCTCGCCTCTGTTGAACAGAGCGTTAATAACACTCTTCTGCTAGGGATGGTGGTGTGATTTGGCGTGCACGTACTGATCGGTATGTGTCTTGTTACGCTAGACTTTATGTCCAGTCCTACGCGTTGGCGGGCTGTATACAGGCACATCCAAGAATGGCGGCTGATTGTCCTATTCTATTTGCATCGTGAATTTGATGGAAGGACTAACATGGTTCAGGTAAACGATGTATCATCGATCAAATCTATCATCGACATATCTAATCCAGTGTTTGGGTTTGTAGGGACTAGACACTTGAAACAATTCCGGTGTAAGAGGTGATCCCATGGCTGACCTAGGGGTAGACCTTGGTAGACCTAGGGGGATCAGTGTTGTCCGAAGGCCTTCGACCGCCTCCTTAAGAACACATGGTACGCGAAACCTCAGCACATACGAATTTTGATGCACGCCATAACCCTAAGGCAATTTATTCTCTAAATAATTCTGGTCGTGAATGCCGTCGTGCTTATTTACTTGCTAATGACTTTTCAACATAACAACGCTATCTATGCCAAATTTACCAAAGCTATGGTTTTAGCTATACAGCAAAAATTAAAATATTAAGAACGAGCAGAGGATATTTTTTTGATCAGAAGAGAAAATTTGATGGAAGGACGAAGGTCTATGAGATGAAGACCCCATAGTAGAGACAAGTCTCTACCAGCATCCTCCACCTCATCTTGCCACCTGTAGGTTTTGGCCACCTCTTCCTCTTCTGTTGCTTGGCCACTGGGTTGCGTTTTGCAATCACTAGCAATTAATTACCACTATATTTTGAGGGTTTTACATAATATCGTGAAGATGTATCAATGTCCAGAAATAAAAGGTTTCACCAGACAAGCTTGTGTCGTTCTCAAGACGAGATTCCTTAAAAGACCGGTAACAGATGATGACTTCTTGGAATTGGTTAAACAACATTTGCATTATTAGAATTGCTTTATATGAGAGTGAAATGAGTGTCCAGAGACTTTCTCTAAATTCGCCAGTTGTTATGACAGTAAATTTCTGGAATTACCTTTACCATTGCTGAAGATTTAATTTAATTTTATTTGGCGACTAATTATTTCATCAAAGTAACGCGGGACCGTCTAGGAGAGGGAAATAATTTTGTACCGACGGCGTTGAAAAGTTCATGGAGGGGGTTGTTTTTTGCGAGGCATCCGGTGGGGGGTGGAATTTGTGAACGACGCCCGTATTAGAGACCGACCGGTTGGGACTCATTTATTCGGATTTAAAGGGGAATTAGTTGGGAAAAAAGTCCGGCATGTTTGCGTATTACCCCGTTTGATAAGGTTCGCGTCGTGCGGGGCTAGAGTCGAATTACATCGAGTGAACAAATTCGACAGTTTGGGGTGTAAAGAGAAAATCCGACATTCAACCCGGAACGGCTCCAATCGGCTGGATTATACGCGGCATTACCATGCGAATAATCGATGCGGATCAAATAAGTTGTATCTTATTTAAGACTTTCCGAGATCGAACCGCAAACGACCGGGTTTGTTGGGCCCTGATTAAATTCAGGGCAAAATTAGTCTGCCGTCATTACCGCAAAATCAACCACCTTCCACTCGTTACCTTAAGACAGATATAACTCTAATGACTCACCCTGTATATTATATGGGTACGCCAACATCCACATAGACACCAACCTTCAAACCAAATCAAAAGTTTGGGTTGCTTTCATTCATTCAATTACATTCCCGTGCAAAACAATTGGCTCACCTCAAATGTACGTCAACTTTACAGTTAAATATCTTATGAACCAATTATTTAATTTTTGGGGTAGTCCTTTTAATTGATAGTTCAGTTTTGAGCAGACACTGGATTTTATAATCACCTGGAATAAAACCGTAACCCGACATTTTCTGAACAATTTGATTTTAATGATTTACATCATTTTCTCCCCTAATAAAGAATGCATGGCGCGAACGGGTTAAAACACGTACCGGCTCCTAGTGAGCTGCCAGAAATAAAAAGGAAGGTAATGAAATGGGTTAATTATTGAGATTTTCTTGCATTATTAACTAATTGGGACAAAAACAGAAATCATTATTTTATTGTAAAAGAAGTGGAGATGCTAGAGATACATATTAAGCAATGAAGTTCGCTAATGTTTATTTAATAACATATGCGTGATCTGAATGAATTAAGGGGAGGTGAGAGTGGGGTATGAATCCGCACAGGATGGGGAGTCATACGGTATAGGGGTCTCGGAACTGCGGTCAATCCTCTTCGCTAGGGAGCCTGAACAGAAAAAAACACGTTAGCGCTTTGTTATAGAGTATGATAGCCCACTACTTCTCGGTACATCTCGCGCATGTCATTGTTGTTCTTATTCTAAGTTCTTTATTACGAGAGAACATGATGTGAATCATTAAAACCAAAATGTTCAGAAAATATCGGAATTGGAGGATGGGTTCAAAAGGTATGTCAACTTTAAAGTTGACGTACATTTTGGATGGGCCGATTTTTTTGCACGCGAGTGTATTTGGAATTTCAAATTTTACCCGATAAACAGACATTCATACAATTCATACAATTCAAGTTCAAAATTAAAGCTAACGAACTGATGTCAATTACCCTAGCTGTCGAGTTTGCTGTATGAATGGTGTAAGTATTATGGTACAGTGGCCAAGCAAATGATTGCTTTTGAAATTCATAATTGCAGAACTCCAGTCAACCCAACTCAACTTGTTATACAAGGAGACCCACACCTCAAATGCCAATTTTGATCGGGAGTCTCTATCTTGTACCGCTCTCAAAAGCATTAAAGAACTTTAGTTTGGTGTGAAACCACTATCGTTAACTTCATCTCTGCAGTGCTCCGCAAGCACTGGTGGTTGCACAACCGCGCTAAGTGACTGCCCTGAGCGGGAGAAGGTTCTCTGCCTTATTGGACCAAGCTATATTGCCAACTGATCATCATTGCTGATGCTCTATGGGAGATATTAAAAACAATCATTTGCCGAGCGTTGCATATGCACCAAAAACACAAAAAGCTTTCTTCACATATACAAATACGCAGCCGTGAAGAGAGGTTTTCGCTAAATAGAGGCGAATTGTTAAGTGCGGTTTGGCTCTTACTCTTACCCTTTAGTACATGGACCCTAACACTGGCCACGTCTGCATTCGATGGACTGCAAGAATATTTTCCGATGTCAGTAACTTTCGCATTTTGTATTAGCAAGTAGCTTGTTGTACAGTCGCCCTTGTCTGTGATCACGCTCACTCCTCCCCTGTTCGAGTCATAACTGATCACCTAGAAACAGAATCATTTCAGAATCGCAACAGTCCAACCCGGTTTTGCCTACATCTATCACACTAAGCCAAACATTTTAGGTTAGTCGATAACTAATTCAACTCCCAATAAAACATAACACATAATGACAACCACTCGAGGATTTTTTAGTTTTTCTAGTTATTGACGATAGATTTGAAGAGATATGCATTCATAAAAATATAATAAAATACGCATATCTAAGGCAAATAAATATAAATACTAAAAAGAAAACTAATGGAAACATGCACTATTCTCGTGTAATATAATTGTATATTTTTACTATTGGAAGAATTAAGATGCGAATGATAATTATTAATTATTAATTATAATTCATCCAGGTGAGAATATTTCTTTTTGGAAAAATAACCTCAGCTAGGATTTGAACCAGGAACCTCGAGATCTATCCAAGCTCCATCCTATTGAGCTACCGAGGTCATCGAACTTGAACATGCTATTGTATCTATTTTTTGTCATCATTATCGAATTGCATTAATATTGTTAGTAAGTAATTCTAAAGATTACTTTGGGCTTGACGACTATGAGCCATCTCTAGGGTTGGGACAGGTTGTGCCCTTGAGATAATACGTGGGGTAGATTGTGACGTAGATATAAGCCAGGAAAGAAAAGCTCGGGTAGTCGTTACGACTTCTTTTGGCGCTCCTTGACAATTAAGACAAATTCAAAATAAATTAAATGGCATTGCCTACAGAAAATTGTCACGTGGGAGTTGAAAATGAACAAAGTCTAAGCAAACTCAACAATTGACTGGGCAAAAAACTGGGGAAGTCGTTAGCCCTTATTGCTACGGTTAGTGCCACATTCCAAGTTCCTTGTTACCATCTTTACTCAATCTCACACAACTCAACTTTTTGTAATATGTTATGCGCATGCAATCATTCATTACTTACGAAACTGGTCTCTGAGGTATAATAAATTCTCAAGAAAATCTACAAAAGAATGAAATATTTGTGACTAAAAAAAGCCAAAAATAAACTAGTACTCTTAAGTGTTACTACTACTTGCTAAGCATTTACTTACATCATCATGGTGGTACCAAAATATATATGCCGGAGGTTCGGGACTGTTCGAAATTGCGCATGTCAGGTTTATAGTACTGCCTTGGTCAAAATGCAAATCAGGACCACCCAAAATCGTTGCGGTAGGAACTAGAATAACAACCAGATTTTAGCATCACTACCAAACAATCTATCACAGCACACTTTTTGTTCAAAAAGAAATCATCAAAAAGGGTATATTAGTTTTAGGCGTGATTTAGACGTCACCAGCTGCTGACCACGCAGCTACTGCACGGCAGCTACTGCCATCATCTAAATGGAATGTTCGAGATACTGGCCAGGTTATGTCTACTGTTCGTCAGCTGCTGACACCTTTATCACGCACGTTGGCTACTGGCTCGATCAGAAGTGATCCAAAATAGGATCATTTAACACAACTCTAAGTTCAGCCATTACTAATTATACTATAAGTATTTTATTTAGCCAGACGTCAAGGGATCATTTCTGACCGAGCAAGATGTTGGTTAGTTAGGTTGCAAAATCGAAAAATCAGAAAACACTCATATGGACCTCGATCATCTAGCATCATGTGTTGATAACCCGCCGTTGAATTCAGCTCATCCTCCTCTGAAAAAAACCCGATAATTAAGATACACGTTAGATGGTGTGACGATTTTTGTTAGTAGTTGGTCAAATAATCGATTTCGACCTATTAAGAAATGCACCCTGATGTTAAAAGTAATATTTGGACATTTCGGCGAGCAGCTATGTGAAGCTGTGATGCCAGGATGGGTTTTCTTGAATTGATGAATTGATTGAAACAAATTAAGAACATGAAATGGTTATGGCAATGAACTGGTTTTTACAATACAACAGCCCTTTATATTTTGGTAGAATATGTTTCATCCGAATCATATTTTCGCATTGCTTGAGGCAATTTTGAAACAATGCGTTTTTTACCAGTATAGAAGGTTCACCCCTCACAAGCTGCGGCTCGTTTTTATTAACTCGTTGAAAGTAACGCCTACAGCGATTGATTAACCCACCCTACGAGTAGGGCGGGTTCTTTGCGAATCAATTATCAACAAAATCTGGCGTAAATAACGCGCCGAAATTTAATAACGGAAAATATCAGTGACTTTGTAGAAGTATAATATTAAAACTCTTTTGTGAATGCAACTAGCTTTATTTCGTTCTTTTTTGCCTAGATAGGAAAGTCTGTCACAGGAAAGATTTTAGAGAAAAAAACTGTGCATTAGTTATGTATAGAACTTCCTCGACATCTTTGAGTGGTGATTAATTATAAAATATTAATTCTGAAGCAGCTTTCAAAAAGCGCGTGTCCAAAATTGTTCAACTTTGACCTCTTTAAAGAAATTGTTGTATTCGAGATTGTGTCGATAAGATAGAGCATAACCATAGGCCAAAATCGATTACCATCCAACTCTACTATGTAGTACTGATCAAATATTATGAGGAGGAATATGCCATATCGAGAAACGATATGACCATGAAACAGCTGGTTGAGTCTCAGTATGTTTTGCAATAATCTCGCTGGTATCATTAATCATACCACCGAAGTTGCAACTTATTTACACCTGGGCAACAGTGGGCAACAACCGTAATATATCTGGTCTGATCTTGATGCCTGTTGCTGTCGCCGTATGTTGCCCTGGTGTAAACTACGCTTAAGACCTGACCTCGCTGCTTGCAGATTTATTTCGTTGGACTCACCAACAACATTCAGGGTGACGAAGAAGCTCTTCACAGGTTGAGTGCTAATCTGGCACTCATAAATCCCTGCGTCCCGCTTCTGGGCCCACTTAACTGCTAATGTCCAGTCCTCAACATCAATGTGGTGGATAGCCTGAAAACGTTGGTCGCTTGTGTAGGTGTAGGACCCTACGGTCAAGATGTGTATGTCTCGATGTCTGATCCAAGACACCTGCAAAAAGGAAATGAAGTCATTAAATTTAAGAGGCAACTGAAGGAGGTTGAGGAGTTTCCAGTGAAGTATGAAACCAAGTGAAACCAATTTCCTTACGGAATCACATCTAAGTTAAAGCTTGATTTCATTCAGAGGCATGACCATAACAAGGTCAACGCGATTCATGAAATGTCTACTGTTTTTGTTTTCCTGAAACCACTGTAATAAGATTGTCAAATCATGTTTTATTAAAATTTACATAATGCAATATCTTCGACTATTCAGCAACGATATAATAATTTAAGAGATCAGAACGTTAATTGGGCCGTCAGGAGGTCGGCGCTTCCAACGTAGAGATGACTAAACGGCTTCTTATCTAAAATTATACCCTTTAAGTCTAATTGGCACTTGAGGCAGGCCTTCCCGCGGGCGCAGAAAGACTTGATTAAAAAGAAACCGGCAAATATTCAGCGACGCGTTTTGTTCAGTTGAAATACATTTGCTGCAATGTCCGCAGAGATATAGAAGTATTTCAGGAGATGCAAATACAACGAACGAGGCTGAAGCGAGACGGTAAGGGTTCGTTGGGGAGGTATCTTTTTCCGAAAGTTTACCAAATTAGCGTTTAAGCGTAACTTACTCACGAAGTCTAACAATATTGGGGATCGGCGCGTGCCGTACCCATCACGAATTCCATAATTTATCGTGCTACTTGTTACGTCACCTAAATAATACATCAAGTTTAAATTATCACCCGAAATTTATTCCACTGGATCTATGGTCTGCGAAATGATCAAACTTGAAATGATAACTTTGTTACTTATGCGAGTATTGGAACCTCGCTATCTTCAATTTGTTGTTGAAAGATTTGTGCACCAAACTCTGGGGTTATGGTGTGAAGTTGTACTTCTAAATCGCTGCGGCTTCTTGATTTCAAATATTGCTTGTGACAAATGTCGATACAGTTTACCACTGAGCGGTTTCCTTTAAATTTTCCGTCCTCACAAGTTCAGATTACTTTCAGACTTCCAGCATATACTCTTGAATTTAGATAACGCACTAAACAACGTTGGTCAGAAATGTGGGAACAAAACATGACGAGTGGCAGAAACTGGCAATCAGCAACCTGCGCTCTTATTGAGACAACCTTTATGTACAAATAGTAGATATGCAGTGCTGCTTCTAGGACGGACCGATTTCGTCGCCGCTACTTGAAGGTCAGAACTACCTTAGTTTTATTTCTGTTAAATTAATTTTCTGTTAGGAGTTAAATAATGCTTGTCCTTAAAGGTATGGGCAGAAGTAGTAATTGCGGATAAATGTCCGTGAAAGTTTGAATATAGTGCTTTTAAGAGCAAGTGCAGTGCGGGTAGGTCGATAATTTGAAAGTTGGGGAAGTTGTAATTCAAGAAATTAGTTTAAAGTTTAAAGTTACCTTTATACCCTGGCAAAATGTAGTATAAAACACAATTATGAATGCTTACTTATTCAGTTTCGGCTGGCGCGGCGGTTTGAAGTTTTTATTAGATTTTCACCCCTCGCAATGCCGAAAATAAATTCCGCGGCTGCGGCGGCGACACCAGGTTTCCCGCGGCAGTCGGATTTATGCGCTTCTTTTTGTCCGGATTTAAATAATTTCTTAGTTATCTTAGTTAAACAATAACCGGAGTACGTTATTCAAATTGGGGCAAGTTTCGCCCCCGGAAGTGCATGCCGAGCACCCCTCCCTCGAGGACTTCCGCGTTTTGCGCCCTTCACGAATTCGAACTTCAATGGGTTTCAACTCAAAAACCAATTACCAACCCTCTCCTACCGACCTACCCCATTATTATCTCGCCGACCCGAATTTACATCCTTAACCCTCTCCAGTTTCCATATTTCCCTTCTTTATCTTCCATGTACTTACTATCTAATCCAACCCTACCCCACTACATTTCCTAACAAAACTCTATCGGATTATATTCTTTATCACAAGAATATGCAAATAACTGAGCGACAGAATGTTTGTAAGGTGCTCCCACACGCAGTGCCAACGTCTCGCCAACGTTTGTGATGTGACACGCTGCGCGTAGTGCGCGCATTCACTTCGCCAACATGTTGGCATTGGGCACAAGGTATTTCTGTGTATCGTAGAAGGCTCGTAGCGTACCGAAAGAATTAAAAATGGACAGTGTAGACGATATCATTGCTGTTGCCGCTTCCATCATTTTAAGCAGTGCATTGTTGCTTAGAAATAGAAAAAAAGTTGCGAGAAAGAGGACACTGTTTAATAAGGTTGTTAAATTATTAAACATGTTTTTCAGTCATTATTTATACAGTACGTTCGAGAATATTAAATACATTAAGAAATACAAATATACAGCAATACAGGAAATAAAATTATTTAGTTTTTTATATTTGCCACGTGACATTAAAAAAAAATCTGCATTTTTTTATTTTCTTTATGTTTCAAGCTACAAATGCGGAATAAGATGGGATCAGAGTGGTCTATATTTTTATGCAGGGCCCTGTTGATTTGGGTAGTTTCTTTATATAAATATATCATTTCAGTCAAATCGATGAATTCATAATTTTGATTTAAAATAAAATGATTTATATAATAAAATTGAAATTATTTATAATAAGATACAAAGAAGAATTGAGAACCCTTACATACACGGAGTTTTAATATATATGCAGTTATATTTATTATCAACCCAATATTTTTAGTAACAGATATATTTTTTGTAATTTTTCTGATAAGCAAAATAAAGAAAAGCATCCAGTAGTCTTTAAACTTAATTGAATACATTAAATACATAAGATTATTTAAATTTGCTGCTTAAAATAATCTATAAATTGTTATAAGTTAATTATATAAATGCAACCTTGTTTGATTGTAGTCTTACTTTTTATCATACTCTATAATAAACAATAACATGGTCCGTCTGTCCAGGTTCCCTAGGGAAGAGGGTTGACCGCAGTCTTTGGACCCCTATACCGTATGACTCCCCATCGTATGTACATTCATATTCCGCTTCCCTCCAACCCCCTCCCTCACCTTTGCCACCCCACCCTAGCGAATAAGGTTGACCGCAATCCCGGAACCTTCATACCGTATGACTCCCCAGTGTGCGAATTCATTTTTAATATTTTAATGATGACGTCATTTCCGGAAACCCCGGAAGTCATACTAACCTCAAGACCATCCCATAAATTGGCATTTTCGGTCTATTAGCACAACGTTCATTCCATCAACGTGGCCCCCGTTAGCACTGCGTGTGGGAGCACCTTTAAGGCTATTTTACACTACACTACTTTCGTATTTTTCTAAACTTCTTTTTTGTAACTAGAAAAAAGTTCTAATTAATAGTATCGTTGGAAATGCCGTGATATTACATTTCTTAACTTTTTCTTAGCATAGACGCATGCGCAGTGGAAACAGTGCCAACATGAGACATTTTGTTTTGTTTTGACATATCGCAGTAACATATGCGTTTACCCTTACAGTGACGCGATACGCTTTGTAGAATGGATTTAATTTATGTAAATTAATTTGTACTGACATGTTTACAGCAAACTATTGCAGAAATAAACCGGCATAAAGTAAACAAACAACATAAACTTAAATGCGTTTGGTTGCACTACGTTGGCTATTTTAAAACTTTGTTTAGTTACTAAAAAGAAGTTTAGAAAAAGATGAGAGTAATGCCTTTATATTTTTCAGTTTACCGTTAAACAATTTGGTAGCTACTTCCTGCATTCTACTTTGATTTTAAACTGTATTGTATATAATATAACAATGTTAGTGTAATATTAGTTTATATTCCGCCGGTTATCCCGTCTTAGAGGTGAATATTAAATATACGGAATACATAAACCGTATATCTCCTTCAAGCCATGAAATTAGAGACGAAGATATACATGCATCTTTGGACCACCTCCCTTGAATTTTAAGCAGGGTTAGTTGTTGTACTTGCAAACATTCGATCCGAGTAGCACTTCTGGATAGTACTGTCAATTGAAACAATCTATGTGGAGATATTCATTTCAAAAGATCAGGAGATGTGTTTGACTTTCTAAAAGTTGCGTAGTGCTGATATTGATTGACAGACCCTTAAACGGATGTAAACAGTGCTATGTTTGTTGATTAACTTAAAAAGCTCGCTTTTCCTTTGAGAGCGTATAGGCGGAAAACAAAGGTTCTTTGATGGAACGTCGCTTATGTCGCTGAGAGTACGCCACTGGTCGTCTGACCTGCGCGCGATTCTTTTCCGAAATCATGCTGTGAATTTTAATTACGCCCGCGAAAAAGCATTCAGGCTCTTTACCAGTGCAAACATAAAAGGTCGAACGTTGTTATTCTTTGTAAAAATGTGAAAATAGCAACGTGGGGGTGAGGAGCGTACGTACTATTACAAATTAACGTGGTGTTAATTAAAAACCAATTCTTCTCCTGGCGGAGCTTCGCCTTGGGAAATTTTTAATTACATGCATACGAAATTAAGCGTTCGTACTTATTATTGTTTTGGTTGGCGGGGCTACAAAAAGGTAGAGGGTGCTTTTGATTTAACCAGTGCCGTTTCATCCGAAAATTACCTCAACAATTAATTATCTGACTTTACTCCCCGTTGGTCCATTTCGCAGAAAGTCTCGCCAATTCCCAGGGAGACATAAATTTATTCATTTCGCCGGCACCGGGCCCCACCACCGCTGCATCTGCCGCAGACTCAATCCCAAGTAGACCAGTTTTGTGCTGACTGAATTTTTAAAATAAACCAAAAGTAATTACGGAAACATTTTGCTCTCACAATTCTACCCCAAAGAGCTCCTAATCAATCTTTCCATACAATTAAGAAGTTTCAACTCCTTACTAACTTCCTTTCCACAAACACTGCGTTTTAACTCCTGCTGACCATGACGATTCAGTAATAAGAATAATAGCCCTTTATTGATAACATAAATAGTAAATTAAAAAATTACTTAACAAAAGTTGTTTAAATGATAGTTATAGTTTAGAATTATAATTTAAATAAAATTTCGTTGTAATAAATAAATAACAATCAATACTAATCCCATAACTGGGCAAAGGCCTCCCCCTGAGTGACCTATTCCTCGCGATTTCTTGCGAGCCATTCCCATGTCGCTCCGGCGTGCGCAGTTATTTCATCTCGCTATCTTTTTCTTTGTCGTCCTCTTCTTCGCTTTCCATGTATAAGTGTCCATTCGGTAAGTGCTCTAGACCAGCGTTTCCCAACCGCCGGTCCGCGGACCGCTGCCGGTCCGCAGAAATATTTTACCGGTCCGCGAAAAATTTCGCCCTTATCAAGACGGCTCAACTATTTTTCTATACTTCATAACACTTGCTTAAGCTTTCACTAGATGGCACTAATACCAATCAATAGAAATGCGTGTAAAATATGCACAAAAAGTATATTCCAAATACATGGTGGCAACATTGCTCACCTATACATACAACATAATTTATAACGATTCGTGTATGCTCCACCCAAGTAGGTATTGTGTCAGAACGTTTGTCTTTTATTTTATCGCGCTCGAACGTATTGTTTTTGAATATTGTGGGTTATAGTTTGTTGTGTGGTATTTTGGAAATAAATTTTCTTTCGTAAAACTTTAAGCCATACAAAATGGAAGTAGGTACCTAAAAAAAGTCAAATAGCAAAACCTTCTGTCTTGGTAGAAGCAAGGACAATATTCAGGAGAAAAGTACGTACTAATGGTATCGAAATTATGCCAAGTACCAGTGCTTCAAGTGTAGAAGGACCACAGAAAAGGAAATGGGTCGATAGGTAACTTCTGAATATACAATACAAACAAAAAAGAGAAAAGGTAACTTTATAAGGCAATATGATAAAGAGTATCTAAAGTTCGGTTTATTGTACCCTTGGCAGCGAACTATGGCCACTGCTTTTGTGTGTAGTATGTTCAGAAATTCTTTCAAATGAAGCTATGATGCCTTTAAAACTAGCTCGTCATTTGCATTCAAAGCATAAAAATTTAACTGATAAGCCACTGGACTTTTTTGAAAGATTACACGATCAGATGAAAATTCAGAAAAGTCAAATGAAAATTATGATGACTACTATAGTAACAACTCACTGCTTCAAGAGTCTTATTTCGTAGCTCTTCGTATACCTAACTAAAACAAAAAAAAACCAGTCACTATTGGTTAGGAGTTAGTAAAGCTTTGCGTCTTAGATGTCGCTCAAGTAATTTTGGGTCCTCAACAAAATTTGCTACAAAATTAGAGGCTGTACCACTATCGGATACCATAACTCAGAGAAGAATTAATGACATTGAACTTGACACCGACATTGAAATACAAGTTATAGTGGGTGTATAAATGTCCACTTTTTTAGGTCGAAAAAAGTTTAAGCATGTACAGTGTCAAAATCAATTTTATTCAGTAGTAATTTACACAAGCTTTTAAAATTACGTAGGTACTTAAAAAACATTAACAAAAATGGCAGCGTACGGGCTTTTCTCCTCAAAACTCAATATCATCAATCATCAAATACGTTGAGTCGGGTATCTCAGCCAATTCATAACCGATTGACTTGAAATTGGGACAGTCGTCTCCGATACCTACATATACCAGTCCAGCAAGTTTTTTTTATGAACTTTTCTAAACTTCTTTTTGATTACAGCTATTTGGTTATAAAATTGTCGAATAAAGAGTGTTCAATTTGTGTTCAATAACATGCCAAAATGCAAAAAGAATACTATTTGCTAACATCCTACGTACTGGACTGGGTTTTGTATCAGAGAATAGGTACATAAAATCGGTCTATGTAGTAATTTTAAATCAATCAGGTGTGAATTGGTTGAGATATCCGACCGTTTATGATATGCAAATGATTATAAAGCAAAAGACTATGTTATGTCAAACAGAATAGTCTAGCAGAATATTTGATTTTTGAATAAAATTGATTTTTACACTACTACTAGGCACAACTTAGGTATCATTTTTCTAACTCCGGGTGTGGTATTACCCCTTAATTGTCAGCCGGTCCGCGAAATATTTCCCCCACTTTTGCCGGTCCGCAGGCGTAAAACGGTTGAAGAACGCTGCTCTAGACCATCTATCTTCTCTCATGCGGACCACGTGTCCAGCCCATGTCCATTTTTGCCGTTTCGCTGTTTTTAAGACGTCTTTTAGTCCAGTTCTTCTTCTTATATGCTCATTTCTGACTCTGTCTTCTTTTGACACCAAGCATTGTTCTTTCCATCTGTGATTGGGAGGATTTAAGCTTTTGGTCTTCTATTGATGTGGTTGACCAAGTTTGACAGCCATAGGTGAGGACTGGTAAAACGCAGGTGTCGATACAGTCATAAATGTAATCAAATGTTAGAGTAAAGTATAAGTTAAACTTAAAATGTCAAAAATAGTATTGAGTTAAACGATATGCATGGGGATTAAAATTATTACATAATACGTCTTTTATCGCATATTTAAACAATCTTAAAGAATACTGTGGTCCTCTGGTAACAAAGACTTATTATAAATACATTTATCTACGATTCACATATGTGACCCCGCATGAGAGAATCGCCCTAACTGCCATCTCTGGTTTCGATAATATTGACTCCTGTGTTTGAACGCGCATAACTCTAAAACTACCTACCAGAAATATTGAAATAAACTGTATTATGCTCCGGAATTATTTTACATAAGTTGTATGATTGTCAACATTTTTGCCTCTCGGTGTGAACATGAGCGCGATAGAAATGAGAAAAGCTCCGCGAGTTTTGCACTTTTAAATTAACGGTCGTCTTGCCATGTTTCTCCTCGTAAACCGCTTGCAACAAAAATTTCATTCAGCTTGCATTTAGAGCCTCTTCTATAGATTGGCGTTTTTGTTTTCTTCAGCTTTTGTGTCATAAAGTTGGCGAACAAGATTTTCATGGAAACGGATATCTCAGTAATGAATATTAGCACAATATCGGGATATGCACGTAATCAATCGTCATATTTTATTTAATGCGACTGTAGAAATAGAATTGCATAATAACACTGGCCAACAAAATTTGACCGACTTCCAATTGCCGGACAAATGACAACTGATTCGGATAGAGTTTTTTCTCAGGAATCCGAATCTGAACACAGAAATACTGAATTGGCTCCAGTTTTTTCAAAAAACAGTGTTAAAAGTGCAAAAAAGACGCTTTTTCGCTACTTTTGCAGACATGCCAAACAATAACGTAATGTAGTAGAAGTTTGTAAGTAGGATCAAATTAAACTTTGAACCTTTTCCTTTAAGAGCATATAGCGAGAAATCGGATGACATAAAGTTTGAACTTTTCACACCACCTTTTTATAGCAGCGCGCGCCAATTACGGCACCGTATCGTACGGAGCGCACTGCTTGTTTCTTTATTTATAAATTGCTGTGGCCAAATAAAAAGTTGTCGGAAAAATGACAACTAATTTCGATAGGATTTTTCCCATGGAATCCGAATCTGAAACCAGAAATAATGAATTGGCTACAGTTTTTTTTTTTTTGAGAGGTAGTGTGAAAAATGCAAAACGCTACAACAATAAGGTAAATTAATTAATATCCCTTGGTTTACAAGTTTCAGAATAAAATACCCCTAACGATTTATAGGGTCAGTGTAATATATAGTAGGTAAATCTTTTTATAGTATATTTTGCCAACAAATACTTAATAACTGATTTATAAAGATAACAGGATAATATATTACCTGGACAAATATAGTTACTACTATTGTCTAGGTTTTATTCACCTATCCCACTAGTAATTGAAAATTAACTGATTTATAAAGATAACAGGATAATATATTACCTGGACAAATATAGTTACTACTATTGTCTAGGTTTTATTCACCTATCCCACTAGTAATTGAATATTAATGTGAATTTTCTGTTAGTAGCTAATTAAGAACGGATTAAGCAAGTTTTAACATTTTTACCGAAAACAACCTTTTACTTAACAAAAATAAGCAGCCTTTGGTTGCCCATTTATACATACTTAATAACTACTTATTAAGTAGTTATTTAGCTACTTATTTGTATATGTTGGCCATATATAACTTACGCTCCTGGAACTCCTAGCATATGCTTTCCAATCCGCTTGGTTTGTGGAAGAAAAACGTGATTCTTCACTTTTGTGTAGTTCAAGTTCTGTTGCCTTAAAGTTTCGCATAAATATGAATTCGTCAAGAGAAGCCTGCGTTAACAATCCAGATGTATTCTGCTTTATTTGTGGGGTATATACTTTGAAAAAGTATAGAAAAAACATTACTGAATTTGTGCAAGAAGCATATCTTGTTTATTTTGGTATTGCAATTAGCAAACAGGATAAGTACTGGGTTCCCCACAAGGTTTGCAAAGTGTGTGTGGAGTCGCTGCGACAATGGACTAAGGGAAACAGGCGACATATAAACATTGGCTTTCCTATGATGTGGTCAGAACCGAGAAATCACCATGATGATTGTTATTTTTGCGCTGTGGATGTGAAAGGCTTTAATGGAAGCAAGAAACGTACTTGGGAATATCCTATTTTGGAGTCAGCTAAGCGTCCCATGCCCCACAGAGAAGACATGCCAATACCACAAGTACCAATTGTTATGTCACAGCGAGAGTATCCATGGTCAGATGACGAAGTATTCCCTAACGCAGAGAGTACGATTTATTCGGGCAGCGAAAGCGAAGATGAGACTCCAGAAAAATTTTCTCAGAATGAGTTAAATGATTTGGTGCGAGATCTAAGGCTGTCAAAAGAAGACGTTGAAATTTTAGCATCCAGATTAAAAGTAAAGAAATGTCTACACCGAGAAGTTAAAATAACAGCTTTCAGAACAAGGGAGCTGGCAATTCTACCATATTTTAGTGAAAATGAAGAGTTTGTTTATTGTCATGATGTCGCAGGACTTCTGTTAAACATGGGTGTGCTGGAATATCGACCAGAAGACTGGCGGCTCTTTATTGACAGCTCTACAAGAAGCTTAAAATGTGTTTTATTGCACAATGGAAATCGGTATGCATCCATTCCAATAGGACAAGGAGTGAGGAACAAGGGGAACGGTTTCTTCAGGATATAAAGGTCATGGAGGAAAGATATCAAGGCAGATGGGATGTGCACATGATGGCGGACTATTGTTGGAACCTCCAACGTGACTGTTCTAAAGAACACAGAAGAAGATCTTACAAGCGGAGTTTTTCTAAATCTTAAGTAAATATCATAATAGTGTGTTTGAATTAGGTATTTGTAAATAGAAATAAATTTGTAAAAAAAGTTCTATTCTCTTTTCATGCTTTCTGTCTAAAATTCATGTCTAAAATTAAAGCAAATGTTCTAAAACTGTTATCAAATTCGGAATCAACAACATAAAATCACCCTATATTTAAATCTAATACGAATACTAAACGAAGACAGCAGTGTCCGCCTTTGCCGTTAGGAAAAGTGTGCAACGTTTCAATTGACACGCGCTCCTATTAAAATGCGAGCCAAAACTGCAGTTTACACCACGTGACCAGTTTTACACCAGTTTACATTATCAAAAAGCAGTAGCTTCAAAGTTTTATTTGACCAACACAGAAACTTCTATAACGGCGAGTTATTGTTTTGCATGTGTTTAGGAATTTCAAGAAGTAAAAAACACGTTTTTTGCAAATTTAACGCTGTCTTGCGCTAAAACTGGAGCCAACTCACTATTTCTCTTATCAGATTCGGATTCCACAGGTAAAATCCTATCGAAATCAGTTTTCATTTTTGCGGCAACTTTTTATTTGACCAGTGCAATGTATAAATAAAGGAACAATCAGTGTGCTCCGTGCGGTGCTGCAATTGGCGTGCTCCTCATAAAAAAAGTGGTGTAAAATGTTCAAAGTTTATGCCATCCCATTTCGCGCTATATATTCTTAAAGCAGAAGGTTCAAAGTATTATTTGATTCTAATTACAAACTTCTACTACATTACGTTATTGTTTGGCATGTCTGCAAAAGTAGCAAAAAAGCGTCTTTTTTGCACATTTAACACTGTTTTTCGAAAAAACTAGAGCCAATTCAGTATTTCTGCGTTCAGATTCGGATTCCTGAGAAAAAACTCTATCCGAATCAGTTGTCATTTGTCCGGCAATTTTTTTTTGTTGGCCAGTGTAATTTTTAGGTAATTTTTAAAGCGCTTTAATATGAATGATATAAATTTCGTGCAGCGCGCACTACGTCAATCGTAACGGTAAATGGAAACGTAGCTGAGACAGTGGAAGATTATTTACTATTAGTACGATACGATCAGAACAATTTAATTTCGGAATTTTGAATAGTAGTGCGAGTTAAATATAGATAATGAATTTAGATGTACAATTAATTATACCCAACAATATTTTACAAACACGGATTCAAACGGACTCACTGATCGCGTCAAAACTTCGCATCTCGTTCGACTGCCTCGCACCAAAACCCACGCGCGAGGGAAGACGAACTGCGCAACATATTGTTCATCTTTATTTCGGTCTTAAAAATTAACAAATAGTCGGAATGCTATTAAATTCAAGGGATATGTATCGCAGTAAATAAAGATTATTTGCATACCAACTGCGTTGTCCTGCTAACATTCGTTCCTGAGATATCGGCTTCCATCAAAATCTTGTTTGCAACCTTTATTACACAAAAGCTGAAGAAAACGAAAACGCCAATCTATAGAACTCTAGATGCATCCTGATCAGAAACGGAAATTTTTGTGGTAAGTGGTTTAAGAGAAAGTAAATCGGGAAGACGAGCGGTAATTTAAACTGCAAAAATCGGGTACTTTTTTCACTTTTGTCGCGCTCATGTTTACACCAAGAGGCAAATAATTTTGACAGTCATACAACTTATGTAGAAATGATTCAGGAATATGACATACTTTATTTAAATTTTTTCTGTTCAGTAGTTTTAGAGACCTTTCACTAAAGGTGATGGTAGAGGCTGGAAAAACACTTGAAGTATATCAGATCATTTGATATGTATGGTATTGTGATTTTATTCCGCGCCTCTGTTACCATTATAGTAGAATAAAAATGTACTTTTAAAGCTTTCAAGTATTTTCTTGAAGTGAGCAAAGCTAGTATTACACTTTGCCACTTTCTGTGTTGTGCAATCTGAAAATAGAACAATTCTTATATTGCAATATATGAAAAACGCTGCAACTACAAAAATTGCGTGCTTAAATACAACTTAATTAATAACGTTGAGCGTATACGAAATTGGTTATTTTTTATCCGGCAAGTAAGTAATTTCTGAGATAATTGAAAGCCGATCTGGATGCAGCGTTGAGGTAACAAAACGACTGCAAAATAACTACCGTGTAGCCTATTATCGTCGCAGTATATACCGTAATATTCATAATCTAACTATTCATTAAAACCCGGATATAACCGATAATGGATCGGCGGATGAAGTTCCCGCTTTCATTCTACCCCAACGAAACACAATTATGATTATCTGCGATTACACTGGAATTATTAAAAAATCGAAGAGACCTCCAGTTCCAATTTGCTGCTGAACAGCGATTCAGAACTCAAGTCTAACCAGAAATCCAATTTTGAGCAATTATTGTACACAATGTACACTCTTGGAATTAAGTAAGTTCTATAAATATTTCAGCAGTGTGTCGATGATACATCCAAGTACAAGTTTTTTGTTATTCTGGTCGACAGCTCGGCCGCTAAGTGCAAAAAATTGTCCGTTTACGCTTCAACTCGTATATCGGAAATTTATTATTTGCGAAACCTTGTTCGAATGCTTTGAATTGGTTTATAATGATTTATATGTTTCTATTTATTAGCTTAATGTGTAATTAATTAATGTAATTCCTACATTGCAATGTAACTGTGTTTTTATTAAATATGACGTTAATTTTATATTACTAAACATAAAAGTTTTCGATTACATGAAATGAAAATCTCATTTCAAGATATTGCATACAACACAACAAATTATACTTACAACCTTATTGCATCTAATAGCATCTAATTATTGTGTTAATAAATACAAAAATTAATTTGTTGTTGTCAATATGACATATGTATTGACATTTATTCACAAAATAGAAATAAATTAAAATTAAATTTGTCTTTATGGTAATTTGTTAATTGTGATTTACTGGTGTTTTCGAGATATTTAGCTTCAACGATATTTTGCAGTGTTTAACTTAATAAACAGAAAGGAGTATGTATTTTGTATAGCATGATGTATCATTAGGTACTATTTTTTTATATTATTATTTTGTATTTACTTTACAGCAATATGTTTCAAATATCTGACAACTGAAAATAATGACAATTATGTATATCACTAATTTACAAAAATTTTTGGAAGCAGGCTCTAAGTTTTCGACGAATTGTGATGGAATGTAAATATGTTATAATTATTATTAAAAAAAAAATAAACCAAAATATACGACCATCTAAAAGAACATTTATACAATAATATATATATATATATATATAGTATAAATTGTGTTGGTAACGGGTATATAATTTCCCAAAAGGAGACGCTTCAGAAAGAAAAGTTGTTGGTTTCTCTTCCGTATAGCTTTTATTGCATATTAATTACTCACAATCATATGCAATAAAAGCTATACGTAAGACAAACCAACAACTTGACGATTTGAACCAGGGACCTTTGCGTCGCTAGCACAATGCTCTCCCATCTGAGCTATTGACATTGTGCTAGCGACGCAAAGGGCCTTGGTTCAAATCCAGGTTGTGGCTGTAATTTTTGATATATTTAAAATTTACATCCCGCCTGTATGTTACCATATCATTAACTTATAATATTACTTTGACAAAGTATGTCGTTAAACATTTTCAGTTATAGTTTATATTGTTTGGAAATTAAAAAGACCTTCATTTTTAATGAATATGCATTTTAGCTAACCTTACAGTAAACAATTCATAAGTCAAAATGTTACTTTTAACTTATTATCGTTGTTAATGCACGCCTCTTAATTTATTTAGAAAACAAATTAAGAAATAAAATTTCCAATAATGTTCCAGCTAATATATAGTAAATGAAAAATGTGTGCTTATTGAACTGGAACTATATTACAATAAAACTTCTGTAGAGCTCTTTGAAATATTAACAAAAAAAGAATAATAAAAAATTAATTAGTTATCAAACAATGCAAAACCAAAAATGAAACACAATAAATACATATCACAACAATAAAAAATTATTAATTATAAGTACAATTTTAATAATTTGTCTTAACAAATGAACAAAAGAAAATACAAAAACGTTTTGTTTTTTTTTCTAGAAAGTAGAAAGTAAGTAATATGTTTCATATGGTCTTATTGATTTTCTCTTTTCCTTCTGAAGTTGGAGCCGTTTAAAATAAGATATTGTTAATAATTCAAACGGCTGTAACTTTTTAATGAATTGAAAAAGTAATTTACTTTCTGAGCCTGTATATATTGCTATAATTTAAATTATTTTGGTTGTCAAGCATGTATTAGATGTCATGAAAGATAATTGAACATTAACTGCTGTAAAGTAAATACAGATATAAAATTTCCATTGTCCTTCATACAAAATACATGCTCGTCCTAAATGTAAATTTAAATTAAATTTAGAGAATTTATTTACATTTAGTGAATATATTTTAAATTACAATTCTGAAATAGTCTATATTTAGTGATAATCCTTGGCATCAAGTTGATTTGGGCATTTACTTACTTACTTACTTAAGCCCGTCATCCTACTGCTGGGCAAAGGCATTTACTTGCGTAATTAATATGTGTATTAGTTAACATAAATTTATATAATGTGTCATGATTTTACGCAATATCTTAAAATGAGCTTTTCGTATCATATTATCAAACATGTTTATTAATTTTATTATAAAAGTAATTCTATATTTAATTAAATGCATTACCTACTCGTAAACTTAACTGTAGTGATCATATTTCATTTATTACATTGCAATGAAGATATCACATTAAGGAAAAGGTCGGACACGCTAAAAATAAACTAAATCCCGTTACATTACATCCATCGAAAAACCACATACTATTTTCAAATCCTGCGATAGCGATACGAACTTACTTATTTCCATGACTGTACACTAAACGTGGAAAGAACTAACATAATATATTATTATATATGGCGATTTTTGAATTCTTTTGTCGGTTTCTGAAAAATTAGTAAAACAATCTGGCAAAGCATAATAAATAGGCGTATTCTTATTAGTTTTGCTTGCGGTGAATACGAAGACATACTAGAATGTTGCCTATGATGTAAAAATTGTCTGTAACTAGAGGATGGTTATTTGCTATTTGCTACAATACATGGGACGAAGAAATCAGAAGTTCAGTGAAGAAATGACAACTCAGACAGAAATTCGATTTTCAGTTAGTAGCGTATATATTTTACATGGACATGCGATGCGTTATTCCATCCATCAAAGTAAATACGCAAAGTCCATATATATATACCTATTACCATTCATTGTACCCTCGTAGTCGAGGCTACGGACTGTCCCGCTCTAAACCATTTAATAAATTAAGAAATGCAATGCATGTAACCCGGTTGCCGGCACATTTTGCACTATAATAGAGCACAAATCCCTTAAAACGTTTTACTGCTACGGCCACGTTAAAGTGTATTAAAAGTTCATTCTGTACGGACCTTAATAATAAAATCTCTCAAAAAACTAATTACATTACACTGAGCTATATCAAATATTACTGCAGACAAACAAAATATATATATTGGCTTAAATATGTGTCAACCGTTTGGAACACTGCGGAGGTAGTGGTGATTCCCAAGCCAGGAAAACCACCAACAAAGCATCCTCCTACAAGCCAATTTCTTTATTGCCCATAGTCATCAGACTAGGTGTTATACATAAGTAAGAATAAGAAAATGTTCATATTGCAAAGTAGTAATGTATTCAAATTAAAGGCCATATAATCAATACCCTCATTAATTCTGCAATAGAACTCGACACCGCTATAAACTACCTTTTGACACAATCACACAATGGAAAACTATCAAATCTATTAAAGCTAAACTCAGAGACGCCGACTCTATACTTGTTCGTGCTGATAAAAGCCCTGGGATGGTTATTTTGCCTTTTCAATCTTATGTTGACAAAACTACCGAATTTTTACATAATAATAACTATAAAGAAATTAAAAAAAATCCTCTTGCTGGTATAATTTCCAAAACAAAACAAATTATTCAACTTTACAAGGACACTCTCATGCATTTTTCCAATTTCAACTTTTTTAATTCTATCCTTAAACATATTATTTCACAAAACTTTTGTTCCTTCAATGATAAATTTTATAAAATCGAAGAAGGACTTCCTATGGGCCTTTCTTTATCTAGATTTTTAGCCGATGTTTTCCTTGATCACATCGAGAACAATCATATTAATCATCCCTCTAACCCTTTTTATTGTCATGTCGAAGGATGGTTTCGTTATGTCGATGACATCTTTTGTATCTGGAAAGGGAGCCAATCTAAACTTCAAGACATGTTAGTCTATATCAATAACATTCACCCTAAACTTAATTTTACTATTGAAGTTGTATCTAATAAGAAATTGAATTTTCTTTAAAACCATTTAACATTTTACCTGCGTTTAAATCCAATACTCAATTGTTCAATTTACTTTCTAATCACCGTAAACTCATTAGACCCACCCTTTGCGAGAGTGGTGTGTACTCGCTAGCATGCATAAACTGCAATTCCATCTATATTGGTCAAACTGGCTGATCTTTGGCGAGGCGAATCAAGGAACATAATAATCAAAACACTTCAAATTTGTACCAACACAAAGTTCAGTCTGGCCATAACATCGATTATAACAACATTAAAGTAATCCATAAATGTCAAAAAGGCTACCGTCTTGATTTACTTGAACAACTGGAAATAGTCCGTCACGAAAAATCTTCTCATCTTATTTTGCTTAATAACCAGACGAAATTTAATTACAAACCGCTTTTCACTTACCTTTAGTTCTTTGATTCGCCTTTGTCTTTCGATTTGTTTTTCTTGTTTCTCTACTAATTATTGCTTTGTGTATTCCTTACATTTTTTAGCTATTTAGTTTATTTATACTATTTTCGATTTCTAGATTTAGTACTTGTCTACTATCATACCTTTGTTACACATGCGCCGTTTTCAACTGACCTGCACCGCTGCAGTTTTATTTGCTTGCTTTTTCCGTTTTTGACCAGCATGCGAGTCACATGCTTGATATTTATTCGTGTCCACGTCACCACGTCACCTGTAATCGCTTTGAATGTTTAATTTTGCACTGCAATTCGCTTATCCTGAACGTAAGTCATTGTTTCTTGTTATTTATTGGATTTTTAACCTTATATTTCCTTCGACAGGTTTTTTCTGTATTGTTTCATATATTTTTGAAATTATACTTGATGGCTATTATTCTGGATGTAGAATTTTTATTGTCTGACTGTGAGTATAATCTTAATTGTTTTCCTAAGTTTTTATGATATCCTTTGTATTGTAGATTATACTACTGATGATGACAGTGAACTGTTGAAACCTATACCAGTTTAAATTATTCGTAAAGTAAACAAAAAAATAACAAAAAAACGAGTTATTTGTAGCCAAATACCAATAAATGCATATCTTAAAAGAGGAATCGATTAGCAAGGGTTTCTTTAGTGTTTAGTCTCTTTAGTAATCAGCTAATTGGAATCAATAATATAAACAGGGGATAAACATCTCAAAAAATAGCATAGAGAAAGTAGTCCGTGCGAGGTATAGTAGGGTTGCTCTTTTAACCCCAAATAAGATCATTCCGAAACTTTTTTTCTTAATTAATATTACTGACGAGTACCTACATACAATTTTGATTAAAACGCGGCACAAAAGGACGAGCTCATGGTACAAACTCGATTATCTCTGTGTAATCTCGGTCAAGCGCGACTAGTTTTCGACTATTTGATTTTGTGAATTGATGGGTCGGGTTTAACAGTGCTACCAATCGGGCGGCGAATTTAGCGTAAAACCGTGGGGCTGTAAAAATAAATGGACTGTATAGCGCGCAGCAAATAACCATGTCGCTGCTGTACACCTATGAAACATTTAAAGTGACCTTAGGCAAGCGAGGACGGGCCGTGAAAAGTGAAACGCGCTGGGAAATTGTCCCCGCAAATGTCATAAACAAAAGACGGCGCACAGGTTTTTTTTATCAGTTCGGAAAACGGCGCGAATTTTACTTTGTTTTTTTGTTGCCGGGGCGACTCTTTTTATTTCAACGTCCTACGCAGTGACAACCATATTTACGACATCGGAATTTGTAAGGGATTGCAGAGGATGAAGTAGAAATCATCAAAGACAAAATGAATATCCGAATTCACCCCGAGTAAATAATAAGAATTGTTTAAGAGAGATATTTTAACACAGTGGTTCATTGGTCATATTTACGGGTACATTCATACTATTTCAATCAATACTCTTCGATTTTTTCATATAAGTTTCTAATCTAGAATCGTAAATGTCAACACTTTGTAATGATAACAATAAAAAACAAAAAATATGTAAAAAAAATATTTGATATGGTATATGGCAGGGGCGGCCAACTTTTGTGTACTTAAGATCTTTAAGATCCTTTTATTTAATAAAAATTTGTATAACTTTATATACAATGCATAAGCTGTGGTACTATTCGTTCGTAAATATGAAAAAGTTGTTATAAAAATGCACAGTATGACTGTTAATTTGATTTTAAGATTTAACTTTTGCGATTCTTTTTGGGCCAGGAAAATTTATCATGGAAGAATGATGTAAGATTTTTAGACGATTTTTTACTAATCTCTCTGTATATCCCGTGAGTGCATCTCATACTGAAACAATGAAACACTGACATATCATACTGAAAACTGTATATCTACCTACTTAAAAAAAATAGTAATATTAACATATTTGATCTGATAGGATGCCGATTTGCTAATATTTTTATTAGCAAATTTCAGCCATTTACTCCCGTGGTAAATTATTTTGTTGAGCTGATGAAAGGTTTGCTCTTTGCTAACTTTTTGTCTTGTTGAGCTGAAAGGTTAGCTCTTTGCTAATATTTGTTTACCTTATTGAGATAAACAGTTAGTTGATAATATTTGTTTATATTGTTGAGATAAAAGGTGATCCCTTTGCTAATATTTGTTTAGCTTGTTGAGCTGAATGATTAGACCTTTGCTAATATTTAGTTTATCCTTATGAAAGGATTACCAATATTGCCAATATTTGTTTATTTTGTTTAGCTGAAAGGTTATAAGTTAGCTCACATGATAATTTATTTTGTAGAGCTGAATGCCTTATGGCTAATGTTTGATTATGTTCGAGCTGAAAGCCTTTCGGACATATTTGATTACGTTTTTGAGCTGAAAGGTGTTTAGCTCTATGCAATTATTTGATTATGTTTTGAGCTAAAATGATAGCGTTTTGAACACAAAAGGAGAAGAAATACATATTGGTAACTTGAATATTGTTGAATGTGTAACACCAATTTTAGCAAATTATGAATTCTCGAATTGAAGGTTGAATGGGTTACTGACATCAAGTTTTTCGTTGAGGATAGTGGTTCTGGAGACTAGCTTCAAGAGCAAAGCTATTGTCAAGATTGGCCGTGTTAGGAATTATTTAATTTGAAGTATTAATTCAGATAATGGGCCAGTAATGAAGATTATAAATACGCTTAGTTGTATATACCTGAGTGGCTTGACTAACTTTTTACTGTTAACGTTTTTTTGTTACAATGCGATAAGAAAAAACCGCTATCGGTAAACGGACAAGTCTGTGGGATCAGTCATTGCTCGATTCCAGTGTTGACTGCTGCTTTTGCTGGATAAAATTAATAAAGTACATGATTCGAAACTATGTTTCATCTTCCATATACGACAACAATAGGCTATTTTACTACTACGAAAAGCTGACTAAACCCACCATCACACAATAAGTCTAGTCATAGCAAGCGATCGACCAAAATTGGCTTTGCGATCGACCGGTCGATCGCGATCGACTTGTTGGCCACCCCTGGTATATGGTATATCTAAAGAATGTTAAAAATAAATGTAAATACGTGGGGAATAAATCCATGGCCATGGATGAATACCATCCTTAGAAGAAAAGAATGCATGAAGATGAACTTTTTGGGACAAATGGTGCCTTACCTATAACGATTACAAACGATTTATTTATGAAAGGGTATCCTTTTTATTAGTTAGTATCATGTATCTTCTTGGAGTGACGTATGACATCCATTGGGAGACGCGTAATCCCAAGGATGTTGACGTAATTAACATGAGCGGTGGTTATTACTATGGGACGTTTAAATATTCAGCGACAATCGCCAGCGCATATGCGCTGGAGGAGCGATTCTTATCAAGAATTCATGCGAGCAACGGTGATTACAAGCCCGTCGCCTTCCCTCCACGCTCCCATGACGCTGTCGCCGTCCGGACGCGGCGTCCGGTCGAACGGACGCGACGCCATAAAGAAATATTCACATCGGAGTTCCATTCAATGGAATGGACTCATGAAACCAGTTCAGGGCGATTTGAATGAGGCGGAATGCAGCTCTTTCAATACTCTTTTTTTTTCACGTGCGATGTAATCATCAACACTTCCATCGAATTACTTCATTTACTTAACAATTCAAATCGCAATTTTCCATTGCGAAGGTACATATTCATTAAATAGAGTATCTCATCCATGTGTTCGAGTTTTGGCGAATGTTATTTGTTTCATTATATAGAAGAATAATCTAGAAGCAATAATATTTTAACACGTTTCTTTAAGACATTTGAAAAATATGATCTACAATAAAATCTGTTGTTATTTTTTGGAATTTTCTTAAAAATGTTCTATCTTCATCACTATTTCTTGAATTTGTCTTCCCTCCACGCTCCGGTGACGCTGTCGCCGTCCGGACGCAGGGTCCGGTCGAACGGACGCAGGCAATAAAGAAATATTTACATCGTAGTTCCATTCAATGGAATTGACTCATGCAGCCAGTCTTGGGAGTCTACTCTCGTCATCTTTTTGAAGCGAATGCGAGACTTCTCGAATGGTTAGGTGAGCAGGAGTGGGGATATCAGCGGTTGCCCTCTGTTAGGAAAGTATTTATGAGCAAGTTTGCTTGTCGCTAAGAACAATAACGCACTACTACAATAATGCGCCACGCCCATACGAACAATAATGCACGCGCCACGCCCATACGTTCCAAACGCCAGGGCAACCGCCGATATCCCCACTCCGGCTCACATAACCATTCGAGAAGTCTCGCATTCGCTTCAAAAAGATGACGAGAGTCATTGAAGTCCATTCTATGCAGTGGCGTAGCTAGAGCGGGCGGCGGGGGCGGCCCGCACCGGGTGCCACCCGTTGTAGGGTGACACCCGACCGTGAAAAAAACTTACGCAAACCATTACTATATTTTTCAACTATAAATAACTTAGGCTTGAAGCCATTTATTTAACCAAGTTATTCATAGTAAATGATTTAATTTATCAATCGTGATAATTATAAATGCTTGTAAGCTATGAAATAAATCATTACAGCAGATTAAAATGTTTACAGGTGGCAGTTATACAATCACTACAGTTTGCGAATTTTTATAGGTGTCAGTACTGATGTGTATACAATACGGTTATGATTTATTTGTAATTTCTTTTTTTTTGTTTACCACAAAGCAATTTTTTGTTGGATGTATAGACCATTCAATTAATTTATGTGGCCAATACGCATCTGCACAAAATGTATCTTGTGTAACATTTTTCGAAAAAATAGAGACATCTGTTTAAAAAGACTCTCAACAACGCGTTGTAGTGCTCATTATGCTGCAGTAAAAGTATTGGCTGAAAATGTTGATGGGATTGTGGCTACAATTGAGATCAACAAAAAAATTTAGACACCTGAGGTGCTGTGCTATGTTGGAATGTCTTAACCGATTGAACTCCGAACTAGATCGAACTTAATTCAAGATGTAGCTTCATTGTCCGAGGTTGTGCAGCTAAACACTGCTTTTGGCGAATTCTGAAGAATTGAAATTAGGTGTATCCAAATTTACTGGTTTTTATGATGAGGTATCAGAAACAGAACTCCTCTTGGAGATATCAAGGTTAAGAAGACATTTAGAAGTGGCCAATGTTGCAGTTTCTAATTGGGCGTCTCTAGGACTTTTTGAAATTCATCGTGGAATAGGCTTTTACAGAATCTCTTCTGAGTCTAATGATCGCACTAAAGTTATTTATGACAATTTTCGTATCAGTTGCTTCGTGTGAAAAGTGTTTTAGCAAATTAAAATTAATTGAAAAGTATTTGCGGGCAACAATAACCCAAACGAGACTTAACAATCTGGGCATAGTAATAATAGAACACCAGGCAACACAAAATATAAATTTTGAAAATGTGATTTCCGAGTTTGCGGTTGTTAAAGCTAGAAAGAAGAGATTTTAAGAAGAGAATATATTATATGAAAGGATATACCTATAATAAAACAGTCCTATTATTATCATAATATTGTAACATAATATTGTGCCCCGACTCATTACATTGTTCAGCAATAGCGGACTGTTAATTCTTGCCTAGCCGTTTTTTTTTCTGATATCCCACGTACGTATGGTAAACAAGCAACCCCTTTTGACTGTTGCGGTACCTGTGGGACTTGCGGTTTTCTTTGTGTGGTACCCTGAATGTCAGACTTGGTGTATCCATTCTGATGTAGGGCCCACTCCAAGTGTTTTGTTCGTCGTCTAAGGTACTGGAATCGCATTCCTTCTCGGGTCTGTTGAACGGAGTGTTAATAGCACTTCTCTTCTGTTGGGGATGGTTGTGCGATCTTTGTTTGGTTCTGCTACAGCTTCTTCATCGGACGATGGCATCTTTAGTACTCCAAGTTAATAATAGGTGAGAAATAAAGCAAATAAGGTACAGTCACCTTATATAAAAAAGATAAAGAAGTTATCTACAATTCTTTCAGGCGGTGAAAGGTTTTCTGGTGTGTCTAACTAGGTGGTTAGCGGCGAGTCGGAGAAAGGGGGTATGTATTGTTTTCTAGTGCGTTAAGCCGTTGAGGGGTAGCGAAAAGACGTCGGTCTGATGTTCCAACAAATCATGACGCTTCAACAAGCGTATCTAATAAATATGTCGGGCGGACGGGTCTGGCGTATTTATATTGTGTCCCCGAGTACGTAAAGGCGTAAAAGTCGGGATGACGCGTGATAAAAAAGGACTGGCAAGTAACAAACCGCGCCCCAGATCGGGGTTATGAATCATAAAAGTAGATTGTAAAAAAAATGGCGAGTCCCAGTATCGAACTCTACCATCGATACTTTGTTCGGATCACTAAGCAACCGCGTGCTGAGGCCGGTTGCTGCACCCGTTCTGCATGCACTTCCCTCGTAGGGGTGGGATTACTTTTATCGTCCACTTCCGGTCGTAGGCACAGGGACAACCCCTTTGAGTAATGAGTTTTTGAATCAAATAAAATTAAAGTTTTAAAAACTTTACGCCCTGGAACTGTCGCTAGGATAAAGAACCGGAATGCCTCCAAAGGCATCGACCCCAAACTTTTGTCCCTTTTTCGGTTTACTTTTCATTCCAATTCTCCCACGGTGATATATTGGCGGCTATCTGTATTGGTTTACACCTCATTGAAAGGGTTGCATTACGCGTCACCCCCATCTCACACGGAAATGAAATTGGTTCAAGGATTTTAAACAAAGATTACTATTATTTTTGTAAGGATTTTGTATGTCCTTTCTGTAACCATTGTAACGTAGGCTATGGCGGTGCTGAAAGGTCAATTTTTGACATTTTACCATTTTCACTTTATACTTTTTAGATGCCTTCTTATTAACTTTTTCTTCTTGTTATCTTGTTTTTATTGCAGATTTTCCTTTGGGCAGTATGAGCCAAAATCCTAGTTTTGCAGTGTCTTTTATTGATAGTTTTCAAAAACAACTGCAGGCGAAAGCACAAGTTGCTTTGTCACCTGCAAACTAGCTGTGGATGATTGAGGATCGAACGATGCTGAAGGCTGAAGATCCAATAATGTTCAATGCTGAGGATATAGTCGAAGGTATGTAGTCGAGGTATGTAGTCGAAGGTGGTTCTTAAAGGATTGTCTTGGAACCAGGGCTGTGGAGTCGGTAACAAAGCAGTTATAATTTTTAATCTGCTATTATACATATATTATGCATGTTTAAGTTTATGCATTAAAAATTACGTTAGAGTGAACTTTGTACCTTTGCTAATAATCAAAAATATATCTGGCTCAAGTCTGTCAAGTGTAGGTGACGAAATCTGCGAAGATTGGTTTTTTTTAGTTGAACGCAAGAAGACTATGACATAGCCACCAATAATCTTAAAATCCGTAACCTACACTCGACAGAATCAGTAACAATTTAAAATATCTACATATTTTGTTAAATACAAAGGGATGTGATACCCTTGATTATACCATACTATTGTATACCTAATCAAGGGTGATACTTTTGATAAATTCGGTTAAACGTTTAAAGTTATCAAACATTAAAGCTAAAATTGCAAAGTTTTACTAGTAAAGCATTATCTTTTACAAAAATTCAGATATTGAGACAAATAAAAATAAAAAACAATGTGAGAGTTAATAATACGACTGTGATACCATCACGTTGTTTCTTCTGGTATAAAAGCTGTAGGAAACTATTGTTTCTTTTTAAAGTTGCAAGGGAATATCATTAAAATACTTTTTGCAATATTTAATAAATTGTTCAGCTGCTCGAATATTTGTGGCCGAACGAATAGGAGCAAATTCCCGTAATTTTGATGAATAAGGAAAACCGCACGTTGACACTTTTGACACTTGACACTTCACTTTGGAAAGTTCTAAGTCCGATTTTTGTATTTGTAGATGATCGAGCTGTCATAATTAGCATATTGAAGTTGGTTGTTGGAAATTCGAAATACATAAACTATATATGCGACGCGGCAAGCGACTCACAATAGTCATTTTGCTAATCATCACTCACCACCGACCTGTGTGTTTTGTAGTTAAATTATATTTTCTTTGTAAAAGACCTAATAATATGTTTAGTTAATCGTTTACTATCTATTGAGGCAACGGCCATCTCGCATGTCTTTTTCTACATTATTTAAACATGGACCCGGAGTCGGAGTCGGTACATTTTTTCCGACTCCGACTCCGACTCCATAGCCCTGCTTGGAACACCATAACAAAACCTAAACTTCAGGAAAATCTGTCTATTCTAGTAAGATAACCTAGGTGCTTAAGTAAATCGTTACCTTCGGTAGTCATGGGCAACTAGTAAGCGTATGTAAGAAGCTACTTATGGGTCCTGTAGTCATGGATGTAATCGATACTCACGATGTCTTACATATTCTCCATGCGTCTGAAATTCGATTATAACGAGCAAAAGGGGAAATATCACAAGCAAAGAGGTTGGTGGACGAGCCAGGATGCATACAATGCAATTATGGCGCTGCGAAGGAAACTTTAATATTGCGAACGTGAGTGCAGCGCGCAAAACTATTTTCCCGAAACGGGAAATATTGTATACGTGAATTTTCGTAGCGATATTGATACTGACAGAATAAATTGAGCAGTAATAAATTCTTCGCTCGACGTCACTGAGGTTGCTTCGGCCAATATCGGCATGAAACACGACCACAGCCTGGACGTGCGATATGCGATTAGCATCAGCTATGCTATCAATTATGCCCTTTACGACATAGCAGTATAACAATCAATTAAGCTTGATCCGGCTCAGCATTCGCGATCCATCTTAATTGAAGCGACTCATTTCGTTACTACCTCTTTACAGGTAATTGGAACGAATATATCAACACAACTACATTCTCGCATTTCCTTTAGAGTGCCCAATTATTTACTACTAATACCCAATTAAACAAGTTATTATAGATATTTCAATTTACATATTCAGCATTCATTTCTATCCATCTTTTCCTATCCATCTTTGTCACAGTTTCTGGAAGAAAAATAAACGACTGAGGGGGTGGGGAAGGAAATAGACGGAATACGATGGAAAGTAAAGCAAACAAAGGAAAGCGAGGCCAATCACTGAACGACATGGTTGTTTTTCCAATATCATTTAAGCCTAACTGAACTAGTTTAAGATATAATGATGTATACTATGGCAATTGGGAATAAATACAGAGGATAATAATATAACGTGGCCTATTAAAGGGGCGCTACGAAAGCGGCAGGGTAGGGAATTCAATTGTCAAAAGTTATGCCGGTGTAAAAGTTAACTGTAAGTCTACCCGAGGCTTGGTTATTACGGCGCCTGTACAGACGCTCCACTCAATTCGATATAATATCGACCTCCCGTTTCTCCGATTCTGCCCAGGAGTTATAATTAAAATACAACAATTGCTGCTGCTGCTACAAGCAGGGAACGTTCGTATCAGGTGCTCCAACTGAGGGTGTATTTAGAGTTAGGTTAGGAGCACTCCAATATCCTGATTACAGTGTCTTGTTAATGTTTGGCGAAATATTATACTGGGGTGAGCGATAATTGCTATCCACGAAATTTGCTTAATTAAACCTAGCCATCCACTGAAATTACTAATCAACGGGCCATAAAATAAATTACAAAAATGTCAAGCTACTGCACAAGTGCAACAAGGATTCAGAATGGACCTACTTGAGCAACTTGAAATAAAGAGACACAACATCCACAAATAAAACTAAGTAAAGAGCAGTTGCAGTTTTACAAAAAAGCCATACCTGCAGACCATATACACAGAAATATTTTGAAACACCAACAAATAATAACACTGTTCAAATGTATAGATTGCGAAAATACGCGGCTCCTAAAAGTCTTTTCAAATTGTACGTGTTGTAGTTCTAGTTGCAACTATGAGTGGTCAACAGTGGATTCGAAGTGGAATAGATAAATCATCTGTGCAAATAACACTGATACTTCTTTTAATGTGTACTCGAGAGATTTATATGACAGGCTCTAACCTTTAATCTCATTCTTTCACCGTATAAATCTAAAAAAGGGTAATATATCGCGATCCGACTTTAAGCTTAAATGCTCGTGGATGCGTCAAAACATCCGAGCGATTTTCCATCGATTCTTGAACACAGAAAACCTTGTACCGTCTCCGTCATTACAAGAGATTGAAAAGAAAAATGCAACTGAGAAATAGAACGGGGGAAAACGCTGCTCGGTTTACTGTAACCGGTAAAATAACCGATATGTCTCGATAAGATACATAATATACTTCCAAGATTTATTTTAGGGTTTCAATTTATCTGCAAGATCTAAGGACAGTTATTATAAAAATGGGCGAGTTCCACTTTAAAGCGTGGAACCTTTTTTCAACACTTACTATAGTACTTTAGAGATGAATTCGAGTCAATACGGCTTCTCATTTTTGTTTTCTTAGAAGAAAACAAATTCTACCAGCGCATCCGCCATTGTGGCAATCCTTTCTTATGTGATTTAGAATCAATGTAAAATACCAAATTGATTGGTTAAGGCTGCTTACTTCAATAGAAAAGTTACAAAAAGTACTCGCGGTATCTTTTTTTCCACTTTCTAGGAAAAACCAAATCACGTACACAAGAAAACTGGCATAACTCGTAACAGTCAGTTACTGCAATGGATGAGCCTAAAAAATGATCATTACCATCTTTTTCAGGAGTGTAATATTTTCTGCAAAAGACGAAGCGTGTGGCGTAAAATTTTACAAATATTACTGTGGAGACGAACGTTACGATCCATAAAATCTGTAAGCGTAAGCGAATGATGTACGCTGATTAGGCCATTTTTGCGCTATGCGGCGAGGTAGAGAGCACGTGTAAATCTTAATACGCAAGGTAAAGTAGCGGGTAAACGGGAATATATGTGAAATTTTTACGGGCGCCCCGGCAAAAAAAGCAATGCCATAAACAGGCGTCTCCTTCACATGTGAAATGAGCTAAAGTAGCTATTCCATGATTCCAAGGACAATGACGGCCGCAGAAGATTCCGCGCCATAAATCACGTGCAAGGGTCCCTCCGTGGAGTAAATAATAGAGTGGGAATCTATGAAATGGAAGCGGGCGAAACTGCTATTGGGCAGCACCGGTCCTTACTTATTTACACAGGGAAACAATATCCGTGACAGTACTGCGCCCTGGACATGTTTAAAACTGCATACGCTGAAATGTCACTGCTGAAATTCATGCATTTCCTAACCGTTCCAGCGGCGAATTTATGCCACCCACCACAATCTCGGTGAAGACAAACTTCTATCAATAACTCGGTATAATAGGCCACTTTTATGTAATATGAGTATGCCGCTATAAACAGACCCTTTCCATCACGAATATAACAACCTCATCGACAACACAAGTTTATTATTTTATGGTTGAAAAGAAAAAAAGAAATGCAATGTGAAAGTTTGGACGCAACGAATCGGGAAACTAGAGAGGAATAAAACGCCTGCTACGTCAGTGGTATGAGGACTTCTAGAGACACCCACTGAATGTTCTTCCTGGAAAACCGTTCAGGACTTCTTAGCTAAACTCGTTGAGTGCATAAAAGGATTTATGGCTGCAGTTTTGTAGTGGGTTAAGTCTTAACAACCATGTTGGTCATTACTTCTGCACACGTAGAGTATCGATTATGTTACGGTACACCCTGACCAGATACTCTATGGATTCCCGAAATGTTCTGGGTTCAGTCAAGAGGATAGGACTTCTTAGCTAAACTCCTTGAGAGCAAAAAAAATTTGATGACGTGTGATATAGTGGGTGAGGTGTTCCAACAACCATGCTGGTCACTACTTCTTCACACGTAGAGTATCGATTATGTTAAGGTACATCCTGACTAGATACTCTATGGATTCCCGAAAAGTTTTGGGCCCAGTCAAGAGGATAGGACTTCTTAGCTAAACTCCTTGAGAGCAAAAAAGCTTGATGACGTGTGATGTAGTGGGTGAGGTTTTCCAACAACCATGTTGGTCATTACTTCTTCACACGGAGAGTATCGATTATGTTAAGGTACATCCTGACTAGATACTCTATGGATTCCCGAAAAGTTCTGGGCCCAGTCAAGAGGATAGGACTTCTTAGCTAAACTCCTTGAGAGCAAAAAATGTTTGATGACGTGTGATATAGTGGGTGAGGTTTTCCAACAACCATGTTGGTCATTACTTCTTCACACGTAGAGTATCGATTATGTTAAGGTACACCCTGACCAGATACTCTATGGATTCCCGAAATGTTCTGGGTTCAGTCAAGAGGATAGGACTTCTTAGCTAAACTCCTTGAGAGCAAAAAAAGTTTGATGACGTGTGATATAGTGGGTGAGGTGTTCCAACAACCATGCTGGTCACTACTTCTTCACACGTAGAGTATCGATTATGTTAAGGTACATCCTGACTAGATACTCTATGGATTCCCCAAAAGTTCTGGGCCCAGTCAAGAGGATAGGACTTCTTAGCTAAACTCCTTGAGAGCAAAAAAGCTTAATGACGTGTGATGTAGTGGGTGAGGTTTTCCAACAACCATGTTGATCATTACTTCTTCATACGTAGAGTATCGATTATGTTAAGATACATCCTGACTAGATACTCTATGGATTCCCGAAAAGTTCTGGGACCAGTCAAGAGGATAGGACTTCTTAGCTAAACTCCTTGAGAGCAAAAAATGTTTGATGACGTGTGATATAGTGGGTGAGGTTTTCCAACAACCATGTTGGTCATTACTTCTTCACACGTAGAGTATCGACTATGTTAAGGTACATTCTGACTAGATACTCTATGGATTCCCGAAAAGTTCTGGGCCCAGTCAAGAGGATAGGACTTCTTAGCTAAACTCCTTGAGAGCAAAAAAGCTTAATGACGTGTGATATAGTGCGTGAGGTTTTCCAACAACCATGTTGGTCATTACTTCTTCACACGTAGAGTATCGATTATTTTAAGGTACATCCTGACTAGGTACTCTATGGATTCCCGAAAAGTTCTGACCCTAGTCAAGAGGATAGGACTTCTTAGCTAAACTCCTTGAGAGCAAAACAGCTTGATGACGTGTGATGTAGTGGGTGAGGTTTTCCAACAACCATGTTGGTCATTACTTCTTCACACGTAGAGTATCGATTATGTTAAGGTACATCCTGGCTAGATACTCTATGGATTCCCGAAAAGTTCTGGGCCCAGTCAAGAGGATAGGACTTCTTAGCTAAACTCCTTGAGAGCAAAACAGCTTGATGACGTGTGATGTAGTGGGTGAGGTTTTCCAACAACCATGTTGGTCATTACTTCTTCACACGTAGCGTATCGATTATGTTAAGGTACACCCTGACCAGATACTCTATGGATTCCCAAAAAGTTCTGGACCCAGTCAAGAGGATAGGACTTCTAAGCTAAACTCCTTGAGAGCAAAAAAGCTTGATGACGTGTGATGTAGTGGGTGAGGTTTTCCAACAACCATATTGGTCATTACTTCTGTTAAGATAAAAATCGTGCAATTACTGCAAGAAGCTATACAGCTCCAATGTGCACCGTTTCGGGATTGGAATACGCGACGTGTTCACTCTTCAACGCCTTCTCCTCCCATAGAGAGGTAGCTTGTTTCTTTGTACATATGATCCAGTTCATAATTCATATGGCGTTTTTTCTTTTTTATTGCATCTGTTCAAATTATTTTTTTTTCCTTCATGTTTCTTTGTAGCTATTGTATTTCGGGGTTGGTTTAAAAAGTTTCACTTTGGACTTCCTGATAACGCGCCTGATGTTTTTATTGATCTAAATTACGTTCCGAAAAATTACATTGTGTATGATCCGCACCCATTTGGTCCTAAACCATCGTCGTAAATTACAGCGAAAACGTGTCGAAAATTGTCCTGTCTATAACATTGGAAATTTTATTGGCTCATTTCGGCTTCAAATTAGGGTTGAGGGTCGGATTAAATATGGCGGTAAACGTTGTCCCATGTAACGGTTTGTCGGTTGTTATAAACAACATAACCATTTGGGGGAGTTGGAAACAATTGAAACGGCCCGTCTTGACTTCCTTTATCTGATGGCAGGGCGATGGGGGATGTATCTAAGACACGTACCGTTCCGGGATCGGGTTCTCCGGATTCGATTCCAGACGCCCCCCCCCCGCAGTCATTAATATTGAACCGCATCGTTCGCTGCTCAGCAATACCATTACGACTGGTCCCAATTTCACTCAATTTACTTAGAACTGATAGTCAACTGATCGAGTTAATAATTATTTTCGGGCTAATTTATCATGACGCACCCCTCCAGATTTCCTCCGCTGTGCACACCTACCCCAATAGAGACATTCCCCTTTATCTGCGTAATAACCACGTGATTACAACGTAGAACTAACCCGGTGCTCTCTACAGGGTGGGACAGAAACTATACGATGGCTTTAAGTATTGATTATTTTGAAATTTGTATTTATGTTCTCTCTTCTGGCAATATCTTCATTTTTATAAAAAAGATCTTCAGCCTAAATCTACAAAAAGAATAGCGGTAATGTAATAAATAAATAATTTAACAGAGTACTCACAGTCAGATAATTAAAAACATTAAGAACAATAAGAACACGTGTGCCATGTGTGAAAGACGAGGACATTTGACACACGGCTGGAAGTTAGCAAGAGGGATGGCTGAAAATTGGTATAAGGTAGGCAACTTAAGAATCAAAATCTCAAAATTATTATAAAGTGAACAGGAATAAAGGTTTTTGTCTAAAGTCTAATTGATCATTTAGTAAGGTGATATTGTGGTTTCTTCTATGCTGTTCTATTTCAAGTTGTTCCAATAAATCTAATTTGTAGTTTTTATTACATTTGTGAAGTAATGTAGGTTCATTGTATTTTATATAATGACGTTGCAATTTTATGCTGATAAATGTTAGAAAAAGTTTAATATTTATGTTCCGCCATCCGTTTTGCCACTTCCTTCACTCCAGACTCATCCATAACTAATTTACGGGTTTTGAAATTTGATAGTAACTTGTAAATGGTAAATAGGATAAATGTTGAATTTCGGTAAGATTTTGTTAAGTTTCAGATTGACATTATTGTAAGTGATTTGTATATTTGATTTGTATATTTTCTCAGGTATTTTTTCAGATATGTAAAGTGGGTCAGAAGTGCTTAAGATTTGTTGTAAAAGACGGTTGATATGTTTAATAGGGAAAGAATTGTTTGATGCAAGGTTATAAATGTAGATTCATCGATTCTGGAGTGGTAATTGAGTGGATATGTTAAGCAACGATTGAAGAGACAACGAAAAGAGGCCATGCGCTGGGAAAAAGAATGAGATGAGTTATATTGGATTATGGTAGGAACTGCAGTGGGATTTCTATATATATATATATATATATATTATATTCAATGATATTGTTACGATTTGTTAAGGATAAATCTAAAAAGTTTAAAGTTTTATTGTTTTCGAGCTCAAGAGAAAATTTAAGTTTGTTGTGAACGTCATCGACATATCTGACCCACTTCACAATCCGTGTTATTGAGAATATGTTCTTGCTCTATGTGATCAAGGAAAATATCTGAAAGTATAGAAGATTAGTATCTTTGAAAGAGATGTTTTTAGTTTCGTTAATAAATTGTGAAGTATTTTTGATGGAATATTTAGGTTGATAATCTAAGCTTTTGAAATAATCTAAGCTGTGATAGGGCAAATGGGATGGGCTTTCTTGTGTAGCTTAGGAAGTGCATAAAGATGGGTAATTAAAATTCATGTGGATAAAAAAATTTTGGTAGCAATTAAAACCTATTACAATCGAAAATAGGTTTTTGCTCCGTATTTTATTATACAAAGGGAGATTGCCCACTAGGTGGCGTGGCGAAGGTGTGGTGATGGCATGGCGGTGTTCGTCCATGTGAGCAAGCGCTCATCGCCCTAACACATTGGAGAGAGAACACAAAGATTCCAACTCATTTCCAAGGTCAACTATACGTCTGTCATATTCCGCAACAATAGCTGAAAAGTATAGAGTGTGTTGGCCGGAAAAGTGGCCCTAATCGTACAAGTTGATTAGCTTACCCCTTAAAATTAATTTAGTCCCGCGTGTATTATTTAATTATGCTGAACGCGTCGATTTTCTCGTTGGTTTCATATTAGCAGCGCGTGCGTTGCTCGTGGCGCTGTTGGGTCCTAACATTTTCCGCGTTGCGCTGCCTCAACGAGATTTCTTCCCCTTTGAACGCTTTTCCGGGTAGGGAGTAACAAACGAATTTTGGGACGGTACTAAACGGCAAAAGTATGACCCAATTAGGGATGGTTGCCATTGGACATGGAGCGGACGCACAGCTTACAAATTGTTTCGCGTTGTTAGCGGTACCGAACTTTACGCCCAGGAAAAAGCCTCTTAGTGCTGCTCAAAGAAATATGTGTGCCCGTAGTGACGTCCCCATTCACTCTTTCTCCCTTTCTCTTTACGGATTACGCCAGGGAATTAGTCATAAAGTGAACTGAAAGGCGAGAACCCGCACTGAGCAGACATGAGCCACGTATGCATAATCGGTTGCCATAAAGCTCACTCTAGCCTGTTAATAGGAGCTTTACTCGGCGAGGCAAAAGAATGCCAATGAATTGGATTCACGACCATATTTTTCAACAGCTTATTGCTAATTTATAACGCATTCGCGACAGTACACTTCTGTCAACTGACTTTTTAATTGTTGATTTATGATTTACGATTACTGGTGAATACGAGCATTGTATGTACTGAGCTACAGCCAGTGGCGGACTGGCCAGGTGGTGCCAGGTTGCCCGATGGCAAGTAGGCCCCCCCTTAAGTGCCCCCCCCCTTAAGGCAATATGTTGAAAATATTAATAATATATTTATTTATACTGAAACTTGCACGAGACCGCCTTCAGAATTTATTTTTATGTTTGGCAATAAATAAGAACCAATAAGAAAATTGCATGGTGAGTTTTAGGAAACCCACTTTGGGAAACGATAAAAATTCTCCAAACAGCCTTTGTTAAGAGAACTTATTAAAATGTATTACTATTTGAACTTGAAACTTTTTACTGGACGTTTATCTTTCATAAAAAACAAGTTTTTTTTTTAATTTGGTTGACCGGGTTCTAGCAAAAATTTTATTCATCCGAAATTGAACTACCAATACGTCACAAAGTACAGAATTGTTAAAGCATGACGTGGTAGTTTTTACCAAGAAAAGTTAAAAATAAAAACGCAATGCTATGATGTACAAAATTAAAACTTAAATCGGATAATTGATATACAGGAAAACATTGTGGAATATTTGCTGAACATATGAAATAAATCAAAATAAATCAAATAAATAAAATTTGTCTTGGGTACAAAAATGAATCACTTATACAGAATGTTCTTTTATACATGCAATAAAAAATACAAAAGAAAGTTAGAAACAAAGTTGCGCATTTTTTGTGTTGCTCAATGATATAAAAAGTAATATACCTTTTTCACTTTCGAAGATATCATAACATTGATGTACAGGGTGTTATAAGAGATAGATAATCATTCGCCCTACAGCCAGAAAATATTTTCATGTTTACAGGATGTCCCACAACAACGTACAAAAAACTTATGTTTGTTTAAATTGATAAAGACTTTTAGCCTAATTGTTTTGAATTCAACTTGTATTAGGCTATTATCAACTGTTTCTGAGATATTGCGAAAGGATTGTCAAAAATGAGCATTTTCAAACATATTATTCTAATGTAACAAACAAGAACAAAGAAATAAAAGAACTCAGTTTAGATAGTAAAAGTATCGCATTTTTTTACAGTTATTATTCATTTGCTAAATAAATTAAATTCTAATATGACTTATCCGGAATAACTGGAGATTTGCTAAATGTCAAATAACAAGAATTTTAAATGGAACACCCTGTATATCTTGACATACTTCGAAAGATCGATAAATCAACTTTCCTAAAATGTCTAAGTGGATAGGTCTATCGTCAACAGCTAAAAAGTTATTAAGCATCTATTTAACATTTATACGCATACAAAAAATATTTCATAAGTTAATATAACATATCTAGTTGCCAGGCCGAAATTTAGCAATCGCAGAAATGTAATGATTCTTCTGCAGCAACATTTAGTCATTGCAAACTGCTACTATCAGTTACTCAAGCGAGCAATTTATGATCATCCAAGAATTAGTTTTATTA
Source organism: Aphodius sticticus (assembly GCA_963966075.1). Classification (NCBI taxonomy): domain Eukaryota; kingdom Metazoa; phylum Arthropoda; class Insecta; order Coleoptera; family Scarabaeidae; genus Aphodius; species Aphodius sticticus. The sequence continues at coordinate 11,767,719 of OZ014515.1, read as the reverse complement.
GTACCAGTCGAAACTTATTTAAATTTTTTATTTATTTACGTAATATTCTAAACTATTTAAAGAATTTTAATGGATCCTTGGGTTGGTTGTAGTGGTCTAACGCCTTAGCCAGGTAAATCGCCAGTTTAATTTATTTATTTCGGGACATGTCAAGGAATAAGTTTATGTTCCAGTTACTACTGATAGCTAAAACAAGGAGTGCTTTGGTAGCAATGTGGTGTTCTTCAGAAATCCTAACATTTCTGTACACTCATAAGAATAAATAATTATATAAATGGATAATTGTAAACTGAATAAATAATTATTATTTCAGTACGATTGTCAAGAATGCACATATCAACCCTGTCAGGTCAATGCGTTTCAGTCTTGCTTCACATTCTCGGTGGAAATATTACATTTTCCATGGTTTCCCCAAAAATATTTTGATGCCTCCTTCTTCATTCGTGATCGAACGGCTGCTCTAGGCGGTCGTGTGTTATTGTTCGTCGCAATGACCGACTTAAACTTTTGTGGTGTCTGCAAAAAAACAGTGAAAAGGCAGGAAGGTATAAAGTGTGCCTTGTGTGACGCAACGTTTCACGCATTAAAATGCGTATCAGTTGAAGAAAAACTGTGTGATTTTGTGATCAAAAATAAAAATTTTGGTTGGTTCTGTGACTTGTGCGCGAACAACAAAAAGGCCAGCTCTAAAGTTGTTCTGCTGGAGGTTTTTGATTTGGTGCATGCGTTGAAGCGTTCGCTCCAGAGCCAAAGTGAGATGGTACAAAAACATGAGGATTCCCTTGAGAGTCTTCGATCAACAATTCTGGAGATCGAGTCTACAGTAAAGGTAGGCAATAAGGAAATGATTGACGAAGTGCAGAAGGTAACTCAACGACAGGACGATTCTTACGCTGGTAAGCTGAAGGGAATACGCAATAATGCAACTAATGGACCGGTGGTGATAATTAAGCCGAAAGATGCTAAGAAGAGTTGCGAGGATACAGCTAAGATGTTGAAAGGACAACTCAATCCGATAAACTCGGCTGTGTCCTCAATGAGAACTGTAGCCAAAGGTGGAGTAGTTGTGCAGTGCAAAAACGGTGAACAAACAGAGAAGTTGAAACTGGAAGCCATTGAAAAGCTGGGAGATGACTTTGATGTGAAAATCTCGAGTCTGAAGCTGCCTAAGGTGAAACTGGTTGGCCTTACCGAGAACTTAAGCAACGAAAAGATAGTTCAGTACCTAAAATCTCAAAACGATTTCATAGGGACTGAAGCTACAATTAAGATATTGCATGTTGGTAAGAAGGCGAAAAAGACCATTATTGCAGAGGTTGACGGCAAGACTTTCAGTGAAATAATGAGAGAGGGTCGAGTCACTATCTATTGGGATACGTGTTTGGCGTTCGAGGCTATCGATTTGTTGAGATGCTACAACTGCTGTGGGTACAACCATATAGCCGATAACTGCAAAAGAGATCTTGTCTGTCCTTTGTGTGCAGAGAAACATAAGGTTGCGGTTTGCAAGGCTAAATCAAGAAGCTGTGGAAATTGTAAGTATGCCAAAGATACGTTGGGCCAAGAGATTTCCGATATTTGCCATGCGGCTTGGTCGTCCGATTGCCCAATTTTCATGAAGAAGGCAAAAGTGGAACGGCAAAAAATTAACTATGGTAAGCATTTTTTACAAGTGAGCCAGACTGCTCAATAAGCGGGCAGTCACAAGGGGAATCTGCTGACAGTGCACGGCGTACTATTTCAAATGTTTTGTTTGTACACCTGAACGTTCGATCGCTTGTCAACAAACATAATGAGGTCAAGGAATTTGTAATACGGACTAATTGTGATATATTTGCAATTAGCGAAACTTGGCTAAGCGACATTATTACAAATGAGATGATAGCTATTCCCGGCTTTAATATTCTACGGATGGATAGAGAAGCCAGGGGTGGAGGCGTTGCCATGTACATCAGAACTCCAATCAAATATTCGGTCATTGAGATTCCGGAGGAGCCTGATTCTCAGATAGAACAATTATGGGTAAAAATTTATACCAAGAAAACATGTATGGCTGTTGGTGTTGTTTACCGACCGCCTTCGGGTGGTGTTACGTCTCTTAGCTCGCTTGGCGACGCTCTAAATTTAATCCACATGGAATTGCAGAACATTGTCATCCTGGGCGATTTTAACATTAATATGCTGTGTCCCTCTGGTTTAAAGAATGCACTGTGTACAATAATTAATGATTACTCGCTCATCCAATTGGTTACTGATCCTACGCGTGTAACCGCGGACTCTGAAACTCTAATCGATTTAATCCTTATTAACAATGATATTAAAAACGTAGAGAGTGAAGTGATACCATGTGACTTTTCCGATCACCACGCGATCTCTTGTCGCATACCCTATGCGGTGCCAGTTCTTCCGGGTGCACCTTTCTTAACGCGGAGTTACAGAAACTTTTCTCGGGACGTGTTTTTGCGGGATGCTGCAGCAATTCCTTGGTGCAGCATGTACGCTTTGACGGACATAAACGATAAGTTGGACTTTTTTAATACGGTTTTAACCGAACTGTTTGATGTTCATGCACCTCTCAGGATGGTCCGACCGCATCGTAAACCAAGCGAGCCTTGGTTCACTGATACACTTCGTCAGATGGGGAACCTCAAGAATGATGCATGGCGGAAATACAAATGCAGCAGGTTACCGGCTCACAGAACATATTTCTGTGACCTACAACAACGCAGTAGTGTCTGAGAAGAGGGCTTTCTTTACTTCTCGGGTTCGGGACACAAGCGACCAGCGGCGTATTTGGCGGCACCTAAGAAGTTGGGGTGTGGTGCAGAGGGGTGATGCATGTGCCTTTCCGACGGAATTGCGCAACGCCGACGATTTTAGTGCTCATTTTATTAACAGTGTTCCGAGAGTGCATCTTGATCGGGAATATATTGGCGCGTTTGAAAAATCGCGACACACAAGCGGTGGGGATTTTACCTATCGACCTGTGGAAGTTTCCAGTGTCGAGAATCTAATATCAAAGGCCAGGTCAGCGTGTTGTGGTGTTGATGGAATCTCTGCAATGATGTTACAGCTTTCCAGCTCATTCTGTGCTGCGCCCTTGACGCACATCATCAACTACTCATTTGAGGTTGGCGTTTTTCCGTCCCTGTGGAAATCTGCCTACGTCAAGCCTATTCCAAAGAAGGCTTCCCCGTCAGCTCTGGGCGATTTCCGTCCAATTAGTCTTCTGTGTGCTGCCTCGAAGATCGCAGAATCCTTGCTTCATGTGCAGTTGTCCGAGTTCTTGCAGGAACACAACATACTACCTAAGCATCAATCCGGCTTTCGTAAATCGTATGGTACGAGGACGGCTTTGTTGCGTGTCCTTGATGATATTGTATCAGATCATCGGGGGTCATTAACTACTGCCTTGGTTCTTCTGGATATGTCCAAGGCTTTCGACAGTGTTGGCTTCGAGTGCGTGCTTGCAAAATTAAAACACTATGGCGTGGATGGACCGGTTTTGCATTGGTTTGGCGATTATCTAAACGGGAGAACAATTAAGACTAAAATTGATAACTTTAATATCTCCGAGCCGTGGAGGGTTGAATCGGGTGTGCCTCAGGGGTCTGTGCTTGGGCCGCTTTTGTTTAACCTGTTGACGGCGGATCTACCGGATGTGATCGAGAAATGCAACTACCACATGTACGCGGATGACATTCAAATTTACGCGCCGATAACTGCTGACAATGTCGACTTATGCATAAATACCATCAATGACGATCTTGCTAGGGTTTATTCCTGGGCAACGAGTAACTCCTTAATGCTAAATCCGGTAAAGTGTCAAGTACTCTTCATCGGGAGTCGTGCGGGTCGAGAAACTGTCGGTCAATCGAACTTCAAAATCGCGTTAAACGGTGTCAGCCTTCCAATCGTCGAAGAAGCTCGGAATCTCGGTGTGATGTTGGACAGTAATCTCTCTTTTAATGGACACGTTGATCGGTTGTGTCGGGGTGCTTACGCGAAGTTAAAGCTGCTCTACCAATTCAAGGCTATTCTACCAACTAAAGTGAAACTTATGATTACAGATTCCTTGGTGTTGTCTAGCCTGGACTACGCAGATGTTGTTTATGGGCCCTTTCTTACACAGGCCAGTAAGCGACGACTGCAGAGTATCCAGTACAGCTGTTTGGCGTTTGCTGTTGGGTGCCCCCGACGCCAGCATATGACCGGGGTATTGCGAGAGCATCGCTGTCTGCGAATGGGTGAGCGTCGCTTCCTCCACTATGTCGGCGTGGTGCGCTTGGCTGCTGTCGAGCATCAACCGCCCTATCTGGCCGAGAAAATACAGTTGCGGATTGAAGCACATGCCCGAGAGCTTCGTCGGGTTGCCACGACAGCGACGGTTCCGGAACACAGGGCAGCGTTCTTCAGGAGGTCTTTCTCCTATCTCGCTGCCTTTGTTGTAAACAATACCCTCAGCACCATCGGCTTCCGCAGCCGAGAATCCACCATCGAACCTTTGAAGAAGGCGCTTTTATCGGGCGTGATTGTGTGCGAAGATATTTTTTGAGATATTTATTTTGAAATTTTATTTCGATGTTTTTTAATTTTCTTCGAATTCATTTTTTATACTGTTTCCTTGTCATTTCGTTTGGTAGTACTTTATATCACTTCGGTGTTGTACTTACCCTTTGTATTTTACATACAATAAAGTTATTTTATTTATTTATTTATTTATTCATGTTCGCTATAGTAGTTGTAATATTCCCATAAATTTTTAGCTCAATATGTCTACAGAGTAACAAATCAAACTCGATTAAATCAGGCGATCTAGTTTTTCAAATCGTTGAACCACCATGAACAATTTAATGTCATTGATACATATTATTTAAACAATTTTAGATTGATATATGAATTACTAATTCTTTGGTGAAAATAAATATCACAAATTATACATTTGTATAAATCAAAATTGCAGAATGCTATTACTAAAAGCTGCTGCATGAAAAGAAGAATTATTCTCATTGAGAGATTGTTGAATTTTGTCGAACAATATGGATATTTAATATTAATTTATGAATATTGTGCATAAGTTACAAATGTCACATTAGATGCTTAATAACTTTGTAGCTGTTGACGATAGACCACCGAGTTAGACATTTTGGGAAAGCTGATTTATCGATCTTATATAATATATATTGTATTTATTCGTGCTATTTCTTATTTTTAATATTCTATTTCATAATATTTTTGTGAGTTTTTCTTTGTAACTCCTTCATTTTTCATTTTATTCTCCGCAATTTTTCTTCCGTATAGTAAATGAGATACTGAGTAAAACGTTATTATCGACTTATTATTTTTTTTCAATTTATGACAAAGTTACAACCGTTTGAGTTATTAACAACAGTTACTAACCGTATTTTAACCGGCGCCAACTTCTTAAGCAATTGCGAAAACCAATAAGTCCATATGATACTTTTAACTCAAAATGATATTTGTTTTATAGAATTTTAGATTTTTTTGTTCATTTGCTAATTCAATTTATGTTGATTTTGTTTTAAATATTTTTATTTAAATTTTTTACTTTCAATAGTTGTAATGTGTAGTGGGTGTGTTCAAACGGCTGAATTTTTCAAGGAATTGAGAAAACAAATAAGTCCTTATAAAAAATTTAGTCAGAATGACATTTGCTTTCTAAAAATAATATTCGGGGAAAAAAGTGGGACACCTGGCAGCATAAACAAAAAAATGGTGGGCCCCCCTTAGCTTCCTGGCAACCAATATTTTTGGACCCAGTCCGCCACTGCTACAGCACTCCATAGCTATCTAAATTTCTAACTGCGCGAGACTGTTAATTTGTGGTGTCAAATAAATATTTACCATGTTTGGTAAATAACCTGAAATCCAACACTCTACAATATTAAACACCCTGGTGGATATATCAAAAGGTAATCCGTTGGAATTGGAGAATCTGTGGGTTCCCCACCAGAAAAGCAACATTCTGGATATACTTATTGGTAGGTTTGGAGATGAGGACAGTTAGGTAAGGGTTGAGCAAACACACTCGACGGAAAGTGTTAGTTAGCTACTTACCGTCTTGTTGCCAATGCTTCGCACACGGCAGCTCAAGTACGAGGTCTTGCCGACGAGCCCTGTGACGTTGTCTGGAGTGGTAGGGTCGAAGTAGGGTTCATTTTTTCCAACTGGCGCGGGGGTAGGCTCGGTTGTGGAGGCAGTATCTGGTTCGGATAGGGAATTGTACCCTATGTGACGTCCCGGCGACTGGAGCCCCCCTTTCAGCACCATCTCCTCTGCAAAGAGGAAAAGATTTTTAGTAGCCAAATTCAGCAATATTTCCCGAGTCGATAAATCACAGACGCTTTGTGGTGATTTAAAACCCGCACTTAGCGCTGAAAATATTTTTACGGATTTACGATATAAAGTAGTCTTAACGGTGAAGTATACCGCTGTGTTTCAGGATATTCTATTTTCATTGTTCATATGCTCGATAACTAAGTTCAGACCCCGATAGAAAATGCCAGATTTTCAGAAAGGACTATATTAACCATATAGTGGAGCGCGAGGAGTATCATTCTAGGTCAATGTCATCGTAAGCGAGCTACTTCGGTAGCCTGCGGTCGTGTGACAAACGGGGAACAGGATCGAACCGCGTCTTTCTTTATTTTATCGGGAAAACAAAATGTTTTTGTCTCTGAGGAATGTGTTCCTGCAAGGTTAGCCTTAATTTCAGAAACACTCTGTATATCAGTATAGATAAACGCATTTTGCCGGTCAATATTCATGGCCTGCCAATTTCACTTATTAGTGTGCCATGAATAAATCCATTTATCGCATTTTCTCGTTTTTGAAATATCCCTGTGCCTGGGCAATGTTTTATGTTGCTGAATTGCGTGTATTAACGTACCTACATATGTGAACACACAGAGCAAATATTAACAGCGTTTATCATTGGCACCGGCGGGTATTAAGTTTATTTTATTTTGAACATTTTGCGTATTTAATTTACAGATATTTAGAACCCTCCGTGTTTGTTTGCTTCCCGATTCGGGTGCCATAATTTTGGGGCTACAAAACACCGTTACAACCGGTCACAATGTTTATAACCTTTTGCAGTTACGAATTAATGATACAGAAAATTCCACCTCGCAAAATACTGGTTTGTCGTATTTGAAATATGTTTTAAGCTGACAGAATAAAATAAAAAAATGCGGACCAGACGAGGAGTGTAATAATGAGTACAATTTCTCCCTTGCGCAAAATACTTTACGGTCAACGTTCAAGTCAATTACATTTCATGAGGGTGAGTATGTTAATTTTGTCGTTTCTGTCGAATAATGTATATTAGCTTAGCAATGCAAACGAGAGAACTTTTATGTACACATTTTAGCTGACCAGAATAAATCTCATTCGGCTACACAAGGGAGCGCTAGTGTAATTTGTTGGTCTGGAAATCCAATTCCCTGTTTATTTTTCTGTCGTCCATCGCACATGGGATTACTAAACAAATTTTCTGCATTGCATCGATGAAAAATATAATTATTGGGAACTGTTTTTAGTAATAAAGCTTTTAATGCATACATCATTTTATCATAAAGCAACGTATTGCCTTCATTTTCGTATCAACAAACAAAAATCTGATGTTGCCAGGCACATGACTTCACATGGCTATCATACTATATATAAAATTAGTAGTTTAGCTGCATGAGATTCTATTTGATCAAAATCGGCCATGTCTGCATTAAAATAAAACTAGTTCGACTAGACAGATATGTCAATTAAAGCTGCGTTCGGATATTGTACTCCGTTGACACCGGGTACACCGTCCAAATGACACGACGTGTTAGTGGGTGTAAAAAGCGTAACGGTGTACAATATCCGAACGCAGCTTATATTGACAGTAGTCTGACAAATCCTGGTTATTAGTTTTAATGCAGTACGACCGATCTCGATGAAATAGAATTTGCTCATGCAGCTAAACTATTGACTGTACCAAAAAATGTCATAGTCATAACTTATTCAGAATTTCCTCTACTTTAATTTATTATTTAACTATTTCGACAAAATTCCAGAAATGGCGGCTTATTTGCAAAATCTTTCAAATGCTAAGACTAAACCTCCAGTTCCTTTGGACCCTTTTCAACAGAAGGCTTTTCAGCTATAAGTTTGGTCATGAAACTTCTAAATATGAAGTTTCGTCCCGATACTCTTAGTAGTTGCTCCGGAATGTCGCCCAAAAAAACGGGTACACAGACATCCATACACATGTTTTTGTACCTTGGTCAAAAATGTTCAGGGGACCCAAAAAGACCCAAAAAGAGAAATTTTTTTGGCACGATTACAATACTTACATACTACGTATGATAAAGTAAAACCTTGAAATGATGAAAATTAGCATAGGAGGAGGGAAGCAATAAATGTCCTTCATTCACCAAAAGATAATGAAACGCAGAGAAGAGTTGGCTGAAACCGGGCTTAGATCGGTTGTTTTAATAATGCCGACAGTGCAGATGCTGTTGAAAAAAAAAACAGGGAATGTTATCTCCACTTGCAATTTTGAAATTAAAGCATTCCGCTGCGTCGGCAATTGGCAGTTATATGCGAAGCACCTAAAAACACAATAAAAGCAACTAAAAAAGAGGAGAGGTGTGATAAAATTTTTCAAAATGATGACAAAATGACAATGTCGGTTTTGGCCGTCAGATAAAAATCTCGCAACCATAGTTGGAAGGCAATTATCGGTCCGTTATACGAAACAGGATCGGCACGCAGAACTGCGCACATTGGCCATCAGGTAATCGGTTTAAAGTGTAGTTGCAATATAAATTTGTCAGCGATCGATAATAATGAAATTGTTAACGGTGAGCAGGATATTGTTGACATCCCAACGGCGACCGATGCCTGCGGCCAGCCCGCACCAGCACGCCCATTATTTATTTGAGAACGGGTAAAACCGAAACTACCAGGCCTTCCACACGTTTTTCCATAAACACACCCCAATTGGTTACAGGTTATCGACTTCTCTATCAGTTGGGGATATGACAGCTCCCTTTGTATGTGTTTCCACCGACCCAACGCCAATGTTCTTCTTCTAATGCCATGCCTAACCTCCAATCCATATTTAATTTTTCCACTGACTCCTCTGAGAAACCTCTGCATTGCTGTTGCTTGGGTTTGAACACTTCTTCCTTCTTCGTTCTGCTTTTCAAGACTCTAATTATGTTCATCTCCAGGGAGTTCTCTTTAGCTTCATGACCAATCTCTGTGTACTACTTTGTCCATTGTCTTCTATGTTTTATCTGAATTCACCATAATTACCACACTCTTATTCGCTTCATTGGTCTACTCTTCTAATGCCATCCCATAATTTTCTAATCTCTTTTGAAATACATTGGCCATGTCCGAAAGTTTCAAGAAGAAGAGAAGTGTCGAGTAGTTTAACCGGTGCCTTCCATATTTTGTGACAGCTCCCTTTGTATGTGTTTCCACCAACCCAACGCCAATGTTCTTCTTCTAATGCCATTCCTAACCTCCAATCCATATTTAATTTTTCCACTGACTCCTCTGAGAGACCTCTGCATTGCTGTTGCTTGGGTTTGGATAGTTCTTCCTTTTGCTTTTCAAGACTCTCATTATGTTCATCTCCAGGCAGTTCTTTTTAGCTTCATGACCAGCTCTGTGTACTACTTTGTTCATTGTCTTCTATGTTTTATCTGAATTCACCATAATTACCACACTCTTATTCGTTTCAGTGGTCCACTCTTCTAATGCCATCCCATAATTTTCCAATCTCTTTGGAAATACATTGGCCATGTCCTAAAGTTTCAAGAAGAAGAGAAGTGTCGAGTAGTTTAACCAGTGCCTCCCATATTTTTTATTGGGCTGGCTGGCTTGATTGTACATAAACATTTTAGTATTAATTAATTCCGGAGGTTGAACGATGTTTAACAGCTGGAGAGAACATGTAAATTGGCTTATACATTATACAAAAGCTGTCCTCGCGAAAAATATGTGACTTCCATAAAGATGATTGTTTATGGCAAAGGCAGGCACCATCAAATCCGGTAAATTAACTCAGCAGGCGCTTCCACTAAATTAGAACGAAAGGTGGTTCCTTATCAGGCAACTTAAGCGGAACATGGTACACACACTTTCCTCGGAGCTTAGAAAGGTGCGAAGCTTTTAATAGCATTTCACCCCCACATTCACTCCGCTCTCCAATTATAATTGCAAATGGCGAAATATTCTCACCATCAAGTCGAAGTTTATTTTTCAGCTCAATTTATTTGAATACATCACTACGAGTAGCAAATTGTCGTGAAGTTCGCCGTCGTTTTAATTAATATTCCCACTAAGCTCCGTGTAACTATTATGGTGTTGAATGCAAAGTTTCCTGTATTGATTTGCATAAATTGCTCCATAAATTTTCAATGCACGATAATCTTCATCAAATATCATTTACTCCATTTCCAATTAAACACCAGGAAATTAATAAACGTTAGTATGTTATTATCGAATTCAAATTTATACAAATCGCTCCATATACACGTCAACATTTGCTTAATTACAAATTCAGTTCTAAATTATTTTCCTATTTATTACTTTACCTGAACCTGGATAAAATATCTGGAATCCAGTGTGTCGAACTTCAAGACGCACAAGCAATCAAACAATAATAAATGCCTACAGAGAATTCGTAGGAAGCTTTTCTTGCGCTCTCCGTCGCGCCAGAGATAAAGCTGGGCTTTATTTTCCCTATAAAATATTGTACGATTTGAGGTATTCTCCAAGTAAGGAATTTAAATACCACAAAGGTTTTAGGGCTTTTCATAATTTACAGCCCCTCACTATTTCTGTTTATGAATAGGATTGAGCCGCTGTATGGAAGCAGGTGGATTTCCTCGGACGCACGAACCTTCGAAAGAAAAGCTTCTTATATCGAGCGTAAGGTGGCACTATGCATCACGCCCAGGCAATATCCACCCACCTCAACACCAAACAAAAAAATAATACCGATCCTGCAATGTGTGCCCACGTTGCCCTTTGATTAAAACCTGACGTGAAACATCAAAGCTCCAGATTTACCAGTCTGAGACCCTTCCAGCTATCATGCTTATGGTAGGTTGATGAAACAACTGTATGTGGTTATACAATGGAAAAAGAGATTAGACATTTTAAGGAAGACAAAAAGTGGGTTAATATTAACTTAGAAGAAGAATAGAACAAGAGAAATAGCTCAAATAAAGGCAATAGAGGAGATATGATAATGAAGATTTTGTTGTGGATTATGTTGGGACCAGGAAGATGAGTTGATAGCAACACAATATGTGGTGGAATATAGTGCTGGAATATGTGCTGGAATACAGTGTAAAAGTGCTGGAATACAGAATATCAAAATAGGAGAGTAGACCAGAATTGGGAGGATATGGTGACAAAGAAATGATTCAATTAAACGAGAGAAGAGAGGAAAGCCAGTCCAGTGGCAAGATATACAAGACAGTAAGCTAACATCTCGATGCTTCCAAGCAGATCAGTCATGAACCTACAAATATGGCATGGCATAAGAACAAGAACATTGGTTTGGGTTGGTGGAAGCACCATAAAAGTAGACCAATGAGACGAAGGAACGAAGATGTTATGGCCTGGCATTCGAACGAGAACGTTGACGTTGGTTTGATGGAAGCAAATGCTAAGAATCGAAAGAGAGAGTGGACAAATGAGAAGAGAAGATTACATATTGGTTAGAATACCAACCATAATACTTTTTCGTATAGGTATTTATGGAAGATTGAAAACTATTGGGTGAATGTCTTATTATGGTATTGAGATGATATGAACTGTGCAGTATTACGATGAATTTTTGATGATTAAAAATGTGAAAAGTTTTTTAGTGGTGGTCTTGATAAGTTACGGTGTGGATGTTCCAAAGTAAGATCCCTCAGGGTGACATTAATATCAATAATTCGGGCACCTTCTGGCGTGAACGCATTCAATTATTGACGGCAGCGTCCGCGCGTCTGATCGGTGCGGCGGTTAAAAAAATGACGCGCAATTTCGCGAATTTATGTGGCGAGAAATGGCCTATAAATAAGGGAATTTGTTTATATTGAATGCGAATACCGGCGTTATTACAATAACGCGAATGCGGAGGAAAGAAATTATGTATAAATCATATCAGGGGGCGCGCGCGATTCCAATACAATTCCGGGTGGCGGGCGCGGAGATTTGTAACCTTCCCGGAGTCATTTCAAGTATAAATTAACGAATGCCGCTCGCTCAGATCTGTCTTACTTCACGTTGACAAAAAATAGTTCGGATCCTCGCATTTCACCGGAGGGCGTAAATTATTGCCCTGGCCTCACATGAAAAATGCCCCCCCATACTGCGGCCCAACTCGGAAATGATAGTGTCCAATTCACCCATGCCCAAAAATCCATCCACTTCAATTGGACGATAAGTAATTTTCTTGATATCGATTCGATTTCACCAAACCCTATGTTTGAAGAGGTCTAGTAAAGGATTTTGCATTTCAACTGTCGCTTTTTCAACTCAAGTGCCCCATCTGAGCAGTAACTTACTTCTTAACTTGCGTTACATTCATCTTGCGTTAATTTCAGTCCGTTAAATCAAAACTGTTATTGGAATCTAATGTTATTGGACCTGTGCATACACCGTGGAGGGGACTTGAAAAACGATCTAAGCACCCGAAGCGGAGAAATACCTAACTAAAATGCCTACACTATGTGCAGTAGTTCACGGCGCATTATGTTTTGATCCAATCCGTCAGAACTAATACCATATCGTTGGTATAAATAATCATAATGGGACACAATAAGTGTTGCGTTATCAACTGTAATAATACAGGAAGTAATATTAACAAATGCAATATTGTAATAAATAATATAAATTTGATCGCACCACTTATACAGTACAGATAACTGTAACATTTATTAGCAATCTGCACCATTTACGCCTCGTGGACCTACTACCGCCTACACCTGTAGAGGCGCTTGCATCGCGCACCCGGCCAATAAAGACCACAGCTGCAGTTGGCTGGACTTGACGTCAACACACTAAAGAGACAAGTTCAGACGTGGTGTTCAGCCATGTTTTCCCTTGCATATGATGAGTGTTTATTGAATGGTTCTTAATTCTATTAGACATGGTGTTAGAAATAACGGCTAACCTTGGAGGAGCATATTCACCAAGGACAGAGAAGCAATTTTGGTAAAATAACCTATTTCAAACTTTTAAGTAGTAACAAAATTGTATTGAAAAATTCGTTTAAGGCCGGTCCTGGTAAATAGCCGATCGCGCATGATCCGAATACGGTGGCAAACATCCGTATAAACATTTACCAATTGAAAATTAAAGAGATTACTTTGTACCTAATCCAGAAATGTGATGCGGATTTACAAACATTGTGATTACTAAGCGGTATCCGTCGAACAAAACAAACCGACTCAACACAACAACTACACGTCGCGGCCGATCAAAGTTATATTGCATTCTAGCCATAGAATTGCCGTCTCTGGTACTACGCAAACCACTACACAAATACACCCACATTAAGATTCCACAATCCAAATGATTCTTATTGTTGACTACGCTTGTGTACGTACACATCAACCTGGCAAATGTAGGTCTTTGTCACGCTCAGTGAGAAAGGCCGGAGTGGAGGGAGTCCGATTTGTTCCCGGCGGCGTTGATTTGTCACCAGTTGCAACACAACTGTAGTGGAGTGTTGTCGATTTTCTTCCGCTGATCAGGGACGGACTCCGTCTTTCTTTATTAATTTTCTCATGAATGCGTTAAGTTAGACCATACGTTATTTGACAAAACATGCGTTTTACGTCCTTGGGCATATGCTCCTTCAAGGTTAGCCGTTATTTCTGAAACAGCCTGTATAATAACTAGTAGAAAACAGCCCGGAGCTTTTAATACATATCCATACGTTCGAGTTTTTATGTATAATCAATTATTTGTTAGTGCGTCGTTGGCTCTTGTTGTAAGGGTACTGGAAGTGGAGTTGAAGAGGTAGCAAAGGGTCGTTTAATGGTGCCCATAATGAAAACGGACGTAAATTCTTTCCAAGCGCGATATATCAAAAAAAGTAAGACAGGGGAGTTATTCCTGGCGCGAAAGTGTGCAAGAAAAGGTGCTGAAAATAGGCATTATCAGCGGATTGAGTGACAGAGGTCGATCCGGCTTGGGAATATATGCGGGCCCTACAATTTAGTACGCTGTTACCGGCAAAAAGGCACGTACATTGCTAAAGGTAATTATAGATTATTGCCAGGCTTACGCGCTTCCACTGGAGCTTTACACTTCCAATACGATACTCCTGTAATCACGTCCACAAACAGTGTGCCCCGACTGTTTTCGCTGCTCAAAAAAAGCGCCGCTGATTTGTTTCCCAGATATCGTTTCCCGGCACCCAATGAACTGGGAAGTGAGCTTAAGGAAATATGCAAAATGTATGCAGGACAATAAAAAATGGGCGCGCCGCGCACCGGCAACGATAAAGGGGGAAATAATAAAGGGCCCCCTTTCCGTTACGTCGTATTACGTTAAAAAATACCCCTGACTTCCTCCGAAAGGGGCGCGCCGGATACCCTTTCTTCCATACCTTTTTCGTCCCACTGGATACTTCTCAAAATCCTGGGTTACCTCTACATCCTCGTTACTATGAAATTTTAACTAAATCACTGCCCGACCACTGAGGTACTCCCACCCTTATATACTAAACCACCCTCCGCATTGAAAATTCATACGAGCATGAATATCCTACATCCGGTATGATTGTTGTGACCGAATCTAAACCCTACACCACAAAATTTCATATATACATAGCATGCATATAGTCATCATCATCATCATCATTAGGCTTTCCATACCACTAGCCTAGTTGTGCATGCGCCCCGGTACCTAATTAGGTGAGTACCGACAACTTGAATGATAAACCCTGTAAATATTTCCACCATCAGTCTCAAAAGGAAACCTACATTTTTATTGAACAAAAAAATCAAGAACGACAAGAAGATAACTTATACATTTAATCCTTTATTAAGCATGCAAAGTAGCATGATGTAGATATTTACTGGAGAAATGCTCAATATAGGCGCAGCTTCATTGTTTGTATGTAATGGCATTCCTATTATTCAACTCAGGCCTACTAGTGACTGGATGGAGTGGCACTATAATTGAGGTCAGCGTAGTTGTGCTTTGTTGCATTGGGGTTGTTAACCCTCGCAAATGCACAGGAAAATGCTAACATTACCTGAACACCGAACTATTAGGGGCCGAATCAGAACTTCAATCGTTACTTCCGCAGTTGTTTCTATATAAAAGAAAACAAATGCATAGCGCTAGGCAGATAATAATCTAGTACAGTGATTCTCAACCACTGTGCCGCGGCACTTTTGTGTGCCGCGAAATTCTTAAAGTGTGCCGCCAAATTTTAGAAATGTATATAGTAACAATTATAATCCTTTTGTTATTACCTACTTCGTAGTTGCTTTGCAGTATTATGTTTTCAAACATGAATAAACCGGTATTCAAAGGTAATATTTGATTCGACTTTTTTTAATAATGTTTTGACATATTGTTTTTATTTTAACAGAACCTTCTGAAAATGGATAAATGGTTAAAAAGAAGAAAGCGTAACGATGTTAATAATCATAATAATAATGATATTATTATTATTATTATTATAACGTTGGCGATCAGGCTAATGAGCACACACCCGGTACAAGTAAAGATATTCCTTGCTCCAAAAAATATGTTGTTCATCGGAAATATAATGACGATTTTTGAAATTTGGATTTACATCTACAATGGAAAATGACATGGTTGTTCCCGAGTGTGTGGTATGTGGTTGTAAATTATCAAATAGTGCTATGGTTCCGAGCAAGCTCCAACGTCACTTTCTGACTAACCATCCTTCGCTTTCAACAAAAAATAGAAGCTACTTTAAAAGATCTTTATCTTTAAAGGCCAAGCAAGTAAAGGTTTTTGAAAAACAAATCAGTTTGTTGTGTCTGAAAACGCTCAAACAGCTTCTTATGAAATAGCTGAATTGATTGCAGTTAAATTAAAACCTCACAATTTGGCGGAAGAAATTTTATTACCAGCTTGTCGCAAAATTGTAAATGATGAGACAACAGATATTACGGGAAAAGCACAATTAGTTGCGTTCGTTAGGTTTATTCACAAAATGATTTAATTAATCAATTTTTATGTTCTCGTGAGTTACCTAATTTTACAACTGGCAAACATATTTGGAACATATTTGGAATTAAGAGACGAAATGAAAATGTTTTTTGAACAAAATAAAAACTATGATTTTGTTGATTTGTTGGAAGATAAAATATGGTGTGTTAAACTAGCTTACGTATCAGATATTTTTGTTATTTTTAATAACATAACTCAACAGATAAACTGGTGGGATTCCAAAAACAAATCACTTTATGGAAGAATAAAGCTCGGGAAGGCAATTTGGAAAAGTTTGAGTCAGTCCCAAAGGATTTTAATAAAACTATTCGTAAAATTATTATTGACCATTTGACAACATTAGAGGAGAGAATTGTTCATTATTTCCCAAATTTAGAAATTTATCCATTTGTGCTAACGCATACTCTTTCTGTATTTGAATGAAGAGGAGGAACTAATCTCGCTTTCTACACACAGAAAAGTGATTATTTGGAACGAGAAAACATAATTTCTTGAATTTATTTACTAGATTCAAATGCATATTTACTTGGATGTAGAAAGTTAGGTATATACAAGAAATGCCACATACTCAATATAAGTAAAATAATTTCTCAGATAAATGCTGTCAACAAATAAATTCTTTCTTTATAAGAACCAATATTGTATTGAAAGAAGTAATTGAATTTTTTGTCCCAAAAAGGTTAATTTCTCCAACGAAGTAATAGTAAATCCATCCAAGTGCGTAGTTACTTGATCCAAGAAAATATAAGACATTTAATATAAGTAAGTATTGTTTACTGAATAAAAACCCACCAATTATTTAACTGAAGTGATTCTCACTTCTTTCAAGTAATCCCTTTCTCTGGAATAAATATGCGCACCGTGATTTTGTCAAGGCTCGCGCGCCCGCGCGTGGTGCTGGCACGTGCTGACGCCACGAAACCTAACCTAGTACGAAAACAACGAAGTCAACGGGGATGTGCCTTGTGGTTTATTGGGGATGTGTATTGTGATTTATAGTGTACAATAAACGTTTCAACACGGAATAGTTTGATGTAACGCACGCAACAGTTTAGAACGAGTAAGTAAATATAACATACCTATCTTGTTAATTAGCAATAGAAAACGTATTTGTGCCAAATCTTTAAACTTCTTACATTAAGTAGCTAAAAATATTTACCGGGAATAAAAATATACACTTCGTTGAAGACTGTTTACTTACTTCACCAGAGTAACCACTTTCTTAAATCTAGTAATTATTCCAAGAAATAACATTTCTTGGTTGAAGTCAATAATCTCTCGCGTATATACGAACCTACCAACTACTTCAGCCAAGTAATTCTCTCTTCGTTCGAGAGATCACTTTTCTGTGTGTACTAATCGAGATTTAATTTTAAAAGATTCGAAAGAATCAATTAATTAATTCATTTTGGATTAACATTAGATGCGATTATCCCATGATAGCTAAAAGGGCTTTATAAATATTATTACAATTTTCTACATCTTATTTGTGTGAATTCGGTTTTCAGTTTTAACCGACATAAAAACGAAAAAAAGATCGAGACTGTTAAATGTAGAAGACGATATGAGAGTAGCATTGTCATTTTTACGACCAAATATAAATGAAATTATCAAAAAACATCAATCTCAAATTTCTCATTAAAAGTATGTATTCTTATTGTTAACTTGTAATTAATCTCTTAGTAAACGTGCTGTTACTTTTCTAGTACATATTATTTTATTTTACATTAAAACTTATTATAAACTATTTTACACAGTGTATTATAGGTAAGTAAACAACTTTTAATCCTATTGTGTAAGTTTTTCCTTGTTCGCTCCAGATATAGTTAATAATAAATTGATTTTTTTAATCCTATCTTTTTTCTTGTGTGTCGCCAAATTTTGAAATCGTTAAAAGTGTGCCGCGACAAAAAATAGGTTGAGAATCACTGATCTAGTATATATGGGTTGGAGGCAATTGCAAAACGTACTGTAGATATAAGCTGATACATAATTGAAATATAGTGGAGATGTGACGTCAGTGAGCAATCTACTTTTTGCCAGTTATCCTGCGGAATGCTTTCTTGGCGAGCCTATATCCTTTTTACGGACTCCCAGGACGTCTCGGCGTTACGATCTTGATCTGCGGCTAGCCGCAGTCCTTCATTTGTGTTATGGCCTGCCGGGGTCCAGCAGCCTTTCTTTCCCATCGCGCGGATTGCTAGGCAAGGCATAGTCGTACTGAAACGACGTACGTGCCCCAGCATCAGCGTCGGCATGGCAACGAGTATGTGAATTAGTGCAATAAATCTCGGTGGAAATCGGCGTGAAATATACGTCGAATAAATGTATCGGCGGGTAAAAAATTCAAGTGATATCTTTCCGATCCGGGCATCACTGAAACAAATCTCTCCCCCGGAGGGTGTATTAGAGTTAACGCCGGGGTCACTGAATCAAATCGGGGGTTTGTCCGTTTCTTTTCCCGCTCACCAGTCCTCGGCTTATTAATAATATTTGTCTGCACTTGACGTTTATATATTGCAATTCAATAAAATGTTACGCGAAATGTATCAGTTACAGTCGGCTTGATTTATTGGGGCGCCAGTTTTTCCCAACCCAACGTGTAAATGTCGCGCCACATCTCGCAGTCACAAAGGACCTACAAAAGAACCCGCTCCACGTGGCTTTGTTTATACATGATTATCCAAAGCGTGTCTGAACAATTTTGTCTTTTCTCATTACACCATTGTTATGTTATGACTGCTTCAAAAGATTTTCTGCCCATTGCTTATAATTATGCTACCCGTCGGTCTGCCTGTGTCTCCATAGTATCGTTCTTTTGCGAAAAATACTCTGAGATATTCTGATGCGACCTTCTTGTTATGCCTATCATTACGCTCGATTACCTGGGCCAAATGTCGTCAAAGCAGTGCTCACGATTGATGTTCTTGCGATCCATCTCTACTAAAGAAGCAACCTTGTTTTTTTGCAGATGGCCTTCGGTTCCTTGGCTCCGAATTTCCACTTTGCTCCTTCCCAAGGATATAATATGACTTTTCTTCAGTTTATTGACAAAAAGCAATAAAACTATGCACTTTTCGATGTAGACCCACTATATACAAAAGTTAAGTACACTAAATTTGCTATAAAAAGCACCCTCAATCGATGCGCTTAGAGATAAGCAGAACCTCAAATCAGGAGATCTGAATGCTCAACTAAAGATCCAAAGCACAATTGATGTGCTAAAAATGCCCAGGAACAATATGCCAACCGCGTACTATAAATTGGTGTCAAGGGAAGTGACGTGGCAAGAGTCAAGGGACCCGAAATCGACGATAGACTTACAAAGCAAGGATCTACGATTCCTTTTCATGGTCATACAGCGCAAATATGTAATACAATAACCATGGGGAATGTATAAGACAATATATTTTCGAGTAACGTTGTGGTAAATATAATAGATGCTTCATTAAGGTAAACATTGCTGCAAATAAGGACATGCATTGCGTGAAATCGCTGAATATTTGTCTCTATTTCTGCAGAAGCGGCGCGGAAAATTATATACGACCTGCGCCATTAATCATAATTTAGAAACAGATGCGGCGAATAAATCATAACCGACGATTAGAAGAGCGCTTCCAGTCTTATATATATATATATATATATATATATATATATATATATATATATATATATATGCTTTGCAGGTCTAAGTCCGCCTAATCTCGAGGTTTTTCGGGATGGAATAGCAAACCTTAGCATCTGATATCACATTTGATAAGAGTCGGTTTTCAGATGAATGCCCATATTGCATCAAAATTTCATTAAGTACGACAAAGGGACGCGATGCGATCTAGCCGTGCTGGGGCGAAGGGAGGCCAGGGGGGACGTTAACAGTTTCATTAGAGATGTCACAAGCACGGAGAAAGGGCCTCCTCGCCAAGGAGACGGTTCGCCGTAAACACAGGAATGACCATTACCTGTTATGTCGCAAACAGTAAAGGGACACGAAAAATATTCCTATCCGCGCTGGTTATTATCCTTATTGCCCTTTTCTACGGTCCTCTCGCTCCCTCGGCCTAACTATACGTCCTTTCTTTACTCTTCCCCTCTCGATCCATCTCTCTCCTACTAATTGCTAACTCTCCTAGCTATGCTCGGTCCAAATCAAAATGTCAATGTCACCTACAATGATACGATTAGTAATTACGCGTCGTCCTGTTTATACGGTGCAATTTGAAGTGAAGTTAGGAGGCTCTACATCGGTGTTTCCCAACGTGGGGCCCACGCCCCATAGGGGGGGGGGCAATTTGATTGTTAAGGGGGGCAATTCAAAAATGGGATCGACACGAGTTTAACCATTTTGCTCCCGGTCAGTTAAATGCAATGCTAGATTTCGGTGCTAAAATTGAAAGAAAAAAGTTAAAATTCTTAAATAATTGCGGCCAATAAATATTATAAATTCGTTTGACGAGACCAAAATATCAACTGGGTTTTTGGCGTCGTCAAGTTAACCTCCCTGGGGTAGACGGCAGACTTCGCGGGGACCCCCGGATTCTTTAAAATCTCGCCAAACAATGCAGTTATTCGCAGGGTTGCCAATTTAGTAGAATTTCGACTAAATCTGGTAGAATGAAACATTGAACTGGTGGCCAAATTTTGAATCAAGTAGATAGTGGAAAATCTGGTAGATTGACATATTTCATTAGTAGAATTTCCGAAAGCTAGCCAATAAAACTAGACTTTAGTGGCTAGTGGAATTTTTAATAGATAGTCGTGTCAATTATTGTTGTTAAATTTTTGGCTAAGATTATGCAGGGTTAGTCAAATTTATTGGAACACCTAAATAATTCTTCATTCATTAGCAATTTCAAAAAATGTTCAAACAAGTTTTTTGTATTTAAACAAGCTATCGTTTAAATATATTTTTAATATACCGGGTGTTCATTTTTCATGGCAATTTGGCAACCTTTTCTTTTTCAAATAGAATTTAACGGTATTATGTTTAATTTTTTTAATTCTAAGATTACTTCTAAGAATGTTTTGTATTAATTCTTTTTTATAAAATGCTTCATTTTTATTTATAAGCAATTAATCAAAATTAGTCAAAATTACCGGAACACCTTAATAGTTTTATTCTCCAACGATAAAAAAAATATCAAACAAAAGTTTTTTGGGTTTAAACAATCATTCGTTTAAATATATTTTCTATATACAGCTGTTCATTTTATTATGGAAATTTGGTAACCTTTCCTTTTTCTAATAGAACACTGAATATTTTTATCTTTTATTCTAAAATAAATTCTAAGAATTTTTTGTAAGGAATCTTTTCTTTTTAACGCATTATTTTTGAGTTATAAGCAATTAATCCAAACTCCAGAACTTCAAATTAATACATACACACATAAAATACATACACATTTATATATTTCTTTAAATGTTACAGTTTGGACTTTTTCTTGATTTTTATTATTTTTTATCTGTTTGGTTAAAATAAAAGTCACGAGTTTTGATTAATTACTTATAACTCAAAAATAATTTATATGAAAAAACTATCCCTAGAAAAAAATACTTAGAATTAATGTGAATAAAAAACATAAAACTATACACGATGTTTTATTAGAAAAATGAAAGGTTGCCAGATTTTCATAATAAAATTGTTTGAATTTTTTTACGGTTGTGGAATTCTTTAGATGTTTAATTAAATAGAAATGCGATTCAATCGGCTGTCATACCTGAACATTTAAGTTTTTGCATTCAAACTAAATTGCTAACAATAAAAAGTTCCCAGTTGAATTCAGTCGAGTGAAACTATAAAAACAAACTGAAATATTAAAAATACAAATAAAAAAAAATGGATTATTAAATAATGAAATATAAAGCTTTTGTCCACTATTAACATCTAGTAGAACATTTTAGTGGAAGTAATGAAAATCTAGTGGAATTTTAGTAGAAAAAGGTAGGCGGTCTAGTGGATAAGCATCCGTTGGATTTGGCAACATTGGTTATTCGCATTTGAATGGCCCGTCGCAACTTCTGTAGTGTTTCGCAGCATTTAGTTGGTGTTAATTTGAAATAAGCGTCCGTAACAACTGTTGTAAAACTCTCGTTGATTTAAAAAATATGTAGGTACATTGTATAAATATAATTGGTACGTATTTAATTTTATTTTTATTCAGCAATGCTTGACCAACAAATCAATGAACCGCAGTCGTCTTGACGCGCATTTGAAGGCGAAACAGTGCTCAATGTGCTCATATTTATTCAGATTTGAATTACCTTCAAACGTTAAAGAAACAATTTGAAAAGAGAACAACAGTAAAGTCGCTATTTACTGCTAATACTTCAACTATAATCGTGTTCTTGACGCTAGTTATCAAACTTCTTTATTCATCGCTAAATCTGGAAAAAAATCATATTATAGGAGAGAATTTCATAAAACCGTTAATATCAGCATTTATTAAAACGGTTATTGAAAAAGATGACAAAGATGTAAAAGCTATGCCACTCAGTAACAATACTGCAAATGGATGAATCAACTTTGAGAGACAGTGAGGCAGTATTGATAACTACAATGTTAGTGGATTTGTCTGATATATCAAATATGCAGTATCAAGAAGAACTCGCAGAAATGCAAAATGATGAGTCAGTTAAAACTTTATTTAATATAAAAGGACCGATGGCATGGCTTTGTGAGGAAACAGAAATCAAATACCCAAATTCAACCAAATGTGCCAGAAAACTATTGTTACCGTTTCCATCTTCATATTTAGCTGAATGTGGATTTAGTGCTCTAAATGATTTACTGGTAGAAAAAGAAATCGTCTGGATATAACACAACGGGGTGACTTGAGATTGAAGCTAACCAAATTGAAACCTAACATAAAATCTCTGTGCAGCAAGCACCAAGAGCAAGGATCTCACTAAATTAAAATAATAAATTAATATAGAAAAATCTTTATTGAAATTATATCGAATTTGAATTCCTGTTTTTCATTATATGATTTGAAAATGTACTTACTGTGTTTCGTTAACAATTTCCTAGTGATTTCTTCCTCAAACCTATCATTTAAGTTTCTTAAGTGAACAATTCAATTTTTTAATATTAAAAATTATGTATATGTTACATAGGGGGGTATAAGAATTTTAGAAAGGCTTAGGAGGGGTATGGCACAAAAAAGGTTGCACATTTTAGGTGATAAGCTGCATAAGTAAGACAGAGAGCAAAGTATAACACGGGTGAATCGTTTTATTATACGGTGAAATTTTGACGGAACAACATTATTTAAGTCGGTATTTGTCGCAATTTGTTATTTATGCATAATTTCCGGGTATAATAAATGGATACCCTTTTCCGGGTCGCGCTGTTAGCACCGTAAATAACTTATAACTGATAAAAGTACTTGTGCGCCTGGCAGAAAAGCGCTACCCATATAAACGTGTCCTAATGACTAATTTTAATGTTCGGTCTACACGAAAACACGCCGTTTTATTGATCCTGCCGGTAATAAATAAAAAGGATATTTCCTGCATAGCCGCCAGGCTCCAACTGATTACGCCCCCCTGTGCAGTAATTCTGCTATCGCATGACGAAATAAAGATGTTACCCAACGGTATTGACGTACCACAACTACATATAGCTAGACGTAACTTGATGAATTACCCTGCCTGTCTGATTTCAGTCAGACTAATCTCAGATTATGTCAATCTTAAGGGGCAACCCTGGATATACATAATATAATTTATGAACAAGGAACACATTCGTTCCACTTCTAACAATAGTTAGTTCTCCTTGAATAAATTATAGAGAAGTCAAAGCAGATATTAAATATTAAATCGCAAATATAAAATAAACACGTATGAAAGAAGTCGTCCACCGGTTACAGAATCGAGGCCCTGGAGTTGACCTGTCAACACAGAGGCAACATTCATACCTCTTCCTCTATACAAGACGGGAGTTAGCAAACATGGAGCGCTGCACTATCACAATGACGATAGTTTGGTTGCCACAATTCGTAAATTACGTTCAACTTGAGAAAGTCGAGAACCATTAAAATCCAGCAAATGTGGCTATGCTTGTGCACAAATACCAATGTTAGAAGGCATATGAGAGCGCACAGGGGTCGTTCTGAAACAACTCACTCAACAACTTCTTCCACCAGACCATTCACTGCGAAGGGAGTTCACGAATCCATTGGACCATTGAACAACAAAGCCAATTTTGTGGACAAAATCATCTTCAGCAACGAGGCTCATTTTCACCAACGCCGTGGCGGCCATTTACTGAATATGTATTTCCAAATGTCTATATTATAAATCATCAAATATTTCGGTACTTTGCTAAAGAAAACCATGTTTAATTTAAAATTCAAATCTTGCGTTCTAATTGAGACACCTCTTTAGCTTCCAAAGCAGTACAGTATGTATCTGGTACGAAGTATCCTTTCTTAAAAACTGGACGACACCAAGCCTATCATCAACATCGGCACGCTTTTGATCATAATTTATGAACAAGGAACACAATCGTTCCACTTCTAACAATAGTCTGAAGAATCTGAATAAATTATAGAGAAGTCAAAGCAGATATACAATATTAAACCGCAAATATAAAATAAACACGTATGAAAGAAGTCGTCCACCAGTTACAGAATCGAGGCCCTGGGGTTGACCTGTGTCAACACAGAGGCAACATTCATACCTCTTCCTCTATACCAGACGGGAGTTAGTAAACATGGAGCGCTGCACTATCACAATGACGATAGTGTGGTGGCCACAATTCGTAAATTACGTTCAACTTGAGAAAGTCGAGCACCATTAAAATCCAGCAAATGTGGCTATGGTTCAATTGAGTATAATACAACACGAGTGTTTTTATGTAGACTGATGTATTTAGAAAGTATTAAGCGCTATCGATTTCGGTCATACATTACCATCTTCAGGCGTATAAACGTCAATGTGTAAAACTAGTGATAGTGAAACATAATTAAAAGGCCAGCAACTTGACAGTGAACGTAATTAAATCAAAAATGTACACAGGTATGTGTGTCCGTGTCGCTTGTCGGTTCACTCTTATCTGAGTGGCGACAAGCGACACGGACACACACATACCAGGTAGTTCTCAGCTGGCCCAAGTAATCAAAGAACTGTACAAAAATGATGCAATAGATTCAGACAGAGAAAAATAAGACTGGAATAACTTGGAACTGATAAGATTTATTTGGAAGAGATAAATAATATATTTTTAGTTTTAATTAATTATTGATTTAATATTGCTATTAATTTTAATTTTCATTAGTTATCTTATAATACGAATGGTTAATTTATTGATATGCATTTGCATTTCTTCAATAATACAGAAATAAATATCATTATCTGGTATATTTTTAACTTTGCGTATGTGATCTTTTTCCTGACAAATTGATAGTAATGGGGACGTCACAAGTAGAGAAAAAATACTATCGGATATTCAATTTTATATCAATATAAACTAGTTGTATTTATAAATTTATTGTGTTCAATATTTTTTAATCTTTTCATTTCAATACTAAATAATTATTCCATTCGTTACCTACTTTTCGGGTGCATTGATGCCCGAACAGCCCCTTCACCGCACGTGTTTGATGTCATAAATCAGACCCCTGTCGTAAATAATACCTTCGGGTACACACAAAAACTGCGCGAGCCTCGTAAAAAATCCAGATTGACTGGATCGAAGCGAATGCGTAGAAAAGAAGCGAGCCACTCGTCGATCGCGTGATGTTTATCCGACTAACTGCATCCGTAGAGACTTATGGCAACTCGAATGTTAGCGGATTTGGGTAAATGTGGCATCCCGATTCGCGGTCTCTCGCTATGTCTCGCGAGAGTCTGGAAGAGGTATAAGGGGGATATAACATTATCTTGAGCCATAGTAAAGTGGAAATAGGTGTGTCTGGAGATAGCGATTTCTCATGTTAAATTGATAAGGGCCGGTTGGGCCGATGGGAAGAAGCAAAGGTTATTGAAATATCTTATATTTACCAAAAGACTAATTTCGGTGGAAATCGAAAATATATTTCCTGGTTTCGTGTAGTGCCCATTTGGGATTTGGCAAGAAACGTCTGTTCGGAACTGTTCCTGTGGGCTCACCGGAAATAAATCGATACCTCCCGTCCGCGGGGACCCACAGTTTTCGCGCATGGGGCCCCGCTTTTTGTATAATACACTGTTAACGTGAAGTCCCAAGCCGGTCACTCAACCAGCGCTGGATACCCGCATGCGGCTGTCCCCCACGCCTGGGGTAATTTTATTTACTGCCGCTGTAAAAATATATCACGTTACAACTGAACTTGAGTTGTAAAATCTAAGAAAGCCACATAATTCTGAGATTTTATCACCTCTCTCGCTCCCTCCCCCACCGCACGGCGACCGCAAACGCGGCCAAGGAAAAGGAATGACCCATCCCCCGGCGAAATAATTACTTTAACGAGCCAAAGGAGCAATTAACAGTACGAATTGCAATATTTAGTACCAGCATAAATAAACACCGTTATCTATCAACGTTCCCGCTTAAATAAATACCGGCGTTGTTTCTAATTTATTCTACAAGAAAACGCAAAGCCTCCGTATGCAGTAGTTATTAAATCAAATATAATTTACTGACCGCACAATGAAGCTTAAAGATATCGCAACAAAACAAAGCAAATGCAAAATGCACAGATTATACAGTGTGTCTCACGGGACGTTGGATTGTATGGGTAATTTTGTTATTATTAGAGATAGAAAGTCGGTTAAATGGACAAAGTAGTGCATATTTATGTGATCTTTCATAATCTGTTCAGAAAACAGATGAATTCCAAACGGTGCCCAAACTATTTTGAAAAAAAAAAACAAAAAAACTCATTTTTTAGTTATGGGATATACTTCTTTATTTGTGACCCAATCAAAAAAGCGTTTTAACATTACAACGGCACTGTTTTGTCTGATATTTGATTGCCAGTTGCCAGTTTTTCGCAAATGAATTCGTCAGAAACAAACGAAACTTTTGTTTTTCTTATGGACGCCATATTGGTTTTATACATGTTTGGATTCATCATTTCTTTCTGAGTAATTTGGTATGCCACATGCCATATTTTCAATATAGTAAGATAATAGAATTAACTAAAAACTGTACACTTCGAGAAATGCTGAAAATCCCATGGTGCCATGGAAGACATTTTGTGAAACAATGTGATATCTACCCATCTGTATCCATCTGTCCAACAAAATTGGTGAAAACCTAGAATTTTATAAAAAAAAATTATGGTCCGATGAAACATATTTTCTAACTGCAGTATTTTTAACTGAAAGAATACGCACTACTGGGTACTGGGCCCGCGAAAATCAGCACCATTTTGTACCGCGCCATTATCGGGTGCGGTTTGGTTTTAATGTATGGTGCGGTATAACGGCCAACCGATTAATCGGACGAATTTTTTATAACAAAAATTTAACTTCGGAGAGGTATCGGCAATATTGCTCTCTGAGGACGTGGAAGAAAGAATGGACGATAAACCGTTGGCCTTACGCTAAAGTATGAGGTTCCAACAAGACGGAGCACCTGCACATAATGCCCGAATTGTGAGGAACTATTTAGATATAAGACATAAACGGAGAGGAATTGCTATCTATTGAGAAGTATTATGACCACGACCACCAAGATTGCCGGATTTTACCCCTTGTGATTTTTATCTATGGAGTGACTTAAAAAACAAGGTGAATGGCGTTTATAATTTAGGAAACGTTGGGGAGTTACGTGACACCGTCATCGCCGCTTTCAATTCGATTGACAGAAGAACCCTCGGTAAGGTCACCGTATTACGGAATGCTGTGAAAAATGCCTCCATGAAAATGGCGAGATTTTTGAAAACGTTATTTAGTTTGTTAAAATGTTGTTACTTTCATATGTTATGTAGTTAGTACTAATAAATACATTCCAAAGTTTTACTGTAACTTGACTATGGGCACATAAATACTGTAACACTCAAATGTGGTTTTCATGGCACCATGCGATTTTCAGATATTAAGAAAAAAACTTCAAGTTTGTCGGCTTATTGTGTTCTAAATATGGCATGTGGCATACCAAATTACTCAGAAAAGAATTCAGAATCCAAACATGTATAAAACCAATATGGCGTTTGTTTCTGACGAATTCCTTGGCGAAAAAAATTTTAAACTGTCCTAATCAAATTGTAGACAAAAAGTGTTAAAAAAATATTATCAAAACGCTTATTTGATGGGATCACAAATAAAGAAGTTGTGATCATAATTTAAAAAAATGTTGATCGCACCGGCGATAATTGAGCAAAGGTCTATTAAAATTTTTGGAAAGCCACAAATGAACAAGCTTGCAAGTTTAAGAGTTATAGGATATGTCATACTGTCACATTATTTAGCTGTTTGTCAGGCTTTTCGTTCAAAAACTACAAACATTATTTGAATCTATATATATATATATATATATATATATATATATATATATATATATATACTTATATATATATATATATATATATATATATAAACTAAATAGTTTTTTTGTCCGAATTCAACAAGAAAAAACTGAAGAAATATCACGAGTGTCATGAAACATTTTTTGCTGTTATGACAACACACGGCATTGCAATATTGTTTATATTTAGTTTATCAAACCTTGTATTACCTTGTATATCATTAATAAGGGCATCATTAATAATGGCTGTCAGAAAGTGTCAATGACGTAATAAATCACCCGTAAATTGGTCGATCTTTACCATCCGGGCGAAATTTCTGTGATATTGTGATCGTTTAATCTCACTTTTAAACATACATTAGCAGCTTGATTGTCATATTTTATCTGGAATGCTCAGTTAGACTAAGCAACATCGCCACATGGTAAAAGTAAAAATAAATACGCTGTTTCAGCAGAGCCTGGTTGTTTAGAGGCATACTGCGAACACTGCGAACCCGCAACAGCTGCTGGAAACAGCTCCAGAGTTCGCACTATGCTGCTAGAGGGTTGCTACCAGCCGACAGAAACTCGCCGCTGCTAAAACATACATTTGCAGCTTGATTGTCATATTTTATCTGGAATGCTCAGTTAGACTAAGCAACATTGTCAAATGGAAAAAATAAAAATAAATACGCTGTTTCAGCAGACGCTGGTTATTTAGAGGCATAGTGCGAACACTGCGAACCCTCAACCGCCTGGAAACAGCTACAGCTGAGAGTTCGCACTATGCTGCTAGAGGGTTGCTACCAGCCGACAGAAACTAGCGGCTGGTAAAACCTACATTTGCAGCTTGATTGTCTTGATTGTAAAAATAAAAATAAATACGCTGTTTCAGCAGACGTTGGTTGTTTAGAGGCATAGTGCGAACACTGCGAACCCGCAACACCCGCTGGAAACAGCTCAAGCTGAGAATTCGCACTATGCTGCTAGAGGGTTGCTACCAGCCGACAGAAACTAGCGGCTGGTAAAACAGCACAGTGTGACCGCCGCTTAAAGATCGTATTAATAAAAAAAATAAACTGTTAATCACTAAAACGGCCCAATATCCTTTAGGTTGTTTTTAATCAACTTTTAGAACCACTCTAGATTACTATAACTCTAGATTTACACTGTCGCGATGGAGTTTATAAAAAGTAGTTGGATTATATGTGTACGCTAGTGAAGACAGGGTTTGGTATGGGATAGATCTAATAAATGAAGGGGATAATCCATGCCCGTAAAGCCTTTCGGGCAGGTTCGGCCCGTTGCAAATGCTGATACTACATACACAGCACGTTTGCGGACTCAGTCGCACATAATATATAGCGCTTTGCATATAACGTGCAATATACATTCCGAGCAGTCGCCGGAGTGGATTAGAAATCGCAATTTACCATTATACGCATTTTTCAAATTCAATAAGTCTACCGCGGAAATATTCAGGCGCCACCTTTCAACAGAAACGAAAAAAAAACCCAAAACCTCCAACCGTAGCTACCGTTCCGGCAAATCTCCGGAAAATATCTAATATCTGACTATCTGACGCGGCAGCGATTCGTGGCACCGAACTTACGAGTCTGCGACTTTTCTGTTATAAAGTTTTTTCCCCAAGGCCCCAAGGAACACTATTTT
This sequence comes from Aphodius sticticus, assembly GCA_963966075.1. Taxonomy (NCBI): domain Eukaryota; kingdom Metazoa; phylum Arthropoda; class Insecta; order Coleoptera; family Scarabaeidae; genus Aphodius; species Aphodius sticticus. Next base: position 11,737,385 of record OZ014515.1, on the reverse strand, counting down.
GTATGGTATTAATGCTTCAAGGATGATTAAATTTCCAAAGGTCCATTTAACAGACAGCATAGTGAAAATAGTGTCATCATAGGATGGCATTTTTAAAACCAAATAACATTTCTCTGACTTACTATAAAACAGCGCCTCAATAGACATACCCATACAATATTACGGGAATTGGAATATCTCAAAATCAACAAGTTCCGAATTCTTCTTTCCAGTACCGAAACCAATGACCCGGGATTATGGAAAACCACCAAGAAGATACTAAATAAACATGAGGATATGCCATCAATAAATTATGACAACAGAAAAATTACCAAAGACCAGGATAAAGTGGAACTGGTTGCTAATCATCGGAACGCATATTTACACCACAAATTGCCAATGAACACCATTGGCATGCATTTTGCAGCCTCAGTTCAAAGCTTCAACGAATCTCACTGCATCCTTTCCTACGACATAGACAAACCTCTGACCTACGAAGAAATCATTTCCTTGCTAGTCAAACTTCCCACTAGAAAAGCTCCCGGCCCAGATTTAATCCCCAATATTGTCCTTAAGCACATCCCTGGCACAACACTTTCGGATATATGTAACATCTTCAACGAGTGCCTCCAGTTTGGTTATTTTCCTAATGTCTGGAATAAAGCTCAAGTTCTCCTATTCCCCAAACCTGGAAAAAAGAAAACTCTTCTTTATAACTACCGCCCAATAAGCCTTCTATCAACTTTGTCAAAAGTATTCGAAAAATTTATCCACAAGAAGATTAATAGACCAACTAAATGCAACAACCATAATACCAAGTGTCCAGTTTTGGGTTCAGGCGTAACCACTCCACCGTACATCAACTGGCTAGAATAAGCAAAACAATCGAACTCGGATTTGAGCACAAGCAGTATACTTACTCTCATACGATCCCTGGTAACCTATGCCTCTCCAGTCTGGAGCAACACGTCCAAATCAAACCTTAAAAAACTTGAGGTTCTCCAAAATATTACGAATTGCAGTCGTAGCACACGATGGACTGAATATCGATTCAATAGACACATTTATTAGAAATACCACCAAAAATTCTTCAAGAATATCCACAAATGCGAGGGAGCCACGACTCAAAAGGAAACTTCCCCAAGACCTCATGTCCTCAGATGACTAATCGATGCGACAACTTAGCTCTTATCGTTATTTAGCTTACTTTGTACTGTATAGAATATCACAATCTGTAATAATAAAAAAAATACCCTACTATCAGCACAAAATAATGTATTTGTTCAAAACTTTAGAACGATCATGATATCCAATCAGGAGTGAGATTTCCTTCTGTGCAATTACAAGATAATTATCACTAAACGGAGGTGGGGAGGTTCTTTCTTTCGTAGCCTTTTCTCTCCCTATTACAACGAGAAACGCGGCTGGGACAATAGAGGGATAGGTCACTATTCATCTGGATTAAATCGTGACTATCTGCGCCCCCCACCCTCCCCACAAAAAAGGCGCTAGCCTCGGATCTGAAACAAAAGATTCATTCGGGAACCTCTTTTATAACTTGTCCGATCCGCAACCCCGATGTTCAACCCTGCCTATTGATTACTTTCACTTGCCGGCAATTTTCTTGCGGGGGTCAGAACATCCAAGCGCAACCAACCGGAACCATCCCAATTCTTGACCCACATATCCGTTATCTCTTCAGTGCTCTGTCCACACATTTAGCCCCTTGTTATTCATATATTATTAATACATTGTTAGCTTTATTAGACAAAGACAATTTTATTAAAAGGTTTCTAATATATTAAAGCATTTGATTTTTACCGTTCATGGTGAAGACGACAAACAAATTTGTTAGTATTTGTAAGTTGTTAAACTCGCTGCTTTGTTGGAGGAATGTTAATGACTGTTGTTGCATGGTCCTTGGCACATTCTTTAAATATTTTCCGGCTTTAGTATTTTGCGGAAATACTCTAGTGTTAGGGTCTCTAGGTTCGCTGAAAGAGTTGAGGAACATCCGTGAAAAGGTCCATTAATTATAACTTTCGAACTTTTGCGAGGAAAGTTTGAAGTCTATCATAATAGAGGAATGGATGAGCTTGAATATGCTTGACGCTAAATTTCCCGGAAGCCGGGGCCGGAAAATTCCTAAACACTATCGGTATTCAGTTTAGATCGGATATCAAGACCTATCAAAGTACTTGTTTGTACCACGTCAATCATCCGATTGGAGGTAGTAAAAATCGATACCACAACGACGTGTAAGTAAATTCATACTTTATTAACTGATGAATCTGGTCGATTGATCATCTAGTACATAGGAAGTCCAATTATCGACATATTGTTGATGTAATATCCTTGTTAGTTTTATTGTTTCGCCCAAGAAGGTAGCGGTTGAAAGATATGACCTGAGATCTGGAAGAAGAAGGAGTAAGGAACTTGGAAATAGAAGGAAATAGATTGAGGAAAGGCAACACCATTGACACATTTAAGTTTCTTATATAATACTAATGCTGATGATGATGGCCATAGAAAAATATGGAAAAAATCAACGATGGTACTTCCAAACCATTCCAAACATATAAAGCGCTATGACAAGGAGATCCACTGTTTCAAACCCATTTTAAAAACGTTATCGACAGGTTGATTTCGCTAGTTTTTGTTACAGTTCCAACACGTCACTCCAACGGTAATCCTTATTAAAATCCTTCTTCTTCTACAGGGTCTACAAGCAACTGCAGATTTTGGCATTTTCGGTCATTGCTTTCCAGCATGTCTTCTTCTCACATAGGCTTGCCCATATTTCTCTCAGAAGCATGTCCTCTTCCACGTCTTCCAGTCATCTCTTTCTGAGCCTGTCCCTGGTCCCTAACAGCAGTACTACTGGCCTCAGTATTACTGTATGTTGATCTAAAGGAGTCATATCATTGTCAATTAAGTTCGCCATATAATACTAATGCTGATGATGACGGCCATTGAAAAATAGGGTCAAAATCAACGATGCTACTTCCAAACCATTCCAAATATGTGAAGATCTATGAGAACGACTTTCTCCAACCATTTTCAAAATCGCCAAACGGTTATCGATAAATTTGCAGTACATTATAGCTTATAGAGTAAGCTTGGTCACGTGGAATAAGGGAACAACAAGCACATGACGAATATGCTTCAGTTGATGCAATAGCCTCCTTAGTCTTATTGTTGTTACTCAAGAAGTAGACGGTTAAAAGATATGACCAGAGATCTGGTGGAAGAAGGAGTAAGGAACTTGGAAATAAATGGAAAAAGATTGAGGAGAGACAACATTATTGACACAATTAAGTTCCCCATAAAATACTAATGCTGATGATGACGGCCATTGAAAAATAGGGTCAAAATCAACGATGCTACTTCCAAACCATTCCAAATATTGGAAGACCTATGAGAAGGACTCTCTCCAACCATTTTCATAATCGCCAAATGGTTATCGACGTATCTATTGTACATGCTAGTGTCTAGAATACGCTGACTTGGTTACGTGGAATGAATCAACAACGAGCGCGCTATGAGTATGCTTCAGTTGATGCAATAGCCTTCTCAGTATTATTGTTAGTAGACGGTTAAAAGATATGACCAGAGATCTGGTAGAAGAAGAAGTACGGAACTTGGATATAGAAGGAAATAGATTGAGGAAAGACAACATTGTTGACACAGCTAAGTTTCTTATATAATACTAATGCTGATGATGATGGCCATGAAAAACCGGGGTCAAAATCAACGATATTACTTCCAAACCATTCCAAACATATAAAGCGCTATGACCAGGAGATCCATTGTTCCTAACCTTTTTAAAAAACGCCAAACGTTTATCGACAGATTTGCACTAGATGATGGGACAGATAACGAGATGCTTGATAACGTGGAAAGACAACAAGAAGAAGGAGTGAGTCAGCCAAAAGGCAAACGATAGAAGATATTTGAAAGACGTTATAAAACAATGTGAATTTCAATCTTTAGATTCAGCTACCACTTTGAAAACTAAAATGTTTTGACAAAATCAAGGACTACGTAAATTATATTACAAGAAATAACTTATGAAATCGGATCATCAATTTTCGTCTAATTCGACTCGGTGGTATTTCGTGTGTGTGTGTGGTCTGGCGAACGCCGTCGTATATAATATTTGCTGGCAGAAGACGCCGCGTTTACAATAAAATTACCCGGACTATTTCGGGCCCTCCGGTGACATAAATCGAGACGGACTCGTATTTTTTCAAAAGTCCATTTGTAAACATAAAAATTTTCCGCTGGGCTTGCTAGCCGTTTGCAATATATCCTCCGTTTTCTTTATTCTTGCAGCATCCTCATTCGGACCGGTTTTTATAACGCCGTTACTTTTTAGAAGAGTTCGCCTTGTTTTATTTACTGTTCAGTTCCCTTCGACAGGATTAAGGTGGTTTCCACGTTCGATCTTAAATTTTCATCACTCATCAACATCCAGCGGCACATCTACGTCCTCCTTCACTTCAAGACGTATGTTTGTATCAACAATTTTTGGCTGTCTTCACTTCATCAATTTTTTTTCACTCTATTTCTTTCAAAACTTTTATTCTAGTACAATTTGACTGCTGTCTTTAATCTTCTTGATGCCAAAGCGCACCATCTACCTGAAATAAGTGTCCAATGCACCGGAGTAAGCGGATAAACTAATAGCTTTGCCTTTGGTTATTGGTAGGCTGACCAGTCCAGATTAGGTAGATGATTTTCAATTAGGTTTCCTATCCCAAACCAAATCGATTACCTTTCTGTTCCATAAAAGAAAAATCGATAGCAGAATCTGGGAAAACGTGAATCCGAACTACTCTTTTTCTTAGTTTTCGTTCGTCGGAAGATATATGTGGGTTCGCGAAGCGATAAGGGTTTCCTATTTTAACTCTATTAAAGCCCTCTGTTCATAAAACGTTATCTCCGGTAGGTGGCGCGATAAGAGGGTCGTGCCCGCGAAGCGGCACTCAGCAGTTGTCAATAAATATGAGGAGCGAATAATGAGATCGAAAAATTTAATATGCGGCAAAAGTGACAGGCTGCATTCAATGGGCACCACTCTTTAATGGAAACCGGTGAAATATTGTTCTCGCGACCCACGACCCGTTTTTAAATAACGACTACACTCGCTTTTACATCCACTTAACGTTTCCATCGAGGTCCAGATCGATATAGCGTTTATATTTGAATGCCACCGCCTTTCCGCGCCTCCATATCGTACAGTTCTTTCAACTGTATTTTTTTGTGATGGTATGGCAGTTCGTATGGTAAACAGATCTATCTGACCTAGGACCCACTCGGACAAAACAAAGCGACTTTACGCCGCAACTGCGCGACGCGATCGATTAAAGTTATTTCGCATACGAGTCATCTCTGGTGTTACAGAAATCACTACACAAGCACACCCACTTTAAGATTTCACAATCTAAAAGATTCTTGTTGTAGATAAATCAACCAACAGCTAAAAATACTCTTCCACCACAAAAGAATAACATTACGCAACACATCGTTTGTAAGTTTTATAGGTTGCGACAGTAGGAAATTATTTACTGATCAACAAAACGAGCATTCTGAAACCTATATTCGCGTCACGAACCGGCATAATTTGCTTGTTCCCGTTTCGTTTTTCTTCAAGGTATTCGTGATAGGAAATGACAAGTATCTGATTGAATCTGTCAACATATGACATCGCCGGTGTATGGGAAATTAATTTGCTTGGGTTATTTTAAGAAACAACGGGGTAATATATCACATTTTGAGCAATATGCCTCCACACGCAACGAGAAACGTTGCCGTCATACACAGCCAAAATACTGGAGTTATATATTTTAAAATCCGGTTAAACGGCGATTTGTTTTAAATCGAGTTTCAATTTCGGTAGATCATCAGGATCGGTAAATAAGGCCCTTTCTAAGTGGGTTAAGAAATATCGAGCACCCCCGTCGGGTTATCGCGCCATAATAAAAACCGAGGTTGAATAAAAATCAGGGGATATATTTATATTTTTATTGTATCGCACACGGAATGAAAGAATGTAAATCTATTCCACGTTAGTTACGGATCTTAGGGGGGAAACCCCCGCCCTTTGAATGTATCGAGCAAAAAAACGAACGTAGAGCCTTTCGTGATATTATTTCGTCGGAGGATAATAAATCCTTTCGCCCCTGCGTCCGTAATGTCAGTAAAAGAAGCATTATAACCGGAATGGCGAAATATTTGCTGCAATAATAGCTGACAACCTGGGGCCGTATATACCGAAATATGGCTGGAGCCTTCTCAGGCCATCTGCTGCAGTCAGTTAAATACAATTTCAGGTTTATGTATGTAAACATCCTCTGACAAAGGCTGTAGGGGCGACACCTATGTCATGGAGCGCTAAGCTCTTCAGTAAGCTAGGAATATAATAAGGATGTACCATTAATTCTCTCCTACGTCTCCTTGAATACTTGCTCAAGCCTAACGTTCTGCGATACTTAGCTATGTTCTAGACAAGTCAAGTATTTATTTAATATTCGATTTCCCCCCTCACTTTCCCTCACCCCTTTCTAAACACCCCCCCCCTCTTAATCCCACCGCATCAACCGGGTGGGTATTAACAACATAGGATAATATGGAACATAATAAGCCTCCGGAACATTTCTGCAAAGGACTTATGAAGAAAAGAGAACACAATTTGCCTCTGTTTTAAAATTATTACACTGCAAGTGCAGCCTGTTAAAATAAATAGAGAGAGTGTAGTGGCCCGCGGAGGCCTAACTAGGTGTAGCAGCGCCATCTAGTTCTGGTGTACATTCAGGTATGCAGGCCCAGGGGGATGGACCCGGTGCATCACGTATGCATTGCACCTCACGAACCACAGCAATGCCCTTCGCCACGAATTTATTGAGTCCTTTGCCGGTGAGCTAAATAAACATATAATAGCTACACGGTCAAACGTTTGCTTTGTTTGCCGCCAAATTAATGACCTCGACGAGCAGGCCGCGCGTTTATCTAACGCTAACCGAACCTAACTGAACCTCTCTTTGTTTTGCTAATCATGCGGTCTATCGCATCTACCACAGTTTGATTTCGCTTGTTTTTGTTACAGTTCAATACGCCACTCCACCGGAAATCCTTATTAAAATCCTTCTTCTTCTACTGGGTCTACCATCCATTGCAGATTTTGGCAATTTTGGTCATTGCCTTCCAGTATGTCTTCGTCTCACAGAGTCTTGTCCATCTGTCTCTCAGAAGCCTGTCTTCAGTCCACGTCTTCCAGTCATCTCTTTCTGTGTCTGTCTCTGGTCCCTAACAGCAGTACTACTGGCTTCAGTATTACTGTATGTTGATTTAAAGGAGTCAAATGTTATAAACCAGAAGAGACAAAAGAATTCAAATGGTTATCGACGTAACTGTTGTACATGAAAGTGTATAGAATCCGCTGACCTGGTCACGTGGAGTGAATGAACAACGGGCGCGCTATGAGTATGCTTCAGTTGATGCAATAGCCTTCTCAGTCTTATTGTTGTTGCCCAGGAAGTAGACGGTTAAATGATATGATCAGAGATCTGGTAGAAGAAGGAGTAAGGAACTTGGAAATAGAAGCAAATAGATTGAGGAAAGACAACATCATTGACACAGTTAAGTTTCTTATATAATACTAATGCTGATGATGATGATGGCTATGGAAAAATAGGGGAAAATCAACGATGGTACTTCCAAACCATTCCAAACATATAAAGCGCTATGACAAAAGGAGATCCACTGTTTCCAACACATTTCAAAAACGCCAAACGTTTATCCTTATTAAAATCCTTCTTCTTCTATAGGGTCTGCAAGCCACTGCGATTTTGACATTTTCGGTCATTGCCTTCCAGTATGCCTTCTTCTCACATAGTCTTGTCCATCTTACTCTCAGAAGCATGTCCTCTTCCACGTATTCCAGTCACCTCCTTCTGAGTCTGTCCCTGGTCCCTAACCGCAGTACTACTGGCCTCAGTATTACTGTATGTTGGTCTAAAGTAGTCAAATATTACAAATCAGAAGTGACAAAAAAATGTTCAACTAGGTTAGGTATCTGTAGGCATTGGCCACCAAATGCATAGTTTGAAGACAATAGACGATTATAAATTAATTCAAATTTGGCTTGGTAGGTAGTATACTGCAAATATTATTATAACCCTCCACACAGTATAGATTTGAGATAGTTTTGATCAAACAAGTATACACAGCAATCGATATGCAGTAAATTGTTAGCCTTGAAGCCCTGTGGAGGAGATATATGGTAATTGTGTATATTGGGTATGAGAGGCCAATGCGTGTGTGTCCATTGTGCTCCAAAAGGCTTAAATTTGAAGGCTGTCAAAACTTAATTGAACGTATTTGGTAGGTTTTCGTGTATGGGCATATCGCCGTGGCGCCTTTTGAGCGTCGACATTGTGGAATGTGAATAACGGTGTATCAGTTTGGGTAATAATGGATACTGTAGTGGTCAACAATTGAAACAAGCAGGTCCGTTGGCAATGGGGCGATATAATATCACGTGCGGTGTATTATTTATAATGAATAATTGTCCGGCGTATCAGTTTGCGTAAGTTCGGCATTGTCTGCGAAATGTTTGTTAGAGAGACCGGAGTGTTACGGTCGATGCGGCAAGAAAGGGGTTGTGTAACTTATTGTGGATATTTTAGGGATGATTTCCATTGTTGACGTAAACCGGGAGTCAAAAATACGACCGGAAGCGGGTGGCTTGGACGCCTTAGACCGTATTGTGGGACACCTCAAGATACGTACACTAGACAATGCCATTTTAACATAACAAAAGTAATGTTATCGATCGTCGCCGCCAGAATAGATAATTTAAAGTCCTCCAGCACCGACACAAAAGTTCTCCACGACGCAAAATAAGAGGATATAAATCACGGCGACGATATAAAACCCGCTCCCGTAATTAGGTCGCTTAAGTGAAACTTATTCGCCAGCTTATTTTTACTCCTCGCAAAAGTTTGACGGCTCTCTATGATTAATAAATATGGACGCATATCTTCCCTGGCAATCTACAAAATTATATTTTCGTGGAATAGTGTTGAAAACAGGACCGATTCATCGTAGTTTAGATTTGGCGCAGTCTGTAGGATACCATATTACTTTTATTTCAGTTTATTTTATTAAAATTAACAATGTATTAGAAAAGGCAACATCTAACACGGACGATCAGAAAACCTATCTAGAAATCTGAAGAACACATCTGAAGAATGCTCATATTAGGAGGATTGGTCATTTCGGATGTACACAAAATTATATTTTAAGCACGGTGGCTTTCTTTTATATCTCCGGTAAACTTTTAATAGAAATTTCAGGGGTAGGGTAGTCCTTGATGCATTTTAAAATTTCTTTATAATTAGTTTCTCCTCGAGCTGGTAATGCTGGGAGCGGTAATGCTGGTTTGTTTGAATTGCGATATTCTTCTGTGGGATTATTTATTGAAATCTGGGTATGTGTGTTGTTCACGCATGAGTGCCCCCTTCTAACGTTGGATCGATGATGTCTGAATTAGGGGACACGCCCGTGCCACAAGCCTGGAGAGTTGCTTAGTCAGTTGCAAGTTACGCCGCCGGAAAATCCTCCGTCGTCCTAGACCTACGCCAACCTAGGGGAGACTCGGCCAACAACTAACCCCGTTACGTGACATTCCCCAATCACTTGTTTTCCCTCGCCACGACTCCGGAACCATTTACTACCTCATGATAACAACTTATTTTCCCATAGCGGATAAATGCACTCCAAATTAAGCTGCCTGTTAGCGGTTTAAGGGCCGTGAATACCCATAAATTAATTCAAATTACTCATTGAATATAATTGGCCTGAAGAAATACTACGCTCAGGTTCATTGAACTTCAACCATCATTTCGTGCAAACTTCAACGTCATTTAATGACAATTCCAGGAGTATTTCCTTACACGTCGAAGAGCATTCCATTACATAAGGCCAATAGATCTATTAAATTCAAATTTATGGGGTGCATTATGTATATTTTTGTCCCTACATGGAGACATTACGTCATTTAAAACAGCCTGTAGACGTTATTGCCCCATGCCTGACTGTATATTCATACTTGGATTATGGCTTATGGATCAGAATGAAGGATGGAACATGAGTAGACCATACTGTCAGATAAGTCAGAACAAGACGGACATCACTCCTCCAGAGGTGGGTGGATGCCATTATTAATTATTGTGTAGCCTCTGACACAAGGCAATAATAGAATAAAAATGGTTGTGTAAAGAGTCATATGGAGATGCCTTGTTGTGCGTTTGGACGTATAATGCCCTAATTGGCGTTAGAACCGCATCGGGACGATTACGTAATGAAAATTTACGAAAACAATCCCCAGCGGCGGCGTTGGAATTCCGGCCGAGTAATTTCCACGAATATTAATATAACGCCGACATTGCAACACTTGAAAACGTAATGCAATAATTCAAATGCATTATCTTGTTTACGCCAGCTGTCAACGAGTGGTGGGTTAGGGCTCTCGCCCTGCGGCAGGTCCCTGCACAAAGTTGCACCGCGCAGGGCGTGCCTATCTGGCGCGTACCATCCGTCATTTCGTGATCGGTCCTGAATTTTTATACCCCGCACTCACCTCTCCACCAAATGGCCCACTGAAACCCCTCTCGCTCACTGCTCGATGTCTAAATACCATTCCATTCCACCACTCACCGCATACAGCATGTTTTAATCATAGCTCTACCAATAAGGGCAATTTAAATTTTGTTACTTTACTTTATGTGCCTCTCTAAAAACTCTCTCCCTGACTTAAGGCGTATTGGAAGGAAAGAAAAATATAACTTGCATGTTCTTAAAACTCTCCCTTTCCTTTTTCTGGACAAATTTTATTTGCAATTTGCTTTAGAGTCAAACCATAACATTATAAAACGCTAGATTGCAAGTCCTTTTAATCAGTATAAGTACTGGGCTCGTCCAGAATCCTACTGGTGTAAGAAATGGAACAGGAATAAAGAACAAAATTCGTGCTGTTGGCAGATACCACCGAAATAAATTGAATAAAATATTGGAACATGATAAACGGATGTGGTAGAGATGAACAAAAGATAGCATAACAAATGACGCAGCTGGTCGGGCCGAAATTCCAGTACGTGACCGAGTTGACTGGCTCTGGTCCCTTGGCCAAATTCACGGCTAAGGTTCAGCATATATTAGCCAGTGTATTTTCCATTCCATAGTTTAAAGCGAGCACGCTTCGCCCCAGGGGGGCGGTGAATCCGCTAACTTTGGTCAGCAGAAAAATCCCGAATGTCACCTCGCCCGACCCCACCTCGGAGCTTCGGACACTGCCAAAAATTCAACCCCTCTTTTATTGCCGCTAAAGTTACTGCGAAATCGAGGAAAGATCAGATGTTTGTAGAAATCACAGTGGTTGATGTCATAAGATCATTCTCATATATGCGTTTAACGGTTAATAGTTTGAAAGGAAACCGGTGTTATGATCTGTGAACGGATTCAGTTAATAATAATATTGTAACTCCCATCTCTCGCTGCCTGGTTGGTAGCGAGGAAAGCTGGTTACACATGCAGCTCAAATTTAACATGCCGCACTTATATATATGATAATAGAGTTACCCAGGAATCCAATTTCCCACAATTGTACTGCACATACTTTGCGCAAAATCGTCCTACGGATTTCTGTACGTGGTACTGTAGTTAAGTCATAAAGACTAGTCAAGACTACACGGTGGCATCCAACTGCATTCTAATAACTTCACTCGAAAGTCTGAGGTTCATTGTATTTTATACAATGTATTTGTTTAACACCCTGTATATGGGAGCTAATCGAAAGGACTGACAATAAATAAATCCGACAGCTTCGTCGGCGGGTGAATTATCACGTCGATGTGAAACGAGAATGGACTGAGTGTTGGGAACTTTCAGAATGACAATTTAATCCAGATGCGCTGTGGTTTTTTAGGGTTGGCGACCCTTTTTGTAGTGCAGGTGTTGTGCGGTTTCAGATCGAATTATGGCGCTAATTTATTTCGGCGAAACTGTCGAAAACTAATAAATTACACGTCCTGTGTGTCTTGTCAATTTTTGCGAACGTTTATGCCCCTGGTGGGTTCGGATCGGCCAGCGAAGTTGGAATTGAATTAATTGTGATATATGGGCGGGACGGGGCGGTGAGCGGTGTTGCGGGTTTAAACACGTTTAATTAAAAATGTCGCCGTCCGGCGAGAGGTGAAACTAGAAAAAACTAAAAAAAAAAAGATATACACTAGAGGAATTTCCGCTGCACCAACGGACCGCACAGTAAATTGTTTTCCCGCGCGTCTGACTATTAATAAAACGGGCTTTTTGCGAAACTTACCCTGGCTCATTGACAATTTTCGTTCAACCGATATTTTTTATCTGGCGGTGCGGTTTCTATAAAATGTACCTCTCTCAGGTATTTGGAAACCATTTTACTTATTCAAGGCACTTTTCGTGTTAAAATGTCATATGGAACGAGCTGTGTCATTACAGCAAAATCTGGTCTTTGCCAGAAAGGTGGGTTGGTTGGACGGCTATAATATTCACCACAACGCAAGACTGATGTATGTTTTCCCCATAAATACAGATGTATTTGGAAACCTTTTTACTTATTCAATGCATTTTTTTCGTAATAAAATTGCATATGGAATGAGTTGTATCAGTACAACAAATCTGGTATTTGCCACAAAGGTGGGTTGATTGGACTGCTATAATTTCCACCACAACGCAAGACTGAGGTGCGTCTTCCCCATAAATACAGAAGTATTTGCAAACCATTTAACCTATTCAAGGCAATTTTTCGTGATAAAATGTCATATGGAATGAGCTGAATCAGTACAGCAAAATTTGGTCTTTGCCGCAAAGGTAGGTTAGTTGGACGGCTATAATGTTCACCACAGAGCAAGACTGACGTGTGTCTTCGCCATAAATACAGAGGTATTTGGAAACCATTTTACTTATCCAATGTATTTTTTAGTGATAAACTATCATATATAATGAGCTTTATCAGTACAGCAAAATATGGTCTTTGCCACAAAGGTGGGTTGGTTGGACGGCTATAATTTCCACCACAAAGCAAGACTGACCTACGTCTTCACCATAGATACAGAGGTAATTAGAAATCATTCTACTTATTCGAGGCATTCCTTCGTGGTAAAATGTTATATGGAACGAGCTGTATCAGTACAGCAAATCTGGCCTTTGCCACAAAGGTGGGTTGGTTAGACGGCTATAATTTTCACCACAAGGCAAGACTAATGTATATTTTCCCCATAAATATAGAGATATTTGGGAGCTATTTTACTCGTTCAAAGCATTCTTTCGTGACAAAATGTCATATGGAATGAGCTGAATCAGTACAGCAAATCTGGTCTTTGCCACAAAGGTAGGACGTTGGACGGCTATAATTTTCACCACAAAGCAAGACTGACGTGTGTCTTCGCCAGAAATACAGAGGTATTTGGAAACCATTTTACTTATTCAAGGCATTTTTTAGTGATAAACTATCATATACAATTAGCTTTATCAGTACAGCAAAATTTTGTCTTTGCCACAAAGGTGGGTTGGTTGGACGGCTATAATTTTCACCACAAGGCAAGACTGATGTCTGTCTTCCCCATAAACACAGAATCTAGTACAATGAAATTAAAAGAAGTCCGAAGAAATCCGAAGTTTGACAAATGTCCTAAATAAAGAAATGGCTCGTATTGTGATACCTTGAGGGTGTAGTGGGACGAATAAAGCATCCATACGTATGAATAATAACGACTGACGATATATTGTCGGTACAGTAATTGGAAAATCCATTTCGTCCTGCGTCAGCCAACGGTATTATTTACATAAGTCTTGTTTGGCCTGGATTGTGGTAGCTTATGTTTGCAGTTTGTTATGTTCTTGAATAATTTATATAATGTATTCGTCATCGATTTGCATCCGGTATAGTACTGCCGTTCTAGAATAGGAGGTTATCTTCTGCCAGTAAATTTCTTGGCGCAACAAAAAACGTTCATAGTCTGATGACGCGAGGTTCTCCAGCCATCTCTGTATATTTATTCGTGAATACGTGAAGGGGCACGATCGGATGACAGTGCTCGTCGGCACGAGTTTTATGAAACGACGAAACAATGTACTCCCATTCCTCGCACCAATATATCTCCAAACATCGACAGCCTGCATGCTCGTTGATTCTGTCAAAGTGTTATTGGTTTTGTAGTGGCCGACGATCTAAATGGCGATACCGCCTACAGAAAAGTAATAGTCGCAACAAGCGGCCCCACCCCGGTTGTTTGTATTCCCCAATCAATTGAACCTTTCGAGAAAATTCACACTCGGACCATCGTTTTTTACGGTTTTGTCCATTGAAATTTATCACAAAATGCCAGTCTATGCTGGCATCTCTGAAATAACCGCTAACCTGCAGGAATTTCTTCATCAAGGATAGAGAAGCAATGATCGCCAACATACTCTCTAATCAGCTCAGCCAAGACCCTGGTTGTCAGTTGATGTTTCCTTCCTTTATTTTTATGCATGCTTTCCGCTTTTCAAATTGTTACATCTGACTGTACCAACACCTAAACTGTGCTAGAAAAAATAATGCCTTTCGCAGGTCACAGAACAAACGCAAGAGGAGTATTCCTGTATCGCTATTTGAACCGCATGGAGGACATAATGAATGAGTTAGTGGTTCTTCGTGGGTTGTCGTGAAAGAATAGGGTCCTTTTTTCACGGCGAGGAAAGGTCGAAACTCCATTGTTTTTACCGAACTCCGCTCACCGCATCTTTTTTCTCCTCCGAATTGTCTGTTAGAGACAGAGATGCTGTTGATTCGTTCTATTTCGGAATTAAAAATCAACAGGAAAAGAGCCAACTACAATGTTTTCATATTGCATTCATACGTAATTAATAATTTATAAACTATAGTATTTCTCTATACACTAATTACTTAAAATCATGAGTAAAAGACCTCTTTTCCTTTGTTATACTTGTTTAATGGCTTAGGTACCGGTTTTTGTCGCTAGTGTTTTATACCTGACTGTAAGTTACCTATATAAGCAGTTAAACAAGTAGAACTACGAAAAAGAAGTATTTTTTTGTCTGTAACTTTATTATTTACCTTAACCTTTGTCGACACATTCCAAAAGATGTATAGATGTTTAAAAATTTGCTTTCTATATCAATTCAGCTTAACTATAGTTAAAACACACATTTAGTCGAATGATGTATGTCAACAAAGGGCTCAGAGATAATGGGACATATTAGAAGAAGCAGAGGGATTGATGAAACTTCAGATTGCTATTGATGAAAAGTAATTATGAGACGTAGCCTATATTCAAGAAAAGTAAATATGCACAGCTGTTTAGTAGTGGACTAGCTGTAGGTTGTACCATGTTGGTATGGCGAAGAAAATTGAGAAACGCTGACCGACAGCGAATTGTTTGCATACCCCCCAGGAATATCTGCAAATACGAGTACACTGCTCTGGTGAAATATCGAACCCAGCAGTATTATATAAATACGACCGTTAGAAGTAACGTAGGATAAACAGAATTTAATATATATCCCAACTGTTTGTCTTCTCGAGTTAATAGTTCCTGTTTCTGTAATATTGAACTAAGCAAAGATAAATTAAAAACTGATTGGGGTACATCCCGGAAACAGTGATGTTTATACATGAAACTATACATATATTATCTATAATACCCAAATTGATGATGAATCGGTAGTAACACACATCAACTACCGAAAACGCTAGCTTGTACAGCGAATGTCTGACCACATCACTGACAATAGATATTTTGGCCCTCCTTCCATCGAATTCCAAAGCCGCCCACGGAACAAGACAAGACAGCGGAAAGTTAGAACTAGTTGTCCCCGAGTTTCAAGGGTGATGCTTTGTCCACCTCAGCTCGCATTCCACATTGACATCATGATTTTGAAACTTTTCAAATTAGGTCAATTCTACATCTACATCTAGATATTACGTTTACCAAAAAACTCATTATACTATAACATAAGTAGGTACTCCAATATGTATAAAAGTAGTATGAAATAATTTTAGACAATCTGGTGTTAATATTTTTTGTTTTAAACTCATGTGTAGAAAACAAACTATAATGAGTCCTTGCAGAGATTTAGCAACACAGAAGAAGGTTGGGTTCGCCAGCAATTTTTACTTCAAACCACTAACCGAACTATAAGTACTGGGTAATTCCTTGCAGATTTTTAAGAGTATAGGTTATATACAGTGTGCGCCAAAAAGTTGGAACCATATGGGAAACGTTTTTATTATTCATTTCTCAGAAAATTTTATTCTTCATAAAAGTTTCTGTTAAAACAAAAAATGCAGTTATCAAACTTTAAGTTTTATTAGCCATATACAGGCTGGTTCAGAAATTATGAACTAATGATAAGAATAAAGTGCCTTTATTTTCATTATTACCGTCAAATGTTATTTCGAAAAGTTGGTTAGAAATAAAAATCATATTCAAATTTGAAATCATAGCCACCTATATGGATTTTTTTTTAATTTTTGCTCCTGTGATAAAATTTATTATGGCTGATATTGATTCTATTGATCTTGTTTTTGATACGACTCCTAACAATTTTGAGAATTATTGTCGGACGTTAGGACTTTAGGATTGTACCGTAACACTGTGATTTAGATAAAATCCATAATCTCCAATATGTACATAATATGTAAACTACAACTGATTAGTTATTAAAAGTTATTAATAATTATCTGCAATGTGCTACTAAAATAACCGACGACAAATAAGACACTAAAAATATCCTTTATTTTAAAACTAATATTTTTTTTCATAATTTTAAGGAATAATATCAACATAACAATAACAGTATAAAAATATGACAATAATAACATCAAATAATAATATCAAAATAAAAAATTAAATTCTTTTAATACAATCGTTTAAACAATTCCCTTGACACTCTACGTGTCTTATAATTTTCACCAACAATCAAAACAATTTTCTCCTGTTTGGTTAAATAATTCATTTTGATTAATGTTATTAAAGAAGCGCTGAGGATAACAACTAAAAACAACTGTCAAAATAATGAGGTTAGATTACACAGTAGAACAATCCATAGCCATCTCACATGCTGCCTACGTGATTCTGTTGAACTTGTGAACTGTTCATAAATTAACTGTTAGAGTCTAATTTGTTGTCAGTTGTTTTAAAACTAATCAGTTGTGATTTACATATTATGTAGACAATGGAAAATATGGATCATATCTAAACCACAATGTAACGATAAAATTAAAACATTGCATCAAGAAAGTAATAATTTTGTGATAATTCTCAAAATTCATTAGAAATCGTACCAAGATAACCAGCTAAAGAAAAAAATAACTTTATTCTCAAAAAATACTTCAATAAGAGTCCAATAAAATCAATATAAGCCATAATAAACTTTATTACAGGAGTGTAAATTAAAAAAAAAAGACGTTCTCGTTTTTCTCATGACAGGTGGCTGTGATTTTAAATTTGAATATAATTTTTGCTCCTAACTTTCCAAATAACATTTGTCGGTAATAATGAAAATAAAGGCTCTTATCTCTTATCATTAATTCAAATTTTCTGAACCAGACTGTATATTAGGGTGGTTCAAATGGCTATTTTTATTTAGAAAGCAACGATCCCCCAAATCGTTTCCAAATCCAAAAAGGTGGACACGTATTTTTTTTTCGAAATTTTTATTCTTAATGGTGCCTGTCGAGGCCTCAAATTTACTTAAGAAAAAGCATGGGAAAAAGACGCCTTTTGATATTTTTCGAATAATTGTTCGGGGTTTGGGAAAACTTAAGACTAAAGTTACAGGACTTGTAGAGGACTATCCAATGAAGAATTTGACCTATCATACATATGGATTTGATCCCCCAACTCGCCCCCACAGTGTCCTGAAAACTGCCCTTAAATGAAAAAATGTAGATTCTTCAGAAAATTGGTAATTAAATTAAATATTTCATTTTTTTTCTCATAGAAATCATTATTATAACTAGACGTATATTATTTAAAAAAATATTAATTTATTATTATCATGGTGGATCTAAAATATTATTTAATATTTTTTAAAGAAATGTAACTCCCCAATTTCCCGAAAAAAGGATTTTAAATCAATTCAATTTTTTTCTAATGAATGATATTGAAAACGAATAATATTTTACTTAATAATGATTTGAACCAGGTCCCAGGTCCCTGGTTCAAATCCAGGTTGTGGTTTTTAATTTATTTTAAAATTTACATACTACCTGTATATCACCATTATGCATTTGAATAATATTTTATTATTTAAACAATGGAAATTATCCCAAAATATAAATGATGTCACTTGACAATAACAGTTGACCAGACCGATCTAAAAAAAAATGAATGTTAGGAGAATAGCAAAAAAATTGTTTAAACAAATGGAATTTGTTTAAACAAATATGGGTTTTTGAACCACCCTACTTTATATGGCTAATAAAACTTCATTTTTGGTTTTAGGCCAAGCAGAAACTTTTATGCAGAATAAAATTTTCTGAGAAATGAATAATAAAAAAGTTTCCCATATTGTTCCAACTTTTTGGCGCACACTGTATACTCATATTCTAATATGTAAGAGTTCAAAAGTTATTTAAAATTTAATGCTGAAACGCAGCTGGTTGGTAAAAGTGTGTAGAAGTGGTAAGTTAAAGTGTAAGAAGGCTGTATGTCAGTTTGATAAAAGTTGGATGGACGTCGTAGATCACAGGTGAAATTTATTATATACATGCGAACATAGGGGAGGCGTTAGTGTTTAGATGTATTTTAGTAGTCCCGCCATGAGAAGATGGAATAGTAAAGGCTGACAGGGGAATATAGACGACACTATTTGACAAATGGGGCCGGCACAGTTGAGAGGTACGTACGGCGCTACAGCGTGGCATTTAAAAGGCGCTCCTTAAAGATGGAATTGATAAAACCATAAGACGGAGCTTCCGAGAGTGTTCGCCCAAAATGACGGTGCGAATTAAGTCGGACATTTGCACATATCCGCACGACGCCTATGTTTAGCGTCTTTCTCCGTCGTCTACCTCCTACATCAGGCGACTGTATATATTAGCCGGTTGTCTGGCGAAAATTCACCCGGACAGACGTTTTTCCATCCTGAAATACACACCTCGCTTATATTGTAAGGAAGATAAATCTTTCCATAAAAATGTATTTTGCTCCGGCATTCACCTTGTCTGCCCGTGATAAATAACCTAAATAATGCCTCTCATACAAATAAAAACAGTGTCGGATAAAGCTGTTCAATATTTCGCGTCTCATTGTGTATCTACATCTACTTTTTTTTGCAATTTAATGGAAGTATTCTATTCGTTTGAGTGAATGGTTGTCTTTTCTATGTTTACGTATAATTTGCATTATTTGCTCATCACCAAGAATTTTCTGAAACATCAAGAGTCATCATGAGTTTAAGTCCTTGTTGAAGAATGTGGAGTTTAGAACGAGACAATTTAAGAAGTGTTATTTTCAGTTTTACAAATACAACTACTTTTCAACTTTGGTAAGATATGTGATGTAGTACATATAAAAATAAATATTATATTTAAAAGTTCTTTCTTGACTTTTCTTTAGCAAAATCATTGATAACAACATCATAACTTAAATTTCTAGTTATATCGCATTCCAAAGACAAAGTTGATAAAGCATTAATTCGTTTTTGATTCATGGTGGATCTAAAATTTTATTGTTTTTAACTCTAGACTTTTGAAAATGATTTTTTAGATGGTCATTGGCAACTGGAATTGCCAAATAAATTCGCAAGGCTATGTCAAAATTTGGAAATTCCTTTTATTCTCAAGGAATTTATCTCAAGTATTTGCAAATATCTAGTAGGTATTTAATTGAATTCTCTAAGTGCCCCCTTAAATGAATACATTCATGAAGGAACGACGAATCTAAATATTTTCCATAGATATTTATTAACTTTTCTGCTTCCTTTACTATTGTTTTATTTTCCATGTTCATAAAATTTGTAGGCACGTAAAATCGCTCGTAGATAAGTTGGTAATCGTCCAGGCCTCGATTTAAATGTGTAGTCAGTGTATCGATGATGACATAACACGTTCCGATTTTCCTTTCCTCTCTGGCTGAAAGCTGTTCTCCATTACCAACACAGTCATCTGATTTTGTAAAATATTTTTTCTTTGTCTTCATAAATTTCAAAATTGTGTCTGATCGAGTTTAAATATTTTATTAGTACTTCTAGTTCTCGAATTACATAACCCAGGTCACGCGCAGGATTTTGCATATATTTATTTGATGCGTTCATTCTTTATAAAATATGATACTAAATGACAGCAGGTAATGCAGTTTCAAATTCATCCATTGCTTCAAAGATTGCGTGTGCTTCATGTTTTACAGCTCTAGTTTGACTTGGATCATTGCTCAGCTCGGAAAGAGACCCTTTAATTTCCTTATACCCAGTATAAAGAGCTTTTGCAGCATCCGCCCTTGCGGACCACCTAATTTCTGATAGGGATTTCACAACCGGAGACTTTAAATTCCTTGTCAAAATTTCCCATCGGTCAACATACCGATGGGAAATTTTGACAAGGAATTGCTGAGAGAAACGTATAAAGATTTTGCAAAATATGGAAAAACAAAGTAGTGTGTTGACGTGGCTTTGCTGCAATAGATCCTGTCAAGTTGAGCGAATGTGCAGAACAAGGTACATAGTCTACAAGTTTGTTGTGGTTTTTAATCCTGGCTTGCAGCCCTGAGTATGTACCGGACATTTGTGAACCGTCCACACCTTTTATTGTGATTATTCGTTTGTAATGCATACTGAACAGTATTTATGGTTAATTACATAAAATTGTAATTTACTTAATTTTGACCTGAACCATTTCTTGCCGCCCCCAAGAGACGGCCGCTCTAGGCACCTGCCTTTCTTGCCTAATGGATAACGCGGCCCTACGTTTAGTGCTTGTTTTTAGTGTTAGTTGTCATTCATATTGGAGAAAATGGGCAAGACAAGTGCATAAAGCAATATTTAAAAGTTACAAATTGGAATTTTGATAGGAAAATCATGGCGAAGTGGTTATTTTGCGAAAAGTCTACTATGGTGGAGAAGCCGGAACTTTTCTAAAAAAAAAATCAAACATTCGAGAGACGCCTTTCTCCTAACGTTCTGCTGTCCCCCGAGTCTTCAGGAGCTGAGGTCCTTGTTGAATAATTGTTGATGGTCCTTGTTGAATAATGGCAAAATTTACAACAGAGCAATTTAAGAAGTGTTATTTTCATCATGCCTTAATTATGTTGTGGTCTTATTATAGGGTGGCCAACCGTCCCGATTTGGGTGGGACAGTCCCGAATTCTGAGCACTTGTCTCGCCTGATGAAGCGTACCGAATTTTGTCCCGATTTTTAAAAACGTTAGTCTAATGTCCAGAATTTCCCAGACACCAGCCATCAAAGTAATGATTTTGTTCGCGTGTACCATACTTTTCTCAACAAAATGACCCAGCCGTATCTAAGAGAAATGTAGGTAATTGAGATATTTTCCAGGCAATTTTGAAAACATTAGTATTTAGTTAAGAGGAATCATTAGTGCTAGTGCGTCCTATAGAAGAAGCATCTATAATGAGCTTAATTTTGTATCAATGATCTTATATAATACCTCAAATTATAGATAATGGTGTATTATTTGTAGTAATGTAAATGTAATCATAGTTATTGTTGTATCCATGCCATGTGATACAATATGTCTCACTTATGTACTCAAAGAAGTGACATTTTGATATATATGATATTGATATTTCTACGCGAAATTTTGTATACTTATACAGGAAGGTGTAACTGAGAGATATTATGTGATACTTTTTTCAATTTTAAGTTGTTCTCCGTACAAAAAAATCGCAGTCAGGCAATTTTATGTCAGATTCAATAACTTTTTATCAAAAACGATCAAAAATTTAAGAAATCTGTCACTAGACGGAAAATTGTATACCTTTTATCTTTAAGTTGGTGAATAGCTTTTATGATTCTGTGAACTAATAGCGAAGAAAACCCCTCCGAACTTTTACGTGTTTTGTGAGTAGAATGTAGGGGATACCCTTGTGTTTAGAGAATCGACTATTTATTCTGTAAAAGAACAGATCTGGTGTATAGAAATTTCAGCCAGTCAGGATTGACAAATTCTATATTAAATATTGCTGACGGACAACGTACTACTTTGAGCTCCTGATTGGGTGAATGAATGGCATTTTATCATACTTTATAATTGCGAAACGGCGTAGCCCGCCTAAACTTATTGGCGTATCTCCTCTGAACTGGCGAAACGTACGGCGAAGCGAGAGCCACCAAAATGAGCGTCGTTCTTTTTCGAATCACATGAATGTATTTTGGCAACGGTCATCCAAGCGCGTGTGCCCCAAAAACGCCCCCGAATGGGGTAGTGCAGATCCCCCGAGCAAATATGGCGGCGTGTGACGTCAGAGTCTCTGAGAGTCTCGCGCTCCGAGAAACGTCAGATTAATTTGTCAAAACTGACAATTGCATGTTTGTGTTTACATGTGTAATGTGTATGTACTGTGTATGTATAGGTTAACTGACGCCGCAATCGGCATAATTATGACCGGAAAACTGCGAAAACGGAGGAAAATTTCCATGTTTCATGTAAGCGCGATAACATTGCTCCATATGTGTGCCGAGATCGTCAAATTCCCATGGTGTTCGCGATGCGACGTAACGCAGGTAATAGGTGTTCAAGTTGCAATGTTTAGTGAAGTTTGCATCGATTCAACGCAAGCAAATCAGGTGCCATGCAATTTTCATTAGAAAAAGCGACGCGGACAGACAATTTTCTAGATTTTAATCATTAGAGGTTAGGAGACAGGTCATATACGTGAAATTCAAAACATTTTGCTAAGTGGTGCCGTGGCCGAGAGGTGTAAGGCGTTGACGTTTCAATTTTTCCAGTGGATAACTGCGGTTCAAATCCAGATGGGAGTTTTTTTTTAATTTTTTTAACGCTTCATATGATTTGTTTAAGGTACATATTATGTTTTTAATGCTTTGTTTATTTTTTTATCATAATATACAGGAGATAATATAAATTACAACGACGTAGCACGAATTTATATAAAAAAAGCTGCTTACTAATTTAGAATAACAGTATAAATCGATCTTGAAATTAACGACAATTATTATTTATCACTAATTAAAAATTATATGGGCAGCATATAGATATTTTACCGTGTCCGGTAGAAAGTTTGACAACACTAACGGGACAAAATTATTAATATAACCTTTTCAGAAAATTGTACTCTTCATAAATGCTTCTGATTTAATTCTTCTTTCGTCTTAAACCTAAAATGCAAATATTAGAATGTAATTATCTGCAACGAAAGAAATGATAATTTCGTATTTAATGCCCGCTAATATTTCTAAACACTTTTTGCACCGGACACGGTATATAGCAAAATTATTTGTTTAAGCAACCTGAAAACGCTTTTCTAACCAAAGAAAGCTTATCCAAAAGTTAATTCAGAGCAGAGCAATCAATATTTTTCAAGTTATTGGCATTTAAACATTAGAATTGAAGCTAACCAGGCGCGGGGGATTTTTTCAGCATCTAGAAACAAGCCTTCTTGCTTACAGACAAGCTTTTACGTAATGTAGACAATGAACAGAGATTTCATTCGTCAATCTTCTTTGCGGTCATACACAATCTAAAGAAAATCCCATATATGGGCATATTTTAAACTACGAACGTTATAATAACTGTTAAAAATGTTAAAAGTTCCCGATTTCTGAAAAACTACTTTCAGTGGTGGCAAAAATTTTAAAATCTGGTCTGTTCGGAGCTTTCAGTAATTTCAACCAATCAAAGTAGTGTTTCATTTGATTTTCTTTTGTATTTTAAAATTTAGAGTATGATCGATGGAAATTTAACCGATGTGGCCGTCATTCTGCTCGGTCAAGATGTTCTACAATGACCTCTGGTAACTCCAGAACGTTATAATAATTTCGGCTGTTGAAGGGGTGTAAAGCCATTGCTTTTTTTTTGAAAAATTACCGGTAATATCACGTCTTCGAAAAATGTGGGTTATATATTACGGTTCAATGCAGAAACACTAGGGTGGTCCAAATTTATACCTTGCAAAATCTTTTTTTTTTTGCTGGAGGGCAACGACCCGCCCCCCCCCCCCCCCCCCAATCGGCTCATTTTCGGAAAAAGAGATTCCCCAAAATTTGAGAAAAATCGGTTAACGTTAACACGTGCCACCGAACACCTCAAACTTCCAATTTAAAATACATTGGAAAAATGCATATTTTCTTCATTTTTTTTTCACGTTTCAGATTTAGAAAAAAAGTAATTGTTCCGAACTTCCCAAAGATCAAATCCACAACCACTATTTTTCTTTTCACCACCACCACCCTCTCCTGCAGTGCCCTAAAAATGAGGCAAAATTTTTCCCAAATTCACAATTTTTTAAATTGTTACGTGAATTATTATTTTTCTGACAAAAATGACTATTATTGGATTACTGACATGTTTTTTGTCATTTATTAACTAACTTAAAAACTAAAAAATTGTTTAAACAATTACCATTTGTTTAAACAAAAATATACGATGTTACGAACTCATTTTTCCATTTGTTGCAAAAATTATTAAATTATTGCTTTTTGGTCATGTATTAACAAATTAGCAATTGTTTAAACAATTACCATTTGTTTAAACAAAAATATATGTTACGCACATATTTTTCTAATTTTGCAGAAATTATTAGATTATTGGATTTTTTTTCATTTATTAACTAATTCGTAATTGTTTAAACACAGTTTGTTTTGTACAAATTTATACATTGTTACGAACATATTTGTTATATTTATTGTAGAAACTATTAAGTATTAAATTATTGGCTTTTTTTTTGTCATTGATTAACGAATTTACAATTCTTTAAACAAGTACCATTTGTTTAAAAATATATATATACATATACATATTATATATATATATATATAAATATATTGTAATGGACATAATTTTCTAAATTTGTTGCATAAATTATTATTAGATTATTGGCAGTGTTATGACATTTATTACCTAATTTGTAATTGTTTAAACAAATACTATTTGTGCAATTGTTTGAACAAATAAATTTGTTTAAACAATAATATACAATGTTAGTGCGTACCTATTTATTGACAAAAATTATTATAGGATTTCTGGTCTTTTTTGTGATATTGGAGGGTTTACGATATCAGTCAAACAAGTATTGTGGTTGCAACACTAATTATTATTATAGGTTATAATTGAAAAGTAGTTAACAAATGGTTCAAACAAATGGTATTTGTTTAAACAATTGCAAATTAGTTAATAAATGGCCAAAAATGCTCCTAATAATAACTTTAAAAAAATAGAAAATATGTCCGCAACATTGTATATATATTTATTTAAACAAATGGTATTTGTTTAAACAATTGCTAATTAGTTAATAAATGACAAAAAAAACAATAATTTAATACCTTCTGCAAAAAATGGAAAAATATGTTCGTATCATCGTATATTTTTGTTTAAACAAATGCTAATGGTTTCAACAATTTCAAATTAGTTAATAAATGACAAAAAATATGTCTATAATCCAATAATAATCACTTCTGCCAAAAACAATAATAAAGTACCTACGTAACATTGTAAAATTGTAAATTTGGGGAAACTTTTGTCTCATATTTAGAGTACTATGGGGAGGGTACGGGGTGGTGAACAAAATAATAGTGGTGGTGGATTTGTTCCTAGGGGAGTTCTGAACAATTACTGATAATCTCCCGCAACTTTTTTTCTAAATCCGAAAGTAGAAAAAAGATGCATTTTTGCAATGTAATTTAAATGGGAAATTTGAGGTGCTCAGGGGCACGTTTTACCGTTAACCGATTCTTCTCAAATTTGGGGGGATTTTTTTTTCTGGAAAAGGAACATATTGCGGGAGATCGTTGCCCTCTAGCGAAATGTCTGTTTTTTGGACCACTCTAATAAACACGTTTTTCTATTTCAATTCTCAACTTGGTGACAAGTCAAGAGATCTAAATTTTTAAAAATGTTGTGCATATTTGCCTTGCAAACCTCCATTTTAAATTTTGATCTATTGGCTAAGGAGCAATTTCTTTTGTGCATCAACTTTATATCTAGGATCTTAACACCCCACTGCCACTGACATCGATATCCAATCCAATTTTAAGCCATGAGCTTTATACTAACTATGATGTAACGTTGGTAGAAGTTTTCGACTTCTCAACAAACCTGTTAAAATTAAAAGCTTTTGACTTTGATAAGTACTGCGATTTTACAAAATAGAGATTGAAAGCTATGATACAATTGACAATAATATAATGATCATATTATGCAATCTGTCAGAACATACAACCGGACCGAGGAGTGATTTTGAAACCGAGGAGTGAATTTAGTAATCACTAAACAATGCACCTGTAAGGCAAATACCTGATGGGGAGTCATATGGAATAGCGGCCTGTATAATTCATATATTTTGTCCAATCAACTGAATTCTTCAGTTTTAAGCAGTCTATCGATTTCAGCGGCCCATCGACTTTGTTCTTCTGTTATCAACACCTGTTATTTCAGAGGTACAAGTGGAATTGAAAAAAACTTTCTTGCAGTATTACCGTCATTGTGTAGCATTGTATAGGTAAATAAAAAAAAAACTTCCCTGACGGGGAGTCATATGGAATAGCGGCCTGTATAATTCATATATTTTGTCCTATCAACTGAATTCTTCAGTTTTGAGCAGTCTATCGATTTCAGCGGCCCATCGACTTTGTTCTTCTGCTCATGTTTGCGGTCTATTGGCTTCGCTGGACTACCGAATTATGCGGTCTACCGAATTATATGGTCTACCGAATTATGCGGTCTACCGAATTAGGCGGTCTACCGAATTAGGCGGTCTACCGAATTAGGCGGTCTACCTATCTATTCGGTCCAAACGTCAACTAGTAGTCATATAAATGCAAAACATTCACAAACATAATAGATAACTTATTCAAACGGATTTTAAACGTGTATTGTGTTTGTAATTTAGTCAAACTGATTTTGATTAATTTTAAATTTTAATCGATATTTATTTGTAATAAAGAAAAATATTATGATCATCACTTTATTGTTAATAAAATTTCTTTCAAAATTTAAATTTAAATGACCTTGTAATTAACATCACATATTTTTACAGATTTTTTCATTAATCTAAAAATAATCACCATCTGAATAAATAGTCAAGAAACTAAAATTTAAGAACATTTCAGAAAGGAAACTCTATTATTGGAAATCAGTTGGAAACACATCACCTGCTTTGGTGTAGTTTTCTAGCGGCGAAGACAGTGAGATACAATAAACATATTGCCTCTAATAAGTACAAATAATGCCTTAAAGATACAAGGTCTTGAAAATTGATAATATTCTGGTGGTGGAGGTGA
The DNA here is from genome assembly GCA_963966075.1 of Aphodius sticticus. NCBI lineage: Eukaryota > Metazoa > Arthropoda > Insecta > Coleoptera > Scarabaeidae > Aphodius > Aphodius sticticus. Next base: position 11,709,883 of record OZ014515.1, on the reverse strand, counting down.
AACTGTTTGAAGAAAAAATATTTTCCAGGTACATTTCTAATCATTGTCTACGTCAGTATCATTCGTTAGCTCAACAAACTTCTTAAACAATATGAAGAGCAAATGATGAGACATGGGCACGACGTAAATTTTAAATTAAATATAATTAATAATAATTAAAGCGAAAACCTGGATTTAAACCAGGCATCTATTGGAATCCAGAACAATGCACAAATATCTATGCTATCGGGGCCTATGACATGTTTTTTTTAATAAAATAAAATGTTCGAGGTTGTTCTTCACTGTTCTTTTATTTTTCAGAATATACAGGAGCAAGAAAGGTTGAACGAGCTAGACACTATAAAGTTTCTATCTAAAAAGAACGGCTACAGAGTAGAAACTGTAGACAAGATAGTGCGACTGGAAGAGAGAAAACTCCACCCACTCTACACAAAACCTCCACAGATGGAAGGCACCACCTGGAGGAGCATTGTTTTCCACAATAACAATACTACGAAGATTAGTAGAGTGTTAAACAAATACAACATAAAGTGCGGATTTAAAAATAACAACTCGTTATTGCCTTTGTTGAAGCAGAGCGACGAAAAACCAGATCAGCTCACACAGAGTGGTGTGTATAGAGTCGAATGTGACGAATGCAATGCCTTTTATATAGGAGAAACTGGACGCACAATTCAAACTCGGATAAACGAGCACAGAAAGGCAAAACACCTGTCCAGTTTCGGGAGACACTTACTATATACGGGACACACCAGTAAGGATAACTCAAAAATCCGACTCCTTCACAAGCAAAAGAAAGGTTTTAAATTAACACTACTGGAAGCGTACTATATCTGGAAATCATCAAACCAACAAGGACTATTAAACGAGCAAGTAGAACTAGTCAGGGAGCCTCTATTCAAATCAGTTTCTCAGTAAATATAAGTGCGAGTGAAAATAATGTTTTCCTTTTGTTTTTGATTGTGATTTTTCTCTGTTTATGTGTTTTTGATGTTCACATTGTAATCGTCTTTTTTAAATTTTGAAATTTGATACTTTTATTACCTACCAAAGTCACGCTAGTTGTTTTGCCTAACATCCAGGTGCTAAAATATGCTGTTTTAGTTTTATATAAAAATAACCACGCTTTCGACCTTGACACGCATTTGGCGAATACGAATATCTTTATTGCATTGTTTGACACGAGGGCACGGTTGGTTTTGAGAGTTTTTATATTTGTAATCTGTATACGTCTCAATCAAACTACCCAGGTAATATATGTTTTTTATGTATAGAGACCCATATTAATGTTTTGTTCCTAAGAAAGTTTTAATTATAGCTAATTCAATGCATTTAGTTATAGGTTATGAACATCCTGAAAGATTTTTTAAGACAAGGTTAACATCTACATATGTATTCATACTCAAGAAGGAAACAATAATTGACTTGTGAGTTTCTGTGACATATAAAAAACCGCAAATTGTTCTGTTTCGATGTTAGTCTTATATTATATTTGTATTTTAGAGTTAGTCCGAAGATGCCCATGAAGGGCGAAACGCGTCACTAACGTATATTCTGAAAAATAAAAGAACAGTGAAGAACAACCTCGAACATTTTATTTTAGAAACCTGTTCACCTGCGTACAATTTTACTAAAAAATGTTTTTTTTAGTTCTTTATAGGGCAAAGTACACATGCAATCATTGGCACTCCAAAACGTTGGCACCCAAGTAATTCAATGCTAATCAAATACGAGTGTCAACCACTTTTGCGTGTACACTACTTATTTCAATTGGTCATTACAGGATATCTGTACAATCTTTTCAATTATATTCTTAGAAAAATGTAAAAGGAAACTTAAAAACTAATTCAAGAAGAACAAAGACCTAGCTTAGAAACCTAGCTTAAACTTTATTTCCATTTATCTCTCGCTAATCAAAAAGCCTATATGTTTCAGTTAATGGCAATATGTTAACGTCCCGATTTGGAGTTTCTCTACTTACTTTTTATTGTCACTTTTCGTTATTGTTGTAAGAAAATGAGTTAAACAAGTACAAGAAACAACATAAAGAAAACGAAAAATTGAATTTTGACAAAAATATCCTAGCGAAGTGGTTATTTTACTAAACGTCTAATATGGTGGAGGAGCCGGAACGTTTTTGAAAACAGGCGGAGGTCGAACACATGGCGAGAACACGTGTTACTATCGCGTGCGTCTTTGAATAGAAGAGTAGTAAGCTAAATTGGTCCTGCAGTTGACAGTATTTAGTTGGATTAACAATGCGAGTGTCAATGTGTATTGAGGGGATATGCTTTGATCATTAGGCCTGAACAACACGTTAATCTGTTGTGAGAACATAGAATCGGCGATATAATTATTGCAGTTGGCACGCCTAATATTGATCTAGTATTGGTGTGTCAGGCCGCGGACGCCCGAGGACGACAGTCGTGTTTACGTGATTATGTCGTGTTTGGATGTTGCGCAAGCAAGTAACCTGCACGAGACACCGGAAGATTAAAAGCTGGTGTCTCTCGCACGATCAAAAAAGCCGTGGGGCCTGTTCCGGGTCGTGACGTTGAGAATATTATACAATGGCAGATAAAGCGGTAAACAGCGCCCCGGGACGCGCAGATATCCGATATCAACTGTTCGCAAAATCAAAACGCGCCGCTAAAGGCGGTTCCTGCGTGTTTCACGCAACGGCGCCAACATATGCTCAAATTCCCATCTGGACGCTGTATGATATTATTAACCTAGTCCTCAGTTTATGCCCCCTCCCCACCCACACCCTGTCGGATTCTCTTTCGTTCGTCATTCGGCCAACGCAGAACTGTTAATGTTTTAATGCACCCTCCGAGCGAATTTTTGATTCCAATTATCAAAATGGACCCCGTCGAGGTATTCCTTACTCAATAATTCAACCGCTTCCAACGGGATATTGAAACTCAATTTTTCAAATCTATTTTGCAAGCACTTAAAACTGAAATTCTACTTTCAGCGGTACTGTAAGTGTCCTTCGACTGATTGGAAACGATGTTCCGGTTTATTGCATTATCAGTAATTTCAATTTTACTACGTGACCGGCTTCGTTAATTCATTTATATTTATATTTCATTTGCCATATATTACCACCACATCCATTAACAAAAAGTCATAAAAAATAATAAAGTATTAGTAATAAACTTACTATGAGATATTATATTATACAGTTTATGACAAAAGTCACAAATCTATTACCAAAGAAAGCCCTTAAATGCATGGGAATAAATTCTCTTAAAAATTTTCACAGGGACCAACGCGTTTTACATCGCGTAGAATAATTTACGTCATACATAAAAAATACAGAGCCGGTTGTAATCGGCCGTCGAATTATACGCGATAAGAATTCTAGTGTTGAATGTCTCTCACAGACCAACGCACAGTAGCGTTGATCCCACAAACAAAGATAATGCCAATTATCACACTACAACTAGCTCTAGGAAACAAATAAGGTTGATTTGCTTTTGTGATATTTTAACAAACGCCTTTCAAAAGGAAAACCAAAGGTGGGCATCAAAACTGTAGCGTGAACATCAGAGTACGTAAAAGTCTGTCGTAATAGCGGTCTTTCTTACTTGTACCATATTTTGCAGCGTCACGGGAAATATGACGAAAAAAAGCTCAATTTATGTAAACGCGATGAAGAACAACCGCGACACAACCGCTGGCTCAAGTTTAATTTAAAAAACAACAATATTATGCACCTGACAATGATATAATTGCGATGTAGTTTACCTCCGGCCTCATTACCGAGGCACAGGCAGGCAGCCTTCAACCTCACCGCGCGGTCTTTTTCGTCTGGCCTTGCCTGAATAATGTACAATCGTTTTGCTTGCTGCATCCGGATAATTAACACATAAGTGTCTACCCTTAAACCCCATTTTATTTCCCTGTTGTAAATTCATCGCGGACTTCTACTTCCACAACTCTAACATCCATTATGTCCAAACGAACACACGAAAAGATGGAATATTTGATTCAACTTAATTTTAATGTAGAACTATTGGAATCAATAGGTTTGTTCGAGCAGCAATAAAAACAATTGGATATACTTCTACGCATGCGCAATGAAGGGTTTAGAAAGGTAAAACCCCATTATGCATGCGTCGAAATAATAAGTGTAAATTTTCGAATATCTGGGGAAATGCACAGTGATCGATTAAGCACTTTTAGCCGGACAAAATAATTTTTTTTCTAATGCACTTAAAATCTTCGATAGATAACCGGAAAAATAGTAAAAAAAATCTAAGCCTTAAGGGGGTTGTTTTTGACTGGGTTGTAAAATGAATTTGGGTGTTGAAATTTGGAAACCTTGTGAATATGATATTATTATACTTAGGAGACACAATAAAATGGAAAAAAAAATCTAAGTATTAATGGGGTGGTTTTTGAGGGGGTTGAAAATAAATTTTGCTTTAAAATTCTGAAACTTTGTAAATGTGCTACTATTATTCCTGCAAATGCGCAAAAAAGGAAAAAAATTCAAAAGTACTTGTGGGTTGGTTTTGAAATGGGGTTGAATACTAAATTTGCTTTGAAACTTTTGAGACTTTGTGCATGTGATATAATTATTCCTGCCAATACGTGTAAAAAGTTAAAACAATCTAAGTACTTGTGGGGTGGTTTTGGAAGGGGGTTGATTAATAAATTGCATAACAATAACTATTTGTTCTGGCTTACGGCTGCAACACCCCAGTCGATTTAGTCGATTTTAACCCACACCGAATAATATGTGGCGTGAAAATATATATGTTACGGTTAAAGTGATAAATGTGGTTTGTATTAATAATTACCGGCTATTATTAATAATAACCGCATCATTTGGTCAATGTGATTAGAAACACTTAAATAATCACATGGACCGGCTATTATTAATAATTTCCTAACGGGCACGCTAAAAGTGATAAAAACGTTGCTTTTTACAAAGGTTCTTTTGTATACAGTCTTAAAAGAAGTTAGCTAAGTTATTTTGATTACTATGTAAGCTATTATATTTATTTACTCGACGCAAATCATCAGTACGGCTAGCCCAATGACCAAAATTACGAATAATACCAAACGTTGATAATACAGAATGTTTTCTTTTGTCTCCCTTGTACTTTAGAAAGTACTGGATATAATTGGGAATGATATTTGGTATATACCCAAGGACGGCTCAATGACGAAAACATAAAAAGAACATTTTATACAGAGTATTCAAAAAAGTTAACCATTTTATTATCGATAGCACTCATTTTTAATGCATGTGGATAGTTTTTTGTAAATGTACAATTACAATTTATTAAGTAAATTCTCAAATCCCAATTATCTTGAAATTTTGCGCATTTAATAATAATTTTTTCAATATTGTATTTGCATGCAAATACATGCAAGAATAGGCGAGACTAGTTTACATAGATGTTTTTAAATAAATTGCACCGCACAAATGATGCAAACATTTTTGTATGGTTCTGTTCCTAACACGGTATTTCTACTTTTGGTGTTTGGCAATAAAGTACTATTTTATAAATAAATGATTAAACATTGTAACAACTTGCCCCAATCTTCCCTACATTAGGTTGTCCATTACCTATGCCTACCGTGAGTATATCTAATATCTGACGGATATAATCTGTTTTATAAGGCGGTTATTATAAAAGTGTTTATCACCAACAAAAAAAAACTTTTAAATAAATTTTTTATTTAGATATATGAAAAAGTATAACAATAACAAAAACACAAAATAATTCTCAAGTCCAGGAATCAGTTTAAAAATAAAATATATTCTTAATAAATAAAATTAACAGTAGGTAACTCAAATAAAATCTGTAACAAAACAAAAGAAGATGACGTCCTATTGTTACAAACTTTATCTTGCTTTATTTTTACAATATAAATGGTGTAATTGTTGTACTACCACAAAAAAATAAAGGTCTAGAAGGACTTTTGTATTCAAAATTAAATATAAAACATTTTTGTTAAGTTTTGTGTTAAAAAGATAATAAATAATAAGTTATAAATAAAAATAATTTTTCTTGCCACGAATTGCAAAATACAAAAGCACTATGTACGTATGCACTGGCAGAATAATACAAACCCAGTTTCTAAATTATTACTGAAGCCTCAATTACATTTAGTAAGTTTACACGCTGCTAGTTGGCGAATTCACTAGTTGCTAGTAAACTCGCCCAGTGTCATAATGCTCACAACGTTACTCGCAGCTTGTAAACTATCTGCGAACATGATGACACTGGGCGAGTTTACTAGCAACTAGTGAGTTCGCCAACTAGCAGCGTGTATACTCGCTCAATGTAATTGAGGCTTTACTTAGCTTTATGAATTGCGCAAATAAGCATGCCCCAAAGAGTTTGGCATTTTTTAGTCTCGATTTGATAATGTTCCTTATTTTAGTCATGAGTAGTAACTAAATAAGTTAGTCAGGACTAACGTCACTAAAGGCCCAACACTGAAAACCCAGTGAATAGATTCGTTGTGTGGCGATTATGTAGATACTAACAGAATTCCAAATCTGAGGCTCTATTATATTGTAGCATCACCTTAATGCAATATCGAATTGAAATATATCACATTGTCCACAGCATGCTGGAAATTATACGAACGCCGGCACGCATACCATCGAGTGCAATATGTAGTTGGGCGTGTTGTATTTCTGTCTCCGGTAAGTAACAATGGTACAGTGCACTAAAACTTATCTAGATACCATGTAGGTGTAGGTTAAAATATCATGTCACACTGCAGAACAATTGTATTGCCTTTGTAGATCACCAACGACGACAATTAGCCATTAGAAATTGATGTCTTAACGTTAACGCCACACCTGGATGAAAGCTGTAAGTACAGTCTTCTACGTTTCTTTGTGAAAATTTGCTTTAAGATTAAAGGGTTTTATACCAACAGAAAGATAATGTGCAATCTTCTTTTTAGGTTAACTTTTTTGTGTCTGTCTAATATGTTTCCTTGTTCTTACAGATACAGATGCGGAACATCTTGCACCAAGTATGTTTGTCAGAAAAAGAGTGAACGAGTATTGTGTGTTCATGGTCGACCGACGTGCATTATCCGTGTTTTCTATGTTTAAGTATTTGCGTAGGCTAAGTAATAATATTAATAATAATAATTGCTTCTCTGTAGTTTTAATGTATTTTTATGTCCCTCAAACTATTTTATACTTGTCTGTACGTCTGCATATTTTTTTTACAAGTAATTTGATCTATACCATTTTGTTTGACCGTACTATTGTAACTTTTGACTGTGTGCATGATGTTACTGTTCTTTTTTGTATTATATCATAGGTAGGTAATGTTAATATCTACTCAAGATCAGAATAAAATTATACAAATCAAAAATACTGCATATTTCATTGAATCTTACACTGAAATAGATGTAAAATTATTACGCATTACCTCATATTTCATTTAAAATTACATTAAAATCGATGTAATATTTCAGCCAAATTCTTGTAAAATCACAGTGTAAATATACGATGACAATGTAAAAATACAATTGAGATGTAAAATTACACAGATTGTCGCAGGGCAAAAAAACTACTATTCCTACTGTAAATTCACATCAAAATTTTTTTTAGTGTAGCGAAGCAGAATCGACCACCCTGCAATGTGGAGAAGCTGCAAATGTATTTTTCGAAGGAAATCTGTCCGTCAAAATGTTTTATGTATTCGGTTGTGCCAGTAAGTGCATCTCAGTTTGTTGCAACGTCAAACTGAGTATTTCGTAACGGGGCAACATTCTTTTGAATGCTGCGGGGTATATCAGCTGTCGGGTTGGTGGCTGCCCTATTTGTCGGTGAATATGAAAGGTCCATGACGGAGCGCCCACTACATGTATTCCGGCAAACTGTTTAAAGCGTCCTGAATTAAGTTTCCACTTAAATAACTCTTCCGGCTCGATGAATCCAGCAACGGTGCAACATTTTTCTCTGAATACGAGATTTATTCGCCAGGTCAAATTATCAAAATACCCGCTGCGTCAAACGGTATGCTCCATTCCATCACTCAACCAACCGCACAACACATTCTATCGTCAGTCGTATGACGTTAATTTCAATGATAAATTTCACCTCGTTTCATGCATTATTCATAATTAAGACAAACTTAAAAGGGACTGAAATGTTACGGTGAAAAGTTACGGTGAAATGTTATACGCATGATGGAAGCTTGTCATGCAAGATTAGGCTACCTGATATTTTTAATTCTAATTTATAGTCCCACCAAATGTGTTTTATACAGTATAATACACTAAAAATGTGTGCCTTTGTTCAAATACCGAAGAATAATTGAGCAGAATGTCTCTTAAAGAAGTCCAAAGGTTTAAACATGGCCACAAGAGGTGTAGAAAAATGTACCAGATTTGGTAGTTGTTAATTAACACCCTTTATTTAGAATTTCCAACTGTCTGGAAAACTGCGGAGGTAGTGATGATTCCCAAGCCAGGAAAACCACCAAATGAAGCATCCTCCTGAAGGCCAATTTCTTTACTGCCCACATTGTCAGAACTGTTTGAAAAACTACTTGCAAAACGACTGAAGCCAATCTTAGATGAAAGAAACATTATACCCGCTCATCAGTTTGGATTCAGAAACAAACATTCGACAATTGATCAGGTGCACAGAATAACAATGATAATAGAACGAACTTTAGAAGAAGAAAAAGGTATGCTCCTCTATATTCCTGGTGTGGCAAAAGGCTTCGACAAAGTTTGGCACGAAGCCCTCTCTATAAGCTGGAACGGATACTACCTTTCGAGTATAGCCAACTATTAAAATCATACCTTTCTGACAGATACTTCCGTATAAAGCAAGATAATGAGTACTCAACTCTCAAAAGTATTAGAATAGAATAGAATAGAATATATTTATTGGTGCCAAATACAAAATAAAATGTTTACACAGGTCAAAAAAATAATCAAGCATGTTTATATAGCATCAAAATCAATATTAAGAAAATCCTCAAGGTTGTAGATACACTTCTCGAGTAGGAAATTTTTCATAGTTGCCTTAAACTGCTTGGGAGGAGAAGACTTAATTGCATCTGGCAGAACATTATAAAATTTCAAAGCCCAGTACTTGGAACCATTTCGTGATCTCTGTAGTCTTAGAAAAGGCGGCCGATAGTGCTGATTTACGCGAGTGCTATAGTTATGCATGGAATTCGATGTGAAAATTTTCCGAATTGTTCTTTGCATACATCAAACACTCCAGTATGTAGACTGATGGCAGAGTTAGCACACCAAGGTCGCGGAAATGTTCCCGGCAATCATCCCTATAACCGATGCCACGCAACACTCTTATGCATCTCCGCTGCAATGCAAATACCTTGGTACAGTGACCTGAGTGGCCCCAGTTAAATAGAGCATACGTCATGACTGTATGAAAGAATGCAAAGTAAGCTACTCTTAGATATTTAAGTGATACTGTTTCCCTCAATACCCTCAGAAAGTAAATCACCCCTGCCAGCCTCCCCGCTACAGACTGTACATGGCTTTCCCATTTTAACTTACTGTCTAGTATGACACCCAAAAACTTTACATCCTCCTCCTCCTCACAATGTAAAAATTGCTCATGTCTCAGTGTGAACAGTAGTGACATGCATTTCTCCGCATTTACATGTAACTTATTTGAGATGAACCATTCTTTAATATCCGTGTCACACAGATCAACCGCACCAACAAGCTTTTCATAATTATCTCCTCCGTCTATCACCGTTGTGTCGTCGGCAAAGAGAACTATTTTAGACGAGGCAGTAGCGTTGTGTATGTCATTTATAAATATAAGAAAAAGAATCGGACCCAGAACTGAACCTTGGGGAACTCCGTTTTTGCATAACATGTTAGCTGATGTTTTATTATCAAATTTAACATGCTGATACCTATCACTTAAATATGACTGTAACAGTTTAATGCTCGAATTGCTGAAATTGTATTTGGTTAGTTTTTCTAATAGTATGTCATGGGAAACGCAATCGAACGCTTTTGTAAGATCATAAAATGTAGCTGGAGTACCACAAGGTAGTGTACTTGAGTAGATACAAATGTTGAAAGAGCAACGCTAAAACTGCAGAATGCTGTCAACAATATTAGTGATTGGATGCATGATTGGATGGCTAATTGCATTGAACGAAGCCAAATCCGTTCACATAAATTTTACCAATAAGCAAATTCAACACGTTCCAGTGAAAATAAATAACACCACCGTACCCTAGTCGAACACCGCAAAATACCTCGGTATGACGCTTGACACCAGGCTTCGCTGGAAAGCACACGTTGAAAAGAAACGAGAAGAATTGGGCATAAGATACAAGAAAATCTACTGGCTTATTGGTAGGAAGTCGGCTTTGTGGACATATAATAAACTCCTACAAGCAGATACTTAAACCTGTATGGACCTATGGTATCCAACTGTGGGGCTGCACTAAGCCAAGCAAGCTCGCCACATTCAACGCTTCCAAAATAAGGTGCTAAGAAACATCGTGGGTGCACCTTGGTATATAAGAAACAGAAAGCTGCACAGGGATCTTGAGATGGAATTAGCAACCAACGAAATTGGAAAGTTTGCAGAGAATCATCAGACCAGACTCCTCCAACACACGAATGTTGAGATAATTCAGCTTCTTGATAATTGTGACAGTGTGCGAAGACTCAAAAGAACTAAACCTTGAGTTGGTCAAGTGATGTTAAAAAAGCAGTGTTATGTGAGTGATAGGTGAACAAAGCAGAGCAACGTGCAGTGTGTGAAGTTTAAAGCGTCAGCATCCAAACTAAATTTAAGTTACACCAATGGGGAACACTTAATATCGAACACTTTTTATACGTAGCAACTTAGGGTAGATTAATATAGCTAGCTAGTCATCAGACTTGGTGTTATACACAAGTACCTATGAGGTGCTGTTAATTAATTTAAAAAAAAATAGAATTTCGTTTATGGAATTTATATCAAAATATGGTTATAAATTGTGAGAGAATATCCACAAAATGAAGACCACCATTTCAATATTTTCAAATCTAACAATCAGCAGTGACGATTATCCGTGACAGATGCGCTGCGAATTTGATTGCGCCCTAGCGGGCGATAAAGAATCTAGAGATAAATCTCGGAAATGTATTCAGATATCCGAAAGGGGAGGCAGGCGCCTTGCACGGCAGGCCTTTATGGCTGAAAAGTTTGTTATTTTCCCGAAGCCCGCGCTCGCCTGTGCGAGCCGAGGTTGCGAAAGCGATGCCAATCGCGTCTTAAAAAATGAGATGTCAAACTTTAACATCCTTACCGCGTGTTTATAAATATAATCTATCCGCTCTCCGCCGCAAAGGCGTTTTGGGGGGGGGGGGGACGGCCACGTTTCGATCGATAGTTCTGCTAAAACCCAAGCTCGAACGAAAGCTTTAAATCTTTAATTAATTTTATAATTTACTAAATGTATTATTAACATCGAAAACAGTAATTTACAAGCTGGAATTAATTATGACCTACAAATTCGTTTTAAAATAATGAACTACTTGCAACCCTCAAATGTGCACCCCTGGGTTTTGATATAAGTGGGGAAAAATCAACAAGATAAAAAAGGGCGTCAAATACATGCTGATTTATAAACAGGGTTAAAAATTGAAACCCCACGTGCCCACATAGAAGATAATTTTTAGACAATCTGAAAAACGAGGCTTTGTCTGGTTGTTTTTTTTTTTTAAAGCGAAGCGTTTACTTCTGGTTATTTCGGTTACCGGTTAGTCTACTTTTTGGACTCCAAAGATAACCCAATGGCCGGTTCAAGTTTTGCACCCCATGCAAATATCATTATCAAATATCTGTTATTCAGCGTTTATGGAATCGGTTTCGGGAGACTAGGCAATATGTTAGAGCTGGACAAGGTCGAAATCGAAAAATTACTCAAAATCAAGACCAATTTCTTGTCCTTTCCTCTCTACGTCAGCGTACTGCTACTGCACGAGACCTCCTAAAAGAACTAAGACGACCACTTGGAATAGAAATTTGTGATCAAACTGTTAGAAACAGTTTAAAAGAAGCGAATTTGAAACCAAGAAGACATGTCCGCGCACCACGCCATACGCAGCATCACAAATCAGCGCGAATGAGGTTTGCTCTAGATCACAGAGATTGGCAACTTCGTCACTGGACGCCTGTACTGTTTACAGACGAGTCCAAATTTCGTTTAACTCGTTGCGACGGTCGAGTACGTGTAAATAGACGTCCTGGTGAACGCTACGCAATCCTACTATACAGAAAGTGGATAGCTTTGGTCGTGGATCTGAGATGGTTTGGGCAGGAACAGAACTGATCCTGTTGTGGTTCCTGGTAGACTAAATGCCATGAATTACATCGAAAACATCTTGGAGCACCATGTGGTGCCTTGTGCATAAGGCGTCTGTCAAAATTTCATCCTAATAAATTCATCCCAAGAATCTCTTCGCGGACTAGTGCGAAGCATGCCACACGCATGTGTGAGGAAGTGATTCGTGCTCGTGGAGGGCATACACTGTATTAAACCTCACCAATACAAAGAAAACCCGACTGTCATCGATACTATGACAGTCATTTCCATTTTGTTTTGCGTTATTATTATTATTGTTATTTTTAAGTGTAACCAACGTAAATTTAATTGAAGTAGAATCATGACGGCAAATATTTTGTCAAGATTTTGAGGGCGCATGTGTGGTCCAGCGTGGCCGAGGCCCACGTTCACGATTTTGCCGTTAGGTGGCGCTAGCTTATTTCTGCTTGCATGTTTTGTGCTCAAACACAATATTAGTGAATTTCGCACTCAATTATCGAGAGGGAATCTTTAAAAGGGTATAATTGAACTGTGCTGGCGTTCTGGTAGTGGCGCCATCCAGTATCATTTTAACGAACCATATCGAGAAGGGCGACACTGAATTATCGGGAGAGAATATTTAAACCCGTATAAGGTACATCGTCATTCACAATATTAGATGAATTTATATCATAATTGAATGAAAAATCACTTTATTCTTAATCAATTTTTATTTGATAGCAGTTCCATTTTGCATGCGCCATCTAGTATCCTTTAACGAACTGGGGCCTCATCCCTTCCACATTTCTGAAAAGTTGGAACGCCTACATCAAAGGAGCCGACAGCTTATGAACCTACTTCTATTAAATTTACGTTGGTGTAACTTAGAAGTTGTAACATTGTTTTTGTAATTTTATTTAGTTAAATATATTCCGTTGAAGTATACCAAATTTTATTTGCCTAGAACTATTATTTAAAAAGTTACAGGTTTCGAAAAAAGTGTTTCCCTAATTTTTTTGAGCAGCGAAACTTGTTCAAGTCATAAGGATAATTTATAGTATGTAGATTTATCTTCTGGTAGAGGGTATAGGTGCAATCAAATCGCAAGTACATATGTCAAGGATAAGTGACGCCTGGCGGCGGTTATTGCGGATTTGAATCATGATATTTAACATTATTGAGGGTGTAGCGCTGGCGCACCATTGCTCGCATTGCGTTGTATAATTAGTGGCTGTATCCATTCGTGGATGTTCTGTTCCCGTGGGTAAATACAATGGGTGTCAGAGCCCACCCCTTAGCACCGGTGGCAGCAACCAAGCGGCGAAGTTATGCCGCGTGTACCGACTTGAATCGTATCATCAAACTCGATTAGACCGCACCAATACAACAATTTGGACGGTAATTCGTCAAGTTGACTAATTAAGCTCTTGTTTTGGTTCACTTTTTTCTTTCTACCTGCCGTCGAGATGCTGGGATAATGAATCGTTGAGGATAGCGAAGTGTAATTGAAATTCACCACCGCGACTAAGCACCGGCAAAAATCAACATGTTATTTTAATTAATGCGAAATTTTGAGGATATTCATGTATGCATTCCCAAATTAATTCCTCGACAAAACTAATTCATTCTAGAGCTCTCACCTTTTCTCCCTTTGTGGTACGACGGATAATGCGTGTGAGTGAGAATTAGGGAAACCGCTTGTACTTAATCCCCCTTTTTAGATTCTCTACAATTTGATTTACTTGGGCAATTATATTGGCGATTAATTACGTTATAATTAAATCTGTTCATTGAGTGTTCGTTGAGAAGCCAAACATTTTGATTCGTTTATTTGTTGTTTTGGATTTAAGACATATATATGCATCCATTATTTGTTAAGTGGTAGAAGGATGTGGTTGGCGTGAAGGTTCTGCAATCTTGTGAATATGATAAATATTATATCTGGAAGACAGGAAAGATAGTAAAGAGATTAACCACTTATGGGGTGGGTTTTGAGGATGGCTTATAATAATAGTGCACCTGTGAACATACGAAAAATAGTATAAAATTCTAGTAACAATGGAGTTGTTTTTGACAGGGTAGAGATTGAGAAATAAAGTGTGTTAAAATTCTGAAACCTTGTCCATATGATAATATATAGCTACAAATACAAAAAAGTTTCAAAAAATTTAAATACCATTGGGATGGTATAATATTATATCTATAAATATAATATATTATCCTAGGATTATTTTCTGGTTATGACGTCATAGAGATTTGTGAAGAAACATAAAATAAGCCATCCTGAAGAGCTTAATTATAACAATTTTCATTTCCGGAATGTACAGGAAGTATTCAAAACTGCACTCAATTTTAGAATTTCAAAATGAAACCTAGGTCGTGTGTGGTATCATTGGATAGATATTTAAAAATTTAACATCTTTCGTTGGAAACAAATCTTACGCAATCATATGGTTTACGAATACATAAACGATATGATATCGGATTATGGAAAAACTTATTCCTCTTACCGTCGAATTTTTTCAAGCAAATGCCGTTGCTTGTTAAATTATTTATCCAATCATACCACACACAACATAGATTCTGGTTTTAAATTCCAATCCCCTGCAGTTAGCACTACTGTCGGTATATTATGGAAATCAAGACTGTTAACGGTCAGAAATTGTTATGTTATGTAAATTAGTTTCCTGCGCCTCTATGACGTCATATAAATAAGAAAAAAAATATATACATATACAGTATGTCCCCCAATGGACCTATAACTATAGGTACCTATAATGGACGTAAGTTTTAATTTCTCGAGAAAAAGTCATTCTTTATAAAGAGTTTTGGATGTCCTAAAAAGTCGAAAACCATATTTTGATTTAACATACAGGATGGTTAGAAAACACGAAAATGTTAAATTGGCCGAAGAGTAAACTATCGGTTTTTCGGAATTACAACAAAAATATTATTTCCAATCTTCTTCTAAACTCCCGATATACCAAACCAAGTGTTTCTTCATATATTTCGTCTACTGCTTCCCTAATTTCTTCTGTTTTAAATAACCTCACAGAGAAAAATCAAGCGGCGTTAAATCAGGTGGATGTAGTGGCCATCCTATAGGGCCGAATCGTCCAATCCACTTATTTGGAAAATGTCTGTTCAACCAATCCCTGACTTGATATACTCTATGAGCAGGACAACCGTCGTGTTGATAGTGTAGTGAACACCTGAGCTGTAAGTTGCTTTCGTCCAAAGTAGGTAGCAAAAGAATTTCCAACATATCAAAATAAGTGTTTTGGTTTACAATACCGTCAAAAAAGTACGGTCCAACTATTTTCTTGTAATAAATCCCACACCAAACATTAACTTTTTTATAATTTTGAGAATTGGTTGTAATACGGAAATTTGGATTTTCTTGAGACCAATATCTGCAACTCTGTGAACTAACAACTCCATTTGTGGTAAACGTCGCTTCGTCGGAAAAAATAATTTTTCTGCAGAAAAATCTATCGACCATAATTCGTTCTCCCATTAATAGGCACAATTCTAATCGACGAGCATCATCTCCTTCTACTAAAGTGTGTATCAGTACTGGTTTATAAGGATGACATTTTTGATTTGAAAAGATCCTTTGTAGGTGGCTTTTACTTGTGGTCAAGTCTCGAAATCTTTGCTTTAACGATTTTTTGGGCAAGTATTCACGGAATCAATAGCTAACATATCTCCTGCATCATCTTCCCCATTTCGCTTTTTCTTCTTGATATTTTTCACGTCTCCTTTTGCCTGAAATTGTTTAACCAATTCACGGACACAATGGGTGTCATAATGGGTGACTGCTCTAATAAGTCTTCTTGCTTACTAATATCGGATTGTTAAGACCTGTCCAGCCGGGTCTCTTCTTCTTTCTTCCACTCATCACTTAATGCTTCTTCTTTCTTCCACCCATGATTGAATACTTTGTCATGTCTGTCAACATAGCACGTGCCTTAGGACCTGATGCCATTAGGCTTTAATCTTCAGTTGTCGCACGACCACATACAGATAAAGTTTTAATCAAATATGTATGTTTTCATATAGGGAGAAAAGTTTACTGGGAAGTAAATGTGCATTAATTTGTCAAAGCTGTAGTCGTCAACAGTGCGATCGTACCTGGTACCGGTTAACTAATTCAGAGCTAATGGTACAAATAATTCTAACAGAGGCAGAGTGCCCCTGTAATTGTTTTAGTTTTAAATTGAATTCCTCGTTTCGTTTCTTGTTCGTCTTTTTTCGACGTTGAACAATAACATTTAGATTCCGTTACCGGTTTGTGTTAATTTGTTCATCTAGCTAAACTGGACGAGCATAGATTAACGGACGCCACCTAACTCCCCTCTTCGTATTGAAGCGATGGAATCGTACGTAGAAATACTCCAACTACACGATAAAATATATTCGAGTTGTAAAACTTGCAGTTGTTGAAAAATCAATTTCCTTTGTACCATTCGTTGACGTCTCCCCCTAGAGATCGGGAGAGCTATGTTTTCATAGCTATTACGATTTATTTTTCATATCTGCTCTGCGGCGAGTTGACATCGACATTCATATGTTATACGCCGGAGAACCTCTGTCAATGCTTTCAATTTTTCTTCACAAAAGAATATGGATATCATAGACTCTACTGGTTTGTACATAATGCATAATCAATACCACCGTACTACATATACTTGTTACTCTTTTAGACCACTCTAACCCATTAGGTTGATATTCATAAAATAGTCGATACATGAACGAAACATCATTAACTTTTTAAATTCAATTAAATAAATTTATACAAAGTACAAGGCCCCAATAGGGTATTTGACTGTATTAAAAATATGGCTTGTATTATAGTCATTCTAATAGATTACAGTTTAAGGAAACTATTTGTTATTACTTTTTAAAAATAATATGCTTCATTTCTATTAAAAACCACAAAAAAGTTGAATTTTATTCATGTCCTATCACGTGATTGAAAATGCTCTGTAATTGGCTCAGTCTCCAGTGACGTCATTCGTTAGTACGCTTAGAGCGCGTACGGTTTGTCAGGGTAGGGTATGCGGAGAGCAATGCTCAGATAACCTGGGTCGGCTGTCTCTCTCTTATATGCAGATATACGCCGTATGACGTTAGTTCGCCTATTATGCAGCGCGTCACTCTCACCGTACAATACCGGGTTATCCGAACGCGCTCTTATGCTTCTCCCGTTAGAATTTAATAGCACTAATGTGCCATGTACGCATAACTTTGTAGGTTAGGATAGCCCTAACCTTAAGCTGTCAGATAATACCTGGTTCGAAAATACGATAGATAACTTATTCTAGTCAGTTTTACTTATGTCGAAGTAATCTTCACAACAAAAAACACTTGTATTGGCCGCTATTTATTTCATTTGGATTTCTACGAGCCAACCACTTTCCTCGCAGTTTCAAATTTTGCGGAACAGCTACAAATAGTTTATCCGGAGTTTTTCTTGACGTATTTCAGCATTGTGCACACCATTTATAACCCATTTGTATGTAGAAATTGTGAAAAGAACACATCATACAACACAATTACCAAACGGCGACGATGCCGATGCTGACAGACCATAAGGGGCGATTTGACATGTACTATCGGGTGACGTCACACAACAGAAAGTATCGTTTTGGCGGGACTTTTTGTGATTCAATTTTTAACGCTGATTTTTATGAAGTATTGAGGAAATAATTACGAAAAATAATGCATTTACAATGTAGAGTAAAGAAATAAACACACTAAGATGGTTTTCCAATAATAGTCAAATACCCTATTGCCTTCTTTTTATTACATTATTTTTAGATAAACTTTTTTTTCAACGTTTCAATCAGTAAAACACGTACCTAGACTAACGCCCTTTAGATCCCAAACAAACAGGCGTTTTTATCTCGTACTACTTTTCTTTGATCTCACCAACCAAATCAACATTTCAATTAACGGTTGAGTTCTTTGATGTCGGCGAAAGCCAAAAGTCGCAGTAAAATTTGTTAGGGTCAATAATTGCGATTGTGCCTGGCAAATAATGTATAAAGGGGAAGAAACCCTTGATATGCGAATCAAAGGATTATTATGGCGGGTATTCCTGAACAAACATTTTGAAATTTGTCTAAAACAG
Organism: Aphodius sticticus; assembly: GCA_963966075.1. Lineage (NCBI taxonomy): Eukaryota > Metazoa > Arthropoda > Insecta > Coleoptera > Scarabaeidae > Aphodius > Aphodius sticticus. The sequence continues at coordinate 11,691,451 of OZ014515.1, read as the reverse complement.
TTCCAACACCAAGCTCGACCCTTATGAGCTAATATTATTTGTAGAATGTCTGTACGGGTTACATAGGGGATTATTTTATTTGTTTTTAACTCAAATGTTGATTTTTTTCATACGCTTACATCCCAGGAAACACATGAACTTTTATAAAACGTATTAAAATCGTGATAAAAGTTAAAAAAGAAATGCCGTCGGAAGGGATTTCAATATTTATGCAGATTAGGCAAATTTTAGTGTTAAAAAATGTAGACTTCAAATATAGAAAAGCTGTCCGATGGCAGTGGCATCTGATTATTGTCTGCTGTACTACATTATAAAAGTACATTACATGTTAACTATAAGAGGACAAGTTACTTTCTTCCGAACTTCTCTAGAATTGCATTCTGGTGCATTCTAGTAAGTTGGCAAAAATGATTACAATAGCGACAGTTCAGGTATCCAAAACTAGATGGCGCGGCCTAAATCAGCATTTTACTAAAGTGTTTTTTATGTGATATGTCGATTGTGAAAGTACTATATCATCAACTAGAAACCTCAAAACGACTCCAGTTTCAATATTTATACAAATAGAAAGCAATAATATACTCAATATAGGTATATATTATATTATAAATATATTATCAATAATATATTATTTATATTTGCAAATTACATATATCCACATATGGAAGACAACTTAGTTGGTTTCCTGTATTTGAAAATTACTATGGTTTTCCAGTTAGTTTAATGTTATTAATGGGTAAATCTATTCGATTTCTTGTACGTAGTATGTTCAAACCATGTTCAAACAAAATGCATGCATGCTACTTGCTAAAAAGTAAATATTATATTAGTATAAATTATATTATTTGCTAATTTTGGAACCCACTAAACAAGTAAATATATCTGCAACATGTCTACAACAAAATTCTTTGTCATTGTTGAATGCAAACAATGTAATATATTCAATTGTAACATTGTTACTACTTCTTATGTAATAAGTTATAATTACAAGAATGCAAAATTTTAAAAAAATATTTGAATCTTATATATTCACTACAATTTGTTTTGTAAAATTTGTGGATTTATGGATTTAATAGTGTTTCGACACTAGCTCGTGAATTCTCATCGCCCCAAATTCGGAAATTCTGTTGGTTCACATAACCATTTAACCAAAAGTGTGCTTCATCACTGAACAAAAAAAATTTGAACAATTTTCGAAACGTTGCTCTGGCGTCAGTCTATTCAGAATGAATTGCCGAGAATTGTCACATTGGCTCTTGAAGAGAGCAGTGTTGCCAAATTAAAGTTTTCGCCTCTAAAATTTATTAATGGCGACTTGACGTTGTAGATTATTTTCTTTGGGGCTATGTAAAGTCACATGTCTATGCCGATAAACCCGAAACACTTGAGTACTTGGAAGCCAACATTCGACTAGTGATTGCCGAAATACAGCCTGAAGTACTGCAAAGGGTATGTGAAAATTGGACCTCTAGATTACGCCATGTACGCACCGTCGTGGGAGCCACATGCCCGAAATCATATTTAAATGTTAATGCCAAACAATTATCTTTGAAATAAAAAACAATTCATTAATATAAATATAAAAAACTGTGTTTAATTACAATTTAAAGTTCTCCGCCTATAAAAAAAAACAGCCTATATAAAGGGGGCACGGCGTAAGGGTTACCAATCATGCACAAAATTGCACTACAATGCATTTAAAAACTTCTTTCGTATAAGACAATGCCAACACTTAAGTAAAGAAATATATTATTGTTCATAAAACGTTGACTACCGGTTGGTAAGAGCCATTTAAAAAACGTTTAAAATGCGTTTTTTTTTGTTTGTAAAAAAACCAAAGCCGGTTGAAAGCACGCTCATTACAACGTTTTCTTAAACGTTTTGTATGACGTTTACATCATGTTGGGAACTGTGGTTTGGAAAACATTGAAACGAGCGACATTCGGTCGTTGTTACAATGTTTGGTTACTTGTAATTTATCAACGTTTTTGAAACGTAGGATAAAGCATAAAGCAATTGCAGATGAACCGGGTAGAATAGGCTGATATAAAATGTACATTTTTAAAGGGTATTAGTTTTTTCTGCTGGAATACGTTTGGGATGCATCAGTTAATCAGTTAATGCCTAGTTTATTACCGGTCCCTTAAGGGATGAGTAACCGCTATAACTTAAATTACAGTGACTGCTAGGATAAGGGTATTTTTGGTGGGGTTTTTGAAACGTGACAGGGAGGGGTTAGTCGGTAGAACACTGCGAAAACAAGAACGTTGTTGAGTACGAAATGGCATTGCTTAAAAGTTCCAATCAACCAATGGATTGTCATCACCTCAGTTATGAAGCGTTATTACCAGGACGAACAGACTAAAACTGTCCGAAAAGCGTTAAAATGATAATTCGCAGGTAGTAAATTGGTAACAAGTTCTAATGGATCTGCAATAATGAATAATAAATTATCTTTGTGACGGGTGGATAAAATATGGGGGTAAGAATCCGGGTCCGCTGCCTCCGGCCGCCAGCCACCCGCCTGGATGCGAAACGAACATTTAAGTTAAAAGGCCGGAGTTTAAATCTAATAAGGCGGGAAATTTGGCTTCTTTATGCTAAATAGAGGAGCTGGCTGGACTCTCTTTCATCCAAATTTAATCGTCTCCCGCGGGCGGCGCCGCGGCGTCTACCTTTTGCAGGCTTGTCCAGATGTCGGGACGCGCCGAAAGGACACTGACAAATTGCGAATCGACGCCGACGTCCGAGTCGTTGGGAAGGAAGGACGAGAGGATCGCGATTTAAAAGGCCCGACATTGTTTCAATCAAATCACGCGAAGCCCCTTAGGATGTATCCTCCATGTACTCCCAGATCCTAAGCTCAACTTCCACTGACACCCACGCGGTCACCCTAAAACCCACAATCGACGTCCCAAACATGTCAGATTTTACGTTGATAATAGTGTATTTTTATACGAGATTCGTTATTTGATCATTTGGTTCACTCTACCACTTAACCGTCCATTATGAAACTGAAAACAGTGTCACAATGTGTTCATTACGAAACCAAGTAGAAAAAGATTGTTATTTGTTTCCATACGCGTTTCGATATTTGTTCATTTGGTTCACTCCGCCATTCAACCGTGCATTATGAAACAGAAAACAGTGTGACAATGTGTTAATTATAAAACCAAACTAGAAACAGATTATTTGTCCAACGAACCCACAATCGACGTCCTAAACATGTAAGATCTTACGTTGATAATAGTATATTTTTATACGAGATTCGTTATTTGCTCATTTCGTTCACTCTACCTTCTATTATGAAACTGAAAACAGTGTCACAATGTGTTCATTAAGAAACCAAAGTAGAAAAAGATTAATATTTGTTTTTATACGCGTTCCGATATTTGCTCATTTGGTTCATTCCGCCATTCAACCGTCTATTATGAAACAGAAAACAGTGTGACAATGTATTAATTATAAAGTCAAAGTAGAAATAGATTATTTGTCTCCATTTGATTGTTATTTTCTCCATACGAGCTTCGTGATTTGTTCATTTGGTTCACTCAGCCGTCCATTATGAAACCAAAAACAGTGTCACAATGTGTTCATTATGAAACCAAAGTAGAAACATATTGTTACTTGGGTCCAGACGCGTAGATATTAGGTTTATTCGAACAACAGCAACCGACGTCCGAAATATGGGAGATTTTACATAACAGTATATTTTTTATACGATTCGCCATTTGCTCAGTTGGTTCAATCAACCACTCAACCGTCTATTTTGTAACCGAAAACAGTGTCACAATGTGTTTATTATGAAATCAAGTAGAAAAAGATTCTTATTAGAGTTTCGTTATTTTTTCATCAACTACTCAACCGCCCATTATGAAACTGAAAATAGTGTCACAATGTGTTCATTATAAAACAATAGTAGAAAGACATTGTTATTTGTTCCCATATGAGTTTCGTAATATGTTCATTTGGTTTACTCAGTCACTGTGGACACAATGGACGGTTAGTCCATTATGAAACCAAAAACAGTGTCACAATGTGTTTATTTGAACCCAAAGTGGAAAACTATTGTTGTTTGTTTCCAAACGCATACTTATTACGTGTATTCGAACAACAGCAACCGACATCCTAAATATGTGTGATTTTACGTTGATAAATGTTGTTTAAATGAGTTTCGCTATTTGCTCATTTGGTTCACTCAACCGTCCAATATGAAACCGAAAACAGTGCGACAATCTGTTAATTATGAAACCAAAGTAGAAAAAGATTGTTAAAAAAGATAAGTATCTTATACAACTATTCAGAAAACAAAGTAGAAAGAGATTATTTGTTCCCATACGAGTATCGTAATATGTTCATTTGGTTCACTCAGTCACTGTAGACACAATGGACGGTTAGTCCATTATGAAACCAAAAACAGAGTCACAATGTGTTTATTTGAACCCAAAGTGGAAAAATATTGTTGTTTGTTTCGAAACGCATACATAGTACGTGTATTCGAACAACAGCAACCGACGTCCTAAATATGTGAGATTTTACGTTGATAACTGTTTTTTAAATGAGTTTCGCTATTTGCTCATTTAGTTCACTCAACCGTCCAATATAAAACCGAAAACAGTGCGACAATGTGTTCATTATGAAACCAAAGTAGAAAAAGATTGTTAAAGAAGATAAGTATCTTATACAATTATTCAGTGATTATTTCACGCATGTGCAATGGCAGGTGTAACTACAAGTGCTACTCGTGGATGCAGGGCTGTAACGAGTTGTGTATAAAAGCTCCAGTATTGGAGTGGTAGTGGCAACGTTGTAATTGGATTTGCAAAGAAATCCATATTTAATGCGGTTAATCTGAATTATAAAAGGAAGAAATCAGTTGACAAAGTTGCGGCTAAGCACCGCACCCCCGGGCGACAGTGCAGCTGTCTTGTAATTAAGGATTACAGTCTGGGCAACCCCGGGACGCACGGGGCTATCCTTTAGCTGAAATAGCAGCGAAATATATGCCAAAGTTTAGCTTTACGAGCTATCTAGGACATACGGCTTCTCTAAGTTCAAAGGAACCATCGTTCACGTTAATGCATTGCAAATTCACTGCAAGTGTGTAGTTAAAAGTAAACTACAATCACTTACAATGCCAAATTCACAATATGATTTTGGGGTGCTCATGTTTGATTCGGCAAAAATTTACAACCAATTTTGCAACGGTTTTCAGTACAAGCCCGACAAGTTTGAAGTCACATTCATTAATATTAAGAAATTTGTTTTATTTGGCATACATTTTAGTGGACTATATATATATATAATATTTTATGTGTTAAATGAGTCGTGCATGCGAAGCAGGATAACCGTAATCAAAGGCTTTGCGCCCCTAGCGTGAATAATAATACACCCTTGTACAAAATGTAATATCAAGAAGGGGTGGCGCGAAGGTTCCGGTCGACCGGAAATCGGAATTTCCTTAATTTCTAAATTAATTTTCGCATAGGCAAAACCTCTCCAACTAAAAATGTAATTTACACATTCGAACCTTATAGCTAGTTATTTATGTTGTGGCAAAATGCCATCCCAACAGCCCTAGAAGGGATGCCGCCCTAAATTGATTAGGCGTACCAAAGTTGAGGGTAATTATAAATCTTCCGAACGCCATATATATCCAATTATCGAGCTGCCAAATTCACAATTATGCCTATTCTCTAATATTTCTCTTCGTATTTGTAGCGGTAAATTATCGCTTGTAGTTAAACCACATTCACGATTCTGTATATAATTAAATTAATCTTTGATGTTATCGAACAATCAGAATATAATTGCGAGCTTAGCTTGAGATTTGGTGGGAGTAAATCTGTTGTTGTTAAAGAAACAGCTCTTTATAGGTGTATTATATCTGTAGAAGAGACTTTGACCACACTATTATTGCACGGAAACGTGGAGTTAGTAACCCTTTTGAATACCTAGACCATAACGACCAATGTAATTTAAATTTGAAAGCTATAATTTTAATTACAGCGGCAATTTACTGAAAAAATTAATTATGGAAATTTAACATCCTTAGTCAGATTGCTAGTTATCTACAAAATAATGACTTTTATTTACCAAACATTTTTATTAACATAAGTAGCATTCACAATCCACAGTGATCGGTATTAACGCCGGTTTAATTTAACATTTTGAATTTTTAATTACTCGGTAATTTAAATCAGCGTAATTGACCATTTTAAATTTTTAATTACTCGGTAATTTAAGCCAACGTAATTTACCATTTTTAATTTTTATTTATGTGGTAATTTAATATTTGAAATTAATAATTTTAATTTCAACGGTAATTTACGAAAAAAATTAATTACCGTTATTTAACATGCCTGGTTATAACAATTCTGTAGTAAGTTCTTGTTCTTCGAAATAACTATCTAATCAGTAATCAGTCACCGCCAAACACTTCTATTCTGAGTATTATAATTATTAGGCCATTACTTTTTAGGTTATGTTTCTATATCTATATCCTTTATTCACTGGTTGTCATGTAAGTTTTTATCACAGTAACCATTGCGGTTTAATAGTGGTGCCCCAAGCTCTATTTTGATCATAGTTGCAGCCCGTTAATTATTTATTAAAACTTGTAAGCTAAAGTAGAGTAAAATTATCCACAATAAGATTTCGTCATGATTTTATCCCAACTTTACGAAGTTGACAGTTTACTACGGTAGTACCATTACTACAACATGGTACCCGAAAAAATCCCTAGATTCTAAATATAGTAATCACAATTTCTAAATGTATAAAGATAAATCTGCTTGCCCATTCGTTTTACACTTTAGAGGAGTATATGACGGCCCATCATTAAATGTTTGTTTTTTGAGTGTTTTCTACTTTTTTTCCTGTATGCACTTGACAATTGTCTATATCTTGTAGGGATCAAACGACAAATAAACGATGATTATTATTATTATGATTATATAAAATTAATGACGCAAAGTGGAAAAAATAGTATATTACACTCGTTTTATAAGACATCTTGGCGCATTCGTACATTTAGGGCACTCGTGGCTGCCGCTCCTCGTGCCCCAAAAATCTCCGGCGCCAATTTGACGTCTTATAAAGCTTGTATAATAATATACTATTAGCTGACAACGTGGCAGTAGTAAAATGACGGATAGCATTATAAAAATTTAATTTCACAAACCATTAATTTTAATAATCCTCGATTATCGGCTTATGAAATAGTCATTAGGAAGAATTAAATGCATTATCGGACTTGGTGGGGTGGCGTACATAATTCAATTACAAATATTTATTCAGAGTATCCACCATGAATCAACAGATAACGACAAATTGATGATATTTTTTATTTCCACGTGTATTTGTAATTAGGTCGTTTGCTTTGTTTAGAAGAGGACGATAATCTTGCTAGAACAACATATTACATATTTTTCTCTTGTTTGAGTTTTTATGTTTGTTTCAAGTGTTTTGCTTATTTTTTCTTATTATAATGGTACTGCAATAAACAGCTTAATTGGTTATGTTATCTGTACGTCATAAATCGTAGAGATGATTTCAACTAAGATTATGTTGAGCACCCCACGTGACCTACCGCCAAGGTGCGCAATGGGTAAACATGCATTCAGAGGCGTAGATAGTTTGGGAGATTGGGACGCATTCTTAAACTGTGTTCTGAGATGACAGGAATTCACAGGTCTACAATCATTAATAGCGAAAATAGTATATTATTCTATGACCAAGTAATGTAAGCAATTTCTGACGAGAACGAAATTTGCAGCACGAAGCCGTAGGCGAGTGCTGCAAAACGTTCGAGTGAGAAATTGCCATTACTTGCGAATGGAATAATACTATACTTTTTCTACGACAATGCAATGAAATTTTATAAATTACATATAGGGACGGCTGTATGTCACTATGACGGTTTACAGGATTTTGACAGATGAAAATTGTTTGGTGCGCTTGTCACTTAACGACGTTGTCAATGGCTTGACAATGTCGCTAAGCAGTGTATCAAAACACGATGGAAATGAAAACTCCAGAGCTGTGATTGGTTCTAGACCCGTGAAATGAAATATTTCTCACGACTCGCGAGGTATGAGGAGCCAGGAACGAAATATTTGCCATGTGTGTGGGGAATGGTTAGTATTACATAAATTGCCATGATAATAAATGCATTCATCAATAGGAGTAGAAAAAGTAAATTATTCAAAAAATCTGAACGTTTTGAGGTGATCCGAATGAATAAGGATAATAAAATTATGCACTCATGAACGTCCCCCGTGAGTGAGGTTATGTTGTATATTTACAACGTGACAACCCACGCAGTTGGTATTGTCTTTGATTATTGTAAGGTGACCTATTAGTACCACAACCTAAATTTTTGTACTTAAAAAAACGTTGGTGAAGAAATTGTAACCTCAAACTTAACTAATTTAAACTACAATTCTATTGTTAGTAGATCCATTTGGACATCATATTTAACAATTTCCTTTTGTTTAAACTTCAAAATATCTACCGTAAACAGTACTTCTGTTCTTTATTTATTTTACGCCCCTCTTTGTACCAGACGCCAATGCACTTCCATATATGGAGCTATCAAGGTCAACTGATTTTTGCCGCCGCGCATAGGGGTGCTCTTCTTAGTTGAAAACATCTCTACCTTGTCGTCTAAACACAGGGTACGTCATAATCAAGAGTGTGGGCACTTTTGTTATTATTAGATTTTCTATTAGATATTCTAATTGATTGAGATTGATACAGTGAATTAAATATTGGCAAACTGCCAAAGTTCCAAATTAACCCCTGAATATTTTAAATAATACATATTGTTACGCTTATTCTAGATCATATGAATTCCGGTATACCGGCATCGGGATTTCCGTATGTTTCCTTTGTATCGTGACACAATGGGCGATAAAGGGCGGTGAAATATTTATGCCATTGATCAATCAGGTCTGGTGGTCGGTGCCGGCCTGAGATATTTACGACAAATCCGGAAAACGGATGTGTATGCTAAAATTCGATGTCCGATTCCGTCCGACCGCCCTAAATGCTGAATTAATTGACAGTATTTATACTACCTTTATTTCTTGTTAAATTCAACTTTTGCGAGCTACATTCCTCATTTTTTTTTAAAGAAAATTAAGATAGAACATTGCAATTTGATATTTGAGGATTGTATGTAAGAAATAAGGGGTTTAGTATCAAAACCAGCTCAATCCATATTTTTTCAAAAGTTTTTTTTTGCTTAATTTGATAAGACTTGGTCGATACTATCACCTTGCAAAGCGATTTTGAACGAATCCAACAGAAGTCGGTCGAAAACATGTGTAAAAAATCAGTATTTTTTCAAACCCAGCTCAATCCACTGCAGGCCGCCATGTGCGCCACCCGGCTAAAAACTCAAACTCCCAGCAACGTGTTTGAGTAGCATCGGCACTTTATGAGTTTCTGCTCAACCAAGCCAGAATGCCTCCTGAGGTTTAAATAGTTGGGTGCTTTTTTGACGGAAAACAAAATAAAACCACACTGATTGGAAAGTTGAGTATTTGGCTCCTTAAAATTGCTCCAGCACACGTAAAGACGATTGAAGTAGTTTTCCCTATCGTGGGCATTCCTTCATATCATCTGACCGCGTTTTCGGCCGAATAGAGAAGAAAATAAAGAAGAAAAACAGATAGACACCAAGAATATACAGCCATTCTTGCTCAGCGAGAAACCATTTTCTTTTTTTGCTTCTTGGCAACGAACTGGTTACGATTATAAAGCTGCGGTATCCTCCATTTTGCACATCACAGGACCAGTGCTAACTGGCATTTTATATTTTTTTGCCTCGAAAGGATTTTTGCTCATCAGGAACAAGATATGTTTATAATTATATCATACATATGTTTATAATAAAAAAATATGTTTATAATTATATTTATGATTCAAAGCCAGAGATTTTCCCTGCGATTTTTTTCAAAACCAGCTTAATCCAAACAATTTTTAATTATAAATAATTATACAGAACTGCTAACAAATATTTGGAATCACACACCATAGGTTGTGCAAACGAAAAAAAAATATTTTGGAAAAGTTAAATGGACAGAGCAGGCTAAACGCCTCAAATGATAGTTTCGAGCAAATTTAACAATTTCTTGTTTTTTTGTCCACCCTGTATGAAAATTTTGACTGTGGCTGTAGAGTTTTTAAAGCACCAAAAACTCTTTATAAGGAATAACTTTTTCTCACGAAATTAGAATGAATTGCATTTATGTTTTCTTATGATTTTATGTAATAAACGTTGTAAACCAGTTTGTAAAAATCGGGTATGAGCAGACAATTTTGACACTTAGACATGTTACATAAAAATGTTTTGGGAATATAAGAAACCACGTTGAAAACCTTACATAATCTTACCTGTAATAATATATAAGCTGGTGCGATTTTTCAGATTTTTAAAAAGTCGTGTACCTTTGAGGTAAATGTTTAATTAGCTTTAAAATGTTTGCGGGTTGAACTAGCATATTCACGCTAAAGTGAGCGACCCCACACCATGTATATTTGTTATTAACCGGTCGTTTAGAGGTAAAGTTAAATTAGGAAAGTTTTCAGCAGACGGCTGAAATGACATGTGAGCAACCGTGCTTCAGGTGAAAGGGACTCGTTCTTTTTTTATTTACTTTTGTTTTGACCGTTCGCGGCTGGGTTAATACGTTTATTTTCTGGAATATACGCGCTCGCGCGGGGGCAGCACGTGTCGCCGCTCCTATGAAGTCGAATTTGCATACACCCGAATGCGGGGGTGGTCCAGTCGCGCTTGTGTTCTGTTTCTACTTTTTCTAGTGTACTTCGCCGGCGCCTGCAATGCCCTCGTAGTCGTTAGAACGTTCTCATAACCAAGCGCGACGCTAATTACACCATTTAATTTAATACGTACTGCCCCCGTATTTAGAATTAGTAATCTCTCTTTCATTTACATCAATTCATATTTACCGGTCACGCCCGAGTTCGCCGGCGTAACTGCATTTACATATTTCCGGCATAATAAAACATAATGAAGGTTTTCAACTCGTGCATTTTCGATGTTTATTGAATTAATAAATTATATATGCAAACGCCCCAGCACCCGGTACCTCGATTTGCCTATCTGTCAACCCATCGTGATGATTTCACAAAAACTTTCAACGCAACCATTATTCACAACCGTTTTAAATATTAACAATACAAAGAAGATTAACACAATACAATTCTGAATAAACAAATGAGTACTGATTTCTGTTTTTAAATTTACTGGCATTCTAACTAAAAAGTATTCTGTTCAGTTTGTTCCCCAGTGAGTTTTGTGAGTATTATTGAAATCAAGATTCGCTACTTCGGTTACCTATAAAGCAGCGAATACAATGTAGCGAATGCTCTAAACATGGCTTTGTTTGGATTTAAATACGTCTTCAAGTTCAAGAGTTAGTTTTGTGAGCTATATGTTATACATATACCAATGATATCAAAGCTCTTTGAAAAGCTGCTTCTAAAGAGGATAAAACCTATCATGGAGAGAAAGGAACTAATTTCAAATCACGAGCACTGCAAAGTATTTGGGCTATTTGACACTGGATACAAAGATAAGGTGGAAAGAACACGTTAAGATGAAAAGAGTAGAGCGTTTACAACAAAGTACTAAATTGGTTATACAGCATCCACCTTTGGGGTTGCTCTAAAAAAGCCAATAGACAAGAAATCCAGCTTTCAAAAATAAAGTACTAAGGAATATGTTTAACGCTCCTTGGTACATACGGAACAATGGCCTACACCGTGATCTTGGTGTCCCACAAGTCATTCAAGATATAAAAAGATTTCCCGCTAAGCATGAATCTTGTCCAAGCCACCACGTCAAACATTGAGGCACTGAAGCTACTGGACAACCTCAGTCTAGTGAGAAGACTAAAAAGAACTAATCCCTTCGAACTAGTAAACAAGTGAAATGTATGAAAAGCAGAGCAGTGTGTGAAGTGTTGGTGCTTCTGGAGAAAGTAAATATAGGACATCAATGGATAGCCTATTAGCGACAAGTACCTAGTTTTAAGTATACAGATTCAAATTGATGGGTAATCTTTTAGATTATTATCAATATGTTAAGCACCTTCTGCTTATTAATATTTTTTTTATTGAAATCTAGCAACTGCTACTGCAGGTACTATAAAGTAGCGAATACAAAGTAACGAATCTTCTAAACATGACTTCGTTTGGATTTAAGTACCTACTACTGCCAGTCATCGATTCAATTGGGCTGAGCATTAATATTTGCGGATGTTATGGTAGGCTCGACACTCTTGAAATGCGTGTTTATGCGTTTGCTAGATGACAGAAATAGTGGCTAGGATAAGTGTTGCTAAGAATACTTGCGGAGATTCTTGCAGGTTAATTATATCATGTCAGCGAGCAGGAGCAAAATAAATAGGGCATCTTTTCGGTTCATATCGGTGGAGTTAAGGAGTGGGAGTTGCGAAAAAGTTGTCTACAAGTTTGTACAATGCGTAAAAATGAACAAAACCGCCCCGCCGTTATATAAAGTTCGGCTCGTCGAAAAAAGTTTTTAATTAATACCGTCTTGCGGAGTGCCATATATTTTAGAAATGTAATTAATCCCCCGTTTTTTGAATAAGAAAGTTTCGGCGTCGTTGAAAAACTAATTAGTCGTTAATATTTATATAGAGTTTCCGTGACGCTCGCCGACGGTACACAATTCAATTTTGGCACGGTTTGGATCAGTAGTCCCAACGCTTCTCTGGTCATTAATCTCTCAACACCGAATACAACACTTTCTAAAAGGCGTCATCAGTTATAATATTTAATTCCACCAATATATTACCATTAAGGTTCTTCTTCTTACTCAAAATCTGGGTGAGACGGAGTGGAGATATCAGCGGTTGCCCTCTGTTTGGAACGCATCTATGAGTAAGTTTGCTTGTCGCTAACAACAATAACGCACGCGCCACGCCCATACGTTCTAAACACCAGGGCAACCGCCGATTACCCCACTCTCACCTAACCATTCGAGAAGTCTCGCATTCGCTTCCAAAAGTTGACAAGAGTAGACTCCCAGAGTGTCTAATTGGGTGCACGTGATATACTGACTATGCAAACCTTGCAATGGCTGTGATGTGGCCCCTGCGCACCCCGCTAATTTTCTTAAGAATTCGTGTATTTCAACGTTTTAGGCCCGATGGAAGGACAGGGTCAGGTGGGGGGGGGGGGGTCGAGGAGCTCCGGCGAGACACGATATTATCCCCGTGAGACAATCCGTGCGACTGGGATTTGAAATTTAAACTGCAATGCCGACGGACATTCCGGCTTTCTTCGTCCGCAATCCGTCACGGCGTGTTAGTCTGCAGGGAGCTGCGCGTGCCATTTCCCATTAATAAGTAATTAAAGCCCTCGTCCTCTCGATTATTAATCGCCTAGGCAAGACAAGAAAGATAGAATCACTCGTTAAACTTAAATATACATCAAACCCTCCCCTCAGCAAAGCTCCTCACGACATGTCAACACCCCTTCAATATTTAATCTTGTAATTATCAGGACGACCCCTCACGCCTTCCTCCTACCAACGAGATTTTTAGATCGTAATTATACAACAAAGTTTACGGTGAGGCTAAGCCATGAAACTTTTAGCAGCTTGCCTATTTGTATTTCCCATGGGAACAACAGCACGTGTTGATGAAACAGAAAGTTTGTAATGTTATTTAAAGAATTTAGCGGTGCATTGCCGACACGTGATGTTGAACGAGAGTCTGTTGTCTAAGGCGATGTGGTGATAGTGTGGCAAAGGCGTGGCGGGTTGTGGCCATCTGTCTGACGGATTAGTATTTAGTTTGTCTGTATTACCGACGCGTTGACAGTTGGAAAGGCTTTGCCAGTAGTTTTGTTTCGGCTGGGTAATTTATCTGTGTATCTGGCCGACGGGCGATACGTGAAGTTGAACGAGAGTCTGTTGTCTGAGGTGGGGTGACGAAAGTGTGGCGAAGGCGTGGCGGGTTGTGGCCATCTGTCTGACGCATTAGTATTTCGTTTGTCTGTATTACCGACCGGTTGACAGTTGGAAAGGCTTCGCCAATAGTTTTGTTTCGGCTGGGTAATTTATCTGTGTATCTAGCCGACAGGCGATACGTGAGGTTGAACGAGAGTCTGTTGTCTGTGGTGATGTGACGAAAGTGTGACGAAGGCGTGGCGGGTTGTGTCCATCTGTCTGACGCATTAGTATTTCGTTTGTCTGTATTTCCGACGCGTTGGCAGTTGGAAAGGTTTCGCCAATAGTTTTGTTTCGGCCGGGTAATTTATCTGTGTATCTGGCCGACAGGCGATACGTGAGGTTGAACGAGAGTCTGTTGTCTGAGGTGATGTGACGAAAGTGTGGCGAAGGCGTGGCGGGTTGTGGCCATCTGTTTGACGCATTATTATTTCGTTTGCCTGTACTATCGAGGCGTTGACAGTTGGAAAAGCTTCGCCAATAGTTTGTTTTGGCTGGGTAATTTATCTGTGTATCTAGCCGACAGGCGATACGTGAAGTTGAACGAGAGTCTGTTGTCTGAGGTGATGTGGTGATAGTGTGGCAAAGGCGTGGCGGGTTGTGGCCATCTGTCTGACGCATTAGTATTTCGTTTGTCTGTATTACCGACGCGTTGACAGTTGGAAAAGCTTCGCCAATAGTTTTGTTTTGGCTGGGTAATTTATCTGTGTATCTGGCCGATAGGCGACACGTGAGGTTGAACGAGAGTCTGTTGTCTGAGGTGATGTGACGAAAGCGTGGCGAAGGCGCGGCGGGTTGTGGCCATCTGTCTGACGCATTAGTATTTCGTTTGTCTGTATTACCGACGCGTTAACAGTTGGAAAGGCTTCGCCAATAGTTTTGTTTCGGCTGGGTAATTTATCTGTGTATCTGGCCGACAGGCTTTTAAAGATGTTGATGGTAGTAACCGAGCTACACTTTCTGAAAAGTACGACTTTGGATGTAATTGGATGTAATTTTCGTGTGGATAAAGTTCGGTGGGGAGAATAAAATAAACTAGAAAGGGATGGGAACGGGGATGGGCAGATCGGTTGTTGATCGAACGGAATCGTTAACAGTCGTTTATAACCCTCCGCGCGTTTAAAAACTTAGTTTTTCGATTACGCCCGCTGTCGAAAGTTTATATAAATTACTTGTGCCGCGCCAGTCAGAGCGACTCCACCGGCATGCAGGCACTACAAATACTTACAAATCGCGCCCACTATTTTTTAATTCGAGTTTGTATATTTTCTATGTATAAATAATGCAAAAGGCTGAAATAAATAATTGACTAACTATTGACTTTCTATTGTTTATTAATTTATTTCTCTTTTGTCAATTTTTCTCCATTTCACCAATATTACAAATTAATAAACATAATTGGTTTATCTAGACTAAGAATCTATTGGATTGTGGAATCTGAATATGGGTGTGTTTGTGTAGTGATTTGTATAGTACCAAAGACGGATGACTCGTATGCGAAATAAAATCGATCGACCGCGGCGCGCAGTTGCGGAGTTAAGTCGCTGTGTTTTGTCCGACCGAAATCACTTTGCCATCACAATTTTTGTAAATCCACATCACATTTCTGAATTAGGTACACGTACAGTACAATAGAATCGGTGAGTGGAAGAACAGAATAAGTCCAAATCAGGCGTTTGTGGCAAAGTAAAAAAAAATCTGTATAATTCGGCAGCTGTGTATTTCTCAAATTTGGTAAGCACAGAAAAGTTGTACTGAATTTCATTTACAGTTCTTCTGGAAGTAAATTTTGGTTCAAAAGGCAATAATAAATAAGCAATTAGATAAAACATCGGCTGCACTTGTTCTGTTCTTCCAGTCAACGACATGCTTAGCGATAATAATCTCTTATTTGTTGAAAAAACTTATGCTATTAGTACAAGTGGTAAATAAAAATGCATAAAGACGAAACGAACAACGAAACAAAATTAATACTAACAAAAAAAACAACATTACTAAATTTGTCATTAGTCTTCATCATGATTTGATGTTTCCCAAGAAGTAATATGGCAATAAAATTCAAGATCTTCTCCTTCTAAATAGTCACTTTTCTTAAGTTAGCAACTTTAGGTAGTTAATAGGTATTGGGTTTTTGTATGCTGATTTTGTTGGATGTGTGGGGCGATTTTAACGGAACGGCGCTCCCGAATTTAACGAATTTTTGGAATAAGTATTTTGCAAGCATGTGAAGTCACTGGCGTTACTATCGTTGATGCAACGTTTACAGTTTCTGAGATATAACCTCAAACTTTTGAATTTGAAATAGAACACCCAGTATATTTTGACATTTGCTGTTACAGTCTTCAATATTACACAAAAACATCTAGAAATTAACAAAAACCTTTATTACTTAGGTCTAAAAATTAAAAAAAGAAAAAATAGATAACAAAACATTAAGTATTTCATTTTCTACGGCAACTACCCTAGTGGTTTAGGAGGATTCTCAACCATTGACAAGAACGCATTGTTTTAAATATGACCGGTTTATTTTTTTGTTGTTATTTTTTGTTATCAATTTTTTCTTTGTTAATTTTTAGGCCTAGGTAATGATTATTTTTTTCATATTTTCGAAAAGGTCGAGAAATTTTATATAAAATGGCTATCTTAATTCAAAATGTCAAATTTTGGACTTATTCTGTTTTTCCACTCACCGATTCAATTAGAACATTGTAAAAAAATCTTGTAGTTTTGTTTCCTCTTTAATTCGTACGCTCAACCGATTTTGTTACTGTTGCTAGGGTGGTTAAGGATAACGGCGCCAGAGAAATCGAGCAACATTAACACTCTAGTATAATCGTGTAGTACTTATTCTGGCTTGGAGCGTGCATCGGGGACTTGGTCGGTTGCAAATGTATGTATTGTACGCTGATGCGAATAGAACTAGTGTGGGTTAAGAATAACTTAACTTTTGTTGGTCGCGAACAATCGTATCGTGCATAATGCCCCTTTATGTTCGGGGCAGGATAAACATGAGTGTAGAAACGGTTGGCGTAGGTGCCGGCACTCCGCGCGCGCGCGCCTAACGCTTCGCGATGATGAATTATGATAATGTTTCGTAGGCGTCGTTCCCTTGTTCGATATTTTGTAGTGTTTGCAATAAAGTACCTGTCGGGAACAGATTTGCGCGGCGCTAGGACCTTCAAACCGCAGCACACCGTAATATACCGGCAGCGCCGGTCTCGGACCAGGTTGCACATAAATATCACCCCCCTAAGTGAACCCAAAAATGCCCCACGCTGATTTGTATGTACTACCCCACGAACGCTTAGTTTTGCGTAACAACCTACAAAAATATATACAAAAGCTTATCTGACACCTACCTGAAAAGAAAAATCCAAGTCGGAAGGAGAAAGTATACCTCCAAGGTTGAGATGCCTTCAGGAAGTCTTGCGGAAAAATGATACAAAGTAGAGGATCCGGGTTGGCACCCTGTGAAACTCCAGAAGTAGCCACAAATCCGCGCTTCTCAGAACATCTCGATGGGGCATTACCTCAGAACGGATTGCAATAAATGAGCATTGGAAATCAATGATTTTAACAGATTTAAGTGAATCTGGCGATAAATTAAAGAAGAAAGATCCGAACCCTTAGGGCTTGTTAGTTAAGCTCGGTTTAATGCACTTGATACGTGTAGATACGCCGCTAGATACAGCTGGGTTGACTTAAGGCTGGATGTTTATCTTGCTAACACAGCGGAGCATCACCTCGTCTCGGCTGCACCAACTCCCTAAAGACATCCTTTATAATTCCGAAAAGTTTCATTTGTTCTCCTCTAACAGAAAAACGTTGGTAATGTACGTGTCTTATCTAATGAGAAGTGTCTTCAATAGACTTTGCCCAAATTTTAGGTCAGCTCTTTCTTTCTATGTTCTTGCCTTTCTTGCATGATTTGTTGTCCTACATAGTCATATCGTAAATAAAATTACTAACCTCTATGTGATGTCTCAGTATATTTCCTGGAGAAGCTTTAATTTTATTTATGGTGTAATTATTGATATAATAACCACGTAATTGCATGAGAGGCGAAGCCAACTTATAATTAATAGATCCAACAAACTTATATGAGTGAAGCTGACCCTCAGGATGGGGCCTCGTCGAATGGAATAAGATACGCCCTAAAGGGCCGATGGGTTGCAACGAAATCGTACCTTTGGGAGGTTTTGTGGAGCATATTGTTACTTATAAATTAATAATTAGGGTGGGCAACCACATAATTACTTTCCTCGCCCCTTAATTAACATGAAACTTAGTCATAGATAAATTTGTTTAATCTATCAATTTAATGCGTGCTCTTTTCTTTGCTGTATCTATCTTTACATCTATCTACCTGTTCTGTTTATACACCACGATTTTGAAGACGTCTATCGAACGCCATTATCTGAACCGAATCGGGTCAAGATTATGCCTTAATTGAAAACGGCGAACCCTTTACCCCGCGGTATTATTCTTACAAACGGCGTGCAAGGAAGTACCCTGCAGCATGAAGACTCGTACCCAACTTCCATTAGCTCGATTGCCCGAGCACTTAGACGCCATCTATATATAAAATTCTTCCACAGATGGCGTCCTAACCAATTTATAATCTCTAATATCACCGTGGATTTCAGGCAATTACAAAATTACACTTGCGGCTGCGACGATGCAAAATTAACCAACTTTACCCATGAGCTGATGAATTCATCAACGAGCAAAGTCCCAACATTATGGAAACTGTCTAAAAAGACTGGAAGAAACTTAGAGGAAGACAATCCATTGGCCAATACACTAGACAAAGATCTGCTAGATAGAATTGCAGAAATGATTCACAATAAGAGCCATAATTGAAAAACCGGAAGGTAGCCTAATAAGAAGAAGAGGAACATGGTTTAGCCCAAACCCTCCAACAAATCATAGTGCAAACCCTTTAGCAAATGGTCGTCACCACTACTTTTCAAGATGTTTGTTGGATATTATATGATAAAGAAGCAAAGGTGGAAGCGTTGCAATAATGGTGGAATGAAAAGGAAATCATCGAGAAATAGATCCATTATTTAGTCTTGCATGATGTTGTGTCGGCGTCTACAAAACATTTTTAACTGCGATAGCTTTTGCACCTAAATAAATTCGGGTCTTTTGTTTTTTTGGATAAGAGTGGATGGCTCAGCGCTCTGTTGTCGGGTTGGTATCACTTGCAAAGTCGGTTTTAACACCCATCGACCGGGCGAGTATAAAAACCGAATTGATCCAACTACGTCAGTCGGTGAATTTGTACCAAATCGCGGACGGACGCCAGCAAAAGAAACAAAACTGGTCGCTGCCGCCGCGCCACCGTTGTTTCAAAACAAAGCGAACCCATCCTCCTATTGACTATCCACCCCGTAACACTTTACTACGAATTGTAGATCTCTTTTCAATTAACGCTTTTGCGTTCGTTTCATTTTACTTTAAAAATTATTTATTTCTTTAAGTACCGGTTTCGATCTATGATTATCATCAGCTTAAATCTGCAAATATAATTACATCACTCAAGGTAAAAAATTATATAATTTAAAAATATTACAAACACAATAGAAAAGTTATAACTTACGGTCAAGTAATCCAAAGCCGTATAAACAATAAAATACATTTTAAAAAACTTCTAAGTTCGCTAAGAAACGATAAGTCATTAGCGTGTCAAGATGGTTGGGACGTAAATAGACGATATCACGAGTACAGGTGTTCCAACGCAACGGAAGGTATGCAACCAACATAGCAACAAACACTGAGGTTTAAATAAATTCAAAATTTACATATTCTAATGTCTTATCAAAACTAAACATCAACGGAAAGGACCAAAACAACAAATGCAAGGGTTGCACCAGAAACATATTAAATATGCGACCCAGACTGGACGACGTACATAAAAAGAGGTTTGTGTGGGAAATTAATTTGGTCATTGAGAAGGTTAATATTGTTGTCAAGTTCATGTTTTTCAATTTGGTATTGTTCTAATAAATCTAGTTTATAGTTCTGACATTTGTGAATGAGTTTAGTATTCTTGTAATCAATATTGTGACCTGTTTCTAATTTATGTCTATAAAGAATTTCTACTTTGATCTAAAATGCGTTTGGAAATAGTTCGTCCAGTCTGGCCCACATATACAGAGGGACAATTGGAACAACTAACGGAGTATACGCCAGGGTTTTCCAAAGTGGGAGTAGGGGTTTTGAAATTGAATAGTAAGCTAAAAAATTTGATTGGGGCTTTTGAAAGCGGGACGAATATTAAAATTTGGCAAGATTTTCGACAAATCGACAAATTAAAAAAAAAACAGATGACTTCCAAAACAAACACTGTTTACCATGCGAAATATTCCAATACCGACTGTCAAAGGGACGGTTTCACAATATCATAACCAATTCATGACGAATAGGCAGCATATTGTTGGTAGCAATGGACAGCTACTAATGGAGCAATGAGTATCTAAAGGTACGTTTCCTTTGCAGGGTTGACCGCCGCCGTCGCGTCGCAGCATAGCAAACGGTTGTTATAAATTTCATTATACCAGTCCCCAGCGGCAGCCGCTGGCCGTCACCGCCCGCCGCTGCATAGGAAACGTACCTTTAGGAAGATATCCAATCTTTTATTTTAACAGTGTCGAATCGTTTAAAAGTGTCTTTTAAACTGTAGTTGTAAGCTCCAGTAGAGAGCTAGCTTACGTGCATCTAATTTGCATTAAAATCGAAAAGTTTTTCGCCCAACACACGCCGGATGTGTTGAGAGGAGTGCATTACTCCTGTCACTAGATCCGGCCTTATTATCACGACTTACTTTCCGCGTGTTTTTTTTCTATTTGGTTCGTGCTAATGGAGCTGAAATTTATGCTAATGCCTCGCGACGGAGAGATTTGTACGTAATTAAGACTTTTTATAACGACACGAGCCATGCGATCAAATCATTTGTCTGTAATTTACAACTGGAAAAAGTGTGTTATCTCACACTACGTGGCACAGTGAAAGTAACCAAATTCCTGGACGAAATATATGACTATAATAATGATATCTAAATGATGTTTCACAACGCTTATAGCAAGACATGGGCCATGTTCTAGTTCCAACGGTACAGTTGTAGCGTTGATTACCATCTAGTTTTGTACTGTTTTAAAACAGATGGACGGAGGTCCAAGGTGGAGCCGTAAAAAAAGCTGGATAGCTGGTATCAAAGAGGCAGCTTCTAGATTGTGGCACCATATCACAGAGAATATAAAAAAATGAGAAGACAAGGGGATGCCCACGTTCAACACTGGACACCAAAGGGCTGAAGAAGAACAAAAATGTTCAAATGGAGTGATATCCTGTCCATGAGAAGCTAAAGCTGATAATAATTGTTGTTCGGTATGGCACGTAGTAAATCCTTGCTAGCATCCGGGGAAACTGGAAGTTATATTAATATAACACAAACAGTGCAGACAACTGAGTATAAGTCACACCCGCTTAGGTGTAATATTACATATTTAACAGTTGCGCAACGACAACAACCCCGAAACCCGGACACTTCAGCCAGTGTGAGAGATTTCAAACGCCCATCCCAGTAATCCATTTCACGACTATTTGTATAATTGTAATGCGATAATGATTAGCGCAACCAATTTTCGGGTAATTGATTGCCAACTACCGCAATTGCAATTCTCTCTCGCCCGTCTAACTTCGTCCACAAATTCGAAGCCCCTCTTTGTTATGTCCCTCCCATGTCAACAATCTCCATATTATCGACGCGTTTCGTCCCATTTACTACTATCTACGCTGATTTGATTTTCTACCATGACATGCTTGATGTTATTAGGTTGATATCAATCGAAACCATCCATTATGAAACCGATAACAGTGCTACAATGGGGTCATTATGAAACCAAAGTGGAAACAAACTATTATGTTTCGTCCTATAAACTATTCAGAATAAAATAAATCGATGAATACTCGGAACTAAAATAAGAAAAGGCCAGAGTACCCCAGGGTAGTGTATTGGGGCTAATTACCTATCTACTATATACAAGTGACCTACTACAGCTGGAAAATGTAACAGTCGCCACGTTCGCAGATGACACGGCTCTAATGGCAGTGGGATCAATTGTTGGAGAATCTACTAGGAATCTTCAACAAGCTAGTAATATTAATAATAATATTTATTAAGCCCAACAGAACACTCCACAGTAGGACCAGATAGTGAGGTTATACATTAACAGTAAAAGTTACATAACAGAAAATGCATCAAAGTAATTCTAAATTAGTACATTAACATTCTAAACATTATGTGAGTAATGTAGGGAAAACTGTAATAAGTCACTTCAGAGTACAAATACGTCGTCAAATGCAGCATTAGCATTCCGGGCTGAGTGCACAAGTGGTGAACGGCGAATGGCATTATTCCTTGGAGTCGGTCTTCTAAATGTAACGTTGCTTCTGGAGACCAGACGAGGAATATGAAAGTCAACCGTACACAACAGCCATGGGACATCAATTTTATTAAGCACAATGCTAACAACTAGACGAGCACTAGTCGCATCCCGTCTATAGGCCAAAGATGAAAATGCATGCCTAGTCAGCAATTCAGTATAATCCGCAGCTTGAGTTGGATAGATCCCGTCAAGTCTTTCAAGTGTAAGCGAGTTGTAGATGGGATACCAAATAGCGTTGGCATACTCTAGTTTACTGACGACCAAAGCGAAGAAGAGAGACTTTATAGCATTCAAGTTGGTAACATTTTTGCATGTGCGAAAGATGAAACCAAGAACACGCATAGCTGCCGCACTCACATGCCTGACATGATCAACAAATGCGTAGCCTTCATCAAATATTACGCCAAGGTCCTTAATAGAATTCTTCTTTACAATTGGCGAAACATCAATATGGTAAAAACTGTCGACCTTATTGATTCTTTTAGTGTAAGAGACGAAGTTGTCAGCGTATGCAAGCACTGGACAATAGATTCACTTAATAATATCGTTGATAAAAAGATTAAAAAGCAATGGTCCGAGGTTTGACCCTTGGGGCACACCCGACGTTGAAGTAAAGACCCTATATCTAAATCCGTTGTAGTAGACATAATTTGTTCCGCAAAGGTATGATTCAAAGAAGCGAATAAGCGAAGGTTGCTGAGCAGGATGCTAATAATAAAATATGTCAATGAACCAAGAAAATGGAAGACCAAGCTCAACGAACAGAAATCTGTCCACATTAACTGTGCAAACAAAAGAATCGAGGACATACCTCATGTCCAGATTAACCATAGTTCCATATGCGAACTCTGCAAAGTATTTAGGTATGACTCTGGATACAAAGCTAAGGTGGAAAGAAACGAGTAGAGCCTCAAATACAGAGAACTGTACTGGCTTTTGGGAAGTACTCTCAGTTGTCAGTACAGACCAAACTACAAGTTTACAACCTAGTGTTACAACCAATTTGGTTATACAGCGTCCACCTTTGGGGTTGCTCTAAAAAGCCAATATACAAGGAATCCAGATTTTCCAAAATAAAGTACTAAGGATTATGGTTAACGCTCCTTGGTACATAGGGAACAGTGACCTGCACCGTGATCTTGGTGTGCCATAAGTCATCCAAGAGATAAAAAGATTCGCCCGTAAGCATGAATCTCGACTAAGCCACCACGTCAACGTCGAGGCCCTGCAGCTACTGGATAACCAGAATCTAGTGAGAAGACTAAAAAGAAATAAACCCTACGAACTAGTGAACCAGTGAAATGTGTAAAAAGGATAGCACAGTGAGTGAAGTGTTAGTGCTTCTTATTTTGGACAAAGTAAAAATAGGACAATAGGGAAAATCAGTGGATAGCTTATGAGAGACAAGTACCTAGTTTTAAGAATTCAGATTCAAATTGATGGTTAATCTATGAGATTAGTTTCAATACGTTAAGCATCTTCTGCTCATCAATAGAAAAAAGTTTCGTCCTAATCTTTGCTTTCACTAAAGGATTGCAGTCCTGCAGAAAAAATGGATAGCGAGTCTGAGGTACAACCGTTGTCCTTCAGTAGATCCAACGTGATGCCGACGCAGGACAAATAACGTCACTTGCCGGGCAAACGTGACCCGAGAGCACGCTGAGTTTTATATTTATATCAGCACAGCAGCGTGGAGACGACATGTTTTTGTTTTGAGCGCAATCGATTATAGACGCCATCCACCCTGCATTCATAATTCATTCAGAGTCTTTCATTATTATCTAAGAGTTTTAGTTCACCAGAAGCCCACTCTACCGATATGATGTGATAATATGATATGATGTGAAACTTATTCTGAAGAAAAAAGTATAAGATCAAGACCTGGTTACCGAACACTGGCTTTACGTGCCATCCAAAGCACGGTATTAGGTCACTTATATAAACGAAATGCCGTAATTCCTTCTGTCATATTGAATTTGACGGTTCAATCTAGAAAATCTTGCTATGCAAATTGCTGTTATCGCATGTACTCGCAGTTTATAGTATCTAGATGAAAGTCAAGCCAATATTTACCGTGTTGGTAATGCAGCCGATATCGATCTGGCGCTCAGCATGCCAGAGATAGCGCGATTATATTTTCCGCCGTAATTAAAATATAATAATTGTTTGTGTAATTGTAGTGCGTCACGCGATGGATTAATTGTTACAAATTGCCTACCGTTGTTTGCTGCTGCTGAAATCCGCCGCAATTTCTACGTTTTTAATGTCAGCAATTATTCAGTGATGTTTTGTTCCATGCATTTCTGTCGTGTACGATGCAATTTATGTGACGGTGCTGTGAGAGAATTCTGAAAAATAGTACAGCCAAATATGTATATTGTAAGATTACCTGTAATTTATTACATGAAAGGTGTCTTAGGACAAATTGTGTTTTTATACAATATAGATAAAAGTTTAGAAAAGTTTATAAACAAATTAAGCCTACCTCAAAAAATATATAAATAGGATAATTGACAATATAAACTAACCTCAATAAATGTAAAATGTCATTAATGACGTGAAGAGATCAGTCTCCCTGCTGTACCCTTGTAGCTGGCGGGAGAACTCACAGCTCAGTCTATTTCTGCTGGCCCTTTGAATGCTGGTGAAATAGCTCAGAGTCCTCTCTGCTGGCTGGCTGTTGATAATACGTCGAACTGCTTACCTCTGCTGGCCGTAGTTGGCGAGGCAGTTTTTTCAGATGTTTTTCCAGACATGTTAGTTTTTATATGTAACTAAGTATTAACGAATTCCGCCGTCACCGAATCGGGAATATTTTCCCTTCCCGTTAGCCTGTCTCCTGTACCGATTAGTTTAACGAATACCCGAACCCCGCCGCCGAAGAAATAACATGTCCGTAACCGATATTTCCTGTCTATGGTGTTTTCTATGTGTATTCAAATAATTAATGGTAAACAATACATTTATTACATTATTAAATGATCGTATTTTATTCCGACGAACCCAGGACCTACGAGCTACCTACAACAGGGTTAAATATTGATAATTAAGTCATATTTATTATGTAACGCTTCTTCACCGCACCAGAGAACGAGGTGCGTTACAAATTAAAAAACGTGAAAATTACAGGATGTTCTATTTAAAAAAAGGAAAGGTTGCCAAATTTACACAATAAAATGAACACGTAATATACAGGGTGTTTCAGCAAAAAATCACGGCTAACCTTGAAGGAGCATATCCACCAAGGACAGAGAAGCAATTTTGGTCAAATAACCTATAGTCTATTTAAAAGTTTTACGTACTAACAAAATTGTATTGAAGAAATCGTCTAAGGCCTGCCTTGGTGCACAGCCGATCGCGCATGACTGAAATACGGTTGCAAATGTACGTACGAATGTTTATCAATTGAAAGTTTACATACCGACTTAACACAGCGATTGCAATTGCACGGCCGATCAAAGTTATGTCGCATTCTAGACATACAATTGTGATCCATCCGTGTCTAGTACTACTACTAGAAAAACACACTCCATTGTGATCTCACAATCCAAAAGTTTTCTTATTGTTGAGAAACCAACAAACAGCTGATCACTATTGTACGTAACATACGTAGGAACCTGGCGAATGTAGGTAGTTCATTGTCGCTCTGAGCAAGAAAGGTCGGAGTGGAGGGAGGCCGATATGTTGCCTGCGGCGTTGATTTGTCACCAGTTGCAATACAACTGTGGCGGAGTGTTGTCGATTTTATTGCGCTGAACACGGACGGATTCCGTGCCCCTTTGTTAATTTTCTCAAGAATGCGTTAAGTTAAACTATACGTTATTTGACAAAACATGCTTATTATTGGGCATATGTTCCTTCAAGGTTAGCCGTTATTTCTGAAACAATCATATTTAAACGATAGCTTGTTTAAAACCAAACTACGTTTGAAAAACTTTTTAAAATTGTTTACAGTTGGAGAATTATTTAGGCGTTCCGGTAAGCTTCACTAACCCTGTATGTATATATTTGACATTTGTCTGTGGGTTGTATGACGAATAGTTGGACGTTGTAAGTTGGGTTGTAACTGAAATAAGTCGTTGGATAAATGTGGTGTCGGACTACAAGTCGTATGAATAACTGGAGACTAAGGGTGGATTTCTTTTTTGTCGTGGGAAGGTCAGTAACTGTCCCCCAGGCTGTCCGAAGGGTTGATGGAGCACGTGCAAAAATTGCCTTGGTGAATACCACTGTTAGTTCGGAGCTATGAAATAGCGGTAAGTGTTTTGGTGTAATCGATAATATACCGTTATATGGCATTGATGGATCGCAAAGCAGGAATACTGCAACTACCTCCTCAAAATCGCTAGCGGAGCACCGCGCGATATATCAGCGCTGCCGTACTACCCCAACGGCGAAATTTAATATCGGAAGTTTTCCGTTCATAAACAAACAGATAAATTAACAATACTTTGCACCCATTACCGCGAGTTTAAAATCGAGTCGCCCGGTGATATACGCCTCGAAAATAGTGATTGCTTTCCGAACTATCGACAAATTTCATCCACCCACCCATTCCATAATACTCACTCCAACGTCCTCCTTATATCAGCATATTCAGTAGATAACTTTCAAGGTCTGACATGTACCATCACATCGATAAATGAACCTACATCACCACGCTTAAGGACTTCAAAATTACTTCATGGAACTTATCATTGTTCTTATACCAGTTATAAGACTAGGATTACGGGATAACATGTAATATTAGAACGTCACCCATGATTGATAAAAGTACTGATCACTCGTAAATCATAAAACTAAATATCATTACTTATTGAGTAGTAACGAGTAGTACTCATTACTCATTTAGTAATACTCGTTACTACTAATGAGTATTCAATAATGTGATTCTAAGCATTTTGCTTATGATTTTTTTATTTAAGGAGCTTAAAATGCTTAAAACGTTCCAAAAATTCAAAATCAGTCATTTGGCACTATTTTTATTTGGCTTGCTTTGCTTTTTTTCCGTAATTTTTCAAATATTTTCCATTTTCCATTACTTGGAACTGTTTTTACCATTTTTTAGCGAGCAACAAAAGAGCTGACAACGTTTCTACTTATCAGAAAATGAAAAAAACTGACAGAAACGTCTCTTTTGATATTTAACTAGACAGCTATATTGTCTGTCTAACGATGCTATATATTATCGGGTAAATATACGGCTCCCACAATTTACGATGTAGTAAAACCCCGATTTAATTTATGTGACACGATATAATTTGTATCTCCACACGTTATGTGGCAAGCAATCATAGCACGGTTGTATCGCGCCGTCAAATTTTCATTATTAGAATGTCATATTTTCGTATTATTATTATTTCATGATTGGCTTGGTGAATCCAGTATCGGCTGAACACGGATTTTGTGCGCTGAAAGCTTGATTCGCCTAATCCGATTTGCGAGATGTAGATTTTTGCGGCGACCATACATATTTGATAGGCTAACGATGTAAATTTATGCATTGATTCGCATTGGCACCTGAAGTTTGTTAGCAATAATAGCCAATTGCGGCAGTATTTTGAATATTACGGTTCTCTCTGTCGATAGTCGTTGGATAATTCGTAATAATTTGCGGCCCATGAGTAGCTCCCGTGTGGCAACTAATCAAAAATGAGCAATTTCTGTCCGCAAACACTACCAGCTGTCATGGAATTATTGCCTGTGTGGCTATCGATATTTGCTCTAAGTTTCGAACTGCTGAAGTAATTTATTAGCAGATATCGTCATGTAATTACAATTGATTAACCTAACAGCATACCGATTGCATCGAGTCAATGTCCTCCAACGAAATTTAATCATGAGCGTGAGAACTTCATAGCTGTACCATACAATTTGGACGGAGTTAATCATACACAATACAAGAGTGGCACAATAAAATCAGTTGAAATTATACTTAAAATGATAAAAATAAATAGAAAATAATAAATAATAAAAGTTCAGCTGACATAATTTTATTAAGACTAATTTCCTTACCTCAAAATTTTGAATGAGCCCGAATATTGTCTGGCAAAACGACTTCCAAAGATGACGTGATCCCTTACGTCCATCTGAATTTCTTTAATTATGAATACTATTATTATTTTTAGCATGCATTACTATTATTGTTGTATTTATATCTCTACTTACTTAGTTATTACTTAATACTCTACTTAACACTGCAGTAATGAAGGAACTATGCATATAACAAACTACCAAGAGAAATGAAACGCTAAATTATTTTTGTATAGCATATATTATGAAATAAATTTCTAATAATAAGTTTTCATCTCAGCCTGTATTTTTCGCCTCCTGAAAAAATATATATTCATTAATGGTAACCTGTCAAGAAAAATTATAAATGAAGGCTGTCATCGAAAAATAAAGGTTGTATGATGGTTGTGGTTAGGTTAAAATTGTTTAACTCACAAACTTATTATTTAACATTCCAACAATACCACTACTGAACTTATGTATACAATTATGTGCAAAAATATAGTAAAATGATCTTCAGAAAGAGTTGGTGAATATGTTTTGTCTCCATATGCTAGCTCTAGTTTAGTGCTTGTTTTCATCAACGTATAATGAAGGCAAAACCAGGAAAAAACTCAACTGGCGCTCAAAACCGGCAATACTTCTTAATTCCTTCAAAAGTCATAACTGAAAGACCACAACTTACAACAAAATAAGTTCAGTTTTTGGTAGAAACGATTGTCAAAGCTTGAAAACAAAAAAGCAAAACCCTGAAAGAAGAACATTGTTTATCAACTGCGCCTGTAAGTAACTGACGGGCATTACGCGTATAAAATTAATTGCACAGAAAACGGAGATGAGATAGCGGACAGGCGCGAGACAGCATCTCTAACCACGCGGAAAATTAAATAAACAACCCCTGGACCGATGCCAGACGCAAAATACGCACGCTACTTTTGCTAGCCTCGACCACGCAGGTATACATACATTATTTGCGGACACATCACCCGAAATAACTTAAACTTCTTGTATTAAGAGTTAAATAAATAAAAGCACAAAGAGTTATCAAAATAATAACACGAAGTAACTAGAACGTGATTAGACTAAATGAAAAAAATCCGCTGGGCATTGCAAACAAGGTATAGGGACAGGCTAGGAGTGGAAGAGACTTGGGGAGGCCTTTTTCCAATCAGTAATAGGCCTTTAGATGAATCTTAAACTTCATTTCAGAGACCAACCATTGACTGACTGCATTAGGGAGGCTTCAGAGTCTGCAGTGGGCAGGACATATGGCTAGAATGGAGGAAGACAGAATTACCAAGAGAATGGTCAACAGGAGAATTCAGGGAATCAAACTCACGGGAAGACCGAGGATAAGGTGGGAAGAGTCGTTCCTGGAGATACTAGCTAGCGAATGGAGGTCAGAAACTACAGGATAGATAGATGCCAGAGACATCTGCTTTTACATGTATAGATTCAAATATAATTTATTGGACACAATTGTCATTTTCCAGAATTATTTTATAAAATTAGTTGTTTCTGGAATGAACTCGTTGCCAACCAAGAAAATTAGGTATAGGTACAGGCTAGGAGTGGAAGACGCTTGGGAAGGCCTTTCTCCAATCAATCGGTCTGTAGAAGAATCTTAAGCTTCAGTTCAAAGACAAACCATTGACTGATTATAGTAGTGAGGCTACAGTACGGAGGCTACAAGGGCGGGACATGCAGGTAGAATGGAGGAAGAAGGAATGCCCAAGAGAATGGTCAACAGGAGAATTCAGGGAGTGAGACTAAGTGGAAAACCAACTGAGACGTTAGTGAAGATGCTAGCGACCTAATGGAGGCTAGAAACTGAAATAGAGATGCCAAGGCGGTTTGTAGACGGAGAAAGACGTTGGCCATGTTGAATTTAGGCTGTAAACCTATAGAAGAGAAAACAGAACCGCCTTTAGAATCTTAATCCCAAGAGAATGTCAACAGGATAACGCAGAGAGTATACTGAGCAAAAGACCTACTGGAGGTGGCCAGGAACAAAAAAGAAACAAGGTATAGGGACAGGCTAGGAGTGGGAGAGACTTGTGAAGGCCTTTATCCAATCAACAATAGGTCTTTACAAAAATCTTAGGCTTCAGTTTAAACACCAACCATTGACTGACTACAGTAGGGAGGCTTCAGAGGCTGCAACGGTGGGACACATGCCTAGAATGGAGGAAGATAGAATTTCCAAGAGAATGGTCAACAGGAAACTCCAGCGAGTGAGACTCGGTGGAAAACCAAATGAGACGTTAGTGGTGATGCTAGCGACCTAATGGAGGCCAGAAACTGAAAGACAGATGCCAAAGAGGTTTGAAGACGGAGATGGACGTTGGCCTTGCTGAATTTATGCTGTAATGCGATAGCAGAGAAAACAGAAGCTAGTAATAGGGCTTTAGAATCTTAAGAGCTTCAGTTCAAAGACAAACCATATTAGGGAGGCTTTAAAGGCTGCAATGGGCAGGACACGTAGCTAGAATGGAGGAAGACAGGGTCCCAAGAGAATGACAACAGGATAATGCAGGGAGTAGACTGAGCAAATGACCTACTGGAGGTGGTCAGGAACTACAAAAAACAAGGTATAGGGACGGGCTAGGAGTGGAAGAGCCTTGTGGAGGCCTTTCTCCAATCAATAATAGTTCTCTAGAAGAATTGTAAGCTTCAGTTCGAAGACCAACCATTGACTGACTACAGTAGGGAGGCTTCAGAGGCTGCAAGGGCGGGGCATGTGGCTAGAATGGACGAAGACGGAATTCCCAAGAGAATAGTCAACAGGAGAATTCAGGGAGTGAGACTCAGTGGAAGACCAAATGAGACGTTAGTGGAGATGCTAGCGACTTAATGGAGGCCAGCAACTGAAAGAGAGATGCCAAAGAGGAATTTTAAGAGCTTCAGTTCAAAGACTTAGGGAGGCTTTAGCCGCTACAATGGCTGGACATGTAGCTAGTATGGAGGAAGACAAGATACCAAGAGAATGTCAACAGGATAATGCTGGGAGTAGACTGAGCAAAAGACCTACTGGAGGTGGTCAGAAACTGGAAAAGAGATGCGAGAGAGGTTTTGAGGCGGAGAGATAATACACCTTAGCGGCTTGGAGGTTATAAGCTAGCAGACTTCTCCAGATGTCATTGCGACCGTAGCAATCTAGCGACCTACTCACTAGACCACTTCATCTGTATAAAGCTGGACTACCACTACCTATATAAAGACACGATCATAATATTAACGTACCAAAATGTTGGTGGTGGTTTGTAAAGTAAACAGTGGCCTAGTTGAAATCTTGGTTGACAGATTAATTACAGGTTGTTGCTAGAGAAATAAGTAATTAAGCGTTGGCAAATTTGATAAGATTGAAGCTGTCCGGCGATCAACATGATAATGGGTAGGTGGCGTGGAAAGGCGTTGTTTGAAGCAGTTATTTAACGAGGGAGTATGCAAAACAGTGGAAGTCGACGTCAACGGCATTTGAGGGGGCGGGGGAGCCGGTTTGGTAAACCGCGAAATTGTTTCAAACTTGGGGACAGTTGAATGCTACACCTGCGTGACAGCTAGACGTAGCACGTTTCTGCTGCATTCTGTCGACGGATGTGGGGACCTTCTTTATCTTGGGGCGGCAGGCTCCCAGCCGCCTTCGTGTGTATACCATATTAGCCTCGACGGAGTGCCATTCTTACAACGTCCGCAGTCGTTTATAATAAAGCTCCCCGACGATGCTTTATGCAAAATCGCGGACTTTACGATCGCACATCCTCGTTATAAATCTTTCTAATGACCGAAACAAAGCGGACGCCAATCGCGAACACCTCACGTACAAAAATTACGACCCCAAGGAACGTTGCTCAGCTTGTTTCACAACGAGCATTCGTATCGCACAGGAATTTACATCAGGAAGGGATATTTTTGAACTAAATCTTTATTTTTGTACTACAGGCTGTGTAACCAAATCCAAAAGAAATGAAATTGTAGACTACACTACTTTCGTCTTTTTCTAAGCTTATTTTTAGTGACTAGAAAAAGTTTTAAACTAAGAAGAGGGTACTCTAGACACACTTCTTTATCTATTTCAGGATACCCAACCGGGTGCAATCAAAAGGATTTAAGGTTATGTTGTTTGTTTACCTTATGCCGGTTTATTTCGGCAATATTTTACTGTAAACATGTCAGTGGGAATTAATTGACACAAATTAAATCAATTGTACAAAGCGTAGCCCGTCACTGTGCGGTTAAACGTATACGTTGCTGCGGTAAGTCACAACAAAACAAAATGTTTCACGTTGGCACTGTTGGCAGACCTTAGAAATATAATAGTACGGCGTTTCCAACTATACTATTATTTAGAACTTTTTTCTAGTTACTAAAAACAAGTTTAGAAAAAGACGGAAGTAGTGTAGTGTAAAATAGCATTAATTTCATACCGAAAAGTAGAAACTAGTTCGTTTTTTGACCTTCTATCACACCATCAAGTTTTCACTGAATATTTATGGTCCTTTGTTCATAAACTGTGAAGCTATCACCCCTTAAACGACACGAGACACCCTGTATGTGTACGTGTGATGGCCCATAAAAGCCAAATTAGAATTCGTAAATGAATATGATGATACGCAATTCATGATATGAGTCGCTTGAGTGGTTAACACTGCCCGTAAATATGTAGTCCGTGTGTTGTGCGGTAGAT
Organism: Aphodius sticticus; assembly: GCA_963966075.1. Lineage (NCBI taxonomy): Eukaryota > Metazoa > Arthropoda > Insecta > Coleoptera > Scarabaeidae > Aphodius > Aphodius sticticus. The sequence continues at coordinate 11,658,291 of OZ014515.1, read as the reverse complement.
TATGGCTTAGGCGACGTTTATTAAACTTTACAATAAGCAATATTCCAAATGGCGAAAACGGAGCTTGCTGGCTCATGAAATCGGAGATGAGGGGATATTTTTGACGGCAAACTTGGGTAGTAAGCTCATCCTCGCTGCTGCAAAGGTTGTGGGAAGCAAGCGCGAGGGGTAGGCTTTAATAACAATAACAGGAGTAATATACAACAATATAACAATGGCGTACTAGGGAATTCGCTTGGAAGGGCTTCGGCCCTTTGAGCCGTCAGTTTACTGCAAACTAAGTCCTATATTATTCTAGTGTAGGTCAATATTTAATATTCCCAGTGATCAGTAAACAGGAGAAGTTTTGAAGCTTGATGGACTCCTAATTTATCTTTTAAAGCCAAATAAGTCTAGTTTGAACTCTGTTTTAGGACTGTACACGTGATAACGATACGTATGTATTGTTGAACAAACAGTTTTAGCTAGTGTCAACAAAGTTGTTTGATAAGGACATATGCATTTGCATGTATAATTTCAAATATAGTTTATTGGACACAATTTTCATTTTCCGGGATTATTTTATAAAATTAGTTGTTTCTGGAATGAGACCTAGTAGTTTGCCGATCCCATACTCGAAACAACTTTCTACATCAACACGCTGACAGTAAAAATGTGGTGTTGTATAATTTCGTCGCATACGCAGTTTTCCAAAGTTCTAAAGGAAAAGCAGAGAGCCACACAAAATTTAAACAAAAAATATTGTCATATTTAGGAAAACTTTATAATACTTTATAAACCTACTTTCAGAAGTAGGACGTTACTCAAATACGCTTATTATTAGGGACACGAAAATATGTTCTACATTTTGTACATTATCAGGAAACAAGATATACATTGTTTATAAAAAGTGGAAGAAAAATATCATCAATTTAGAACCATACATAACTGGTTATAGTAACTGTAAAAAAATTCAACCTGTTAAAATGTTTATCAAATCAATATTTAAAGCACAACGCGGGCAAAGTAAACACGAGTTTCAAAAATTGGCCACAGCTAGGCGCCAAAATTAATTATTTGCGCGTTATAAATTAATGACAACTGGTAAAAAGTCAATTAGTCCGGTAAAAGTGCACCCGGCGTAATATTGCGACTTGCTTAATCGAATTAAATTGTTGAATAATTAATTTGCTCGAGATTAATTAGAGAAAAGTTTGCGCCTTTGGCGACGAAGCTAAATACAGCGAGTAACTAAAATAAATGTTCAAAAAGTACATTATTAATATTCTTAGTGCTGACGTTTCGCGAACCATGTCGCTCGCTTCTTCAGAGCTAGCTGAATACTGTGAATACTGAATACAGTATTCAGTTAGCTCTGAAGAAGCGAGCAACATGGTTTGCGAATCGTCAGCATTAACAAATGTTGACACACGGCATAACCCGGAGGCAGTTTATTTTCTAAATGATTCTGGCCGTGAAAGCCTAAGTACTTAATTAATATTGTTAGTTATAGCCTCACATTTAGACGTTACCAACATTGGATACAGCACAGTGGAAAAAGTCATATGAGGTATCATAGGGTAGCGTTTTTAAGACGAAACTCCGTCCAGTGACTGAGGTCTGGGATTCTAACGATTAGAAAACAAGCCTCAAAGTAAGGAAAACGTTAGTGGGGTATCAGAAAGAATCTGTAGGCTACTGAAGAAATCTGGGCTCATGGAAGCTAAGGTACTGGATCGTTTGCCCAACCCAAAAGATATCACACCAGTCCTGAAGAACGGATAGACAAGAATACGTGCGAGTGTGGAATGTGCTATGTGGGACAGCCAGGACGAAGCATCGCATTTCGAATCAAAGAACACAGTAGAGACACCCGGGCGAGATTAAACAGTCCGCTATTGCTGAACATTGCCGTGAGTCGGGGCACAGAATGGACTTCGATGACGCGAAGATGTTGGCAAGGGCGAGGGCAATTATCAGCGAAGGCGTATTGGAAAAGCCATCGAAATTTATAAACATGCCAACAACATCAGTCGTGAGGACGGCACTGACATCAGTAGGATCTGGAAATCGAACTTCAGGCGGCAAAATACACGGTAGCTACAGTCGTTTGCAGTGAGGTGTAAATATAGGTATATAAGGTGGAGTTCTTTGGTGGGTCATTGGTTTTAGGTAGCTCTGAAGAAGCTAGCAAGATGGTTCGCGAAACGTCAGCAATTACGAATTTAGACGGACGGCATAAGCCGGAAGCAATTTATTTTATAAATAATTCTGGCCGTGAAAGTCTACGTACTTATTTATCTTTCATGTGGTTTTAATTGGAATCAGTTTGAAAAAGATTTGGTATTCTTAGGTAACTTTTGGACGATTGCGGCATTCCAATAAATTTAGCATTCAGCTTAACTTATTTGCTTACTTTCGCTATTGTGCTTGGAGGAAATGGTACGTGGCACCACAGCGAGCCCGAGAAAGGAAAACCGACTAAAAATTGTAAAAACAGCGGCAAGGATAAGGCAAGCGGATATAGTGCGCCTCAGTTCGCAAGCTCGCTTTGAATATCAATTCCTCTGTATTCCGCTGGTGGAGAATGGCAAATCGAAAATTTCTGTTTGTAGAAATTCCCAGCACCAACCAGCCAGAGCGCGCATAACACTCCTCTATTCCTGAATTCGTTGGGTGGTAATTTTTGAACGTGGAAAATTTCAACATTCACCCAGTTTTGTCCCTTATAGCATTATACACTTCAATCGGCGGATGGAAAAACGTGCGGCATAAACAGAGAATTCCAGGATGCAAATAAGACGAAGCCAAATAAGCGTTGGCAAAGTGCTGATGAAATTTTTAAGAGCTAACATTTTCTTTAGAATAGTTGTAGAAGCTACGACTTGGAAAAAACTTAATAGAACCATAACCATGAATCTCCAACATTTTTTAAGAGCGATAGACTTAAGGCTGGGCACAAAAGCGTTAATCCGTTAATCGTTATTTAACGAAGATAAATTTTGTGACGTACTACTTTGTGCGACGCGGCGACCTTATATAAGCATGAGCAGGCATACTTTTGTTTGTAGCTTCCTAATTGCTTCTCTATTCCCAGTGGCTACTTTGTTAATTATATGTAGTTACTTTTTAATAAATACATAATTCCAACCACCTTAGTTGATCTTTTCAAAGTCTTTTATAAATCTTGCATCTCGCAAAGTACATATTTTAGTTATCACTGTACCTAGTTTGAAAAATTTCAACTTATGCAACCGAAAGGTCTGCAGTTATTTGGTTTGCATACTCACCGGCAGAGCGGCACTCAAGATAACCTACAATTGTTTTAATAATAAGTTAACGATTAACCGTTAACGTTAACTTACATTGTTACATTTGTAACAAATTAACGGACTATCGGTTAATGAAGTTACCTTTTTCGGCAACAGATTGACGATTAACGAAGTTAACTTTCTGGTTATCGTTGCCCAAATTTGGCGATAGAGTATCATCATTTTATAAATAAAAAAGAAGTTAAACAGTTATATATTCAATTTCAAGTGTAAAACCCCCAAAATTGGTAGGCATATCTTTAAGTGATCCACAGATACATGGTGAGCCATTTGAAATAATTTGATCAAATATCATCGCTAACTCTCTTCAATGAAGTTAAATAAAATTTTATCAAACTTACCAAGGTGTTGTGTTCAAATGAGTAGCTAAGGCGTACCCAGGGGCTGATTTTACACCTGTTATTATCTACATTTTTGAAGAAGTTCGCGCTTCAGTAAGTCTCACCTGAAACAAAAGAAAAAAATATTTAGTCTACATAAAATTAGTAACTTTTATTACATTATGTCTTGTAAATGAAAAATAGGAAGGCAACAAACATCACTGAGGTTGTTAGAGCCATATCAGTTTTTAACACTTTAATAACTTTATAACCTCAAAAAATATTGCATAACAATTCTATGGAATTGATTGACATAACACAGTCTTTGTTTTGTCTTAATTATAATTGTTTCGATGAAACGTGTCCAATTGTTCAAAAATAGTGAATATAACGAATATAATGCAGAAACAATTACGATGCCTGGAACAAATTGAGCGTCCGTAGTTTATTGTTGGTAATGACAAAAGAGCTGGATTAGAGTGTCGGCGAGACTGTGGAGGCAAATCGGCGACAATTTCCCGACGGGGTTCCGGAAAAAGCGCTTCGGCGACATAAAAATGATACAATACGGTTAACAAAAGTGTGACATAATGATGGCCAAATGAATGGGGGGATTTCGACGCGCCGCGCGGGGATTCAACGGTACCCTGTATGTGTCACGGGCCATCCATTTCCGGCAGATGGCGTAATATCCGGCGGTTCATTAAGGGTGCGCGCCATTTTCTTACAAAGGACCGCCTTTCTCCGCTTTGTTTACCGACGACTCTAAATTCAATAACCAATACAAACAACCGAAAAAATTGTTCAACAAATTACTCATCGCTTAAAACTGAACGAACCATGATTTTGACGTAACGCGTAGAATGTTAAGTAGATAGGCAACCGAATATAGATCAGAGTAAATGCGTTGCCTACAACGAACAAGCCGACATCCTAGCCAGAGAAGGCTCTAAGACTCCCTTCTACGGACCTGAACCTTGTTGCGGTATCACAAAGACCCACTTGAGCTTACTGGGAAACGTCACCTGGCATGAGGCTAAGCTAAGGCTAAAATAACCTTCTCCGCCTCCAAGGCCAGACAGTATCTCCAGTTACAAAAAACAGACCTTCGACTGACTACAGGCCTCCTTACAGGACATTGTCCACTGAGATATCATCTCACAAAGATTGGAAGGGCAAACAACGCAGACTGTAGATTCTGCGGGGGCTCCCCCGAGACAGCGGTACACCTATTGTGCGAATGTGAGCCGCCATCATTGAACCAGCCGAGCTGACACTCCTCGAACAATAACTGATTTCGTGAAAAGGCTCAATATCGAAGGACTGTATGAGGGAAATACAAAAGATCTTTGAGGTCAAAGTATATCGAAAAGCACAGATGCCAAACGACCCAACTCTACTATACCATACCATACCAAATCCGTTGCCTATGCCGAGATGGATGTTTTCGGACTTAAATTAAAAGCTGTTAATAACTGCAGTAGTTTTTGTCGAAATTCAGTGTTTAACGAGGTTGATGTAAAGCTGGAGATGTATTTTCAAGGAGAACATGAGGGGAAAATCGGGGGTGGATAATGAGTGTGTCCAGGGGAGTACCTTTTCTTTTGTGTTAAGACTCCAGGGGTATAATTGAAGAAGTTTAAAACAGTTTGGGATGGACCCTGTTTTGAGACCCCCGTTCTGGGCGTGACGTTTCAACTTTATCTATTACAGAGAATCGAGACTTCCCCGGCCGGCATCATAACCCGAAGTTAATGGGTTGTAAGACAACGAGCATCCCGCAAACGATAGTTTAACACCCCAGTTTTATTTAAATTACAACCAGCTTACGAGTTCGTAAACTACCGTCACTCGTAAAAGTCAATAGTGTAAAGTGAAGAAATGAAAAATTGGTACTTGCTTATGAGAAATCCGGAGAGAAAGGCGCAAACATCGATCGCCTAGCTTGCGACCTAACCCATTTAGATATTTTTTCGCGGTAGCTTAATGTAAATTTGCAGTTCGGGATCATGGCTTTTTCCTCCCTCTCCTTCTCCCTCTTCCCTGATCCTCGTATCTTCAGATACCCCCACCCACTACACAAACATTAATCATTGTTATTGTAAGCTCCCATAGTCTTTTGCTTTATGTGATAAGAAATTCGCAAATTCCTCTTTAAATATTCGCCTCTCAAATGGTGTACGTTTGCTTTTAGCAGGGTTACCAAGATGCTCTGTTGATATGAAAAGTTTACGTTATATAGAGGAATCCGGGTGCAATATAAGGGAAAAACAAATTTTGTGGTCACCCAGGCATATTGACAGTGGTATATCGACAAATACTGAGATGATGAAGCACATGTTTAGGTTAGACACCACCAGAATCAAGATGAAGATCTTGGAAGGTGGCTTCAACACTCGGAAAGAGAAAACACGAAAGGAAGAAAGACAAAAGGAAGAAATCAGATATAGAAATCAGTGATAGAGCCAGTGCTTTGATAATTAAGTGCTGTAATTCAAGTTACCGTACATAGAAGACGGGTCTAATAAGCAAACAAAGGGTGGGTGCTCGTATAGGATAAAATGTGAAGGGGTGGCAAGTGGTAAGGGTTGATCACCTGATCGGTGTCGGTGTAAATTTGGGAGACAACTACACAGCGCGACCTGTCGGATAATATTGCAATATTGCTAAGTCAACAGCTATTTGACATTGCCTGAGGCGGTCTCACCGGTACACCCGATAACAGCCAACCGGTAGCAATCGATGGACAGGGCAGACCGAAGCCCTGGCTTTGTCCCAATTAATCTTCGATAAAACGCAAATGTGCCAAATAGTTTAGCCGCAAGCCCTTGTAGTAACTACCTGGTGGCGAATACCCGACATTACTCAAAAAGATCACCCATATTAATCATTTAATTAATAGTAAAGCTGCAATAAGTATTCCTGAACTGTGCTACATCATCTTCTTAATCATAAATGAACATTAATAACGATACTTAACAGCCAACGGTGGTATTTAGAATGATAGCCCGACGCGAATCAGAAAGTTACTGTTTTTTGTTGTTGTGGTTGTTAAAGACGTGTGCAGCAAATTCCTGGGAGTCTATCCTCGTCATCTTTTTGAAGCGAATGCGAGACTTCTCGAATGGTTAGGTGGACGGAGTGGGGATATTAGCGGTTTCCCTCTGGAACGTATCTATGAGCAAATTTACTTGTCGCTCAGTACAATAACGCACGCGCCACGCCCATACAAACGTATCTATGAGCAAGTTTACTTGTCGCTAAGAACAATAACGCACGTACGCCCATACGCTCCAAACACAAGGCAACCGCCGATATCCCCACTCTTACCTAACCATTCGAGAAGTCTCGCATTCGCTTCAAAAAGATGACGAGAGTAGACTCCCAGGATTCATGATGTCACCTAGCATAGTAAACTTCAGTTAAACAGACAATTTAAACTGTTTATCAAAGCTGATTACGCATCATCAGTTGATAACTGGTGTAAGTTTGAGGAGAGACATAGTCATGACAGGTAGTGGCTCTGACGCAAATAACACATCACATGAAGGAGCTCCTACACGCAGTGCCAACGTCTCGCCAACGTTGGTGATGTGACATGCTGCGCGTAGTGCGCGCATTCACTTCGCCAACATGTTGGTATTGAGCGCAAGGTATTTCTGTGTATCGTAGAAGGCTCGTAGCGTCCGGTAGAGAATTAAAACTGAACAGTGAAGGCGATATCATTGCTGTTGCCGCAGCTCCCATTATTTTAAGCAGTGCATTGTTGCTTAGAATTAAAAAAAGGGAACCTGGAAAGAGGACACTGTTTAATAAGGTTGTTAAATTATTAAACATGTTTTTCAGTCATTATTTATACAGTACGTTCGAAAATATTAAATACATTAAGGAATACAAATATACAGCAATACAGGAAACTAAATTATTTAGTTTTTATATTTACCACATGACATTAAAAAGAAATTCCCTTTTTATTTTCTTTATGTTTCAAGCAACAAATGCGGAATAAGATGGGATAAGATCTGATACACTGAGTGGTCTATATTTGTATGCAGGGCTCTGTTAATTTGTGTCGTTTCTTTATATAAATATTTAACACTCTGTGTATGTATATTATGTAGGTATATTTATTATCAACCCAATATTTTTAGTAACAGATATACTTTTTGATATTTTTCTGATAATCAAAATAAAGACAAGCATCCAGTATAGTTTTTAAACTTTGTTGAATACATTAAATACATCAGATTATTTAAATTTGCCGCTTAAAACTAATCTATAAATTGTTAATTAATAAATAGTTAATTGTTGTTAATTATATAAATGCAACTTTGTTTGATTGTAGTCAAGATTGTCGGGAAAAGGGTTGACCGCAGTCCTTGGACCCCTATACCGTATGACTCCCCATCGTGTGTAGATTCATATCCCGCTTCCCTCCAACCCCCTCCCTCACCTCTCCCACCCCACCCTAGCGAATAAGGTTGACCGGAATCCCAGAACCTAAATACCGTATGCCCCCCATTGTGTGCGAATTCATTTTTAAAATTTTAATGATGATGTCATTTCTGAAAAACCTTTTTCTGGAAAAGTCATACTAACCTCAAGACCATCCCATAAATTGGCATTTTCTGTCTATTAACACAACGTTTATTCCTTCGGCGTCATAAACACAAAAAAATAAACAAACGTACCTATGCCGTGGGTCACCCGTTATAACGACTTCAATATTGTCTCCAGAACAGTATTTTATTGCTTGTTAATCTATTATAACTGTAAGGTTAATATAATGCTTATAAGAACTATAATTATTGTGAATAAATTTACAAAATTTAAAAAAAGTTTTCATGTGTTTACATTTGGGCAATCAGGCATTTGGGCAAATAATAAATCATCATTGTCCTTAAAGTACGTACAAACATAAATAATGCAGTATATATGATAAAACATAGATAGGTAACTAAACTTTTCATGGGTAGTACGTACAATGCTAAAACAGAATGAAATAAAGCGGACAAGGTCGACATATTGGCGATGTGCATTGGCACAATTGGGTCTCGCTACGCGAAGCACTCCGATGGCCAATGATGGCCCCCGTTGGCACTGCGTGTGGGAGCACCTTAAGACAATTGTAGAAGTAGTTGTAACACCAATGATGCAATTGATGTGCATTTTACAGAATTTAGGTCGAGAAGCGTCAAATGCAAGATTGTATGCTTGATATCTGTATTTGTAAACAAAACATCCTGTCCATGGCAGAATCCGGGCATCATGATCACTGCCATTCGTCCTGCCATTCATCCCGCGTGGCGTTGACGATTTTCCAGTTGAAATGAGTAAAAATAGACATGTGTTCGTCCAAATGAACATTTTCGGTTATACCAGATGTCGTGTGATTGTTCTCCTTGCTCTTCGACGCGTTTTCTTTTGCAAGATGTATATTTATTTGTAGTAAAGTCAAGTAGCTGTCACATCTAATTATACATACTGCTATGAGTGGACAGAGCCGTAGTGACTTATAAGAGGTCACGTAGAGCGTTGAAGAATCATGCCCTACTTTTCCTTTTTCCGTGTTTTTGAGCTAATGGACGGTCGGCGGCGACTGGCAATGCCGGCCCGTTTTGAGGAATTAGTATTTACTGAGCGTTAAGGGTGGCCGAAGAAGAAGAAGTAAAAACGGTTACGGGGATGAAATAAAAATGAAATAATTACCCCCCGGAGGACAAAATAAGTGACAAAAATTAATCGGGGCCTCAGACCCTGGCAAAGGAAACGCGTAAATATTATAAACCGGCGGCGGGTCGGATATTTTTCGTTTTACGCCCATCCGGGCCTCGATTGAAATAAAACCCGCCCCGGGCCGGCGCGCCGGACTTTATAGCCGCGTAAAAACTAAGCCGGGACCGTACACGGATGATGTAAATTTTGAAATTATGGACTTTTAATAGCATAAACTTGTATTCATTGTGTAACGTTTACGTGCATTTTAAGACTCGAATAAAATACTTTTATATATTTTATGCAAGTCCGCATTGCAACCCATTGTAGTTTTAATATCCCTACTCGGCACTGAAGAGTTTATTTTTTGGAAATAATGTCGAGCAAGCCGGAAACAATATGGCGTATCCGGTACTTAGTCTCGGTGTAATTTTGTTACATCAAATATTTTTTAATTTGTTTCGGATTTTGTCTATCTTTCTCTGTTTCTCATAAGAATGCTTGTTATGTAATGATTTTTTATTTATTAAACATTTTGTTTTGCTTATCATGAACCGAAATCTAGGCAAACCACCGAATGAGGCCAAATCATATCGCCCCATATCATTGTCATCAATGATATCAAAGTACTTTGCAAAGCTGCTTCCAAAGAGAATGGAAAAAAAGGATTTCACTATAAATCAAGTTCTTAGAACAACGTACATGATAGATAAAGTATTAGAAGAAAGGCTTATTGTTCAACAATCTTTCTTGATATCACAACCACTCTGAAGTTGGCAACACTCTGAACTTAGCCGCCTTTGGCTGGACTCTGTTTCAAGGTCAGCCCAACAAACCCTATTCCTACTGACAAGGTTTTGCACGAATGATTGATACACCAACTACAGAGTATGCTACCCTTACAATACTGAACAATAATACTTATTTTGTAAATCGTGCTTTACAATGCGTAGATTAACGATTGTACCATTAAAGTGTAAGATAATTTTAAGGTCTTATTCAATGAGTTCGAAATAGCGCAGTGTCTTTTACGAGGGGCGGCCCATTAGGTCCCCGCAATTATAAACACGGTGTATATTTAAAGCGAACAACAATTCGCGCCCCGCAGCCTGGATGAAAGGGTTTACGCAGTATTACATTAATTACGGAAGTTCGGGCGAACTTTAACAGTCCGCAGTACGACGCATTTGGTCCATTTCACTTACGAAATGTACACTGCAAAAATAATAACGCGAAAGCGACCTTTTCCGAATGCGACCGCCCAAATAGGGGCATAAAAATTAACGCTCCTGGCTGCGGTTACATGCTAGCCATAAAGCGACGTTTCCAGTCATGTCACAGAACTTTGTCGCAGAAGCTCATAGCCAAAAAATGCTGACACGACACAATGATGGCTCGTGTAAAGTGTAAACGACACCATTTTATTATGCATTATGACTAAGGGCACGGACACACATCGAGCGTATAGCGCAGCGGAAAGCGTTTCATATATCTTCGAACATACAGAAAACGCATTCCGCTCCGGTATACGCTCGATGTGTGTCCGGGCCCTAAGGTGAACCAGAATTTGATAGAGGCAAAGCGGGACAACATAAGCGGAGGGGGGGGGGTAGTAATTAAAGACAATTACATGTGTTAGACCACCGGTGTTAGTCCACCGGATTGGGCCGATAAATATCAGCCCGATCTGAGTCGTACGATAAATATCGGGGACATGAATGTCTATTGAAACCGTCACACTGACACGATTTGTTCACGCCCGATAAGTATCGTGTCAATGGACAGGTTCCAATAAAAATACATGTGCACGATATTTATCGTACGACTCAGATCGGGCCGATATTTGTCGGCCCAATCCGGTGGACACCCGGGCTTAAAATAAAAGTCTAAAATCGACGCATTCCAGGTTTTTAAAAATCTACTATATTTGTATTATCAATATGATTTTGAGTTGGGTAGGGTACCTAGGTATAATTTGACGCTTTTATGATTAGAAAATTATATAACTTTAGGCCTGTTACCGTAAACCTAATATTTTTTCAGTAGACTCAACTAAAGAAGCGAATGATAATTAATCCAGGTGAGGATAATTTTTGGAGAAAGCACCTCCGCCTGGATTTGAACCAGGTGCTTTTTCCAAAAATTATCCTTACCTGGATTAATTATCATTCGCTTCTTTAGTTGAGTCTTCATTACTGACCAGTTTACGTAATAACCATTTTCCCTTGAATTTATTCTTCTGTATGAGCTGTTAGCAATAACATTTAGCGATTCCTAGTTACCAAACTTCCATCTATCCCCAATAGGTGTCACGACGAGGTTGTTTAATTCGAAACTCGGATTGCAAATTCTGAATTGACAAATAAAACCTATAAATTTCCACTATCTCTGTAGCTCAAATGGAAGAGCTGTCAACAGGAAATTGGAGGGTTCCTGGTTCAAATCCAGGCGGAGGTGCTTTTTCCAAAAATTATCTTCACCTGGATTAATTGTCATTCGCTTCTTTAGTTGAATATAGACAATGTATAGCGTATATATATATATATATATATATACAAAAATTGTGATATCTTCCTGAAAAGCGGGACATTTTTAAAACACCGCGGGACGCGGGACAAGTTGTAAAAAAGCGGGACTGTAAGCGGGACGTCTGGTTATTTTAATTATGACGCATTTTATTACTTAGTTTGGTTCACTAAATTAACACTGAATATGTATTGAAGTCTTTTGCAATATTGCGACATTAATTATTACAAATTTTGTGATTCCTATACATAGCGAATAAGCGAGAAATTGAATTTCTTGAATATTATATTATGTAAACCAGCGTGTGCATTTGGCGTGCGAGCAACTGCTGAAAACTGAAACTATTCCGTTCGATTTTATTCATGAATTGTGTATGTTGGAACAAAGCAGACGTCCCAATTGTATCGGTTATATTATCTACAGTATCTTCACTATCTAGGTTTATGTCGAAAACGTGTCCCATGTTTCGGGTGATTTTCTAATTTTGTGGCATTTTGTGTGTGCGGAAGTTTGGTCGATACTCGCGAACAACAAAAAAAAATATAGGGGATGCATGTGTCGTGCCACAACCAATCATAATTCTTATTACATCAAAATTCCATCACATTGCCACACGTTGAACGTTTGTAACAATCGTGCGCGAATACACAATAGATGGAATCAAATATTGTGATTCAATTTTAATTAAAACCGTTCGGCGGTTTGGCTTTGCGGTCGCACACTTTTTCGCGCCATGGCAAAAAATCCATTACACGATCACGGAATATCATTAAAAGTTGTCGAATGAAAACGCTCGCCCATAACGTCGGTGGTTTGGAATTAACGGAGTATTATTGACTCTATTCCGGGGTCCCGATTCCATACAGATTGTATTTTTGGCCTCCTTTTTGCCACCAATCGATAGGAGAAAAATAAACAACCCCAACCCCCACCCACTCAGAGGGGCAGAGTTTACGTGCCTTCTGCGCCCAAAATTATTCCGAAATTAAACTTTGCCGTATATATTCAAACTTAGCGAAACAATTGCTACCGCTAACTTAAATGCACTTGGCGCGCTCATGTTTAATTTTAAATTTTCAGAAATTACTGCTGAATTATATACTGCGCTGAATTTTACCATTGAAATAGCTAATGACTGGTTTCTTTTTATGCAAATAAATAGCTTTAGCGTGTCATCACACAGTTGCAAAAACATTTTTATCGCTTTTATTACCCAGAACCGAACGATAATTATATTATTGATAAAAGTAACACTTATCAATTAATTTTAGGATTTTCTGACAGTTTAACTATAGTTAAAATTATTAGGAAATATATTTGAAAAATAAAGAACGTAATATACATTTTACAAGCTATAGTGTATGTTGTATATCTTGTGTAACTGAACATAATAGTACAGAAGAAATTTCCCCAGATACCCCCGCAACCTCGACTTAAAAAAACGTTTTTGGGTACTTGTGTATAAAAAAAGTGTAAATAAATTCATAACTGGGCCATTTTGTATTCGACTTCCAAAATAAAAACGATTTGAAACAGTATCCACATCTTGCATATACGTTTTTTTTCTGGCACTATTTTCTGTTTGTACAGCCGAAGAAAAAAAGATCTTTACATGACCGCGGCAAGCCTACACCAAGCGTAGGTCGGAGATTGTCGGTCGTCGTATATACCTGCTAAAGCCTTAAAACCGAAGGGTCACTTCTGTTTCATTTCATTTTAAGTTTTCTGTATGTAGATGGCATGAAATTGAGTTTCGTATTAATATAATATATTTTCGATATTTAGAACGAGCGAAACTGCCGCTCGTAGTTAAAGATTGTTATTCGTTAATATTTTTGTTTCGATTTGCAATTGCAATAGGTCATTTATACTCAAATATATAGTAACGTTAGTTATAATTATAAAAATTTGACTTACGCACATATTAAAATACAACAAAATCCTTTGTTGTATCAGCCAAAATTGATTTAATTACGGTTGTCCAACAAATTTATGATTTTTAATCAAATAGCTGCCTAGATTAATAATTGAAGTGCTTTTTGTTTGTTCCTTGGTGTTTTAATTACACTAATGGACGTTTTTTAACGACCTTTTAGCTGCTCATTATAATTTATAGAGGTTTTGACTGTATTGCACATTTATTTACTTAAGTGTTTAAAATATATTATAAAAGGAACATTCACATTTATTATATGTCCCACATTTTTCCCGCATAAATTATTTTCTGTTTTTCCAAATCCTTAAAAAGTTACAGCAAACTTGAAATATTAGCAAAATAAATTTTTATATAAAATATAATTCCGGGCCTTTAATTTTGTAATTAACCGAGTTTGTATTACCAATTGTTATGCAGCAACGGATAACTTTGAATACAACCATTTTATGTTTTTTATGTCAATTTTCTGATATTCAGATAAAAGGTTCAATATTTCAAGGTTTATAAGGGACCGTTTTGAGGTGTCTAGAATATTGGAGTCAGCTAGTATAAATTTTTTTATCATTACAAAAATCAAATTAGCGATGAATTGACTGCTCGTCTTTTCCACAAAAATCAAAATTGAATACTTGGAAAATCAAATATAAAACATACAAATAATCCTTACCATATTCACAGGCCAGTCACAAAATATGTTATCAATTTCTTATAGGTTTGAGTAAATTTTATTACACAAGATTATAAATGTATTATATCGAGACAATTAAGCGATACATATATCAAAATCAGTAAGAAAAAAGGGAATGGCCATTAAAAAACTGTCGATGACGTCATGAGTAAAAACAAATGAAGGTTGGACATTGAATTTAATATAGCTATGTATATTTATGTATATTTTGATAATTACAAGTTGACAAGTTGGAGGATTTTTAGCAATCCGTTCCAGAGATTTTGTCGTTTCCATACCTTACATAATAAATAATAAAATTCAATTGATTAACCGTAAGGTAAATAACAATTTAATGATAATAAATTGAGTAACATAATAGATTGAAGTTTAAATAAATTTTAATTTTACAACTTTTTGAAAGTTATCGACATATTATTCTGATGTGATATCATTCATATTGGATTGTATATCCTAACCCTTCCTTATCACACATAAGAAAATGCGTATGCATGCTATTATAGAAGGTCAAAATATAATTTTAATAAACAGAAAATAACAACATTTTTATAATTAAACTAAAATGCTGAACAACAGTTCCAAAGGTCATATCTGCAGCAAAGTAGAAACCGGGACAAATAAGATTTTCAGTTACATGCAAAATTGTAGAAATCTTTGAAAAATTATTTAGGCCGAATATAATGATCGGTTTTGTGGTTCAGACATACGCCGGCTGTTGTGGAAATTGTCGGTATACCTACTTACAATAAGAATTAATTTACTGTGTATTTTAAAATACATTAAATATTACAATGCACTTTTGTTAGGTTCGGATATCGGAAACATATATAAATAGACGAAATTCGATTTCATTCCATACATACAGAAAAACAACACGAAACGAAACAACAGTGACCCTTTGGTTTTATGACTTTAGCAGGTAGGTATCCGACGACCGACAATCTCCGACCTACGTTTGGTGTACGCTAGCTGCGGGCATGTTAACATCTTATTTTCTTCGGCTGTACATGTTATAGGTAAAAGTTAGTTTGAATTAATGTTATGCTCCAATATCAAACTTGAATGTGCTATTTCAAATTTTATATCTCGGACCAGTGCAAAGACATAAAAGTAAACAAAAAATTTAGAGACCACAATTATAATTGATCAGTTGACAGTAGTAACAGCGTATCCAAGCAATTTGTTGATAGAAGCTGATTGAAAGTATGTTGACTTTAGAGCAAAGAGTTTATTTAGTTTTTTGTTACGGCATAGGTGAGGTATCGTACCGCCGTGCTATTGAAGTTTTTGACAGAACATACCCTGAGGTACACGTTTCTGTCAATTGTGTTCGTGAATTGGTTAAAAAATTTCATGCAATAGGAGACGTGAAAAATATCAAGAAAAAAGCTAAATGGTCAAGATGATGCAGGAGCTATGTTAGCTATTGATTCCGTGGAAATTTGCCCAAAAAAGTCGTTGAGACAAAGATCTGGAGACTTGAACATCAGTAAAAGCCACCTGCAAAGGATCTTTTCAAATCAAAGATTTCATCCTCATAAACCAGTACTAATACACACTTTAGTAGAAGGAGTGATGCTCGTCGTTTAGAATTTTGCCTATTAATGGGAGAACGAATTATGGTCGATAGATTTTTCTACAGAAATATTATTTTCTCTGACGAAGCGACGTTTACCACAAATGGAGTTGTTAGTTCACAGAATTGCAGATATTGGTCTCCAGAAAATCCAAATTTCCGTATTACAACCAATTCTCAAAAATATAAAAAAGTAAATGTTTGGTGTGGGATTTATTACAAGAAAATATTTGGACCATACTTTTTTTGACGGTACTGTAAACCAACACACATTTTGATATGTTGGAAAATTTATTGCTACCTACTTTGGAGGAAATTAACTTACAGCTCAGGTGTTCACTACACTATCAACACGACGGTTGTTCAGCTCATAGCGCATATCAAGTCAGGGATTGGTTCAACAGACATTTTCCAAATAAGCGGATTGGACGATTCGGCCCTATAGGATGGCCACCACGTTCACCTGATTTAACGCTGCTTGATTTTTTTCTGTGGGATTATTTAAAACAGAAGGTGTGTGCGAATAATTTTCATGATAATGTAGACATTCTAAAATTTAAAAGTAGGGAAGCAGTAGACGAAATAAATGAAGATTTGATTCGGTACATCGGGAGTTTAGAAGAAAATTGGAAAAATGTGTAGCTGTAGGAGGGGAACGTGTGGAGTAATGTTTTGTTATATTACTTTGTTAAAAATAAATAAAATATAAAACTTAGAATACAACATTGAAATTTGATATCTGGGCATAAAGTTAAATATAAAACAACTTTTACCTATAACATTTTTGTTCTAATTCCGAAAACCCGATAGTTTACTCTTCGGCGAATTTAACATTTTCGTGTTTTCTAACCATGCTGTATGTTAAATCAAAATATTAACAATCGCTTTCGACTTTCCAAAACATCCAAAACTCTTTATAAAGAATGACTTTTACTCGAGAAATTAAAAATTACGTCCATTATAGGTATAGTTAGGTCCATCGGGGGTCACACTGTATATAGCAGAAGAAAAAATATTCATATCTCTTACAATTTGTTTGAAAAACTGTCCCAAAGTTGAGCTACTTTTTAGGTCTCTACATGAGAATCTGCCCTTAAAGAAGATTGATCGTTTGTTAAATGTTACCGATGTTGCTTGTCCATAAGTAGTTGTTAAACTTCTCCATATTTCTGACAGTAATTTTTCCTATCGAAGCGCAGTATACATCATTATACTGAAATGTGCTTTCTCTTTCAATTGCATTTTGTATTTCTTGCTTTTTTTTTTATTTTCCGTCAATCACGATTATAACTCAACAACATAAAATATAAATATGTATAATATAATAAATCACGAATATAATTTAGCAAACAACCAGTGAACATATTACTGTTGATGCAAATAAATTTTCAACCGAAATGTACCTCGAAATGTAATGAAAGTAAACTCTAAGGTAAAAATACAAGTAATAGGAACATGTAATAAAAAGAAGAACAAAATGCAAAAATAAAAAAGGCAGTGCCATAGTTTTAGAATAACAATACACATTGTAAATAAAAATAATAGTAATGTCTAAGTAATGTGTATGAAAAGTACAGATTTATACTGTATATAAATTAATATTAGATTCGGTTGAGGTCACAAATAAATCAAAATCTTTTCACAAATATTTATTAGTTGAGGATAAAAAGCAAATTAAATTTAATATTGATAGTGGGGCCGATGCTAATGTAATTTTATTAAAATAATATAAATTTAATTGGTTTTCGATCATCGAAAAATTGAAAAAGAAACAAATGCAGTTTTGTCTACAAATACATTTCCTATTTTAGGAAAATGTATTAATATAAATATTTAAAAAATATTCGTTTATGAGTTCTTTATGTAGGAAAAAGTGATACTTCAATTTATGACAAATGTAAAAGTCTAGACAATATCTACGAGAGCTGTGGTGAAGACTTGCAAACTTAGAAAAATAACACTAAGATTATTCATTTAACAGAACATTTAGCAAAGTTCAAGCACTTCAGATAAAGCTGTGGCATTGCAAGGACAGAAGGCTGTGAAATAACAGATTCTTGGTACAATGTCAGATACACAGTAATTGGAAGAGCCATGAGACGATAAATCTTTGGTGTGAGATAAGATTTGGGCCGGTACATCGGGAATATGTCAGGTGACTTATGGGGGGGCGATAACTTAGTCTTCCGCCAGCTGGGCTAATAAAAATACCGAGAGCCGCCAGTAGCAAAAAGGGACTGTCTTTGTGGGCTCGGCGGGACCTTAAGTGTATTGGGGGCCGCTTTTTGCCGACGCATTAAACACAAAGCAGAGAGAAAGTTTGCGAGACGAAGGTGTGCCTAATACACCCGCGCATTTCGCCATTAATTTTATTCCAGCCCCTTAACGAGCGGCCAAACATTTTTTTCTCCCCGCCAAATGTTACTTAATGATTAGCGTGCTCATTACACGACATAATCGGATACTCAACACTCGCGGCAACATTCAACGTCCATAAATCCATATGCCATCACTTGAAAATAGAACAGAGCCGCAGACATCCTACTGAGTTTGCCAATTTCTCAACTTTGTCTTTACTTTTGGCTTTGATCCTATTTCTCGATAAGAAAATAATACGAAATAATTTTAGATGACTGACCCCATTAATAACAATTATACAGGGTTACTACAAATAAAATGAAATTGATAATATAATTCTAAAGTTAAAAGATAGCGCCGCCGAGGATGGTGATGGTCTAACTAGCAAGAGTTTTCAAATATTTCGCACAGATTATTATTGAACCTCTCTCGTGCATAATTGAGGGACCTAGAAGTAAAAGGCTTCAAAAAGCTTTACATTAAAGTTGTATTCCAAAATTTCAGAAATAAGTTTGGAAAATTGTATTCTTATTTTAATTTTATTCATAGTCATAAAAAGATTATAACGAATCAAGGAGTCTCTAAATTTTATTGTTTAACTTATTTTTTTGCACAAATGTACTTGAAACATTATGTGGTTTCAAAAATTTTGGTGGAAAAATGGTTCATGGTATTGTAAAAATGGTATTGTATTAAAATTAACTTTATTCAAAAGAAATACAAATGACAAATTACCTAAAGTAGCAATTTTTGTATTCGTAATCGAAATATACTATAACGGCGTCATCTTTATAAGTATTCCAATAAATTATATTTTTCTTGTGTCCTCCATAACTCAATATTACTGGTTAGATTATTTTTGTATCCAAACGCGTCTTTCGCTTTTATAATAGACGAAATGGCAAATTGCTCTCCACTTTGTGTCATCGGTATCATTTTTAGGGTCGTTCATTATTTCATGAAATGGTCAAAAAAGAGTAAATATCGTCCTTGGTCATATTATACACACAAAATCTATTGATTTGCCTCTTATTACGATCTCCCAATCTGCACAATATGACAAAAACTTGAGGAATTTGCCTTTTCTGTCTCAAATAAACCAAAAGTACGGCCACACTCCATGTATGTATGTCGAGGTTCAAGGAACTTCACCAATATAACTTAATTTATGTTATATTGGTATCTGTATATGGGAATATACAGAACTGTTAAAATCATATCTGAAAGACCGTCACTTCAGGGTGAAACAGGATGACGAATACTCCTCGCTACGCAATATCAATGCCGGAATACCAGAAGGAACTGTATTGGGACCACTTTTGTACCTACTGTATACTTATGATATTCCTGTTCCGGGAGAAAGCACAGTGGCAACATTTGCAGACGACACGGCTATTTTGGCGATTAGTGATAGTGTCGAAGAAGCAACTGAAAAATTACAGATAGCTGCAAACAAAATCAACCTTTGGACAAAGAAATGGCGCAACAAATTGAATGAAGGAAAATCCACGCATGTAAACTACACCAATAACCGACCTAAAATTCCGCAAAATGTATTGGCTAATGGGACGGAGGTCAGCCCTGTCAGTGTAAAATAAGCTCCTACTATACAAGCAATTATTAAAGCCAGTATGGGTGTATGGAGTACAGTTATGGAGATGCACTAAGCAGTCCAATATCAATCTCATTCAGTGGTTCCAAAATAAAGTTCTAAGGGCCATTGTTGGTGCACCATGGTACATCAAAAACACCAATCTTCATCGGGACCTTCGCATGGAGATGGTAACTAGCGAAATATCAAAATTTGCTAAGAAGCACGAGGATCGTCTACTCCACCACGACAACATTGAAGCCATCCACCTGCCAGACAACAGTGCGCTAGTGCGTCGGCTGAAAAGAACTAAACCATTCAAACTAGTGCGGGAGTGATTAAAAGCAGAGCACCCGTAGTGTATTCACAGTGATAGTATAAGTGAAAACAACCGCCGTCTACTTGAGTGGTAAAAACTGTCAGACTAAAACAACTTGGGCCAATGGGCAAAATTGTAGAAATACTCATTATTTTATCAGTTTAGGTTAAGTGAAAATAACTTGTTAGTCATTGCGTCATTGGCTAAGTGTTATGCCACAAACACTCTGTGTTTGAACAAAATAAAAAAAAAATGTTATATTGGTGACTTTCAAAAGTTTTTATTTTTATTTTGACGTCTGCAGGAATTGGTGGATGCAACAATCTTTAGTAAAATATACTTTAGAACTGGTTAATAAGGTTGACGGCAGTGCCTATTGCAAATCAATACCAGCAACAATATCTTTTTTTGTAATGTAATAATTTAAGTTTTTGTTTTTAGTAATATCAGAACTCATGTTACTTTATGACACTATTTAACCAGTAGTAAACATGATAGGAACTAGCAACAACATTAACGCTTTATGACACTAGCGCGGACGGTATCAAGTGATTTAACTCTCCTATATTATTGGAAGTACAGTAGAGCGTCGATAATCCGAACCCCAGTAATCCAAATGTCGAGTCAAGGACCACAGTAGAGACACCCGGCTACGCAAGATTCAACAGTCCACTGTTGCTCAACACTGCCACGAGTCGGAACACAATGGATTTCAATTAAGTGAAATGTTGGCAAGGGTGGGTAATTATCATCGAAGGCTTATCCATTTCTTTCTTCTTGAATAACTTCGCCATTACGAAGAAAACAAAGTCGAAATTTTGTATTCTTACATAAGAGCATACTCTGAAGCCATTTTTGTTATCAAAAATGTGTCCATCAGTTTTAGCTGGGAGATATTCAACTTTTTTATTTCTTATGGACGCCATATTGAATTTTTACAGATACAAATAGAATATTGAAAGAGCTTAACAAAATTTCTTGTTCTTTCGTTTCATTAAGCATGCTGTTTTTTGTTGACTCTCTGTATACACTATCGTATATCGATAACTATCGATAGGTACCTAAAATCCAGATAATTTGCGTTATGCTGTAAATTTTATCCAGATTAAATTCCAGCTTGCGAACCATCTGTTAACACAGTTTTATTATCATTTTATGAAAAAAAGTGCTGAATTTGCACCATAAACGAATTATGTGCTTAATGAGCGCGAATTAGTGAATATCACGTAGAAAATTGTTACAATATGCATGGCAAATCTAATTACACCAGAGGGTAGTTCACGTGTATCACGTATCAGTATTAACTTATTCACACGGTTGGGCGCGCGTGGACGGCTATGATTTCCGTTTGTAATTAATATTTTCATTAATGATCCTTAACATTTAATTACTGAAATGGTGTACCGCCGCTGCATTAAGCTCCGATAATTTAATTACGGCCTATTCGGTGAATTTCTGGCCAAAGCTCAACGCTCTGCAGCCACATTTGCAAAATCAGTCAAAAGCTCGCTGTATCGGAAAACCTTTATACATTTCGAAACCACAAACATCGATATTACGCGAGAATATTCAACCACTTTTTCCTATTCCTATTCAGCTCTCAGTGGTGTAGATTAAACTTTACGTATCGCCCCAGCAGACTATCTTTTTCAGGCATACACAAGAAAATTTTGTGCAATTCAAATAGATATGCATTGACTCAAAGAAATCTAGTGTTTCAATAGAGGCAAATATTTCTTTGCGGATAAAAATGCATTTGTTTGGTAGAAACAACGTTTTGTCAAACAACTTATGTTTTCAGATAAAATTCACAATTTGTATATTGTAACGAACGACATTTATTTAGAAAATAAACTGTTTCCGGGTTATGCCGTGTGTCAAGATTTGCTAATGCTGACGTTTCGCGAACCATGTTGCTCGCTTCTTCAGAGCTAACTGAATACTGAAGACCTACCAAAGAAATCTCCCTTATGCACCTACATTTACACCTCACTGCGCACATCTGGAGCTACCGTTTCCATGTGTTTTTCCTCTAATGTCAGTGCCGTCCTCGCGATTGATGTCAGGATGCTTGTAAATTTCGATGGCTTCTCTAATAAGCCTTCGATAATAATTACCCACCCTTGCGTACATCTTCACGTCATCGAAATCCATTGTGTGTCCCGACTCGTGGCAGTGTTAAGCAACAGCGGACTGTTGAATCTTGCCTAGCCGGGTGTCCCTACTGTGGTCCTTGATTCGACATTCGATGCTTCCTCCTGTCTGTCCTACATAGCATGCTCCGCACTCACATGTTATCTTGTATACCCCTTCGTTCTTCAGGATATCCTTTGGTGTGATATCCCTTGGGTTAGGCAAAAGATCCTTTACCTTAGCTGGTGGTATACCTTACCGTGATACCCGATTTCTTCAGTAATCTACCGATTCTCTCTGATACCCCACTTACGTATGGTAAGCAAGCGAACCCCTTTGACTCTTGCGACTCCTCTTGAGACTTGCGGGTTTCTTAGTGTGACACCCCGTATGTCAGACTTGGTGTATTCATTCTGACGCAGGTCCCACTCAAAGTGTTTCCGTTCGTCGTCCAAGGTGCTGGAGTCGCATACCTTCTCGGCTCTGTTGAACAAAGTGTTAATAACACTTCTCTTCTGTTGGGAGTGGTGGTGTGATTTAGCATTCCAGTACCGATCGGTATGTGTCTTCTTACGGTAGACTGTATGCCCAAGCCGACCCGTTGACGTTCTGTATACCAGCACACCCAAGAGAGGCAGCTGATAATCCTTTTCAATTTCCATCGTGAATTTGATGGAAGGACTAACATTGTTCAGGTGGTTAAGGAACTCAGTAACTTTATCTCTACCGTGTGGCCAAACCACCAAGGTATCATCGACATATCTGACTCAGTACTTGGGTTTGAAAGGACTTGACCTAATGGCTTTTTATTCAAAGAATTCCATGAAGAAATAGGCAATTACCGGTGACAAAGGTGATCCCATGGCTTCACCCTCTACCTGCTCATACATCGCTCTCGCCCACTTGAAGTATGTGGTGGAGAGACAATACCCTACATGATCCGGTACATCGGTTGGTAGACCTAGGGGACAAGTGTTGTCCGAAGGCCTTCGACTGCCCCCTTAACCGGAACACACGTAAAGAGTGATGTTACGTCGAAACTTACGAGTATATCCTGAGGGTCAATGACAACTTCCTTCAAAATCTGAATAAAATGTTCACTGTTCTTGACAAAAGATGTAGTTTGTCCTAGAAACGGTTGGATGGTTTTCGACAAGTATTTTGCCAACAAATAGGTTGGGGAGCCTATTGCGCTAACGATTGGTCTCAAAGGTACGTTATCCTTATGGATCTTTGGCAAACCGTATATCCTATGTGCCCTAGGGGCTTGAACAAAAAGGCTTCTTTGTTCCTGTACGGGAATCAATGACGATTTAACCAATTCATTCACTCGCCTTCCTATCTTATCTGTTAGGTCCTTGGAAATTTTATGGTACTTATTCGGGTCCAATAGATCATTCATCTTCCTGTTGTAGTCCTCCTTGTTCAATATCACCGTTGCATTCTCTTTGTCCGCTGGTAGTACTGTGATATCCTTGCTGTCCTTGATGCTCTTCAGAGAGTACTTCTCTTCTTTGGTAATATTGCTCTTCGGCGGGGTAGCTTTCCTAATTATCCTGGAAACCTCTTGACGAATGTCCTCTGCTTGTACTCCTGGAATTTTGTACAATGCGGCTTCTACTTCCGTAATAATTTCCTCCTTAGGTATTCTTATCGGTGCGATTGCAAAGTTTAATCTTTTGCCTAGGACCAACAATTCACCAGTGGAGAGTTGGTGATTAGACATATTTACAACTACTTTGTCCACAGTAGTAGTTTTGGTCACAATCTTCTTAGCCTCTAACTTAACAGACTTCTTCTTGTGAGATTCGGTTGCTTTGTCAAACTGGGATTCCGCCTTTCTCCATCTGGTGGAATCAAGCTTACCCCAATCTTCGGCTGACAATCTATTTGCTAATTTGAGATGAAGTTTTAGCAATTTATCTGTATGTCCAGTAAAATCAGTACGTGAAATGTACCCTTTCACGTAGTAAGGCATTCTCCGTTCTCCTCAAAATCTTCTTGGCGGCAGCGGTGTTGATATGGACTGTAATACCTTAATTTTCACTTGATATTCATTGTCGACTTTACTGGATTTCATTCCTAAGAATAAAGAAAACCCCCTTAAGAGTACCAATAATTTAGGGCACAGAAGGAAACTCAGTTAAGGGTTAAACAGCAAAACGGTGTAGGGTTGATGTTTTTCTGAGATTTCCCGTAAGTAAAACGCTAATAAATAACGCAGCCTAATGTAGGTCGGACATTGTTCCCTTGGTAAAAAAAGATTTCGCACCGGATGCTGAGTTTAGGGGTGTGGGCTTTTCCGGGGATTCGCGCAGCAAATTAGATGAAAAACCGGAAAAGTCGGGGGTGGCTATATACGCCGCCTGCTATTAAATAGCCAGGCATGACGGAGCGTCCAAAAGTGAGGGCCCTTCTTGGCGAGGTAAATTTAAATGGTAATGCTTTAATAGGTTTAAGACTTGACGACGAAATGACGATTTTTATGCATCTTAAGTGCTTTATCGGTCCACTGTACCGGAAAAATCGATCTTGCACTTAAGTGAGTGGGAATTTTTATTAGCCACCGGTTGACTTCCCAGGTGATGCATAGATTATCTATGAGAATATTATAAAACTGGAAGAGGATTTTAAATTTCATGTTGGTCAGAAAAGGTTTGAGATTTGAAATACGTAGTAACATGGGCTTTGCGACAAATTAAACCCCATGCATCTGCCGCTTTCTAGAAAATCATACTCGTCTGTGTCAGTGTATTTTCCTAAGCTATTTTAAAAGTAAGTTTTATTACCCTCTTATTTTTATTAACTCTCCGGTATGTTTATGTGTTACACAGGAAACTCATTTTCGGGAGAAATAGTTCTTATTCCAGGGTTAAAGAATACAAGCTTCATTTTTATTACTTCCTTCTAGTGCTCGCATGATATGGTATAAAAATAGTATTGTATAAATTTAAGACCGTACTAAAACGCTAATATACAGTATGTTCCCCGATGGACCTAACTATGCCTAACTATATAATAAGACGTAATTTTTAATTTCTCGAGAAAAAGTCGTTGTTTTGACATCTCGGGCCAGTAAAGAGACATTACATAAAAGCTAAAAAAATTTAAAGGCCACAATTGTCATTGAAACTGATAGAAAGTATGTTGACTTTAGAGCAATAATTTAATTCTTTAAAAAATGATAATTACAAAAATTCTTAGAATCAAAAAATTTTAATATATGTACAGTTCTATTAGAAAAAGAAAAGTTTACCAAATTTCCAGAATAACATGAACATCCTGTATATTGAAAATATATTTAGAGAGCTTGCTTAAAACCAAAAGAACTTTTGTTTGAATTTTTCTTTGAAATTCTTTACGGTTGAAGAATTACTAAGGTGTTCCGGTAATTTTAACTAACCATGTATAATCCGCCATTTTGAATTTATTTTGAGAATATGACACGACATTTTTAATTATCAATCTTCAAATATTTCGGGAAATAAGTTTCATGCAAATCCAAGATTTTTTACATTTTCGGTGGCCATAGTGATCCCGCCAATTTGAATTTTGAAAATTAGACATTGGATTTAGAGTCTAGGATCTTCCAATATGACATCTTTCTGAATTTCTAGTTGTCGCATTGAATCCGCCAATTTGAATGTAAAAAATATGACAACCATGATGATTGTTTTAATCATAGGTCTGCTTTTAATGCAAATATAAATAAAATATGTAATACATTTAATGCTCTGTGAACTACTTTATATTTTGTCTGGTGGCACAAAATAGCTAACTGCTATACTTTCCAAGATATTGCACCGACAAAATTATTTTGTTAGTTTTCTCAGAACTCACTTTTTAGACTTGTACTGTTTTCGAACCGACCGATTCAGTTATTTTAAGTAATCTACAAATAGTAGAGAGTTCTACATTCTAAGGTCTAGCATATTATGCATATTGTTAAAATTCTTGTGTTTTTTTCATAAGCCAAGTTTTGTTTAAACCTTAGTTGATATTAAGTTCCTTTTACTTATCACTGTTTAAATCTGTTTAATGTAATAATATTTGTGGAGTTAATATTGAGTTGCAAGTAGTCCTGCTTGTGCTTAAATGTTAATGAAGTTGTTACAATATTAACTGTATTAATACTCTCATCACAGATCGTATCTCTTCCGCGGGGTAAAGTCGGGTGTGGGAAGGGGTTATAGTTGTTCCCGCCCACCCGAGGTATTTGTGTTCATGTGTACGGCATTTGATATTTATTAGACACACATAGACGCCGTCGGGGCACCGGCGGCTGGTACAGTTTAGGAAATTAAAATTAACACTCATTAAACACGCAGACTGGCGCGAACGAAGAGGCTGCGCGACTCCCGACGCGGAGGCTCCGTGCAATATTTGTGGTGCTTCTATCGTTTAATTAGTTTACATTTAATTATAAGACAATCTCACATACTTGGTATACGCTAACCTGGCTCGCCTAGCTGGGATGCGCTCCCACTTACATGTCCATTAAAATCCGCACTAATCACTGACGTAGCTGGCTCTCAAAGTCCGATTAATTATGAAGATGGCCGGAATTAACAGCATAAGGCTGAATTAGGGTAAACTCGCTAATGTACCACCCGAAACGGCGGACGCTGGCAGCGAAAAACAGCGGAGAAAGGGATACGCTATTAAAATAGAATCCGGGAGTTAATTTACTATAATGCGATTTTTAATGGGCCAACCAGCTTAATGTTCCCGTTTCAAATAGAACCCGAGAAAACCATGTATGCACAGCTCATCAGATTTCGAATTAATAATCCGCACTCTTCAGCGCTTTCATAAAACTTTAAAAATAATAAGTTCTAGTAAAATTAAACAGATAGAACAGTCTCAGAAGTCTCAGCAGAATGTGAAACTATCGGACGCTAAACCATGAGCACTGACAGTGCTTCTTTGTAGTAATGCTCCCTGATTATTTATTATTTTATTGATTGTATACAAAACAAAACTTGGAAATCCGAAGTTATAATAAAAATACTACACCTTTTCCTGCTGTTATTCAGAAAGTAGCAATTGATATTCATCTATTCCGATTGAGTATCAGAAAGTAGCAACGATATTCATATATTCAGAATTATTTTCAGAAAGTAGCAATTGACAATCATCTATTCCGATTTAGTATCAGAAAGTAGCAGTTGATATTCATCTATTACGAATTATTTTCAGAAAGTAACAATTGATATTCAGAAAGTAGCAAATGTGAATTCTCCAGAATTTTTTTTAAGGAACTTCTCTATGCAATGGGTTGCATACAGCTCAAATGGATGTCACATGACAGAATGATAAAGCGTATTTCTATATCAGGCACGCTTCTTCCGCAAAAAAAAAAAACAATAAAACTAAAACTGAGAGCCACGAATTTGCTCGTTTACTTTTTCTTGTGTTTTTTCATCCCTATGGTATACAAACATAACAATACATATTACTACATAGGATACTATGTAATGAGGTAACATCCCTACAAAGATTTCGACATACACTCGGTATTTACATAAAGGTACATGTTTAACTTTAAACTTTATTAACGAAGTAAACGAAATTCATATGAAGTACAAATGAACAAAATTCGAATAAAAGCTTACGTGCCAAGGGGCATATCATCAAGCATCAATGCTGCATGATGGAATGTGAGTAGGTAAGGAGTTACTTGGGCTGCCCGACCACCTTTCGAACAGGGTCCGTTGGAATTTGAACAGGCGTCTGTTGGAATTTGAACAGGGTCTGTTGGAATGAACCGGGGTCAGTTGATATTTGAACAGGGGTCCGTTGGAATTTGAACAGGGGTCCGTTGGAATTTGGACAGAGTCTGTTGGAATGAACCGGGGTCTGTTGATATTTGAACAGGGTCTGTTGACATATGCCTGTCTCACACCAGCATCACACCCACATCACACCTTCCTCACCCAACAATAGTTAGAATATCAACAGACCCCGGTTCATTCCAACAGACCCTGTCCAAATTCCAACGGACCCCTGGTCAAATTCCAACGGACCCCTGTTCAAATATCAACTGACCCCGGTTCATTCCAACAGACCCTGTTCAAATTCCAACGGACCCCTGTTCAAATTCCAACGGGCCCTGTTCGAAAGGCGGCGGGGCAGCCCATGTAACTTCTTACCTACTAATGTGCTGCTGTGCTGAACAGCACAAGCACAATCACCGCCAGTGATACTGTCTTTTGCGTCGTCTATAATATCTTCTAAATATTGGAGACGCTGGTCTATCAGTCCAGGCGCGACGACATCGGGAACTCGCATATGAGTCTTTGCATACAGTTTCACGTTAGACCAAATTATCTCTATCGGATTTAGCATTGGAGACTATGGTCCAAGCTTCAATAAAGTTGCAGCACTGTTGTCAAAGACGGTATGCAATGATGTGTGGCAGGGTGCGTTGTCCGCAACAACAACGTCTTCTAAATTATTGCCTAAATTTTGCCAAGTGTCCAACAATACTTGCACCCATGCATTCGCCAATAGCGCCGTATAAGACCCCCGTCTTCTCTCAAAGGCTACAACGCCGGCTGAAGATATTGCGCTGATAAGATGAATATTTGGCCCTCTTGATGCTGGAAGTTTCTGCACAGCGCGATGTTCAACTCTCGCGCGACCATGTTTTCGGAGACAAAACAAATTAAAATTGGTTTCATCTATCCATATGATTTGTTTGCCCTGCTGGATGAATTCATTCAAAGTACGGACATATGCAGCGCGATTTTCTCTATTTTGCAGAGAATTCATGACCACGGACTCTTTGTGTGCCATTTTATAAGACATTAGCTGTCCCTCCAGGCAATTTGCAATCCAACTAATACTAATGTTTTTATTCAAAGTTAGGGGAATTTTACCTTGAATTTGTTTTAAGGTCAGGTCGCATTCAGCCTCCAGCCAAGCAATGACAATATTTAACTCGCCTTGGGACAAACGTTTGGGTTTCTTTCTGCCTCGCTTCTTCATTTCGTTATCTCCAGTGAAGGCTGTTTTATACGTTACACCCAATGTTTGTGTCAAAGTAACCCAATCTTCTCCACGATTGGCACATGCGACAACCCTCTCCTTGTTTTGTGCAGTATTTTTGTTGTATGTTTTCTCTGCACCACTTCAGAGTCTACAATCACCGCATGGCAAATTGGGCGAAATGCTCCATCATTTTGTAGAATTGGTTCGGCACATTTTTGATGAATTATGTGATTATACGGCAGTATTTTAACTACGGTTACTGCGATTCATAGTAGCATGGCAAATGCA
Organism: Aphodius sticticus; assembly: GCA_963966075.1. Lineage (NCBI taxonomy): Eukaryota > Metazoa > Arthropoda > Insecta > Coleoptera > Scarabaeidae > Aphodius > Aphodius sticticus. Next base: position 11,628,537 of record OZ014515.1, on the reverse strand, counting down.
ACAATTGTCTTTCAATTCCATATTTGGTATAATTTACTTGCAATGAAATAAGCTTGCGACGGCTGCTTCTCCTGACGGTCGGTCGGGTTATCATTTGTCAATGAATATCACTTGTCAATAAATATCATTTGTCAATGAATATCATTTGTCAATGAATATCATTTGTCAATTTCTGAATTTCAAATGACATTCTGAATATCAACTGCTACTTTCTGATACTAAATCGGAAGAGATAAATATCAACTGCTACTTTCTGAAAATAAATCGGAATAGATTAATATCAAATGTTGCTTTCTGAATAACAGCAGGAAAAGGTGTAGAATACTGTAGAATTAACATAGTTAAGCCAATAAGTTTGAAAAGTGCGAATATTTCATAAATTCCACAATGTTTTCATTGCTCATTACATTTACTTATTACAAAGTAAAATTTAAATTGTTATCCAAGGTCGTTTCGTTCATGTTATTCGACTGCATAAATTGATATTTGCATAAAGAGGCGACCTTTTCAAGTTTCTAAATTGGTTTGTTATAATAAAGTAGTGGAGAGAAGAATCAAAAAGAGATGCGCCATTTGCGTAACATTGTCGGAGGAGGAGTATTTTTAAGGAGTCGTGTGCAGCCTGCTGTTGGAATTGGAGTTGAAACTTTTGATTTGCAGTCACGGAGCGCTAGATTCAATTGTTCCCGATATCTGCCTTTAAGCAACTAGTCAATTTAATTTGTTCACTTCGCAGCGTGCCGACTCCGATCGAATGGACAAGGCTAATAAAAGTTTTGCGATTTCGGCTATCGGAAGAAGGACAAAGAGGGAAAGAGAGCGACAATCCTGCTTTCGAGCCGCAGTTACGTCATCATCGCAATGTAAAGAATTTTAAATGCCCCGCTGTTGGGAATCGCATAGGGAAACCGCGGCAAACTTTCATAATTAATAGCGCCCGAGTTTGAAGTGTTGATATCACAAAAGTTTATTCAACTGAATCTATTTGAGTTCGAATTATCGGCTCTCGCAGGGTTTATTATTTAACTTACTCTACCATTCCTACCATCTCCGCTCTAGTTAACACGTTACCACCAACCCGACCTCCAAAATACTTAATATTCGGTATGTCTTCCTTGTGCAGTTTCAAACTTAAAATATACACACTTCCGTGTTCATCGGTAATGTGTACACTGTAGATTATTATATCTAAGAATTGAATTATATTGTTTTAGTTGAAGAAAGTCAGGATTTACAGACTGTAATATATGGTACAGAAAATACCATTCTATTGCAGCACTACAAGTGCAATCGAGTTAAAGTTTGGAAAAAGTTTGCGACTACACCATAAAACTAACTTTATATGTATTAACTTGTATCAAATGTAACCAAATGTATGACTTTATACTGTACTTAAGAGGCTGGTTCAGCCTAAGTTCAGGACTGTTCTGGTGGGCCTCTATTGGTCCAATTATTCAAACTATACAGTGCTCGTGTGGGTTTATTATTGAATAATGATTGCATCTTATGAGATTACAACAATCTAAATGAAGTATTCTTGGTCGGACTGGCTCGATATTTATTATACCCTAGCCCAATTTTAAAAAATTGCTGCTCAAAGATTGACCCATAATTGGATGTCGTGATTTTAGGAATAACATTTCAATTATGTTTTTGGTGCCACTCCGACCTAGTTTCACTTTACGTCAATGTAATATTTGAGAAAATTCCAATAAATGAAAAGAAATAAAGTCACGCCTTTCAAGAATCGGCAAGAATCGAGAACATCTACGATGTTCGCGAGTACTAGACTTCATTAGACGAAGAGCGTAATGGGTCTAACTCTATCTACCATATACCACAAAAAAACGTCTGTAACTCGCTAAAATTCACATTTATATTTGCTGGTGAGATTTCGAGAGCTCTAACCACAAATCAGATATAATCTGAAAATACAGAAAACACCGCACAAAGCCGTATTCCAATCGAAATTAGGTGATTACATAAAAACTCTTCTATTGTGTCAGACATCAATCAGGTTTGTGCCTAAAGCAGTATACTATTATTTTATTAAAAACACCATGTCAATTGTTAGGTTAGCTAGCAGAATATACATATAAATAGTGCTGTTTTATCCATTCCACTACCAGAGAATTCAAGCTTCAAGTATGGTATGATGCAGAAGCTCATTACGGGTTTTGTAATTTGATTCAAATTACATCACGGAGAATCAAAATCCTGACGTACTATTTTGTTGATCAAAGAGGATTTCTAGACAAGAGATGTGATCACTACTTTTCATAATTTCCAGGAACTGACAATAAAATCACCGAGGTATGCTGACGATTACCGATTTTTTATCAAATTTCTTGGTAATATTTCTGGAAGACGTCTATAATATTATTATATGAGAAATGTTGTATAATGCGACATAGTCGACTTGTCAACCACTGACTCCAGATGTTTTTCTTCTCAAGTGCGTGTATGGAGAATTTATGTTTAAGACAAACCGCAGATTGTATTGAAATTACCCCTGAAGAACCGAACAAGCATTACGACCCATATACGTGACTGATGCTAGCGAGGATCAACATTTTTCTGATTTTATATTGTCTAATTGTCTTTTATAAATAATATATGAATTACTAATTGGTAAATAAAGAATAACTTATTAAGTGTTTTGTGTTTCTTATACGTTATCAGATCCCTGTGCTGTTGATGTACATACGTATGTGTCATATGTATACTTGTGTATTTTTCATTAGCTAGGCATAAGTGTAAAAGCAGTTGAGAAATGAGTGCATAATCTATCGTACCAAGAGAAAGGAATCTGTGACCAAAGGTATTGGTGCGGGTTTTGCGATAGATAACACGTATTTCTTCACACACACACACTATTCATAGTACGTGTGTTTTGCAGATATAACTTCATAAACCGTAGACAAGAGTTGAAGTTATATAAAAATATGATAAATATCACAAATTCTCAACATAGGTTATGTCAACAACTTATCACAGTAATTTTTAGAGGTACCATGTTATGTTGGTAAGCATTGTAAAGAATCACTATACAGCGGACAGCCTGATTACGTGTGCAAATAAATTGAAACCTCGTCAAGACGTTAGACCGTATAATGTTGACCACACGTCGGCAAAGTCTATCTTTTTCCAAAGTAGCTTTAGCGAAAACGTCGACATCCCGACGCAAAGACCAATTCTCGACTACTTCTCCAAACTCATCAAAAATAGCCGAGCTGCTGTCGATCAGCTGTTGGACTCCCCTCTTAAACGATTGCATTGCTTGGAGTTAAAGAAAAAGGAAACAGGATAGTATCGTGTATATTAAAAACTGCTAGAGATGTATGAAGAAATAATTAAATCCGGGAATTTGTTTCCGGATTTATTTAATTGTTTCCGGTAAATATTATGCCGCGCATGTAGGGCTCGCGCGAGAACAGCTGGATGATATTCATGGAAACATGAAAAATACATTTTTCAATTATCACGAAAAGGCTCCGCCGAAAATGAACGCGGCGGTAAATGGTATTACGGAGAAATTCGTCCGGTAAATTTTATAGCCTAAAGGCCGGTTTTACCTGCGCCTCCGCCACTGTGGAAATGACTATTACAAATAAGTATTTGGGCCCAAAACTGACAAGCTGAGATTGTCTCATATGTTTACGATGCAATATTTTCTGTTTTATTATTGTTACACTGTGCAACAACAACAACCATTTCCAGTACGCTAATGGGTAAAGATGGGTAAAGATAAATTTGTGATGTAAAGATGTGTTACGAAATTTGTTTGCTGTAGTTTTACAACATTATGCGTTTAGCACAGAATTGGTTTTATTTGACATTTGTAATAGGTAAAGTTGTCATATAAATATTTTGTAGTATAAGGTTGGTTTGTTGTAGTTCCACAACATTATGCGTTCAGTACAGAATTTGGCTTTTTAGTAGCTAAATGTGTAAATATCTGCTGCGAAAGACAACAATAGTATTGTCTATAATTACGTATAGTTTTATCTAACTTTTAAGGATACAATGTGGTACCTAAGAAATCCTTACGTGAAAAACAAAGAGGATATTTGGCCATGATTTGAGTGAAATTAGTAATCTTAGTGATCATGAAGACTTGTCTGTCACCAATAGCTTATTAGTTGAAATGAAAAGCTCCTTGAAAGCTTGCAGGTTTATTTAATTGCTACAAACAAGATTCGGCTTACGCCATCATCAGTGTTAGTAAACTAAAAAGCAAAAGAAAACAATGAGACCCAACGTCACAACTAAGAAATATTTAAGGAAGTTTTCATACTATGACAGTAAGTTTCCTTAAAGATTTTTACTCATGACATTGGTAGTTTTCTTGTGTTTTTTAGTTTACTTACACTGATGATGTCGTAAGCAGTAATATGCTTGTTGCAATTAAATAAACCTGCAAAGTTACAAGATGCTTTTCTTTTTATCTACTACTTTTTTACCATGGACCCACTTGAATTGATAACTTACTTGATTCTGTATAATATCCGCCATCAGTTCAAGAACAAGCTAATGCAGAAGATGCAAACACTGCTAGTGAGGATAACTATGATAATGTAGTTTCTGCCAGTACCAACCAAAAGACCAAAGAAAATATAAACGTAACAAAGCGAAGAGTAAAGAAAATGATTTAGAATTAACTTTTAACAGGACAGCTTAATAATGAATGGATAACTTTATAATTTGTCCACACCTCATGAATGTTTAAAATATTTATTTACTAACACTTTTCAGATAAAATTGATATTGAATCAAATTTATGTGTGACAAACTGATGTTTCTAAACCAATACATATTACAGCGGCAGAATTGAAACAATATGTAGGAATTTTAATTTTCATGCCAGTTGTCCTTTTATATCTTACTGAAACACACGTTGTTCCTGGAATAGTGACATCGGAGTGGATATGATAATAAAAACTATGACACTAAGTGCTGGTATTTTCACCTACCAATAAGGTCCTCAATAGTTATGTGACAGATCTGTCAGTGTTGTTGTACTGTGCCACCAAGGTCTATAAAGTAGTAAGGTTATCCAAGTACGAGATTTCTCAGTTTGAGGGGTAAAGGGAGATCGTGACGTCACTAGAGTCGTGCGCTGCCACCAATTTGAATGCTCATTTCGTTGTATGATTTAGGTTAAGTGGGTGCATAATTATATTGAAAAAATAAATGCATCTTTATTGTGATCATTTTTAAATGATTAGGATGAAGAGAAAATGATGAATGTGATTATCACAACATGCTATTTCAATAATTTGTTAATAATGCTGAATAAGTACATTAGTATGTAATGTATGTCCGATTAAAGAAATGTGTTGTGCTAAACCAGGTCTCTGCAGTTGGAATCAAAATTTAGCAGAAATTCAGTGAGTGGAGTCAACCTACAAACAAAATCAAGAGCCGGAGTCGAAGGTGGTATAACGGCAACCACATATTTTTGCAACCATGCAAATTGGGGGTTGAAACACTAAAATTATCAGGAATTGAAGTCGAATGTTTGGTTTACCGACTCTACAGATAAATAAATAGAAAAACTATAACTAAATCAGTATTGCTAGTATTGGTACAACTTGCTTATTAAACCACTCATTGGCTTGTCCTGATTACAATATTTGGTTAGAACATACGTACAAGGAAAAAATAAAAAATCAGTAAGAAGCTTTATTGTACAAATTTTCTCATCTTTGTTGTAATTTTATTTTTAATATCAGCTACTCTTCGTTAAATATTTAGATTTTTTTGCTGTTGAAAAGTAAAATTAAAAAAAATTTATCCGTACATATATTCCTTGCTCGACAAAAGCTTTCAAAACTATGGTATCAATAATTGGATCTTGTTTTTAAAGTTCTCTTCTTAATTTACTGCTAATTCTTTTCGAATTATTAATCCCATCCCCCGTAAGTCTTTCGAACTTGCTAATTCATTTTATTAAACAAGCGTTTAAATTCTTCCGACGGATTTCTTAGGCCGTCAAAAGATAAATGACGTATCCAGGATGGAAGGGAGTATGGGTGCTCTTGCTGGTCTTCGTATGAGTAATGTCCCAATTGTGGATGAGTTCTGCTTTAAACTTTGATCACGTGGAAAAGTAAAATATGATATTGTTAATCCAATCACTGTTGAAAAGTTATACCTCATACCGCAACCCGGTACGGAGCAAACCATAGGCATCTAAAATTGATACATGATTTAGAATAATGTAATTTCCAATATAAATTAATATCTTACCTTTACTAACTTAATTACTTCATAAAATACTACACTGATAAAACAACCAATAACGTAAAACTATCAACTATTGAATATAACAATATAAACGCAGAATAACGATTAAACACGAACAAAAGCAACCTTTCTAATTCACTAAAACACCTATAACGAGCTGATCTGGCAATAATTAAACGTATCTTTGAACAAACTAAACGAGCGATGTATGCGACGTGATGCGGAGTGTGCCGGGACTCTAGTGACGTCACGAAAGTAGAGCATATAGGGATCTGAGGTGGGTATATAAAGTGTACTATAGGAAAGATAGCAAACTGGATAACCTCTCTCTTTATTGACCTTGCTGTGCCACAAATTTGTCAGTGTCCTAACTATTTGGGATGTTGTAGGTAGGTGAAAATACCGGGCCTTAGTCGATTTGATAAAATACGACAATTTCTACATTTTAACGACAATAATGCCCATTCCCCCGCTGTCCAGGAGAATCTGGTAATAAAAACAGGCTTAACAAATTTGAGAAACCCATGCGTGTCGTTGTTTTAGTTTCCATCATAGCTCGACATAAAATATTCACGATGAGTAAAAAATGATATATTCGAATACATTTACCATTTGGTAGAAATGACATTAGCAATCGCATGGATATTACATCGGAATAGCCACTTCAAAGTCCTCTCTTGATACAAAATGACATTCTTTGACATTCTTAGAGAAGTTGCAATATGCCTGTGTCGAGTTAGACAATCGATTATCCCTCTTTCATCAGCCTAGAAGAAATGATGATAAAGCAGAAGGTTGGACAATCTCAACATGCAACTCTGAAAGATGTAAGGTTGGGTCAATTAGGACAAACATGTGGGCTAAACTTGTACTGTGATAAGAAAAATAATTGTTTTAAAATGTTTCATATAGAACAGTAGTATCTATAATTATTATATATCATAACGCGCAATGTTGTATATCTGCAACATTTATAGATTGGTACCTTAAATTCCTTGAAAAAAGAAAATACACTTTTAATTCATTCGCTAGCTGTTAGCTACTTATAAACATGCGTAAAATATTTTTTTTCACTTAAATTTTAAACATTCAAAAAACTATGCATTTAAGGGTTTTAATTGCTTTTATTTGCTCAACAATAGCGTAGGAGCGGTAGTTTTTATTGAAATTTCGGTTTTAAGCATATACAGGGTGTAACTATCGAGGTGTTTTTTTTTATCAAAGTTTGCCGCGTTCGGTGGGTGTACCTGTTGCAACGATATGTATCAACTGGAATCAAACATAACTCTGCAAATTTTGATAAAGAACTTATAAATTTAAAGAACTCATAAAGAACTCAAAATTCAAATTTTGTGCTCAATATTAAAATTTTAATAAAAAATAGTACACCGCTGCTCCTGACGAAACAACCTTCACGTAAACGTAAAATCATAAAAATTGGACAATTGTTTCAAAAGATATTTAATTGACATACGTTTTGGTGGGCCGACTTTTTTACAAGCAAGTATAATTCACATAAAAACTGATTGTTATTTTCAATTCTTTACCGACATGGAGTCGTTTAAATCATCACCGCAAAGTATTTTTCCAACACAGGCGATGAGTGGGCTTGAAATTTTGAATTGCTCGCAGCTATTTATCGTTTAGTAATCGATACGGTGGTGAAATTCTATCCCCTGTTTAAACGATCAGGACACAATTAGGCCTCAGTACACTTGTTTCGTACGTACGTTATTCCCAGGTTATGCAATCTCGTCAATCACAATATACCGAAGGCGGCACAAGCTATTATTACGTCCACCGCATGAACAGCAAACGTGTGTATTGTGTGTAATCAGAACAACAATTTATTTCCATTCCCTATAATGGAGAATACATTATTTATACCTTACTACCTACCGAATGTTATTCTTTCTCGTATCCACGACCAAATAAATCAGAGGACGCATATTGTTGAACTTACTATTTATAGCCTGTTTTATGATTGTTCCTTGTGTGTTCGTTTGCAGGCTTGAAACAAAATATCGAATTGTCAGTACTGAAAAAATCACACCAATTGGTACAAAAGTGATACAGCTTGGATTTTTTTCTGGGTGTGTGGACCTTATTGAATATGTTTTGAAGCCAATTTTGGAATATTTTACGATGAGTATTATACAAAACGATGTTAAAAAGTAGCTTCAGAGAGTGAGGTTATGTTTGAAACGCGTGTTTTTTTCTGGTTTATAATGGAAAATATTCAATTCAGTGAGTATTTTAAACAACTAGGACATGCTTATTGTTATCATATTCAAATTACACATCGCCAATATTGACTTTGTTGTATGGTCCAAAAACGAATTTTTTCTGCATCGATTTTCTCGAGACGATCCATTCTGGGATTTTACATTTGTTTGCAGTATCACAAAAAAATTGTCTTACCGGAAATTTTATGTAAAGAAGCCTGAAGGCAAGGGAGTAGTCGAGGTAGATGAATAAATCAATAAAATAATGATTGTAAATTAATAGATTTATTATTTAAAAAATCTGAAATGTATGTAGAATATGAGTAGAATAATGTGACAAGTACAATATTACACTTTATTTCCTGATTATATTTGACGGTTTTTGCACGAACGTCATGCAGGGCACTAGGGCTGTTCAAACGCTCGCTTTTTTTGTACCGAACACAGGTCGGTTTGATTAACTGTCATTTTGTCACACTAAAATTATGTTCGATCATACCACTGCTTGGATACCACCAACGCTTTGACGTTTATTCAAGCCAATATGCTTGATTACAAGTAACCGCTCGCTTTTGGTATTCAGACTCCGATTTTAACCAAACAAATGCGAGTCAAATAAAAAAAGCGAGTGCTCGGTTCGGAAAGAAACGAGATTTACTTAGCTCGAAATTCGAGACTTGAAGTTTTAGATAACTCGAACAGCCCTACGTGGCACCCAATCGGGATGGTCATCATTTCGAGCACTCTTCCTTTACCTTAAAATGACACATTATAAACAAATATTTCACATCTATATTTCATATAACTCTCCTGCAATAAAATGCATACTGCAAACCCTCCAATGTTGTAGTTGTCCTTCAGAGAAGTTTGATCTCTCTTAATGGCCTATAGCTATCGTTCCCTTCTAAAATGCGACAACAAACTGTTGGGATAATTTGGCTTGAGGACTTTTGGTAATAATATGAAAGGAAATTTCCTTATCTCGATGGCTTTTCGACCTGCAGTTAGCCACGCTACAAATTTTGCCCGTTTTAAAACCAAAACTAAAGCAAAAGCACGCGTTTGAAACATAACCTCATTTTCGAAGTCACTTTTTAACATCGTTTTGAATAATATTCATCGTGAAATATTCCAAAATCACCTACAAAACTTATTCAATAAGGTCCACACACCCAGAAAAAAAGCGAAGCTGAATCCCTTTCGCACCAAATGGTTAATTTTAAGCTGATTTAGAAAGCCAGAAATACATGATCTCTTATGGCGCTTTTGCTTTGTTTTCCCCCCAATGAAATTAAAGAGAGATGAAAGATGTCACGCCGTCTCTGTTTCTGTCAAACGTGGAAATGATGGATACTTAAAGCATATATTTAACGTGACAATATGATATATTATAAGCATCATGTCTACGTTTGTAACATAATGAATCACTTGAACATAGGATTGACATGTAAAAACTTCCTCTTGAAATTGAATAAAAGTTTTCCCTGGAATATTTCGATAGAATATTAGAATATTGCATCGATGGATTAAAAAAGAATAAATCAATCTGAGAATAATTGTGCGCCACGATATGATAGTATAAATCAAGTACATGACGTAATTTCGTATGGATTTATGACTGAATTCGTAATATTATTCCCGACGGTTTGCTCAGCGAAATAACTCTATCAATATTGCGATGATTGGCAAATAGTGCTGGAATAATTGCGGGTAGTTACCACTAGCGGCCTGGCGAACGCCTTTTTGGGTTGCAAATGATAAACCACTGCTGGGTGCCCAGTTTCAGCAAAATGTGATATAATTGACGCGTATAAACTATAAGTATGTTAATTCGGGCATTCGTGGACGACGTGACGGGCATACCAACAATATCAGACAAATTCGCAGTTCTAGCAAGCCACCCTTGTTTATTGTACATGTCCACACCTACCTACCCCCCACCCGCCCGTCAGAATTTGAGCCACAAATATCACAATATTACCTCTCCTGCATTTTAGTTAAACTGGTAAACTTGTCTAAAAACTGTGAAAATTTATTTTGCGTTGCTGAAAAAGAGCGCCACATCAATTATAAATAAACACCAACGGATATTCTGATTTTAATCTCACAATGTGTTTGTACGAAAAAAATAAATTGAGAGATAAAATGGAAGTGTAAAAGGATTATCACCTTAAACAATATTTTTTTATAAATAGAATTGTGCCAAATCGGATCCAACTGCCACAAAAGTATTTTATTTAAATTTTTTTATAGACATAAATAAACCCGATGAAAACGCATGAATTCATAAAAAGATGAGCTCTGTGAAATAAAATCAAACGTATCTACTATTATGTCATAAATATTATAGTAAACATTGAAAATCTCACTCACTGGTAGGCTGTCGACAGCGTCCGGACATTTTATATTTTATATAAAATAGTTTTAACAAATATTTGTATATCAGCAACAATAAAAAAAGCTAGTCGAGTTATTTTTTGTTTTTGTTCATTATTTAGCCTTAATCAAAGGCTAAATGTTGTTTTCCGTCGATCGTGTATTTATGAGTTTACTGAACAGAAAATCATTTATTAAAAAGCTCTATTAATGCACGATTTCTATTAATGTATGATTTGTTATAGCCAATCGAACATACGTAAAATAAACCATCCAATCAAAACATTTCGTTATCGATGCACACAGCCGAGAACTGTCATTGTCAAATTACATAAATGGTCATATAATCTCAAACGACATCGACGAATAAAATCTATGTAGACGCCGCCAGAAGAATACGATCGACGAAAAAATGTTGTAACCAACTCGAATATTAAACACGGCGATTAATGATCTCGACAATTAACGCACTTCCTAATCGCTCGTGCGCTAAACAGTCTCGATCATTAATCGCTCCTTTTAATATGCTTGTTGGTTAAATAACTATTTTATAGAAAAATTATAACACATTAACAAACTTACTAAATAAACTATTAAAATGCTAAGTTTTAAAATTACATAAGTATTTAATTCATTAATAAAAGGCATTTCCAAAATGTTTCTATTTCGCTGATTTTTACAAATACCTAAAATTCTTACATACCTAATCAAAATCAAATTTATAGTTTTCCTCAAAACTACATATGTTGAGGTACAGCACACAAGTAATGACAACAAGAACAACCCCAGAATTTAAAACCAAAAGCGTTTTGTCTTTAACAACAGAAAAAGAACTATTAATTTTTAACAAACAACATTTTGAAAATCTAATATTACTACTTTTGAAAACAAGACGTTAAACCAATTATATAAAGAATTAAGAAAAAAAGAGGTTATTGAAAAGAAGGAACCTTATTGTTATGACTTGACCAATAAAGAGAACCAAATAATAAACGACTAAGTAATTTGTTTTGGAAAACAACTATTCTAAAATATTGAAAACAAAATTTTTAAATTCTTGTATCTAAATTTAGAATTGCTAAATTGACCCTTTGTTCAATATTAATAAAACCAACCCCATTCGATTCTCCTCTGCTTAAACTATAGGAATGTCAAAAAGACCGAACACGATTATACAACCTTGAAATAGCGTTCTTAATTTGGATTGCCGATTTCCAGCCCCCTTTATGGGAATTTACGTGTATAGAAAAACGCTAATTACTCTAATTACTTGGAGATATCGCAATGAAACTAACACTGCTCGAACGAGCATTCTTCGGTCAATCTAAAAGTGGAAAACTCCTATCCGAATATGTAAATTAGTATCCGTAATTAATTAATAACTAATTATTTGACACGAAATATTAGCAAAATCTGGACATTCAATAGAATGTCCAGAATTTGTAACTTTTCTAAACCAATCTAGAAGCAAAATATTAATACCTAATATAATATAATATTTTTAACAAAATCATTTCCTTTTTTTGTAAATAGTACAATGCTATGTGATAATCTTGATGAATTTCTTTACAATGTCCCGAAAAAATAATGAAAATCGGTCAACATTCACAAATGTTATTAAACATCGAAGTTTAGCCAAATTTGTACAGGTAGTGCCTAATTTCAGTTTCAATTTCAGAGTTCATTTAATAATTGTGTCAGTCAGTGTATATTAAATAAATAGTCAATTATGTGCTTGCAGTTGGTGACATCAAAAGCGTCGAACAGAAAGGGCTTTTCATTGAGTCTACGCGAGCTCAAACGATGCTAAAGTATATTGGACACAGGCAACCGAAAAAAGGCTAAACGACAATTACCGCATTATTTCGAAAAGCCAATGCGAACGGAAAAAGCGCTATTTTCAATCTCAAAGGATTATTGATCTCTACATCAAACACCGTCGAAAATTGTACGCTTTATAATTAAGGTAAATTTTGCCTGTCGGATAGAGCAAAATTGCAATTCGAACCCTTCGAATACGCGCAAATATCCGGGCTAGAGTTTCTCGTAATTGCAGATATACAGGGGCAAGCAGAACATGCGGACGATTTTGTTAGTGCATAGTAGTAGGAAAACCGAATAAAACGCGCATGCCGAAAGGGTCGCGTTTCCCAGTAGGCAAAACGGGCATGTGTAAGGGGCCCCATCTACCTAAATAAAATAGGCCCTAGGCCCACAAATTATAAAATAAGTAATACGACTTCGAATTCGCAAATTATATATAACAAAAATACTAATACTAATAACATTTATAGCAACTTAAGTTCGCGTTCAGAAATAGGTCCGGACGTCGGCGGCCCATTATGCACAATTTCGCTGATTTCGATAGTTTTTTTGTGTGGATTATTTTTTTCATTTTTTTTGCGAACGAGCCTCCATAACATCACATTTTTGAGAAAAATAAGCTAAAGGTTTAAAAAATTTAGTTTAACATAACTTTAGCTTTCCTAAAAAATAATTGGACATGATAGAATTCTTTAAGTCGTGTCAGATGAACACTTGAACCTTGAAAATTGAAGGTTTGTAGAAATCATGTGACTACGTGAATTTTCTTAAGGACACATAGCAATTTTTACCGCTTGTTTACAAGTAATGACATAATACTTCACTCACTCACTGATTACACTCTTCTTGCATTCCAAGTTCCAAGATTCAAGATTAAATTTCAGCCTACCTAAAGAATGCAGTGCCAAAAAAAAAAAACGAGATTGGTCGATATTGGTTGATACCTTCTTTGAAAAAAAAATGTGACGCCATAGAGATTGTTAGTTAAAATCTTAAAAAAACTATCGAAATGATCTGTTTTTTTTAGTGAGACACAAAGATACTCGAACAATGTCGAGATTTCTCAAAACCGCACCAAAATATAGAAAAACGATTTATATTTTAATGTAACAAACAGCATGTTTTGTATGGTTTATGGAATTCGAATGATGTGAATTCTTAAAACCCGCGTGAACAAGATAAATTAAAATGTAAAACCGATTTTTTGGAACTGGTCGCTTTTCAAACATTTGTAGACAAAAGTACAGTCTTGGAATTAAGTAAGTTCGTATCAGTATTTCAGCAGTGTGTCGATGATACCTCCATGTACGAGTTTTTTGTTATTCTCGGTCGGCCGCTCGGCTGCTAAGTGCAAAAACTTGTCCGTTTACGCCGCATTCTCGTATATCGGAAATTTATTAGTTGCGGAACCTTGATCGAATGCTTTGAATTGGTTTATAATGATTTATATGATTCTATTTATTAGCTTAATGTGTAATTAATTAATGTAATTCCTTCATTGCAATGTAATTGTGTTTTTATTAAATATAATGTTAATTTTATATTAATAGTTTTAATTAAAACATAAAAGTTTTCGGTTACATAAAATGAAAATCTCATTTCAAGATATTGCATAAAACACAAAAAATTATACAAATTATTGCATCTACTAGCTTTTTTTTTGCGTTAATAAATACAAAAATCAATTTCTTGTTGTCAATATTTTTACTGAAGGTTATTTCAGAACTAACATATGTATTAACATTTATTCACAAAATAGAAATAAATTAAAACTAAATTGCTTTAAATTTGTATTTATGGTAATTTGTTACTTGTGAATTACGGGTGTTTTTGGGATATTTATCTTCAACGATATTTTACAGTGTTAACTTAATAAACAGAAAGGAGTATGTATTTTTTATAACATGAATCAATCATTACAATTTTTCTATATTATTATTTTGTATTTATTTTACAGCAATATGTTTCAAATATCTGACAACTGAAAATAATGACAATTATGCATATCCCTAATTTACAAAAATTTATAATAGCTTGTGGAAGCAAGCTCTAAACTTTCGACGAATTTTGATGGAATGTAAATATGTAATAACTATTAATTAAAAAAATAATTAAACCAAAATATACGACCAGCTAAAAGAACGTTTAGACAACATAAATACATAAATACCAAAATGCCTTGCTTTTATGCTAGAAAGTAATAAGTTTCATATTGTCTTATTGGTTTTCTCTGTTCCTTCAGAAGTTGGAGCCGTTTAAAATGAGATATTGTTAATAATTCAAACGGCTGTAACATTTTAATGAATTGAAAAAGTAATTTACTTTCTGAAAAAATATTTTGCGGAAGAAACGTGGCAATATCTTAAAATGAGATTTTCGTATCGTATTATCAAAAACTTTAATGTTTATTAATATTATTATATATAAATAATTCTATATTTAATTAAATGCATTACCTAGTCGTAAACTTAACTGTAGTGGTCATATTACATTTATTACAGTGCAATGAAGGTATCAAATTAAGGAAAAGATCGGACACGCTCAAAATAAACTAAATCCCGTTACATTACATCCATCGAAAAACCACCTCGTGACGGACAACTTTTTGCGAAGCGGCCGGGTCGAGGGAGACCAGTACACGAATATATAACCGACATGCTATTTTCAAATCCTGCAATAGCGATACGAACTTACTTATTTCCATGACTGTACATGCAAGAAAACTTATGTAGGTATGTCAAGAATTAATGTTTCTTTTTTTGCTGATAACTGGAAATTGTTTTGATGAGCAAAAAATGCATTTGCCCGAATTTAACTGTTGTATCTCTTCAAATAAACGAGGGACAAGCGACCATTCTGTGTTTAAGATCTACGTTTCAGTCGACCTATACTGGATTATAAAGCCACTGTTTAAAGTTTTAGTAACGTAAGTTTAGTAAATTATTGGTTCCGCATAATTATAGAAATAACAAAACAAAATTTATTGCAGTTTCCCAAATTTTATAAACTTATGACAATGATTTAAGTGTCGATGAACAAAAAATATAAAATGAACAGTTTTATTTATTAAAAACGGCAGACAAGAGGATTTGTTTTAGAGAAGGTAAATTCTATATTAGATAACAAAAATACACAACCGATCGTAATGTCGCAATGTCGGTCTTTTTCTATTTTAAAGCTGGTAAAAAATTATTTGCGCTATACACTTTCGGAGCAAAAACTCGAAACTTGCCACGCTATATATTGAAAATGGTTTCTAAAAACCATAAACTATCATAAAAACATTTATTGAAGCCAAAATCAGAAAAAGAACATTTTAGGTTTGTAAAATAACATATTTTCATTTCATATTTTAATAAAATATAACACACCTTGAAAATGTGATTTTTATTTCTTTAAAAATATTATTATTTCTGGTCTTATATCATATACGATACGAAGGTTGAGGAATCCGAAATTTCATGTGTGCCTAGGGCAGTGTTGCCAGATGGCTGAAATTTAAGTCCCTAGCGCTTAGTACCAAAATTCCCTAGAATTCCCTAGATTTTTTTTTCATTATTTACCTAGAATGATCTAAAAACAAAACACATGAAAACTTATAATAAATGTATTTATAAAGTACACAAATAATTCTTTCCGACAAAATTTTTTCTCACTTGGTAAATGTCATACTGAGTAAAAAGTTCAATATAGAGTTATTAATGTTTTCAATTGATTCAAAAGTTAGAACAGTCTGAAATATTAAGAAAACCATATTTTAAACTGCTCCAAGTTCTTACGCAATTGAAAAACCAATAAGGCCATATGAAACTTTTTAATCGAAATGACATTTACTTTCTAGAAACAAAATAGTAAAAAGTTTCATATGGATTTATTTTTTTGTTCATTTGTTGATTAATATATTTTCATCGGTATTGCTTGTTTTATTTTTTCGGGTTTGCATTGTTAGATATGTACCTTTTTATTTATATTTGTTTTGTTAATATATCAAACGACTATAACTTTTTAAGGAATTAAAAGAAAAACAAAAAGTCCATATAAAACATTTTACGCAAAATGACATTTCTTTCTAAAAAATAATTTTGCGGAGAAAAACGTGGGGAACTGTGTATATTAAATTAAAATTAAATATTATTATAATGCATAATATTTGTGATCACAAATGTGATTTCCTATTTAATTTTATATAAATGTTTTAGTTTCATTAATTTAATGTATTTGGCATATATCTGAAATGAATAGCAACATTTTTCTTCATTAGTATAGCGAATTTGCTCGCATTGAAAGCTTCCGCGCCTATTTCCGAATTCCTATTCGGAATTGTAAACAAGAACGTCGAATAGAAATTAGAATTTCTTCTGGAAAGTTAGAAACAAATGTATTGCATTCTTTTCCCCAAATCTACACAGTGATCTAAAATGACTGAGGACAGGTTGAATTTCCCGCCAATTTGAATAATTGTGATGTTCGCAATGGTGTTGCAAATGACAGCCGTTATTTTGGTCCAGTGGCGTAGGTGTTCCTTCTTGTAAAGGGATTCATTCTCTGATTGTACATAGGTATATTAAATCGAAACAATTGAATTAATTGTTAATATTATGTATTTTTAGACCCCTCTTCAAGACCCCTATAACAAATTAATTGAGAAAAAAGATTAAATATCGTTGCAGAGGAACGTAACCCTTACTGAAGAGTTCACTATGGTATCTGACAGTGATCATAACCTGTATCATGCACGCATGTCGCATACCATCTTAGTAACACTAAATAAGTTCAAAACTGTGGCGGGAAATTCAACCTGTCCTCAGTCATTTTAGATCACTCGTTATTGATTTAAAATTTATTTACTGATCACGATTTTTACAATTAATTTTATATTTGTTAACGTAATGTGATATCATGTTGCTTAATATGTTTCTACATTCTGCTTGTAAGTCTTTACTAAAAATTTTATTCATTAAGGCAATAAAATGTACTAAACATGTTTAAAATATGACTTAAAAACAATAATATTGCTCTTGTTGTATTGCTGTTGTAGCTAACCCCAGTATCAAACAATTATTGGTTAATTGCTGGCACTCTGACAGACTAATAGATTGAATAGAATAGTTTGTGCTGTGGTTCCACACACGGTTTGCGAATTGTATCTGCATCTCTGTCGGATAGAGTTTCTTTCCCCAAGACAGACAAAGAAACAAATATCGAGCATCGCCGCTCTTTAGTCTATACATTTGCTCTATCGTATGATAGATTGAGCAAGTGTTTCTATAAAAGCTCCAGATACACATTTATAAGATTTCAAATTTATTTTTAATGTATCGAAAAATTCCCTAAATAATCAGTAAAATTCCCTTTTTCCCATTTCTACAAAAATATCCCTAGAACTAGGGAAAAATTCCCTAATCTGGCAACACTGGCCTAGGGCTCGTGACACCCTAGACGCGGCCCTGCATGCCGATGCCACCGCGTGCAATAGTAATAAGTAAATTGGATGTAAACTACGTCCCGATGTGTATTTTATGGGTAGGCCTGATATTGTAAAATAATTTTTAATGAGGCATCGGTCGAACGACGCGACGGCGCGGCGCACGGACTCGTTTGTGAAAATGAACGCGAGTCAAATGGCCATCGCGACCGTTGGAGTGTTTTGAAACTGACGCATACACAATTTTATTTATTAAACGTTCGCGAACGGGCGTTGTTCGTGCATATGTTACATATGGCACATGCAGTGCGCCTGACGTTAAATAGGCCACAAGGACCGGACTCCACGGACCGGCCACCCGAACCGTATACGTGTAAATTACCGCCACCCGGTTTTATTGCAAACCGAATAATAATACAATGCAAATAAAATATTATCGCGTCCGGACCGCCTAATGGCCGTCCCATGTCGCCGATTTATCCGCCTAGCAGGGCTTTTCTCTCCCTACAACCACCTACTTTTTTCTCTACCACCGAGTACGAATATTAAAATCGATCACCAGCAATTCTCAACCGGTCTGCGATACGCAAAAGCTTAAGGATCGGCGGCCGATTAAGCTGACCACACACAAATCACGTAGAATCAAAATGTACAAGGCGTTCGTTCGAGACAATTAAATTAATACCTTAATTGGCAAGATAGTTAATGCATATCTCATTTTAATTATCTGTATTTATTAATGATTCATCAAATAACCGCATACAATGGATACAATAGTGATAAAATAATAATAATAATAATGATGTTTATTTAGTTAAAAGCAACTAATAATCAAAATAAATTTGGTTTCCTTAGCACTAAACTTATCAACTACTTAAAATTAGCCAATACTACTGCTTTTTATATCACTTGGTAGGCTGTTAAATACCTTCAGTGCTTTATAATAACATGAACTTTGCGTACTGCTTTTTGTATATTTTGGTAATCTGAAGTGGTCCTTTTGCCGAGTATTGTATTCATGCTGCTGACTATTGTATGTTAAATAATTACTCATATAATTTGGGAGTTTATTATTTATGCATTTATATAGCAAGGTGAGTGGCTGACATATCGTTCCTTGTTTAACATTCACGAAATTTAATTTATTCAACATTGACTCGATACTGGTTAACCTGGAGCTTTGTAATAACATTCTGAGTGCTCGATTTTGTTATAGTTGAATCTTTTTAATGTCTTTGTCTGAACAAAAAAATAATATACTGCTGCAATAGTTAAAATATGGCTCTATAATCGGATGGTACAAAGATATTCTAGCTTTTAATGTTAGTTTATTAGATATTCTTCCTAAGTAGCTAATCTTTCGGCTCACCTTTTTAACTATATACTCCATATTACTCGTAAACTTCAAAGTATTGTCTAAAATGACACCTAGATATTTAAATTCGTCCACTATCTCAACAACTATTTCTGGTGTAGGGTGTACTGAATTTCTATTTCCCAATATCTAGCTTTTGTTTTCAGTACATTCAAACATAACTTATTTTCTTTATACCAATTTGATATCGAAACCAGTTCAGAGTTCAATGTCGCGATTACATGAGGTAATCTCCTGCAATTGATATTAGTGTATCGTCTGCGTCTTGTGGTACCCCTAAGCTGTTTATTAATTCACTAGACTCATTTTCTTCAATCCCAACCTTCTGTCTCCTGTTTGTTAAATAGTTTTCGAACCATTTCAATTATTTTCCTCTGATTCCGTAAGTTTCAAATTTTTGTAATAACTTTTGACAACAAATAGTCTCAAAGGCTCTCTTTTCTAGTCTACAAAAACTGCTAAAATTGAGATAGAAACCAGCTTTCACTTAAATAATGTAGTGTAATCGTGCTTGTTAACAGTTCGCGTCATCTCGTGGTGCAAATGGTCACTACGCACAGGTTCTGTATTTTTAGGTTAGACAGGGTCCGTGATCCGTGTTCGTATTTCTTTCAGTACGCAAATACGAAAGATTTGGAAATAAACGATTAATAACGATAATAATGACAATAAACGGTCAAAAGTAGTGCAAATCGTTCCAAGGTCACCGTAGATTGTACAGTTGGTAGTATCATGTATCTAAACTTATATGTTACAATGTTATATAATGTTATAAAAACGCAGAAAGATCCAAAGCAAACAAACATCCCGATGCTACGGTAATATAATATAATGCTCGTATAAATTAGTATAAATATAGTATAATAGACTAGTATAAAGTACACTTTGATATAATTTGCCATTGCAATCCATACCTATAGTTATATCCGGAGCATTTTATTTGCTCATCATTAATTGGATATTGTTAGTCATGCTGACGTTGCTATAGACTAATTTGAAATACTCGAAATAATGTAAATAACAGCCTAACAATTCCATTGTAATTAATAATTTTAGGTACACTAAATTCTCATTTTGCGTCGCCTCTTCATGGGCACATAATATATTGAAAAAATAGTTATGGGTAATTACAATAAAATTCTAATAAAAAAATGGTTTGTTTCTGATAAAGAGGACGAATGTTTAAAGTTAAATTCAAAATTTGGTGACAGAATTTTTGAAGATAATAACGAATTTGAATAATGAAACAAAATGAAATTAACAAACATCTATTTACGGACTCCAGCACTTCCCTCCGCCGATCTGCGAAAATTATGTTTATTATGAACACACAGGCACTACATAATGTTTTCACCGATTGTACTATAAAAATCCAGTAATTTAATGGTATTTACCTTCACTAAGGTATCGCGGGGTCATAGGCGGTTCTTCCATAACCAATTAGGTGACTCTTTCCCGTATTCTGCCTCCCCCCCCCCCCCCCTAACGAAAGCAAGACGACTAGTACTATGCATACCTCATCATCATAGTAGCCTCATGACTCATGACATATCCGTGTAGGAAGAAGTTGACAATCCTTTTGCATACCGCCAAACGGAGACAAGTACAAATTGAATGCAATATTTTTTGATTACAAATAAGCACTTCATGTCGAAGTATTCCGGAAAATTATGAACGGTTTCACAACACAATAGTTCACGTCAAACTAACACGAATACTGATACCGTGTGATAGTGAAAAATAGCGATAATTGCTGGTAATTGAAAATCAAAACCGTACTGATCTAATACGTATTCAGAACCGCAGTACGAGATCATCAAAGTCCACCCCCAATATGTGTAGTTGACGCACCGAAAAAATAAGCGTACAATAATTGACTATATTCGGTGTGGATGAAACAGGAGTTCGATTTCGGTTTCTTAGTTCAAAGGAATCAATAAAAGAACGAGTGGCACTTACCATAGAAAGAATTCGCTGTTCTACCATTTGTTATACATTCTTTCGTGGTAACACAAAGGACAAGGTATATTCTAACATCTCAAACTGAACCCAATATCTCTGAGTTCAAGTTTCACATACTACAAATTTGTTGTAAGATCGTACTTTAATAGATTGTACGAAATAAAGTAACTAATCCACAATTTACGTTGATCTACAAGAAATCTTATTTCAGCATCCTCTTGGTATAATATACGCTGCGATACACTGAATTAATGTAATATTTCAAGTCGAGAAGGGCCGTCTTGTAGCGAAGGAAGTTTCTAAACATATTCTCGTCCCCAAAGGGGTAATACTGGGGTAGATAATGATATTGATGTTTACATAATGCGACACTTTTGGCGTCCCGTCTTTGTCCCGCGTTTTTGCTCCCCTCCACGAGGAAAAGTATCCTAATACGTCCAGAGGGGGGAAGTGCTTAATTACGGGGGACTCCCGTATATACTGGCATTACTTCATTCCGATTTCAGAGACACGAGGCGGTGAGAGGAGGTACTAATGGAAGAATAATTAACGCCCTGTGTTGTGTGTACGCGCACATGCGGTTCCTGTAAGTTATGTTCATAATTCATCAAAAGCCAGGCAAATAAAATCTGTGAAGTTGCTTAAATGCTTGCGTTTTACGAGAGAACGCCCTCTAGATTTGAAATTTTGATTTGTAATTGTGTAAAACTATCAAAAAACATTTTCGCTCAAATTATGTCATGGCCAACTAGTCATGTCATGGCGAACTAGTCATTCCATGGCCAACTGACCTCCCGTTACGTTATTGCCACTTGCTAAATTAGATGAACCTTTAATGGTAGCGGTAATTATCCTAATCGTAAACGTCACATTGTAATTTACTTTATTCGTTTTTTTTTTTTCTGATTAAAATCCGACCTGTTAAGTTCCATTTGGGACGAGGGGTGCGACGTGTGCGTTTCTGTACCGATTTGACTTTTTAAGGCCGTAACTCATCGAGTTCTTTTTATGCTTTCATGCCTCGTTTACAGTGGCTGATTCCTAATTACCCCTGTTTTATGGCAATACGTTCCACGTAGCGTTGAGTGCTTTCCGGGGCACCAAGGTCCATTCTCTAATGATTCGATTTTGAACCGAGCGCGCGCCAACACGGAATAGTGGCGTCCTCTTGATTTACAGGGGTTGCCCGTCGACCTGAAAACGTCTCAAAGAATATCTCAGTGGAGAGGTGTCCTTTTACGCTAATCACCAACGGTTATGTTCTTAATCCGTCTCATGTTCATCTTGCCCTTAGGCCTAATACTTGAAACCGAATATGGTCGTCATATCTTCATCCTACCTTCATCCATTTCAGCACCCTAATTGTACATCCTACCCATTAACCTAGACTCTAGAACCTCTTTATCTAAAGTATGTCAAATTGTATATACTTCATTATATTTGTGGAAGCCATAGTGCACTAAACTTGTATCTCTTTCTTATCTAATATATTTTCTGGTATAAGCATGGAGCGTTTGGCCTTGTACAAAGCACTTGAGTGTAGAATAGAGCAATGAATTACCTCGATAATCCAGTCCAATGAACACCAATGCAATTTCGTCCTTAAACTCTTGTTGTTGCTGAATCGCCGCTGAATATGGACGCGCCTTGGCATTTCGTGGGATTTAAATAATTTCGTGCTTTTTGCGTCGAATATATATAAGAATTATGCAAGGAATCGCGAGGGTAAGTAAGACGAATGACCGCTGTCCCTTTTATTCATAACTGACCCGTTACAATGCATGCCGGATACACCATTCTGAGCCTTGATTCGAGCCGATTATATACGGCACCGCGATAAGCCCTATCGCGGGATCTCACGATTACGGTCCCTTACGGCTGGCTTAATTAAACATGAAAAAGTAATATAATTAAGGCGCACACCCACTGCGCCAGCATAACGAGGGTGTTATTACTACGTACTTAACAGGCGACGATAACGATCTCAGGATAGTACCACAATTTGTCCAGGTTTTTCATTTACTCAACGCCGTTTTAATCCACCCAGGGGCATCAATTTTTAATTAATGTGCCGTTGAGCTCGTTACACCTTCTAAGCCCTATTTCCACTCACATGTAACGCCTAAACTATACTTATGTACTATATATTAAACGTGAATGTGCCTAAACTATACTTATCTACTATATATTAAACGTGAATGTGCCTAAGGTACAGTACAAACCTTCTACCCGAATGCAACCCGCATCCCACATACGCCATGTGTGTTGCATATGTTGATAGAATTCATTAAGAGGGGAGTCCAACAGCTGATCGACAGAGGCTTGGCTGTTTTTAATAAGTTTGGAAAAATCAGTCGAGAATTGGTCTTTGCGTGGGGATGTCGACGTTTTCGCTAAAGCTACTTTGGGACAAGATGGACTTCGCTGACGTGCGGTCAACGTTAAATGATCTAACGTCTTTAACGCTGTTTAAACTTATTTTTGCACACGTAATCAGGCTGAATAGTGATTCTTTACAACGCTTACCAACATTACTTTGATAAATTGTTGACATAACCGATGTTGAGAATTTGAGATATTTATCATATATTTATATGATAAATAACTTCAACCTTTGTCTACGGTTTATGAAGTGATATCTGCAAAAACACACGTACTATGAATATGTGGAATATTTGGAAGTGTATTGAGATTATGTGCCCATATACTTTTATAACTCCTAAAAAACAAACCCCGTACGTTTGGTCACAAATTACTTTCTCTTGGTACGATAGATTATGCACTCATTTCTCAGCTGATAATAAATACACTTAGGCCTAGCTAATGAAAAACACAAATATACATATCGACCGATGCAACAAAGACTATCGTAACTAACTAACAAACTAAATGTAGTTACTATAGTCTTCGTTGCATGGGTCGATATTACATACGTATGTACATCAACAACACAGGGATCTGATGACGTGTAAGAAAAACAAAACACTTAATAAGTTATTCTTTATTTACCAATTTGTAATCCATATATTATTTATAAAAGATTAGATTTATAATATTATATAGCTTTATTAATATTATATTATAGTATCATCAAAATCACAAAAATGTAGAGATAGACCCATTACTCTCTTCGTCTAATGACGAAAAATTGAGAAAATACGACGCCGATTCTTCAAAGGTACAAATATTACATTGACATAAAGTGAAACTACGGCGGACTTGACACAAAAAAAAACATTATTGAATTGTTATTCCTGAAATCACGACATCCAATTATACGTCTATTTTGAGCAGCAATTGTTTAAAATTGGGCATGTGTATAATAATATCGAGCAAGTCCGAACAAGAAGAGTTAATTTAGATTGTTGTAATCTCATAAGATGCTATCATTATTGAATAATAAACCCACACGAGCACTGTTTAGTTTGAATAATTCGACCAATAGGGGCCCACCAGAACAGTCCTGAAGTTAGGCTGAACCAGCCTCTTAACCTTGAATATTAAAGCTAAGAAGTGCATTTGGTACAGTTGAAGGTATGAGCTGTAACAACTTCTAAAAGCAATTCAACAATTGTCTAAAAACAATTGAAATTCCGAATGAAATTTAATCAGCATTGCCATCATGCTTCGTATGCAAAGGTATGTAAAGTGATATGAGTCCAAATAAAAAAAAAAAATTGAAATTGTAGATGAGCCGTACCAGCGTTGTGGGAATATTTCCGTTCGATTAAAAGAGCAACCGGTTCGAGCACGTCGGGGCCGCTTGCTTGAACAATTCCACCGACAACTCGGGAATTATGCAATGCAAACGCATGTGAGAACTGAAGATCGATTTGAATAATAAAGGCCGGTTTATAGTTCAATCCGCAAAGTAAGGGCATTTCCCAAAACGTATGAACGATTAACGGGCGGAATATAGTGCTCCGAACTTAAGCGTAGCCGTAAAATAACTATAAACGTGGAAGTGAAACACCGTAGGACAATATAGTAATTCAAAACCCATATTATACTATAAATCACTCGGCGATTGCAACGCCATATTTTATTTTCCTAATCATTACCCAACATCAAATAACTAGATACATTTACATTTTCTGAATCTCTTCAAACGGCCTTGAATGTTTTTAAACAATAACTATAATATGTTATTTTCTACGTAGGTTTCATAATGAACACATTATGACACTGTTTTTGGTTTCATAATGGACGTTTGCCTAGTAGCGACCAGCAAACAATAATCTGTCACCGCATTATGCCTTGTTCAGGACATTTTACAACAATTTACTGTAAGAGCCTTTTCAGACAGGGCACGGCGTCCGTACGGTTTTCTCCGTCCACGGGTCGAAGTGTATGAGATTAAATGGAACCTTTCACACGTACGTGCCGTGCCGTTTGAAATCCGCGTGTGTGAAAAGCTACACAACGACCATGGACGGTCGAAACCACACGGACGCCGTGCCCCGTCTGAAAAGGCTCTAAGGGGCAAGTCAGGGGCAAGTCAGGGGCAAGTCAGGGGCAAGTCAGGGGCAAGTCAGGGGCAAGTCAGGGGCAAGTCAGGGGCAAGTCAGGGGCAAGTCAGGGGCAAGTCAGGGGCAAGTCAGGGGCAAGTCAGGGGCAAGTCAGGGGCAAGTCAGGGGCAAGTCAGGGGCAAGTCAGGGGCAAGTCAGGGGCAAGTCAGGGGCAAGTCAGGGGCAAGTCAGGGGCAAGTCAGGGGCAAGTCAGGGGCAAGTCAGGGGCAAGTCAGGGGCAAGTCAGGGGCAAGTCAGGGGCAAGTCAGGGGCAAGTCAGGGGCAAGTCAGGGGCAAGTCAGGGGCAAGTCAGGGGCAAGTCAGGGGCGGATACGGGGGGGGGCGCAGGAAGCGCCCCCCCCCCCCATTTGTTGGAACAGCGGAGAAGAAAGCGATTGTGATTTGTGATGTTACCGGCTAGGTCTTGTTTGTGTGTTTTTATTCGGTTGATTGTAGGAAACAGTTATACGAGAAAAGTTTTTGTAAGCTCTGGACCTGACTTGATGACACCGATAGCTAAGCTGACCAGACGTCCCGCTTTTGGCGGGACAGTCCCGACTTTTCACATTTTGTCCAGCGTCCCGCTGAGTTTTAAAATAGTCCCGCTTTTTAGGAAATATTATTTTACTGAATTTTTACAGAATTACTAAAAAAAATAAAAAAAACTTTTTTCAAATCGATCATTAATATTTTTATAATTTGAAAACCAGGTTGTGGGGTCGCCACCGGTTTTCCAAATTTGTATTTTTTACAAAAAATTATGAATTACCCATTCTGTCTAATGGTGGAATTTGATATATTTGTACGTTTATGAATAATATTAATTGTTATGTGCATAAGGAATTTATGGATGTTTGTATTTTTTCCCCAAAATTGAATTGATATAGATAACCAACCTTGCTGGAATCAATGACTTTTATATTCTTTGACCAATTGCCACTATTTTTGCAGAACATGTAAAGTGAACTTACCTACTTGAAAAAGATGAAGAAAATAATGTTCCAGCTTATTAAAAAGATGGTGCTTTTCGACTAAGTTTGAGACATCCTGTGGGGTAACTAACGAAGTAGTTCTCTCGCATGTGCTCAAATGGTCAGTTACAAAAACCATATCAATTCTCATCATCTTATTTTGTAATTCATCCCAATATCCGACTTTTTGTAGGAGATACATATTTGTAAGTAAAATATTGCATTGTTCTTAGACCAGAAACACTGGCAAATCTGGCAGGCTGAATATGCTGCAAGGATCAAAACCGACCTTTGAAACGTATCATTTAGATTCCATGTAGACTTGCTGTTATTTCATCACACATTATTAAAGTATCACATACACGTTGAGTTTCGCTTAGTATAATTTAGTATTTTATCCATCTGTTTATCTGTAAGTTTCTGGTCATTATCTTTAAATTAATTCGTTGTTGGTACTAAAAACAATAGTAAAAACACTTTTAATCACGTAACATTCGCTGCAAGGTTGAACAGAATTTTAAATTGCAACGGTTTACTTTAAATTATGTATCTTCTAAAAACCGCAGATATGGGAATGAACCAAAAACAAAAAGTTGGGAATATCGATCAGATCAAAACTGTCCTTATAGTTTACTCGGTGTAATCTGATGTAAAATATGAATAAAAAATTATGAAAGTCGTCAGAGATTGCAAACGCTACTTAACCTCAAAGTTTAACAAAATAAGCGTTCCTTTAATATAGGTTGGTAAGTTTCTCGCAAAAACGTACTCCTAAATTTGGAATATTTTGTTGTATCGTACAGGGTCGTTAGGTTAGAACATTTCTTTGGTATCTTCTTTGACCGTAAGATTTGTTTTATTAACCATAAGAATGTAATTAATCTTTCTTAGTCTTCTTAATATTATTTATTGGTTGATGAAAATCTATTTATTTCGTGCATATAAAGGCATATATTTGAAAAATCTATGTTAAAGGAAGCAGTTAACATTTAGAACTTCAATTCCAATCAGAAAAGATAACGAAGTACACCTTTTCTTGTACCAAACTATAAAATATTTATTTATTTTAAATGCGTATAGCAAAGCAATTAATCACCGACGAGGTTCGCTCCATCATCAAAGCCCTTCGGCGTAAGAAAGCTCCCGGACTTGGAGGCATCACGAATGTGATGGTTCAGAGCCTCCCGGAGCCGGTCCTCTCTGCCGTAGTCGACGTCATCAACGACGTTCTGGCTTCGCGTCGGTTCCCCGATGCGTGGAAAAGAGCGAAAATAATTCTAATCGCTAAGCCAGGAAAGCCCAGGACCGACCCACACAATTACCGGCCAATCAGCCTCCTCCCATCGCTGGGAAAGCTCACCGAGCGAGTTATCCTCGCCCGGCTTTCCGAGCAGTGCGAGGAGCTGAACGTCATCCCACAGGAGCAGTTCGGTTTCCGTAGCTCCCACGGAACCGAACTGCAACTCCTCCGTCTTGTCGAGACAATCCACCAAGCCATGGACCACAAGGACGTTGCCGTAGGGGCGTTCCTTGATATCCAAAGGGCGTTCGATACAGTCTGGCACGAGGGGCTCGTTGCCAAGTTATACAGGCTGAATATAAATCCATTTCTGGTTGAACTCGTCGAAAGCTACCTCAGAGATCGCAGTTTCGTGGTCTCTGTCGGGGACGCCACCTCCACCGCTAGAGCTATCAGAGCCGGCGTTCCACAGGGCTCCGTGCTCTCCCCCACCCTGTATAATCTTTACACGGCCGATTTCCCTAGACCCGAAGCTGCGTCTCTCTACGCTTACGCAGACGACTTGGCATTCCTGGCCAGCTGTTCAGATGAACAGCTGGCCTATCGTCGCGTGCAGCAAGCACTATGTGCAGCAGACGGGTTCTTCCGGAAGTGGAAGCTCCGCCCACATCCTGGAAAGAGCCAGTCTATTGCCTTCACAAATCGCTATAAACTAAACCCCAGGCGGCTCTACCTGGACGATGTTCCCATCCAACAGGTGGTGTCGGTCAAATACCTGGGCGTTACCATCGACAAGAGGCTGACGTGGGCAGCGCAGTTGAGTCAGGCGGCAAAAAAGGGCTCCCAAGCCGTGGGCATGCTCTACCCGATGATACGTCGTGGTAGTAGGATGTCCATGGCCAACAAGCTCTTGCTGTACACGCAGGTCGTCAGGCCCATGATGACATATGGAAGCCTGGTCTGGGGCACTGCAGCAAAAACCCACATTAAAAAGCTGCAGGTGCAACAGAACAGGTTCCTGCGAGTCATCGTCAACGCTCCCTGGCGCACGAACATGACTCTTGTCCATGAGGAGACCGGGATAGAGACCATCTCCGAATTTCTTGCAAAGTCCGCCACGAAACGTCTCGAACGCGCGGAGGTTCACGCAAATCCTTTAGTAACTCAGGCTCTCGACTACGGGGCAACCATGAGAGCTCGCAGAAACCGCCCCAAGACGGCCCTTCTACCGCCTCCGGTGCCGTAACCCTGGTGAAATTCCGGTACAAGACCTTATAAATTGCCATCTAGTCTAGTCATTCCCGTTGTTAAGTCCTATTTATTATCAAATATACTAGGTTAAGTCATGCATCTAGTCATCCTGTAGCCCTATTGCTGCCGTACCGTCCCGTTTTACTTTTGTACTTGTTCAAATATCCTATATCTAGTCATTTATGTAGTCGTATTGTTCTTTGGTCGTCTTTCTGCTGCAGCTGGCTGGTCGATGCGAACTCGTATTCGAGTTCGAAGACCCCGTAGAAACCAGCCCAGCTGTGCCAGTATGTCTGTCCGTCTTATATCGTTTTGTAAATTAAAAATTGCGTTTTTTCGCAAAATGAAATGTCTACCGATATTTACGCGGTCTCTCATTATACAACAATATTAATCAAACTATACGATCCTATTACGCGGTATTGATTGCGTAATTAAATTTATCCAGACGAGGCATAAAGGGACTCCACCCTTGCCTCTTATCAATTAAACATGTCGAGCACGTTGAGTTTCGCTTAGTATAATTTAGTATTTTATCCATCTGTTTATCTGTAAGTTTCTGGTCATTATCTTTAAATTAATTCGTTGTTGGTACTAAAAACAATAGTAAAAACACTTTTAATCAAGTAACATTCGCTGCAAGGTTGAACAGCATTTTAAATTGCAACGGTTCACTTTAAATTATGTATCTTTAAATCATATATTAAAAAAATGCAGATATGGAAATGAACCAAAAACAAAATGTTGAGAATATCGATCAGATCAAAACTATCCTTATAGTTTACTCGGTGTCATCGGATGTAAAATAAGAATAAAACTATGTTAAAGGAAACAGTTAATATTTACAACTTCAATTCCAATCAGAAACGATAACGAAGTACACTTTTTCTTGTACCAAACTATAAAATATTTATTTATTTTAAATGCGTATAGCAAAACAATTAATCACTAATAATGCAAATAATATCGAGTACCTATGCAATGAAGTACATATATTTTGTTTAAACAAGTATGTTTTGATCAAAAGTAAAAAAAAATAAAGGAATATGTGGTAATGTGAAAAAAATCTGTATAAAAAACTATAATTTTTGTGTTAAATTTGTCGTTTTGCGTCTTTTGCAAAGACGAATACCCCCCCCCCCCTCCCGCACACACGACGCTACTGTCGCGCTTTACTACAACAAAATTCTGATCACCTTACCCATAGCTCAAGATGGATTTTAGCGCCCACCTTGTGATTTTTCTGTGTCCGCCACTGGGGCAAGTAGATATACAGGATGTTTCCGAAATAACGGCTAACCTCGAAGGAGGATAATATGTCCAAAGAAATAACAATCAGAGTAAAGAGAAAGAGCGCATGATAATCTACATCTTACCACGGTTGTGCTGCAACTGGTGACAAAACAACGCCGACATTGACCTACATTCTGTTCATATCATAGGAGTCAGCTGTTCGTTGCTTTATCTACACTAGGAATCTTTTGAATTGTGGAACCACAATGTGGGTGAAAATGTTTGAAGGGCTTTCAATGAGAACGTACCTTGGAAAATGAACACGAAAATGCAGGTGTGACGAGGTTGTTGGGTCGAATGTGTCAGCAGTGTTTGGATTGCGTTTCGAAACGTACATACATACATACGTCGAAGGTAAACTTTAATTATCGCGACTGACTCTTTTCTACCGACTTAACGAAGTGAATGTTCTGTTGGTTTAACATATTACGAAATGAAGTGCCAGCCCTGGAGTTCGACGTCCCCTGCTTCCCGCTCCCAGCCCCAATCCCAACGGAATTAACGCTCAGCTTTACCCGGAAGTGTCAAATACACCTAAGTCTTGCCTAATCTTTAATTAGGTATCGTGAACGAATTAGCATGAATTGCTGGAAATGGTGTTACGTCAACGTACGTACCTACGCGACTGCCATGTTAAGTAACAAGCGTGTAATGAATGCTACCATAAATCTCATACTTGAGTAACTCAAACCGTTTGCCAATGTATGGCTAATGTAGACATCGGTAATGTAGCACCACCTTTCGGAACAAGCACTAGTGCAGCTAATAGAACGTCATCCATTTGCTTTGGCTTTCCTAAATTCTCCATGATTTTCAAATTTCATGAAATATAACATGATCATTTTCTTATTTTCAAGGATTCATATTTCAGCCCAACCTTGTGCTATGTGCTACTCTCGTCAAATTTGTGTCGACGTAGTTCCGGTAATCGCGAGAAATAACTTTCTGGATGATAGATTTAACATGTCGGACACAGCGATATCGGAACAAGTTACCCGTTTCGTGTTATAATAAACATGTAGCGTTGCTCTCTGGGCGTTCATACCGAGCGAAGGCTATTTCCAAACTAGAGTTTAGAACAAAGAGAGGTCGGCCCTTTAAGGCTAGCTACACCGGTAGCTAGAAGTATGTCTCGCTGGTAGCAACGATGAAGGCTCAAACGACAAAGTTCACACACTCTTTCAAAAAAAAAAACAAGCTCGTGCATGTACGCTGAAGCTGATGTATGTTTCGATTAAATCTGCCTCTACCTCTGGTTCAAACCATGTTTGAGAGGTCAAAGTAAACCGACGAAGTTGTTTGTTTCCTGCGTAGGTTCGCCAAGCGAATAACACCAGGAAAGCCATTAAACTTGCCCTCCCTTTGGACATTTAACACAAATATAGGTTCGTAATTGAATAAATATCACAACTTTTAGGTTACAAGGAACGGAAAGCTAAAGGATCTGTGGCCTATACACATTTGTCAAGTTGTAAAACAGTTTGCAAATGAAATTCGGACTGATACTTCAACGTACCGAGCAGAAAAAGTTTGTTTGGCACAAACAACAGCATCGCCTCATGTAATTATGACGCAATATTGCCTACAATCAAAAGAAAGTTTATTACGTATACAAAAGGGTGCAACAATTGAGAGCAAATTCGCAGGTTAATTAGATTTTGAATGTATGTTGGCGGCAGTATGGACACAAACGCACAATAGGACTTTTGAAAAGGTAAAAAAGAACCATGTTTTGAAAAAGAAAGAAACCAGGGCTGTGGAGTCGGAGTCGTGGAGTCGGAGTTCAGACAAATTTCAGAGGAGTCGGAGTCGGAGTCGGAAAAATGTACCGACTCCGACTCCGAGCCAATGTGTAAATAATGTAGAAAAAGACATGCGAGATGGCCGTTGCCTCAATAGATAGTAAAAAAATAACTTTACTATGTACCCACATACCTATATAATATGTTAATATAATTAAACTACAAAACACACAAGTCGATGGTGAATGATGAATATCAACTGATTATTGTGAGACGCTTGCCGCGTCGGATATACAGTTTATTTCCAATTTCCAACAACCAACTTCAATGTGCTTATCATGAAAGCTCGATCATGTCCAAATTAAAAAATCGGGCTACGATGCATACTAGACGAATTAGAACTTTCCAAAGTGAAGCGACAACATGTGGTTTTCCTTAGTCATCAAAATTAAGAGGATTTGGTCGTATTCGTTCGGCCACAAACAACAGCTGAATAACTCATTAAATATTGCAAAAAGTACTTTAATGATTTTCTCTTGCAATTTTAAAAAGAAAAATAGTTTCCTTGAGGTTTTGTACTAGAAGAAACAGCGTATGGTATCACAGTCGTATCAACTCTCAACTTTCTTCTTATTTTTATTCGCCCAATAGCTGAATGTTTGTAAAAGATACAGCTTTACTAGTAAAATTTTGCAATTTTAGCTTTAATGTTTGATAACTTTAAACCTTTAACCGAAATTGATTCTTTTTTTCGACACATGAACAAATTTATTAAAAGTATCTCTTTAGATTTAACAAAATATGTAGACATTTTAAATGGTTACACTGAGTTTGTGAAATAGGGCCGTTTAATTAAGTTGAATATAGGAAAAAAAACAAACTAGTTCAGAATTATGTGCTCTCTAATTAAGAAACAGTTGAATTTCTAATGATTTCAGATGTATTGAAAAAGGTAAAAGCGACATTTTTAAATATGGTCATAACTGTGTGTGGTCCGATCAACAGGTCATTTTCATTTTATGGAAACAAATAAAATTTTACCGGAGTTGGATTTGGAGTCGGAATCGGACTACGAAAATTATCTGGAGTAGAAAGTTTTTACCGACTCCACAGCCCTGAAAGGACCTGCTATTAACAAAAGGTTTGACTTCTTTGTTCTAAGTTGAAATGTGACCAAATGTCGTTAATATCGCAGGGTAACAAGATTGGTGTTGGTGTCACGTCTAAGTTGGTTCATTTCATGCAATTATGCATATTATTTAGTTTTGAAGTTCAGTCACGTTTTCGCTGCTGCAGTGTACGGGGACTCAGCCATGTGGGAAATTCTGCTACAGTGAGAAATGAATAGCCTCTATTATAACAATATAAATCCAGTATGCCATCGTGCGGAGACAATTATTGCCAAATATCAGAGTGGGGATGATAATAATACCAGTCAGCATACATCAGTGTATGTATTCATTTTGAGTTTATTACTTATTAACTTATTTGATCAGCTTGTTGAATATTGGTTTTCTAATTGAATACGTTTATCACTATAATATTTTTATTGTCTGTAACCAATACAAGTTTTCGTGTACTGGTATTTCGTGTATATGTATTTTTGTATACGAATTCTATGTTGAAGATCGTACGCATTACATCCAAGAAAACGCCCATTTTTCGCTAGTAGTTTCTTTCAATCTCGAGCATACCGTTTGGGCACAATCGAATAAAATCGCATACGAATCTTTTTAACGATACTTCCAGCATAACTCCCCAACTAAATGTTCGTAGGTATTTCTTTTTTGTGTTTTTCGAGTTTGGTTTGGTCTGGAATGAGCTCAAGGATGCGAGAAATATTATGCTGGATCCCCAGACAATCTTGTGCGGTGTATATAAGCAATTTGTTTACGTAGGTTAGGTAATAGGAAGTCCGGCGTATCTATGGTATAAGTGAGCGTACTTCCATGCAAAAATATAATACGGTCAGCTTTGCGTGGGTTCTGGATCTCGACGGGAGTTCGTTCGCTTCAGAACGGCCAACGCAAAGGGTAAAACGCTGACATAATATCTTGATCAGATCGTAGCGCGCCCATGGGGGTTGGTCAGGCGGGCAGTCTTGCCCGTGTATGTAAATCAGTGGCGAACTATAGATATACTCGTACGAAGTTTCTGCCAAACGTTGAAATATTTCCCGGGAGAAACAAGGGCTCTATCGTAAACGGCTACTTAATTCTAATCCACTCCCCCAAACTCAGTTCCAGGGAAATAAGAAATTCATAAGAATACCGCCAAACTCGCGTTTGTAGATGAAGGTATCCTCACAAAAAGCCGTCGCGGCGCGGCGTCCACTTTTTTAATTAAAAGTGAAAACTTATTATTAATGGGGGCCCTCTTTAATCGTTTCATGCGAAAAATCGCCCCTAACAACCTCTCAAAGAGCAACTTTGGGGCAAAAAGGCTAAGAGGCCTTTATCCTCCAGTATTGTATAACAGTAATAGCCAAACTTTTTCGACGTGGGATCAACAAGTTTTCAAACTTTTGTATATACCCAGTGCGGCTCAAATTTACCCACCAAATTATGTAGGTTGGTATTGGTTTATTATAAACATAATCAAAGAAGCATTTCGAAAGAACCATCTATTGTATTCATCTGGAATTTGACCATTTTGCCAGTATTGGGAGAGTTTTGAAGACAGTCATGGGCGTATCCAGGGGGGGGGGGGGCAACTGCCCTTTCGTATTTTGGTATTATGTTTATTATATAATAATTAGCACTCTTTCCCTTATAAACACGTATTTGTTTTCGAAATTTTGATTTTTAATGGTGCTTTTCGAGGTCTCAAATTTACATGGGAAGAAGACATTTTTCTGTATTTTTCGCATAATTGTTGGGCGTTTTGGAAAACTTATGTTAAAGTTGTAGGACTTGTAGAGAACTTTCCAAGGAAGAATTTGACCTATTATGCATATGGATTTAACGTCCCACAGTACCCTGAAAACTACCAAAATGAGAAAATTAAAATTTTTCAGAAAATTGACCGTCCTAATCATTTCGTAATTAAGTCTTGTGTAATGTTTAAAAACATTTGTCAGTTAATTTCCATTTGCTTAAACATTCTATTTGTTTATATAATTCGTTTTTCTCGAAAATCCGTCTGAATTCTGTTTTCTGAGTTCGGAATGGCAGTTTATTACCTTAGAGGGACATTATTCATTAAACAATTGTATAAACAATCAATTATTTATTTTCAACTTTTTTTCTAATTATGGTAGAAATGTCAGTTTATTTGTGAATTTAAACTTATAAATTTCATGTTTGAGATATCTGTGTCTGTGTATATGTATGTATCAATAAATTCAAGGGAAAATGGTTAATTACGTAAACTCGTCAGTAATGTAGAATCAACTAAAGAAGCGAATGATAATTAATCCAGGTGAGGATAATTTTTGGAAAAAGCACCTCCGCCTGGATTTGAACCAGGACCCCTCCAATTTCCGGTTGACTGCTCTCCCATTTGAGCTACAGAGGTAGTGGAAATTTATAGGTTTTATTTGTCACTTCAGGATTTGCAAGCCGAATTTCGAATTAAACAAACCCGTCGTGACACCTATTGGGGATAGATGGAAGTTTGGTAACTAGGAATCGCTAAATGTTTATTGCTAAAAGCTCATACAGATGAATAAATTCAAGGGAAAATGGTTAATTACGTAAACTCGTCAGTAATGTAGAATCAACTAAAGAAGCGAATGATAATTAATCCAGGTGAGGATAATTTTTGGAAAAAGCACCTCCGCCTAGATTTGAACCAGGGCCCCTCCAATTTCCGGTTGACTGCTCTCCCATTTGAGCTACAGAGGTAGTGGAAATTTATAGGTTTTATTTGTCACTTCAGGATTTGCAAGCCGAATTTCGAATTAAACAAACCCGTCGTGACACCTATTGGGGATAGATGGAAGTTTGGTAACTAGGAATCACTAAATGTTTATTGCTAAAAGCTCATACAGATGAATAAATTCAAGGGAAAATGGTTAATTACGTAAACTCCTCAGTAATGTAGAATCAACTAAAGAAGCGAATGATAATTAATCCAGGTGAGGATAATTTTTGGAAAAAGTGTGCAGAGTATTAATAAACCCTCAAATGTTTAAACAAATGCCATTTCTTTAAAAAATTTTTTTTTGCAATTCGCCTAAAATTATCGTTTTTAGATCAGTCCGAAGTGA
This sequence comes from Aphodius sticticus, assembly GCA_963966075.1. Taxonomy (NCBI): domain Eukaryota; kingdom Metazoa; phylum Arthropoda; class Insecta; order Coleoptera; family Scarabaeidae; genus Aphodius; species Aphodius sticticus. The sequence goes on along the minus strand of OZ014515.1, from coordinate 11,591,886 downwards.
CATCATTTATATTTTGGGATCATTTCCAGTGTTTGAATAATAAAATAATATTCGTTTTCCGTCGATCGTTTATTTATGAGTCAGTTTAGTGAATAGGAAATCGTTTATTAAATAACTCTATTAATGCACGATTTCTATTAATGCATGATTTGTTATAGCCAATCACAGGACGTAAAGACGTCGTTTGATTGGCCAATCTAACATATGTGAAATGAAACCTTCCAATCAAAACATACCGCCTCTAGAACTGTCAGTGTCAAGTTACATAAATTTTCATATAACCTAAAAAGACATCGGCGAAGAAAAATCTGTAGACGACGCTAGAAGAATACGATCGACGAAAAAATTTTGTAACCAACTCGAATATTAAACGGCGATTAATGATCTCGACAATTAACGCTCTCGCTGCGCTCGAGCGTTAAACAGTCTCGATCATTAATCGCTCTTTTTAATATACTTGTTGGTTAAATAACTATTTCAATATTTCATTAAATTAGAGTACAGGGAACAGTTTCCAGACAGCAACAAATCAACACTTTCTTGCGACGCACAGTGGTAGGAAATCAGAATAAGAAATGAAGGAAAAAATGAGATTAATAAAATTTGTTGACTTTAGGAAATTTATTATGTTAAAAAGAAATGTAACTCCCCAATTTCCCGACAAAAAGGATTTCCAATCATTTCAAGCTCTTCGAATAAATGATATTGAAAACGAATAATATTTTATTATTTATATAATGGAAATCATCCCAAAATATAAATGCTGTCACTTGAGAATAACAGTTGGCCTGACAATCTAAATAAATGTATTTTCAGTGAATTGCAAACAAAAATTGTTTAAACAAATGGAAATTGTTTAATGTGGGTTTATTAGATAATAGGTTTGTTAGATATCTCAAACATGAAATTTATAAGTTAATTTAACAAAAAAGCTGACTTTTTTTCTAGCATTATTAAAAAAAATTGAAAATTAATAATAATTGATTGCTTAAAGGAAGAATTTTCTTTAATGAATAAATTCCAAGTCACAAGACAGAATGCAGACTGATTTTCGAGAAAAACGAATTATTTAAACAAATTGAGTTTCTTTAAACAAATGTAAATTAACTGACAAATGTTTATAAACATTCCACTAGACATATAGTAATAATTTCTAATAGAAAAAAATGATTACAACGATCAATTATATGAAGAATGTACATTTTTCCTTTAAGGGTAGTTTTCAGGGCACTATGGGGGTGGGTTGGGGGGCGTCAGATCCATATGTATAATAGGTCAAATTCTTCCTTAGAAAGTCCTGTACAAGTCCTTAAGTAATTTTAAGTTTTCCTAAACCCCAAACAATTATTTGAAAAATACCAAAAATTTCTTCTTCCCATTCATTTTCCCATGTAAATTTAAGGCCTCGACAAGCACGGTAAAAAATTTAAATTTCAAAAAAGAAACCGGTGTTGAATTTTTTTGGATTTGGAAACGATTTGAAGGAATCGTTGCTTTCTAATATCACAAAAAATTTTGCACTGCATTTTTCAACTGTCCTAATGGGCACTATTCTCCCATACAGCAAGTTAACTTTTGAGAACTGCGCCCTCCCCCCCCCCCCTTCCGATTTGAGCTGGATGAAGACAGTAATTTTTTTTTAATTCGCGGCAATTTATTGAACCCTCTATGATCAGCAGAGAGCGGAGGTTTTAGCCACTTCAAGCCGGGCTGTTAATCGGCCAAGTGGAGAGTGCATATGTGTAGCGCGACAGCAAGTAAAAAACGCCAATAGGCGACTGTAGCTCCTAGAGTGGCGTACCGTTCCCACTGCGCTGGCAAGGGGTATTAGATGAGACCTCTCTCTTTAAAACATAGTATATGTTCATGGAAAGAATAAGAAAGAGACTTTTACAGCCACTCTGTGATGATCACATATTATTTATAATATTATAGAGGATGTTTATTGTCTTGGGGTTTTATTTTGAATGGGCGATACTAGTGACGATAAGGATGTGATTATCCTTACGAAGAAGTGGGAGTCTTTTAGAGCGCAATTATTTGACCCGTCCAACCTGTACAACGCTTTTAGTTTCTTTAAAACGTCAGTGCCCCAATTCTAAAGCTTTTCACGCGGGGCAGTTTGTTTAAGCGTTGGGCGCTAGGTGGCGGTAGTGTTGGAAAGCGGCCACGGGCAACGGACGTCGATAAAACTTATCTACCTGAAATAAATCCACAATTTTCAGTCCGAAATGACCGGCTTCCTTTATGGGCCAGAACTTCCTTCCCTCCGTTAATTTATTTCCGCGTAATAAAAATACAATACACTACTAGTACTTTTATAATTGGAAAGGCAGGGCTAAAAGCTGGACCGAACGTTGGGCCCACGTACTGCTTAATTGCTCCTAAAAGCTCGTTATTGCCGCGTAGGGAAAAAAAGCGAATGTCTCAGGGCGTAATATGATATCGTTAAAATAAAATATTGTATCACGGTAAATGCGAGAAACAAATTATAACAAACCTGCAAATTTAAGTTAATGTAACGACCTAATCATTCTGAGAATAGAATTTATGAAAATTGTTCTGGATATGACCTGAGAGGAAGTGCAACAATTTGAAAAGAATTTTTAGATTTGCATCAAGGTTCGTTAAGTTGGGTTTACATTATCACACAACGTCCACAAACTGATTTCTGCATGTAAATTTGTGCAAATGGACTGAGTTGATTAGACCGTCTATACGTTCAGTTAAATAACCACTGAGCCAATATTAAATTGAAAGTACAGTTTAAACTGAGATGGAAAAACTGGGCATTAGTATTACATATTACTGTCAGCTTGACAATGATAAAATCTACGTCCAAAATGGCGGACGAGCCGTGAAATTTTGGTTAATTTACTCGTTAATTCACTTAGAATTTAATTTGAAGCAAATTGGTAATTTGGACACAGTTGTGGATTCTGAAAAGGTACCGGCGAATGAGGGGTAGCAAAAAACGAGGTCGTAAGTGATTTAGAACGGAGACGGTATGTAAAATCGGCACACGTTGGGGAGTTGTAAAAGTTTTGAGTTTACCTCAGGGATATATTCGGAATCCGGCAGCGATGCCTCTACTTTCTCCCAACAAGCAAGCAGGCCCAGATTGATGGCAGCTCGTGCGCAAACTAAGTTAAGTGCAAATTGTTGTGGTGTTATCTGGTTAACGAATGATTAGAGATACGCTAGCGTTATATACGTACAGGGAGGCACCATACGAGGTATTTACTGGTAAATTGACTACGCTTCACTTGTCAACGGTGATAATGCAACGATGACAAATATTCCGTGCGCCAGATAGCGGTACGCTATTATGCGTGCCAAATTTGACTCGAACGTTCTCACACGTTTTACGGCAAATGCAATTCCAATTTCCCCCTTCAATCTCCCGCCTGTTTTAAGATTTACGGCACAATAAATCGGCGCGCGGCTATTGAAATTTTAATTAATTATACTAATCAGTAATTAAACGCTGACGTTTATATGACTGTAATTTATACACACCCGAGCGGGCACCCTTTGATATCACCCCTTTACAAGATTAAATATTAACACCGACGCACACACATCGGCACCAAGCGTATGAATTTTAAATTCCGACGTTTGCATTTTTTAACGACGTCAAAAACACCAGTCAAAATATTATTTATCTGGATTCTGTTTTCTGTCTTCTGCGTTCGGATTTCTATATTCTGCCTTCTGCCTTCTACGTTTTGCTTTCTGCATTCTTCCTTCTTCCTTCTTTTTCGTTCTTCCTTCTTCCTCCTGCATTCTGTTCTCCGTTTTCCGTTTTCTGCTTTTTAGTTTTTCCTTTCTGTATTTAGTGACCTATTTCTTGATTATATCTATCCGTATATCTGTATTCTGTGATAGATATTTTGATTCTATCACAAGGGTCTGTATTGAAAATTATAAATATCTCAAAATCTGTGACATTTTGTATAATGGTTATATTTATATACCACTATTATAACTCTACTGTAAATAGAAAAGGTCTGGATGTAATTCATATCATCACCATAATTATGTACTTTAAGAATAACAGTGTCTTAAGTGCTCAGTAACATGCGACACGATAATGATAACTATTATAATAATAATGATTGACAGAATCTGCTTATTGTGTAGGTATATTACAAGTTTCCTCAGTTATTAACTCTCTAAATGACCTAACGGCTTAATGGACATTTCATGCGCTTATAAGCAACGCATAAACATGCCCAATAAATAAACCTACTGAAATGTCATCCACGAAATGTTCACCCTTATGTAAAAGATAAATATAACACAGATTCCATAAGAAAGAATTACTTACAGAAAACAAGAAGATAATTTTAAAAAAGAAAATAGTGAGATGGCGCTGGAATGGCTTAAAAGTGAAGACGTTACAGGAAAAGCGAGTTTTCCGTATTTATAAATTTACCTGAGCCCTAGGAAGTTGACCGTTTTCTGCAAAGCGGTTTCATCTGTTGAATATTTGATTTAACGAAGCGCGAGCCGGTGGAAAAAGCTCCCCCAGCATAACTTTTATTGTAGTTAGGGAGAGTTTTAAGGGAAGCCCTCAACTCCACTGGACGTGGCCCGGTCGGCTTAACAGGCCCTCTCTATGCAAACGCCTACACTACTAATAAAAGTTGACGTAAATATAACACCGAATTTACAGCGAGCCTTGTCGAGGTAAGTGTTCAAACTAATAAACACGACGTAGTTGTGTTTTGACTGCGGACAAAGTTGGACCAAAACTTTTACTCCTGCTGGGTGAAAGAGGACAAAAGGATTGTTGATATAAGCAATAAAGGATTATATGGTTTGCAGTTAAGTCTGTGTTTATAAGCAAACACAACTGATTAAACAAAGACAGTGCCTGTTATAAACTTTCGATTTTGTTGTAGTCACCAAAACATTTAAACAAACTTATAAATGTCCTCGAAATATTTTATCACCAGCGTGGAGAACCGAACTTATCTCCATATAGAAGTTTTGTTTTTATGTGCTATATTCGTGGAGGCGCCCGAATTTTTTTTACGAGCCGCTGTTATCGGTTGTATCTGAATTGCATCATCTTGACTCTACGAATTGAGGCGATAAAACGAGAAATCTCTGTTTTACATACACAGCATGTTTATGTTTTTGCAGTAGTCATTACGATAAGAGTTTCAGTAACATGGGAGAAATCATCTCCTTAGAAGAAATTGTTGGCAAGTGTTTGTGTCCTGTGGTAAAATTTTAATTTACTTATCATGATCAGTAGCCTAGGATAGCGCTTCTCAAACTGGGGGTCGATTATACCCGGTGTCCCACTTTCTCCCCGCATTTTATTTAAGTGAATGTTATTTTGGTTACAATTTTTCATATGGACCTATTTATTTTTCAAAATTCTATTCAATCATAACGTGCAACATTCTTTACCACCTGTGGTTTTATGATAACTTGATCTGGCGCCAAAATTCATTTCAATCCTAAAACACCTAAACCAATAATAAGTAACTTTACCAATAATAAGTGGCTATATTATAACTGGATCGCACCTCAATTCTATTCAATCATAAAATGCACCATTCTTGACCACCTGTGGTTTTATGATGACTGGATCTGCCACCTAAATTCTAATCAATCATAAAATGCAACATTATAAACCACCTGTGGTTTTATGATAACTGGATCTGGCGGCTAAATTCTATTCAATCATAAAATGCAACACTTTTGAGCACCTGTGGTTTTATGATAACTGGATCTGGAGCCTAAATTCTAATCAATCATAAAATGCACCATTCTTGACCACCTGTGGTTTTATGTTAACTGGATCTGGAGCCTAAATTCTAATCAATCATAAAATGCAACATTCGTAACCACCTGTGGTTTTCTGATAACTGGATCTGGCGGCTAAATTCTATTCAATTATAAAATGCAACATTTTTGACCACCTGTGGTTTTATGATAACTGGATCTGGAGCCTAAATTCTAATCAATCATAAAATGCAACATTCGTAACTACCTGTGGTTTTATGATAACTGTATCTGGCGGCTAAATTCTATTCAATCATAAAATGCAACACTTTTGACCACCTGTGGTTTTATGATAACTGGATCTGGAGCCTAAATTCCAATCAATCATAAAATGCACCATTCTTCACCACCTGTGGTTTTATGATAACTCGATCTGGAGCCTAAATTCTAATCAATCATAAAATGCAACATTCGTAACCACTTGTGGTTTTGCGATAACTGGATCTGGCGGCTAAATTCTATTCAATCGTAAAATGCAACACTTTTGACCACCTGTGGTTTTATGATAACTGGATCTGGAGCCTAAATTCTAATCAATCATAAAATGCAACATTCGTAACCACCTGTGGTTTTATGATAACTGGATCTGGAGCCTAAATTCTAATCAATCATAAAATGCAACATTCGTAACCACCTGTGGTTTTATGATAACTGGATCTGGAGCCTAAATTCTAATCTATCATAAAATGCAACATTCGTAACTACCTGTGGTTTTATGACAACTGTAAGTATCTGGCGGCTAAATTCTATTCAATCATAAAATGCAACACTTTTGACCACCTGTGGTTTTATGATAACTGGATCTGGAGCCTAAATTCTAATCAATCATAAAATGCACCATTCTTGACCACCTGTGGTTTTATTATAACTGGATCTGGAGCCTAAATTCTAATCAATCAAAAAATGCATCATTCGTAACCACCTGTGGTTTTATGATAACTGGATCTGGAGCCTAAATTCTAATCAATCATAAAATGCACCATTCTTGACCACCTGTGGTTTTATGATAACTGGATCTGGAGCCTAAATTCTAATCAATCATAACATGCAACATTCGTAACCACCCGTGGTTTTATGATAACTGGATCTGGCGGCAAAATTCTATTCAATCGTAAACAGCAACATTTTTGACCACCTGTGGCTTTATGATAACTGGATCTGGAGCCTAAATTCTAATCAATCATAAAATGCAACATTCGTAACTACCTGTGGTTTTATGATAACTGGATCTGGCGGCTAAATTCTATTCAATCATAAAATGCAACATTTTTGACCACTTGTGGTTTTATGATAACTGGATCTGGAGCTTAAATTCTAATCAATCATAAAATGCAACATTCGTAACCACCTGTGGTTTTATGACAACTGGATCTGGCGGCTAAATTCTATCCAATCATAAAATGCAACATTTGTGACCACCTGTCCTTTCATTATAACCAGATCTGATCTAAATTCGACTCAATCATAAAATACAACATTCTTAGCCACCTGTGGTTTTATTTTACTAGTTCTCGTTTCCTATGACAACATAAAATCTTCAATTTTTGTTATAGAATCAAATGTTTGCAGAATGAATTCCACGTCAACTTATATGCTGTAAAAGAACGTTATTCAGCATTTGTGAGAAGGAAATACAGCAAATTCTGTATGCCAAAATCTGTGGTTCGTCAATTACTGGTGTTGCATCCGCCTGGTGCATTCAACAAGCTCCTAAAATATAATAAATTTCAAGCTACAGAGCGGTTGCGAAGTTGAATTTAATTGCGTTATGGTCGGATATGGCCAGAAATACATATACGGTTACAAGTTTGAAGTGTGAAATGTGAGATGATATAGATTGGCATAGCGCATTAAATTAGATTAGATCTTGCGTAGGTATTCGAAAGTGGATTTCGGCCGAATGCTGGCGCGCTATGCACTCGACGGTGCTGTTCGAAAATTGTTATTACAGAAGTTGTCGGAGTAGTTATATGAGTTTTCGCTTAAAATTTATGGCTTCTGGCCCGTCAATAAAACGTCCAGCTATTAAATTTCATGTATCGCAGGCGGGCAGTGGCGAAGAAGTCTCGACGCTCTTTGGAAGTGAAATCAAGGTGCGCCCCTACTTCTTCCTCTTCTCCTCATCCGGCCGTCGCGGCGCTCTTTTTAGCACCGGAATTGTTAGAAGTTGTTTGCCGGGTCAGCTGACTTCGGCCAACTGTAATATATTTTATTGGCCGTATCGGAACGGCCACTTGGAAACAAAAGACACTAAAACTTCTATCTGGAAATGTTCGTCTTTGCAAAAAAAGTGAGCACTCAATTATGTATATCCAACTGGATTTGATACTATCTACGACCGATGCTCAAACTAATTGCCACTCAATTTTGGTAGGTTATGGCGTTATGGGGAACTTAATATTTGGCAACAAAGCAGTAAGAGTTAACTTTAATAATTGCACTGTGTTACAGTGAAAATATAGTTTTCACGTTTAACACGAGTTTGTTTATTACAATCGGTTGAAATTTGACTGAGTTATCGATGTTTAATCACCGTCTTGACATTCACACTAGGCAGGAATATACCTACGGCCCGACCGAAATAACCGTACTCGTGATTCACATTAACTAGACATTACTTTGTTTGTTTATTACCCTGCTTTATTGTATTTTAGTTTATCTAATATGTTATTAAGTACTATTCGAAGTGTACCCAAATATCGTAAAATCATTAACCGACAATCTTAACCTATTACAATTGCGTATACTATTAGGACGATGTAGGTCTTTAGTATCGCCAAGTTTCATATAAAATAACAATCAAACTGATCCATAAGCAGTAAGAAATCAACTCTAGTGCAAGTTTCAGTGCAAATATAAAAAAGTTAAATGTGTGATAATCGCCACAAGTTTAGTTACGTCTGCGGATTGTTTGTGGACAAACAGCATCGGCTACAATTAGTAAAAAATAAATAAGTGGTTGAGGCATACCACAAATTTTTTTTTTATTGATTAATGATGTGGAAAGACGAGCCTAGAATAGTTTTAATTCATTGTGCGATAACTTTCTTGGATATGATAAAAGTGCCGACTACGCAAATGTTGTACAACAGTTTTTGAGTGCCTACGGTGAAATGGGCTGGTGAACAAGGTGAACGATTTCATCAGGAAATGGAAGCTATTGAAAAACGTTTTCAAGGAAAAAAACACCATCAACATGATCGCAGACTACTGCTGGTCACTTAAACGCGAAACAGATGATGTTTTGTATAAACGACGGAGATCGAATAAACATTTTTAATTTTTTTGTATTACTTGTTTTTTTTTCTATTTTTCATAAATCACAATAGTAACTCAGTACTGTTTCAATAAACGAATGAAAATTTGACTGTTGGTGCAATTTATTTTGAACCCAAATATACCTGGAAATGTAATACACGTAAACTTTAATGTACTCAGTAACATATTGCGATAGTCTGGCAGATAACAACATAAAGGAAAAGAAAAAAAAACAGTGTCATAATTTTAGAATAACATTGTAAATCTAAGAGCTAGTAATGTCTAATTAATGTGTATAAAGACTACGGATTTATTACAGTCTGCCTGTATATTTCTTCTTCGTAGTGTGATGCGTCTAGCCGGTCAATAAAATTTGATAATTCTGTTAAATTTCAACCGATTCTAATAAACAAAATAAGTAAACAGGTCATCAAATTGTTGTTAAATTTGTAAAAATCGGAAAATAATTGGAAACTTCTGAACCTGAAGGTCCATAACTTTTCGATTTGTTATTGGATCTGCCCGAACAGTAGATCTTTATAATGGTCTATGCTTCCTCTTTCAATCATTTTTATTTTTGTAATCTAATAGAAAATGGCGTAGTTATGAATTTTTATACACGAGCAAGTACCTAAAAACGGTTTTTTTGGAAAAAAATCGAGATTTTGGCGACGTTTTGAAAATTTCAGCTATGCCATTATATTCAGCTCTACAAGCTCAACAACTTCCGCTATGTCTCGTGAAAAATATATTTCGTTTTTTTTGTAACACAGTGTTGTTCATTTAATATCTTTTAAAGCTCGTTACGTATATATCAAAGAAAGTAATTGGTAGAACAAATGAAGCTGCATCCTTGGTGGTAATGGCTGGGGAAGCCATTATGTGGTAAATGGTAAAGAAAGTAGCGGTTTAAATTTCAATTGGAAAGAAGAACGTTGTCAGGGATAAGAATAGGATTTCGAAGGTATCCTTAATAAGGAATAATACCGGAGGGTGACCACAGTAAGCTAGCCCAATTTAAATTAATTAGAGGCGGATAAATATTTGCCCCATTGCTTTTTATTAGAAGTTCGTTTTTCGGGCGTCGCCTATTCAGTTCGAAGTTAGCCCGAAAAGTCCCAAAGCAAGGCTGCGATAAAATTTTTGCCTACATTAAAGGACCGGACTTAAGGTACCGTGGCTAAATTTTAATTAACTACTCGGCGAAACACCAAAATAAGAGGTGGAAGCAATGGAACCAATTTCCTCCGCTACATCTTACTTATATAACCTTAATTAAAATTAAAACGCCTGAACAGAAACCGGAGAAATCGTTCATTTCCTCACCAGCCCTCTCGGGGGCGCTCTTATTCAGATTTCATTACCAAAATTAACCCTTTTGTAAGATATGATTGCTTATCGCACGCGACTGATAAATTTTAGAGAAAGCCATGCTGGAAATGAGAAAAAATTCAAATGAAGAAAACTTCGCGTTAAAGGATTACTCAACCGGCAACTGAATTGAAATTACATTCCGAATCGTCGAAGTATTTCAATTATTTCCTCCTCGAGTTCCCGGTTCATTCCAATAATTTCGAATAATTAAAATTTAAGAACTTCTTAACTTATTTACAGCTATTTTCCTGTGTTTACTACATGCGAAAATGAACGAGAGCCTTTATAATGAAAACGTTCCATTATGCAACCGAATCCAGTGTCACAAAATGTTTATTATAAAACCGAAATAGAAAATGGAATTTATGTCTTTTCCCAACCTTTTCAAGACATCCTATATAAAGGATTACGGTATTGTAAGGTTTGGTTGTGTCGTCGTTAGGGGATAGATTTGGGCATTTATAAGTAAAGAGGGATACAGCGTTCGCATACATAGATAACGTCCACTGCTCGTATAAATTCTCCAGAATTGCCCCCAATGGACACATTGTGAAATATCAGTTTAAATTAACACCTCTCTGTTATTTCAAGTTGGGCGAAATTGCGTCACCGCATCGGTCGCCAATAGTGGCCTTTATCGAAATTAGTTTATGATTTCAACGTAATTAAATCAGGAAATACAGGGGGATAATACCGTGTCGTGTTTTTGCGTTATCGATCGAACAAAGTTGGCGCTGCATGGGCTGCACACAGGCTTGGCCGAGCCAAAACCACCAATGGTGCAATTGTTTTTAACACCCAAATTAATATTGAACTAGCGGGCAATTTTATACACACGTAACTAGGGATTAACAAAATTTACAGCGTCGCAGCATTATATAACTCTGCTTCTGTTAAATCTTGCTCTAAGAACAAAGTTTTAAACAGGAACTATAGAGAATCGAGAAAACTCAAATTTGTCAAACGTAGGGGAGACCGGGGCACATTGGGACGGATTTTGACATCCGCATATAGTTGCCCTTTTTTCACATTAACTGGTTGGTAATGGCAATACTACTTAATACATACATTTATCCAGGTATATATGTTACGGTTAAAGTGATAAATGTGGTTTGTATTAATAATAACCGCATCATTTGGTCAATGTGATTAGAAACACTTAAATATAATCACATGGACCGGCTATTATTAATAATTTCCTAACGGGCACGGTAAAAGTGATAAAAACGTTACTTTTTACAAGAGATCTTTTGTATACAGTCTTCAAAGAAATTAGCTAAGTTATTTTGATTACTATGTAAGCTATTATATTTATGTACTCGACGCAAATCATTAGTACGGCTAGCCCAATGACCAAAATTACGAATCATACAAAACATTGATAATACACAATGTTTTCTTTTGTCTCCCTTGTACTTTAGAAACTACTGGGTATAATTGGTAATGATATTTGGTATACACCCAAGGACGGCTCAATGATGAAAACATACAAAGAACATTTTATACAGAGTGTTAAAAAAAGTTAACCATTTTATATTTAATGCATGTGGGTGTTTTTTTTGTGAATGTTCAATTACAATTTATTAAGTAAATTCTCAAATCCCAATTATCTTGAAATTGTGCGCATTTAATAATAATTTTTTCAATATTGTATTTTCATGCAAATACATGCAAGAATAGGCGAGACTAGTTTACATAGATGTTTTTACATAAATTGCACCGCACAAATGATGCAAACATTTTTGTATGGTTCTGTTCCTAACGCGGTATTTTTACTTTTGGTGTTTGGCAATAAAGTACTATTTTATAAATAAAAGATTAAACATTGTAACAACTTGCCCCAATCTTCCCTACATTAGATTGTCCATTACCTATACCTACCGTAAGCATATCTAATATCTGACGGATATAATCTGTTTTATAAGGCGGTTATTATAAAAGTGTTTATCACCAACAAAAGAAAAGACTTTTAAATACATTATTTATTTAGATATATGTATTTAGATATAAGTCCAGGAATCAGTTTAAAAATAAAAAATATATTCTTAATAAATAAAATAAACAGTAGGTAACTCAAATAAAATCTGCATCACATTTGTGCACAAAAATAAACAATATTCATAGTAAATAATAAAATAAAAATAAAATATAAGTACAGTTCACATTTGTGAACAAAACAAAAGAGGATGACGTGCTATTGTTACAAACTTTATCTTGCTTTATTTTTACAATATAAATGGTGTAATTGTTGTACAACCACAAAAAAATTAAGGTCTAGGACTTTTGTATTCAAAATTAAATATAAAACATTTTTTAAAGTTTTGTATTAAAAAGATAATAAATAATAAGTTATAAATAAAAATAATTTTTCTTGCCACGAATTGCAAAATACAGAAGCACTATGTACGTATGCACTGGCAGAATAATACAAACCGAGTTTCTAATTTATTGGTTACTTAGCTTTTAAGAATTGCGCAAATAAGCATGACCCAAAGAGTTACACACTCGTGCATGCAATTAGTATAGATTGGCATTTTTTAGTCTCGTTTTGATACTCTTCCTTATTTTAGTCATGAGTAGTAACTAAATAAGTTAGTCAGGACTAACGTCACTAAAGGCGCAACACTGAAAACCTAGTGAATAGATTCGTTATGTGGCGATTATGTAGATACTAACAGAATTCCAAATCTGAGGCTCTATTATATTGTAGCATCACCTTAATGCAATATCGAATTGAAATATATCACATTGACCACAGCATGCTGGAAATTATTAATAATAGCCGATTCATGTGATATATTCTTCACTTTAACCTCGCCACTTGGCTATTATTAATAATAGCCGGTAATTATTAATAATAACCTATTTATCACTATGACCGTAACATATACACTGGAAATTTTAAGTTGAATAAAGTATTTTTGGAATTATAATAACTTCTTTCCAATTTGCAGTTTGTTCCAATGTGCCTCGGCCCGGGGCACATTGGGACAGGCATGGGGCACATTGGGACAGTGTGAATATCTTGGTTATTATTGAAGATACCAGTTTGATGTTTGGTGAGTACACACCATCAACATCGACAAACAAATTGCCGTTACGTTCATTATTATATCTTATACAGGGTGTATACACAGGGTGTAACACAAATATCACATTTTCAAACTTAAGAAAATCATGTTTTTAAATTGAACACCGAGTATATCTATCAAAAAAAAATCTTGTTCTCTGTCATTCCAGACTATACCTGATAAATAAATATACTTAAAGTTGAAATAGTTCTTATATTATTATACAGACCGTGTTGTTCCACGTCCCGAACATTGGAGGGGTGATAGATCTTCTTATTTTATGAACAAAAACATCAATGAACATATAGCCTAACGGTGACTTGATTGTATGGTGTGACCTTGTGAAGGTCAAAGTGTTTTATAAACTACCTAGAATGGTTGTTGAGGAATTTCTTCAAAACCAGTATAACAATATTTTAAAATTATTATTCTAATATTCGGTCGACAAGGAAAAGAGACGATTTTAACCTCAAATATGATTCGCCGAGGCGCAGGATGCATTTATTACAAGATTATTTATGAAATATATAAATAACAAGTTATTGAACATTATAACATGAACTATGTGAACACTATATTTTCAAACAAAAGTTTGTTGGTCTTTAACAAGCTATCGTTTAAATATATTTTTAATATACAGGCTGTGTATAAAATGCATAATTTTTGAGTTGTAAGCAATTAATCAAAACTCATAAACTTTTCTTTTAATCAAACTGATAAAAAATGTAAAAAAAAAAAATCAAGAAAAATATAACAAAACAATTAAATAGAATTAAATTAAATGTTCAAACTGAATTATTTAAGTTTAAGTTTTAAGTTCTTTATTGTTCTACTAATTACAAGCATGCTGTGTGGTATGGAATTATGCCATAGTAATACAATATATATATCATAATACCAGTACAAAATAACGATCACCGACACGGCCTCTTCCCTCTGTCTTCACCTCGGGTGGTGGAGATCATCCCCGGGCTAACGGTATCGAGGGTTTATTGTAGTCGTTCGTGTGTACTGTTAGTGCACTATCATTCCGCTATCTCAATTGTTCTTGTTAAAATCATGTGCTTTAACTTTCTTTTGAACGGGTCCTTTTTTAGTTGTTTAGTGTTGTCTGTCAGTCTGTTGTATACATTTATTGCCTCCGTTGTCATTTTAAGTGTGTATTTCACTGTTCTTGATCTATACACTCGTAGGTGTGTTCGTTGTCGGGTATTTTGGTTGTGGATGTCCTCGTTTACCACTAAGGTTAGTTCTGTTTTCATTTCTCCTCTCAGCACCTTGTGTAGCACTATGATGTCGTTCGTCATGAGAGTTTGTTTTATCGTTAGTTCTTGTGCCGTTGCAAATACGTCTTTTGTTGGTGTGCGGTGTTGGAGGTGGTATAATATTTTCAGTGCTTTGTTTTGCTGAACCTGTAGTGTAGTTAGGTTTTTCTGAGTGGTTGACCCCCATATCGATCCAAGGTAGTTTATGTTCGACATGAACATGGAGTGATAGATCGTCTTTCTAAGTTCTTTGGGTATCAGGTTCCTAATTTTCACGAACTTAGATATGGCTATAGCGTTCTTTTTCCTGATATTTTCAATGTGTCTGTCCCATTTCATGTCGTGCGTTATTGTCAACCCCAGGTAGTTTGTCTCGTTGGTTTCTTTGATTGTATGTCCGTTAATCTTCACGTGCAGTGTCTTGTTGTTGTTGTTGTTGTTCATTATGATGTAGTTTGTTTTGTCTTCGTTTATGGTTAGGGAGTTCTCTGCGCTCCATTCTTCCAATTTTTTCATGTCTGCAGTGAGATCGTTCTGAATGTCCTCTATGTTTGAATTTGTGTATGTTATGCAGATGTCGTCTGCAAATACTGATAGTCTGCCAATCAGCTGTAATTCGTGAATGTCGTTTGTGTAGAGAATGTACAATATCGGTGATAGGTTACTTCCCTGTGGCAACCCAAACGGTGCCTGTGATGTGGCGCTTCTTATTTCGCCGATTTGTACTTGTTGCGGTCTGTCCGAGATGTATGTTTTAATGAGGTTTAAGTTTTTATCTGTTATTCCGTACCGTTCCATTTTTATTAACATTTTGTTCTTATTGATGGTGTCGAACGCTTTTCTCATGTCTATGAATATCATTACTGCTACTTTCTTGTCGTCTAGGTTGCCCATGACGTGTGTCACTAAATCAATTACTGCTGATGTTGTTCCTGTTTGTCGTTGAAATGCGTACTGCCTTTCGTTGATCAGTTTGTTTTTTTCGATGTGTTGATCTAGGCGGCGTTTTATAATAGTTTCCGTAATTCTGTTGAGAGCTGACAGTTTCGAGATTGGTCGGTAGTTTTCAGGTCTTGTGTTGTCTCCCTTCTTGAATATAGGTGTTATTATCGTTCTCTTAAGGTAGTCTGGGTAGATTCCTTCGCCTAGCATTTTGTTCACTAGTTTCGTGATGATTGGCGTTAATTGTTCCGCATTTTCTGTTAGGATATTGTTGGTTATCTTATCGAAGCCTGGAGCCTTGTTTTTTTTAAGTTTTTTTAGGATGTCCTTCACTTCGGATTCGTTCGTTTCTTGGAAATTTGCGTTGTTGTTCGTGAATTTAGTGCTTCTTACTCCTTCTGAACTTTGCGCTTTTGGATTGCATTTTTTGGCTAACCTTTCTCCAATTTGTGAGAAGTAATTATTTATTTCATTGGCTATTTCGTGCAGGTCTGTGGTCAAGGTTTCGTTATCCCGTCTTATCTTAGTTATTGTTTCTGTTTTTTGTACTTTTTTGTTTATTAATTTGTTTACTATTTCCCAGGTTTTTTTACTATCATTTTGGATGGCTTGGAATTTTTTGTTGTAGTGTTGTATTTTTGTTGCTTTTATTTTTTCTGCAGTTAGTTTTTTTATAGCGAGATATCTTTGTTTTAATATTTCGTTTGTGAGGTTTCTTCTGTACGTCTTGTGTGCCTTGTTTCGTTCTTTTATGTCCTTTATAATTTCGGCTGTTATCCAGCTACTCTCAGCACGTCTTTTAATGTTGATTTCGGTTTGGTGTTTTGTAATTATGTCTTCTGTTTCGTGCGATAGCTGTTCAAAGCTATGTATTTCTCTCCTAGTTAGTGCTTCTATGTCGTGTTTTATGTCTTTTTTGTTGCTGTGTTTATGTTTGTGGTAGGTGTATTTTACTGGTTTTTGTCCCACTATTCTGGCTAATATGGGATAATGATCTGACACGTTTGTAGGTATTATTTTTATTTCACTTATTTTACTTTTCACGTTAGTAATGACGTGGTCCAGTATCGAGTTGTTTCCGTTTGTGTTTTCTCTGGTGTAGTATTTGCGTCCAGTTTTGTTTATTAGTGTATAGCCGTGTTCGGTTATCGATGATCTGTAGTCTTTTACGGTTTCGCTATTTTCCATGATATTTATGTTAAAATCGCCGAGTACAATATGTGGTCTCTTTCTGTTTAGTATGGTGCTTTGTAATGTCTGCCTGAGATCTTCGAAGGTTACTTGTGGGGGTTTATACACGGCAGTGATCGTTAGGTTCTCTTTTTCTAAGAAGATTGTTTGGATTTCAATGTTTTTAGTTGTTGTTTTATTTTTTATTTTGAATGCAACTCCGTTTTTTATATATATTTGTTCCGGTAATTTTGACTACACCTGTATTTGAAATTTTAGAATATACTCACATTGGACCTCGGAATACGCTCCAGTTGGCTGCCCTGCCGATCTAATGGGAACAAATATCAACTTTGTTATTTGAAATAAAATGACATGTTTTTTATTCAACTTTTGGTTTCCAGGTATCAAAATACACCAGGTTTCCCTATAGGTACCTACCTAACATAATATCTGAGCTATTTCGATTTTCTTGCTTTTTTATAATTTACCTTAATTTTACCTTTATTTTGTATTATAATGATGTAGTAAACATCATATTGTTAGTCATGTTAACGTATGCGTCCACCAAGCTTGAAACTGTTAATAACAACAAAGATATAAAATTTCAAACATCCGCGAAATTAAAATAAAATACCAAAGCTGATATCAACTTCCGGTCGACGGGAATGTAGTCCATTTGAGAGTATTTTAGTTTCAAAGTTCGACTCGAGTAGATCCTGATTTCAAACATTGAAATATATAGAAATAGTGGAACATAAAACTTCTAATGGAACATTTCCCCTTATTTCCCTGTCCCAAACTGCCCCAGTTGAAAGGTCCCAATGTGCCCCAACATGAGTTTATGAATTGAAAAATTCTAGAATATTGAAGGTTATGATTTGGTAGCCGCCAAATGGTAATGTATGACGAATATATGTATAATTGTATGAATATACATAATATTATACAATATAACATATAAAATTGTGTAGAGCCTTACGAACAGACGTAGAAAATACTTACTTGGTTAACCAAAAACTGATACATTCATCAACCAACGTAGTTTCGACATATCGCGCTTGAAACTTTTTTGGATCTTGTTTACATTCACTGACGCGTATTCTGTGTGAATGCACATTCAATCGCAAGTCATTAAGGCGGTGAATTTAACGTGTCCCAATTTGCCCCGGTCTCCCCTACTGAAAAACTTCTAGACAAAAAGACAATGTAAACCATTTTGTTTTTAAAACTGTAGCAATATAAATATATTCAGTGAAGTATTGAGATAGGAAACATCGGTGTGAATAGTCAACAAATGCGAGAAATAGCATTTCGCCGCAAAATTCCATCAGTTGATTCATATTGACCTTTCGGCGTCAGGAAATCAATATTAGTCTAATAACTTTCGATGTAAGATGATTGAAGTCAGTTCCGTAAATTTAAAGTAAACTTCGCTTCTGGAGGGGAACTGAAATATACGGATTCAATTTGCATATATTTTGCTGCGAAAATATTTATTTCCTTCTGCGACCACCACTGGACGATATGGATACGCATTTCCTTCTCTCTTCCAGTAAAGTTTACCTTAGCTGTTATAATATAGTTTGTTGTAGTTTCATCAGTTATTTTAAAACTTATTGAGAAAAAATATCAGCATAGTACCCCTTTGTGTTTTAGCTGACTGTTTCGAATAACAATTTATTCATGGAAGTAATCCAACGGTTATAAACTTGCAAAATACCAATAACATTACAGAGCGTGCGTCTACAGATGAGGTTCTTTTGTTTCTGTATGCAGATTGGGTGGCCGCGGTAGCGAGGGATGAGACTACGGAGGGCTTAATCTTAAGAAAAGGCTGTGAGTGTTTGTTCTTTCGAGATATGTGCATTTTTGTTTCCACATTTTCCCCTAGGCATCGTGAAAAAAACCATACACTCGGTGTCGAAGTATGGAAATCCGGCCCGCCATACGTATAAAATTCCATATTTTAGCATGCTTAACATTGAATATTTAATGAAGCATCTTTTCAATTTTTTTTTGCGAGGCCCCTAAGCCTAATAGACAGCAACGCGCTTCGTCAGCTTTTGTTATGGAAAATTGATATGTATGCTATCCGCTATTTGATTTCGCTTCCACGATACTTGAAAGAATTCGTGCTTTTCAACCTTATGTTCTTAGCAAGGTTAAACATTTTAGTATGTAGGCTAGTAAGGAGGGTTCTAGTAGGTGTGCTGTCTACTACTTTCTACTTACTTGTCTACAACTACTACTGTCAACTATTACTGTCCCTACCTAGAAGGCTACCTAATATATTCCTCCTTACTAGCCTACTTACTGTGCCTACCTAATTGGTAGCCTCATATGTAGTTGTCCCTAGTAGTCGCTAGTAGTTGGATATCCGTGGATAATAGTGGATAACAGTGGGATATCCTAGACCAGGGGTAGCCAAGTTTTGTCTACTTAAGATCTACCTTTTATCAACATGTTGTCATAGGCGTAGCACTCCTGCGAGCTATGGGTGTAGATACGCAAAATATATGTTAAAACAATTTTTTTTTTATTTTTTATATCACCTATTAAGGTTTCGATATAAAGGCTTATAATAAAGAAAATAAATTTCCTGACTCAACTTTTCATATTAATAAAAATGCACAGTATGCAGTGTATGGCTGAAAATTTGATTTTAAGATTTCGCAACACGTTTTTTGCCAGGAAAATTAACATGGTAGATTTTTAGACTTATTTTCTAAAAATTTTAGGATTTTGTTAATCTATTAATAGATCATGGGAGTTCATCTCGTACTGAAACAACTTGTTTATCTACCTACGTTGTTTATCTACGAGTAATATTAACATATTTGATTAGGTTTGAGCTGAAATGCTAATAGGCTTTTGTAATATTTTTATCTTGGTGAGTTGAAAGGTTAGTCCTTTGCGAATATTTGTTTATCTTGTCGAGCTGAAGGTCAGCTCTTTACTCATATGTAAATTTATTTAGTTTGACTGAAAGGTTAGCCATTTTTTCAAAATTTATATATTTTGTTGAGCTAAAAGGTTAGCTTTTTGCGAATACATATTTGTGTCAGCCCTTTACTGGCGTGGTAGGTAATTTATTTTGTTGAGCTGAAAGGTTTGCCCTTTGCTAATATTTGTTTATCTTCTTGAGATGAATAGTCGTCCCTTTGCTAATATTTGTTTATCTTGTTAAACTGAATGATTAGTCCTTTGCTTATTTGTTTATGTTCATGAGCTGAAACGATGGCCCCTTGCGAATATTTGTTTATTTTGTTGGGTTGAAAGGTTATAGCTTAACATGCTAACACATGTCGGTAAGCTGAAAGGTGGTTTGCATTGTGCAATTAATTGACTATGTTTTGAGTTAAAAATTTTAGCGTTTTGAAAGCTAAAGGAAAAGAAATACATGCTGGCAACTTGATTATTGTTGAATGAGTAACACCTTTGAATTTCGGCAACTTATGAATTGTCGAATGGAAGTTTTAATGAGTTGAGTCCAAGTTTATCATTGAAGACAATAGTTCTGGAGACTGGCTCTGAGAGCAAAGCTATAGTCAAGATTGGCCGTGTTAGGAATTATTTTATTTCTTGGATTAATTCAGATATTGGGCCAGTGATAGAAGATTATAAACACGCTTATTTGTAAATGCATGAGTAACTCGACTCACTTTTTACTGTTAACGGTTTTTGTTACAATGCGATAAGCGAAAAACTGCTAACGGTAAACGGGCAGTTCTGTGAGATCGAAACTTCATTCTTGATTCGAAACTATCTTTCATCTTGCACATTCGCTAACAATAGGGTTATATACTTAGGGAGAAGATCAAAGGTTCTTCTCTGTTGAAGTAGTATATTGGGAAATTAGTCAACAACCGCCTTTTATAGGGTTATAGTCAAGCTTATTTGCTACAATGTAAAGGTGACTAAACCCACCATCACATCGCAAAATTGGCTTTGCGATCGACCGGTCGATCGCGATCGACTTATTTCATGCTAGTCTGGACTATTTTTGGTTGATTATGGTTTTAGGTGCGACCTACAACCTTTAAGAATTCTGTTGTAATTCCTGGGTAGGGGAAGGCTGTAAAAGGTCCTTTGAAGTGTGGGATACTATTGTATGGTAAGAAAAATTCCAAGGGTATCTTCCCTTGAAGGGTCAGAAATAGCTGAGGATCCGAACATAACAATAATATCTCGCCGAGATCGACCTAATTTTTAGGGTCGTATGGGTTGGGCGATCCCCTCACTAAAGATTTGTCATTTAATAAGGCATAATCGGGATTTAGTGCTAGGCCGAAATTAGCATAGTGATTAAGGTATGCCCTTTATGTGGTGTGTCGGCTAATAAGGGCATAAATAAATTTATGCGGGCCGGAAGGTCCCCCCGAAAGCGCGGTCCCGTAAATACGAATCAAAGTTGCGAATTTTGGGGCTGGGCCGGCTTCGGCGCCGCCACGGTGACGTTTATTAAAAACTTTTTCGCGCGGTTATTTATTGCCAGAGGCGCATTTGTTATTAAAAATAATAACCGGGCCTCGTAAATCATTCAAATATTATTGTCATAAATAAATGTTTTAATTGCTAAATCCCGCGAATACCACTGCACCAACGCTCAACGCGACCAAACCATAAATTGAATTTCATTTCAATTTTATTTAAACATATAACTTTTTAATAAGAGTCAATTATCCAATCAACCAATTATCAATGCATCACCGTGCACAATTTTCATACAATATTCGTGAATACAGCAAATAATCGGTCCAATCACAGCTCCTTGCAGCACTTCTTTAGAAATTCAACTCGACTCTGACATGTATTAACAAAATCAGCCAATGGACAAAGAAATGGCACATCAAACTAAATGTAGGAAAATCCAGGCAAACTATATTCCAAGAACCACTAATGGGAACAATATTCCGTACGGGGACACAGCGAAATACCTCGGAATGACACTGGATGCCAAGCTTAGATGGAAATGTGCATGTCAAGAAAAAGTGGGAGAAATTCGACCCAACATTCCGCAAAATGTATTGGCTACTGGGATAGAAGTCGGCCCTGTCAGTGCAAAATAAGCTCCTTCTGTACAATCAATTTGCTTGTATGGGTGTATGGAATACAGTTATGGGGATGCACTAAGCAGTCCAACATCAAGCTCATTCAGAAGGTCCAATATAAAGTGCTAAGGACCATTGTTGGTGAGCCATGGTTAAGGTGACCAGACGTCCCGCTTTTGGCGGGACTGTCCCGACTTTTCACATTTTGTCCCGCGTCCCGCGGAGTTTTAAAATAGTCCCGCTTTTTAGGAAATATTATTTTGCTGAATTTTTACAGAACTACTAAAAAAATAAAAAACTTTTTAAAATTTTTTTATATTTGAAAACAATGTTGTGGGGTCGCCACCGGTTTTCCAAATAAATATTTTTTACAAAAAAATTATGAATTACCCATTCTGTCTAATGGTGGAAATTGATACATTTGTACGTTAATGAATAATGTTAATTGTTATGTGCATAAGGAATTTATGGATGTTTGTATTTTTTTGACAAAATTGAATTGATATAGATAACCAACCTTGCTGGAATCAATGACTTTTGTATTCTTTGACCAATTTCCACTATTTTTTCAGAACATGTAAAGTAAACTTACCTACTTTTGAAAGATAAAGAAAATGATTTCCCAGCTTATTAAAAAAAATTTGTTTTTCGACTAAGTTTGAGACCTGTGGGGTAACTAACGAAGTAGTTCTCTCGCATGTTCTCAAGTGCTCAGTTACAAAAACCATATCAATTCTCAACATCTTATTTTGTAATTCACCCCAATATCTCAATTTTTGTAGGAGATACACATTTGTAAGTAAAATATTGCATTGTTTTTGCACCAGAAGCACTGGCAAATGTGGCAGGCTGAATATGCTGCAAGGATCACAACCGAACTTTGAACTTTGATCATGTCGACTTGCTGTTATTTCAACAAGTGCTGTTATTTTATCACACATTATTAAGGTATCACATACACGTTGAGTTTCGCTTAGTATAATTTAGTTTTTTATCCATCTGTTTATCTGTAAATTTCTGGTCATTATCTTTAAATTAATTCGTTGTTGGTACTAAAAACAATAGTAAAAACACTTTTAATCACGTAACATTCGCTGCAAGGTTGAACAGAATTTTAAATTGCAACGGTTTACTTTAAATTATGTATCTTCTAAAAACCGCAGATATGGGAATGAACCAAAAACAAAAAGTTGGGAATATCGATCAGATCAAAACTGTCCTTATAGTTTACTCGGTGTAATCTGATGTAAAATATGAATAAAAAATTATGAAAGTCGTCAGAGATTGCAAACGCTACTTAACCTCAAAGTTTAACAAAATAAGCGTTCCTTTAATATAGGTTGGTAAGTTTCTCGCAAAAACGTACTCCTAAATTTGGAATATTTTGTTGTATCGTACAGGGTCGTTAGGTTAGAACATTTCTTTGGTATCTTCTTTGACCGTAAGATTTGTTTTATTAACCATAAGAATGTAATTAATCTTTCTTAGTCTTCTTAATATTATTTATTGGTTGATGAAAATCTATTTATTTCGTGCATATAAAGGCATATATTTGAAAAATCTATGTTAAAGGAAGCAGTTAACATTTAGAACTTCAATTCCAATCAGAAAAGATAACGAAGTACACCTTTTCTTGTACCAAACTATAAAATATTTATTTATTTTAAATGCGTATAGCAAAGCAATTAATCACTAATAATGGAAATAATATCGAGTACCTATGCAGTGAAGTACATATATTTTTAAACAAACAAGTATGTTTAGATCAAAAGTACAAAAATTTAAAGGAATATGTGATAAAGTGAAAGAAATCTGTATAAAAAACTATAATTTTTGTGTTAAATTTGTCGTTTTGCGTCTTTTGCAAAGACGAATACCCCCCCCCCCCCCCCCACCCGCACACACGACGCTGTCCCGCTTTACTACAACAAATTGCTGGTCACCTTAGCCATGGTACACCAAAAACATCTCCAAAAACTTCTTCATCGCGATCTCGCATGAAGATGGTAACTAGCAAAATATCAACTTTACCAGGACAAATTTTTGAAGCCATCCAGCTGTTAGACAACAGTCGGCTGAAGAAGAACTAAACCGTTCGAACTAGTGCGGGAGTGACCAAATGCAGAGCAGCGAGCACAGAGAATGTGCAGGTAAAACAAAAGAAAGAACCTCAGAATGATTATTTTAAAGAAACAGATAATAGTCTAATACAAGTTGATGTCAAAACATTTAGGATAAAAACCTTAATCAAAAACTGCAATAATATACCTAGTGTTCCATTAAAAAAAACATAACTTTGTGTTGGCAAGTTGTTGTGGGACAGCCTGTAGATATGAAAACTTCTTCTGGCTATAGAGCGAATGATTATCCACAACTTTTGTACATGGAAGAAACCATATACCATAAAAAAATTGGCCCAATTGAATAATATTTAGGTCTCCCGCAGGAGGCATAAAGTTTATGATTTTCTTTAAAAATTTGTTTCATATATTTTTTTTAATGAAATATTAAGTGGTTTTTTTTCAAAGCCCACATGTTCGCACATAATAAAAAATTTAATGACAAATAAACTTTTATCAACATTAAAGCACATTTTTTAAATTATACGAAAATGGTCATTTTTCTAAAAATCGTATCGAATCTAAATAAACGCAGGCGATCTAAATGTTGCATTAGAGTAATATATTTTTGTATACGGTATTGTCACACCTTATTGTTAAACTTTTTGTATTAGAAAAAGAAAATTCGCTTAATCGTTGATTGAAAAAAATTCTAATTCTTAAAGAAAATTATAAACTTTAGGCCTTCTGCGGGAGACCTAAATATTTTTTAATTGCGCCAACTTTTTTAATTTTTTACGTAGGTCCATAGAGACAACTTTTTATCAACTTGAAATTTTGAATTTCGAAAGAAACGTTTCTACGATACACCCTATTGCAGTGGTTCCTAACCGGTGCTCCGCGGAACACTGGTGCTCCGCGAGCTTGTTCCGCAAAATTATGAAAGCCCAAATTGTTGACTTATTTACCGTATGTGATTGAAATAATAATATTTATTAACGTACAAAATATAAATTCAACAAAACTAACAATTAAACTGTTTACAATTTTCAAATAGTAACAAATATGAATAAAATAAATAAAATATTCTGAACATAATACAATTAAAATAAAAATTAGTATAGCTCTGGTACACATGTTACATAAAAAGTTCGGAAAATATGCAAAGATTTTGAAATATATTTCCTAAAATAAACATAATAAATATGATGTTTTGATAATGTATATTTTTGCCCTCATCTACATATCATCCACATGTTATGTGCGGATTTATTAAGATTTATAATAGTATTAAACTGTATCAAAAATTATCTTATCAAAACTACTTTAGTAGGTGGTACATAACTGCTAATATAAAGAATCCAGCCAAATTAGCTAAATATTTGACAAATTAGGAAAGTTTTGAAAGTTCTATTATATTTAGATTTATATTACCGCGAACAACTATTATGTCACATGCTTGGAGGAGCTATCACCATATATATTAAACAGGTGGTGGCATTTATAACCACCACCTATCCACGAACAAAATTTTGTGGGCGCAGAAAATCAAAACACACACACAAAATGAGGAAAATATGTGAACGCGCGCAAAGAGAAAATTTCGGAAGCAATTCGGTACCTACATCGAGACCGCTTTTTCCCTCAATCATATGTAAGAGTTCGTTTGTAGAAATAAATTCCAAAATTCCCGTACATTTTCGGAATTTATACACAAATGTATCTTTTTATTTTCTGTATCACATTAATGATTTTCGCCGCAAATAAATTTCATTCGAGTATTCGTTTTTTAAATTCGGCAAAAAGTTAGATAGAGCTGATGAAAATATCAATAAAACTGTATTTTAAGCGGCTACAATTTCTTAATGAATTGAGAAAACCAATAAATCCAAATGAACCTTTTTACTCGGAATGACATTTAGTTTCTAGAAGAACATCTGTAAAATGTTTTATATGGATTTTATTTCGTTATTTTTAATATTATTACTTGATTTGATTTCTGACACTTGATTTCTAAAAAGTGATTTTGCAGAAAAAAAGGTAGACTATTAGTATATTTATATTTTTTTAATTAATGTTATTTTTTAACTGTCATGTAATAATCGTTTTAATTTTTAATAAAAGTTATGTCTATGTTTTTGATGCTCCGCGAATATGTCTTATGATCAAAAGTGCTCCTCCCTCACTTCAAAAAGGTTAAGAACCACTTCCCTATTCTATATACAGGTGTATGCAATTTCTGTTTGCTACTACGAGCAACGCTTCTCAAGTGGATTGCTCTGGTCTTGACAGCAAGACATATTTCGCTGTATACCCCCAAAATGCAGTTTGGCGTTCCTAGCATAATACTCAGATTTTCTTTTTTTTTAACCATGAAAGATGTATCTTGCCAAGTTCCAATTCCCCAGAATACGTTTCATATACATTCGAGAACGGGTCGATATAAAAACGCATTAAAAATGTAGTCATGCTACTCGACATGGTGTGTGTGTGGACTTAAATACATTTTCCGCCGCTAGGGGGAGCGTAGAACGGCGGAGGGTTATGGTGGTGCGTGGGCTGGGGTGAGTTAAGATGCTGAATGCCCTTACCGGGAAAACGTAGCGATACAATCAAATACGTGATTTCCTTAAAGGAAATGCACAATTCCGCGCACAACAATTTATTTATTGTTTTTTGAGTTGGTGCCGCCGCCGCCGACTGGGCGGCACGGGCAGGGGTTGAAGTAAATGTACCGTGGTTTCATATTATTTGATTTATTGCTGCTCGACGCTGCCCTGGGATCGAAAAGTATATATAAATCACCATAGCCCATACCTATTTGTTGTTTAAAATAAAGTTAATTTCCATCGAGCACATAAAATCCACTTCCAATGTATATTCTATACGTACGCTCGCCTATATAGAACGTAAACGACCCCACCGTGAAATAGGTTAAACAATTGGTATCGACAGTTGACCTGACGGTCGAAAATCGGTTTGCCATTCAACCGTATCAAATATGCACATATCAAACAAACGTGCCCTTCGAGATCGAAAATTTACCGTAAAACTTTTACATATTTATTCTTTTAATATTTTTGTTCAAAAATGTCAAATTTCCAAAACACACTACCAACACAATAGTATATTGTTGCGAGTTCCAGAACCACCACAAATGAGGTGGACCTCCTCCTCCTAATAGCTTCTTTTTTTCTAAATTGTACTGACAATTGGCAACCATATATGTGTTTCTAGTAACATAGCTAACCAGTAAATTGGGCTGTTGGTCGCCGATCTAGTTAGATCGCCGAACTATGTTTAGTATAAGGTGTCGCCATCTATTCCGTATCCCCCATTAAAAACGTTGAGTTGCCGCTCTTTTCTCCAGAGCTTCCGACCAATGTTTTACTAGATGCAGATGGCGACACAACTACCAAATCTCGACTTATCCCGTATATTTTTATTTGCGGCAAGAATCCACCCCACCACAAATATCTAACCGTATACAATTTCTCGTAACCATGACAACCACGGAATATACCAAGAAGAGGTTATATAGTTCTCAATATAGGGTTATGTTCGTTATTGCAAGCAGTTCTTTTCGATAGCGATTTATTTATGAGTGTGTCTCTCAGAATGAATATTGATCGATTATTCGTTTATTAGGGATTTATTGATAGGTACCTACGTACACAATTTCACTGGTATTAATATTTTCTAATTAAATATTGTTTGAGGTGCTCTTACCATATAAAAAAAAAAACATTAAACGACCTTCAAATGCAAATAG
The DNA here is from genome assembly GCA_963966075.1 of Aphodius sticticus. Lineage (NCBI taxonomy): Eukaryota > Metazoa > Arthropoda > Insecta > Coleoptera > Scarabaeidae > Aphodius > Aphodius sticticus. The sequence goes on along the minus strand of OZ014515.1, from coordinate 11,564,118 downwards.
GATGACAGCTACGATTTATATCATTTAACACGAACCCAAAAAATCCAAAGTGGCATTCTTTATGTTACCTACGTCTTGTTTTCAGTATTATCGATTTTTAGTGTAGTTTAAATAAATTAATAAATTATTTATGTTGTATTTACATTTTCAATTTGAAACAGCGCCATCTATCCACATACCGTTGAACTATTTTGCAATGCCAACCGACTAAAGCTCTCCCAGAATGTTATTCTAGTTACATCCGCTAAGACGAAACTCGCATCGTTATACGTAACATTTAATGTACTTTTATCATTTATTACAGTACACAATAATCATACTTCAGTAAGATCAAAAAGCATTTCTATATTTGTAGTTTAGTTTCTTTTAACACAAAGATTGCAAGTATAATTTGCATAAATATTGAAATTCTTTGTGGACGCAGTTGCGTAAGGACCTATTCAATCGAATAGTTGCTATAGTTTCACAATTTAAACAATAATTATTGTGTGGTGTATCGGCGCGTTTTCGACGTAGGATACGGGAGCCTTAAGAATGTACAATCCAGCGTTTCCGACCGTCGATATGTCATAAACGTAAACGGAAAGAGCGGTAAAAAGCGACGATCCGACTGCGCGAAACGGCACGTTTAGTATTATTGATTAAATATATAAACTGTGTGACTGCATCCAGTCAAAACAAATCGGAAATAGCGAGTGAAACCATGTCAACATTGTATCTTTGGATGGTTGGCCGATGACCAGTAATAATAATTATGAAATGATTCGAAAACGAGTCGTGGCCGGACGGGGTGCAGCCGATGGGCATTTATAAAATTAAACGTCAACGGTAATAATAAGCAATCCCGCGATGGGCGGTCGTTTTCCGGGCATTAATAAAATTACGCGCCGAACTTGATCAGAACTGATAACCGGCGAACGCAAACACGTTGAAACATGATATGCGTCGCATATAAACGCCTATATACCTATATATTCAGGGCCCACCAACGCCCCCTCGCGGAGGCGTCCATATTTAGACAAATAATTCATTCAGCTCTTTTGACAGCATTTGCCGAACGATAAAGTATAGGCTGTGGACACGAAATATAACAGGTACCTATTTCTCCAAACGAATCTAATGCTAAAAGGGACATTTTACATAATCACATATAACATATCCCCCTTTCTGAACCAGGGTCTTTGCATGAAATTCTAGCCCTAATGCCCGTTTGCACCGTATTTGCTAAGCCAGACCTAATTTTAAGAATGACTTAAACCTAAGTCGAGCTTAAGTCGGCGTTCATTTGCACCGCATATGCAGTGATGCCAACCCTACGGATTTATCCGTAGATCTACGGATTTTGCATGGGCTGCTCGGATATACGGATAAACGTTAAGAATCTACGGATTTTCTTGTATAAACTAGAAAACTAGAAAAAATGTATTATTTTATTTGCTGGAGGCGAAATTGTCGCGGTATATAGATATTGATCATAAATGTGCATCTGGGTTGGTGGTAATAGTAGTGGTAGCGACGAAATTATAGTATTTCTCACCAGACGTAATAGTTTGCACCTTAGTTTGCATCTACATAAACATAAGTCACTAGCTGTATAAGAAATACTATATGGCGTCTGCTACCACTACCATTAGCACTAATCAGAACATACCTTAAATGTTTGTACTGTGTAATATGTTATGCAAAAATAGTTGCATGGAAGTTTGGCTGCACATTTTCATAATTTTATACTTTCCCTAGGGTCGTTCTTTACCTTAGTTAGGTGACGGATTGGTGACGGTGCAAATGAAACCGATGACTTAAGTACGGTCCCATACTTAAGTAAAGCTTAATACATACGGTGCAAATGGGCAAAAGTTTTTTCGGTCAGATCAGTTAGATCAGTCATGTCCTTCTATTCTTCTTTCTCGCAAGCCATCCTTCTCCATCATCTGATCTTCATCATTATTTGACCATAAAACACGGATCTAGCCAAGTTCGAATTCCCAAGAATACGTTTCATATACATTCGTCTTCTTTCAATGTCATTACAAGCCGAAGGTTTCGACCAGATGAGTGATGTCATCCATCATCTTCATCATCTTCATCCTGTTCCATAGCGTCTATCCAACGCCTCCGCATTTTCTTTCTAGTAGGCTTCCACTGCACCAAACTCTTCGTGACTGTTTCGTCATCCATTTGTTGCTCATGTTTGCTCTTCACAAACGTTACCTTGTCTTATCTCCATAAATCAAGAAAAATCTCAGCTGGTTGATGTCAAGGACTCCACTGACTTGTGTCATAAGACAATAGTATTACTTAGGACTGGTATATTCACCTACCCATAAACTTCTGCATAGCTATGTATCAGATAAGTCCATTGGTTGCCCTATTACTTATGTGGTGGTTAAGCTATCAGACACTTTACGGGAGCTGAAGAAACCGACCCTACACATATGATCTTTTAGTCTTTAGAAATGATTGTTCACATTAAGGCTAGGGGTGCACTGTTTGAAACTGTAGGTGGTGGAGGGTGGAGGTATTAAATTATACCGTTGCATCCGTGGGACGGTTTATGTAGTTTTACCGGTCTAGGGCCATTAAGCCGGGATGGGACACTACTGACCTAGTTCCTTGCACCTATTTTCCCGGGGACCTCCGAAACGTATTAACGTTCCGGCTACTCGGGGGGTGTTTAAAAAATCCACGCGAATGTATCGGCATCCGAGCATTGTAACAAGCGGAACCCCGTTTTCGAACTGCTAGTTGATAAATTTGCCCTGTGTAAAAGTTTCGATTTAAGGAAATTTCGGGGAAATGAGATATTGAAACATTCGTTGCCGGTGCCAATATCCACATTGCTGTTCCGCTTCCAACGCTCTAACCCCACAGCGCACCGAAGGTGTTAAAAATTGCCCATTTCCTTCCTGTGGAGTCTAGTAAAGTAAATACCGTTTCTCCATTCCAAAAGCGATCAATACGTCGAAAATAAGCTAAAGAAGGATACGACATACCACCAGTAAGGTTTTTGACCAGAATTTAATGGTGAGGTATGGTGAGCTTTCTTGGTTGGACTTGAAGCAAGGAATACCGGATAGGAACTGATGATTGCAATAGAAGCTTCAAGAGTCTGGAGGAGTTCCTTCCAATGTTCTCTTTAATCAGTTACGGAGGAATGCTGGAGGATAGCTACAGGATGAGCTACAGGATAGAGGCAGCAGCAGGACCATACCATATTATCATATCATAATTTAAGTTCGTGTTGTAGAGTTAGTTGGCTTAATACAAAATGAAGATATCAGACCAGATCACCTGAACCAGCTGAAGAGATATAACTTCCAATGATAAAGGAAGGAAATTTCATCACTTCAATATGTTTCTAGTTATTTAATTATTTAATTGGTTGGAATTGAAGGAAGGAAGACCGGATAGGAACTGATGATTGCCATAGAAGCTTCAAGAGTCTGGAGGAGTTCCAATGTTTTCTTTAATCAGTTACGGAGGAATTCTGGAGGATAGCTACAGGATGAGCTACAGGATAGAGGCAGCAGCAGTACCATACCATATTATCATATCATAATTTAAGTTCGTGTTGTACAGTTAGTTGCCTTAATACAAAATCAAGATATCAGACCAGATCACCTGAACCAGCTGAAGAGATATCACTTCCAATGATAAAGGAAGGAAATTTCATCACTTCAATATGTTTCTAGTTATTTAATTATTTAATTGGTTGGACTTGAAGGAAGGAAGGCCGGGTGGGAACTGATGATTGCCATAGAAGCTTCAAGAGTCTGGAGGAGTTCCAATGTTTTCTTTAATCAGTTACGGAGGAATGCTGGAGGATAGCTACATGATGAGCTACAGGATAGAGGCAGCAGCAGGACTATACCATATTATCATATCATAATTTAAGTTCGTGTTGTAGAGTTAGTTGCCTTAATACAAAATGAAGATATCAGACCAGATCACCTGAACCAGCTGAAGAGATATAACTTCCAATGATAAAGGAAGGAAATTTCATCACTTCAATATGTTTCTAGTTATTTAATTAATTGGTTGGACTTGAAGGAAGGAAGACCGGATAGGAACTGATGATTGCCATCGAAGCTTCAAGAGTCTGGAGGAGTTCCAATGTTTTCTTTAATCAGTTACGGAGGAATGCTGAAGGACAGGTACAGGATAGAGGCAGCAGCAGGATCATACCATATTATCATATCATAATTTAAGTTCGTGTTGTAGAGTTAGTTGACTTAATACAAAATGAAGATATCAGACCAGATTACCTGAACCAGCTGAACAGATATAACTTCCAATGATAAAGGAAGGAAATTTCATCTCTTCAATGTTTCTAGTTATTTAAATACGATCAAATTTATATAGGTCATATGATTTGGTTGAAGAGCATTAGCGATATTACCAGTAAACTCCAGTACGTGTACCGGTATCAAATATCTCGTTAATCAATAACTGAAAAGGGTGGAAAAACGTCACCAAATAATCTAGCAAAAATGGTGCAATGGCGCACTAGCTGGATTTAAAGGAAGATATATCCGGATGACGATGGAGAATTTTGGCAGAATCGAGCCGAACTACTTCTTCAATCAATCTGACATTTATTCCCGAATAGACTAATAAATGGTGACACTGAACTTTGAAAACAGCGCGGGAGACGAAGCCCATCCATCATGATTTCAGCGGCAAAAACGGATCGCCTTCGACAAATGCGGTATAATCTGTCTCTATGTACCGTATTACAGTTCAATTATTTGATGTTTCGGTAGTGCGTAGCGTCGCAGGGCATATCGACATCGTACAATACCGTGTATTTAGTTATAACATGATGTGGCAAAATGTGGGTCATGATGAGTATGTTGGGTAGGGTTCGGGTTATTTCGAATGTAGATCGCGTTGAAGGTGGCGGTTTAATCATTATTTTACGTAAATGGCTCGGGACCATTTATATTCTGAAAAGCGGCGGTTTATCTTCAAATTCTCATGGCGTTTACCAAATTAATAACTCGCTCGCGCTATTGTGCGAGCTCTCCCTTTTAACATACGGGTCAGCGCGTACTCTATACAGATACTTAACATGCCCTTTTTCGGTCGCTTTATTTATTAATATCATCTCGCATTAATCATCGCCCATCGTCCCATTGTCGAATTTCCAATCTTCATGACGCCTCCGCGCGGCGGAGTTCGGGTCTGCGAAAACTTGCCACTGATGTTTCGTCCGAAGTTCAGCCAAGCGACTGTGTACCCCCTTCCCCTTTCGCTCTTCTTTCGAGAGCCCTTTATTCCAAAAATAACATTCGCGCCTAACTTTTATTTCAATGCCGTAAAACTCGGTATAAATCAAATTAGACCTGTCAGTCTGACGGGACCGATTCATAATTCGTGGCACAACAACATCAGCAGCACATGGGACCTGCATGTCAATGATATCGACGCAATAGTAATGTCTACGAAACATACTTATTTCAGTACAGTATGTGCTCGGATGCGATATGTTCATACTTCTAAGTCGCGCGAAATATATACTCTAATTGAGTCGGTCGGTTCGAAAACAGTCCAACTCCAAAATGTGAGTTCTAAGAAAATTAACAAAATACTTTTGTCGGTGCAATATCTTGAAAAGTATAGCAGTTAGCTATTTTGTGCCAACAGACAAAATAAAAAAAAATAAAAAGTATTCACAGAGAATTACATGTTTTACACATTTTATTTATATTTGCATTAAAAGCAGAGCTATGATTAAAACAATCATCATGGACATGTACTGTTTTTGAACTCGACGGAAAAACAGCGTACATTTTTAACAATATTTGATTATTTAAGGCATTTAAATAATATTTTTATTATGATATATAGTGTTTTTGGGGTTCTGATTCCCAACCCGTTGTAATATTTTTTTAATACAAAATGGCGGATTCAATATGGCGACCAAAAAATTTAGACAGATGAGAGAATTTATTTGCTGTGATATTTGAAGATCTATCAAAACAACAAATCCAATGTCCAATTTTCTAAATTCAAAATGGCGGAATCAATATGGCGACCGTAAATGTAAACAATTGTGGATATGCATGAACCGTATATACCGTAATCTTTGAAGATTGATGATTAGAAATGTCATGTCAGACTTTCAAAATAAATTCAAAATGGCGGATTATACAGATTTAGTCAAAATTAATAATTCTTGAACCGTAAAGAATTTCAAAGAAAACTTCAAAAATAAATATATTCTTAACATACGAATTTTTGTAGAAATAATTTGTTTATAACCTGCATCAGTTTTTAGTTATAAGCAATTAATCAAAATTAGTCCAAATTACCAAAATAAATCTTCAACCGTACAAAATTTAAAAAAATCAAGCAAGTTTTTTATTTTTAACAAGCTATTGTCTAAGTATATTTTTAACATTATGGAAACTTGGTAAACTTTTTCTAACAAACACCCTGTATATATGACATTTTTTAATTCTAAAGTTTTTTGTAAGAATATTTTTTTATAAAATGAGTTATGAGCAATAACGGATAACAACACTATGAAATAGAATTAAATTAAATATTCAAGCTGCCAAATTAAAAGAAATGTGGGAAAATATTCTTAATTTGAAGTTCAGGTGTTGTGATTAATTGCTTATAACTAAAAAATAATACTATTGTATTAAAACAAATATTTCTAAGAATTAATCCTACACACAGAAAAGTAAATACTTCACTCAAAGCAATACCGCAAGAAAACTATATCGCAACTAGATATTTTCTCAAGTTGAGAATAGAGGGATATGACTCAAGTATAAGACTCTTAAATGAAAAAAAAAATGTTTCAAGCCAACTAAATATTAACTTTCATTTAAAGCAATAGCCGCAAGCATATAATTTTCTCATGTTTTGAGAATATACTTCGCTGTGTGTAGAATAAAAAAAAAAGATAAGCCAGGTGTGCGTATCAGAAAAAAGAACCAAATGAACAAAAGGTTACCAAATTTCCAGACTAAACGATAGTTTGTTTAAACCCAGAAAAATTTTTTGTTTGATAATTTTTTTTACAGTTGGCGAATTATTTACTTAGGTATTTTGGTAATTTTGTCTATTTTTGATTAATTGCTCATAACTCAAAAATGATGCTTTTTATAAAAAAAAATTATTGCAAAAGTATACACGAAAGTGTTCTATTTGAAAAAGGAAAGGTCAAATTTCCAGAAATAGAATCAAAATAGAAATAGAATGAAAACATTTAAAAATTTTTTGGAATTATTTACGGCTGGAGAATTATTTAGGTATTCCGGTAATTTTGACTAACCCTGTATATGGCGATATGACAGAGTATGATATTAAATAATTTGATAATTATATACATGACAGTATTAAATTTCCTCTTCTACGGTCGTAGTCGGTAAGGAAACCACGTGGTAGTAGAATTAAAAATTTTCACCTGGACTTGAGGACTTTTTTTAATATCATATATCTTTTTGATATTGATATTCATATTGATTACTTCGGCGTACCTTAACAACGATTTGAAAGCAAATTACGATTTTGGCGCATGTTTACGACTGATATATCAGTAAAAACTGAGTAGAAACGCGTTGCATGAGGGAGCAAAAAAGCACTGTTCTGGACTTGCTTATTTCGCCCAAGCATCCTCTTTATGTCTATTTGACAGAATAAACCATAGTGAACATTTTGGCTATTTCATTTCAAAATGGCAAAGTTTGGACTTGTACTGTTTTCGAACTCGCCGATTCAATTATAGAATTCAATTAATAATTCACATTTTTCAGTATTATGGTATACATAATGTGTTATTACATAAATTTACATTTAACATATTTAACTCAATTATTTAGTCCTATTTTAATTTGATTTATACGAATTAATACGTAATTTCAAGAGCCCGATTAGTGGCAATTATATAGGTTGATAAGCGGCTAATCTGGAAACTGTACTTCTGTCTAGTTCTGTCGTTGGATTTAATCTTTCTTATTGATGTTATTGCGCACATTTTGACACTCCAAAGGCTTCCGTCCATTCGACAAACAGACCTATTTTCAGTCCATCCAAATGTTTGCACTATATACAAAGAAAGGGGACATTCGAAAGTAGTATTTAGGTTAACACCTCCGGAAAATCTCCGGGAACAGAGTTGTAACTAGCTCCTGTACGATCTAGTTAATCCGTTTACGCCCCAATATCAATTCGAGCAAGGCTCCACGGGAAAAATACAGTGGCCCGCACGCCGCTATTAGGGCTTAATACATTCGCGTGCATTAGCGCCAAATTGTTGCTATCTACGTAACACTGCGAATGTTCTCGGTTGGAATCCTGCAGCTACATCGTCTACGTACTCGTGTTGAATTAAAATTGTTAGAGGAGATTAAATTACAACGGCATTTGTAGTATCGTAGTAAATCTAGGACTCCGTCCTACACTTCAGGTTTCAGGTGACAAACTGGATAGCGCTGAACATCCACTATTTAGGCCCTTAGATTGCCAAATTAGATTCTATTGCAAATTAGGAATATTTGTTGTTTTATAATTAAATGGCGGAAAATTTATTGTATTATTAAAAAGTCTCATCTCGAAAAAAAATACGGTTGTGTTAATACTTCAAACGGCTGTAACTTTTTAAGGAACTGAAAAAACAATTAAGTTCATATGAAACTTTTTACTCTAAATCACAATTACTATCAGAAAAGAAATAATTTTAAAAAGATAAATATAAAATTAGCTCTAAAAAGGGGGTTCCAAATTGGCGGAGGCGCCGGGTTGAGTTTAATGTTAATATTAATATGTTTAGTAACATGCAGCTACATCGTCTACGTACTCGCGTTGAATTAAAATTGTTAGAGGAGATTAAATTACAACGGCATTTGTAGCATCGTAGTAAATCTAGGACTACGCCCTACACTTCAGGTGACAAACCGGAGAGCGCTGAAAAACCACGATTTAGGCTCTTCGATTGCCAAATTAGATTCTATTGTAAAATAGGAAATTCTGTTGTTTTATAATTAAATGGCGGAAAATTTATTGCATTATTAAAAAGTCTCATCTCGAAAAAAAAAATACGGTTGTGTTAATACTTCAAACGGCTGTAACTTCTTAAGGAATTGAAAAAAAACAATTAAGTTCATATGAAACTTCTTATTCGAAATCACAATTACTATCAGAAAAGAAATAATTTTAAAAAGATAAATATAAAATTAGCTCTAAAAAGGGGGTTCCAAATTGGCGGAGGCGCCAGGTTGAGTTTAATGTTAATATAAATATGTCTAGTAATATGCAGCTACATCGTCTACGTACTCGCGTTGAATTAAAAGGTTAGAGGAGATTAAATTACAACGGCATTTGTAGCATCGTAGTAAATCTAGGAGTACGCCCTACACTTCAGGTGACAAACCGGAGAGCGCTGAAAAACCACGATTTAGGCTCTTCGATTGCCAAATTAGATTCTATTGTAAAATAGGAAATTCTGTTGTTTTATAATTAAATGGCGGAAAATTTATTGCATTATTAAAAAGTCTCATCTCGAAAAAAAAAATACGGTTGTGTTAAATACTTCAAACGGCTGTAACTTCTTAAGGAATTGAAAAAAACAATTAAGTTCATATGAAACTTCTTATTCGAAATGACAATTACTATCAGAAAAGAAATAATTTTATAAAAGATAAATATAAAATTAGCTCTAAAAGGAGGGTTTCCAAATTGGCGGAGGCGCCAGGTTGAGTTTAATGTTAATATAAATATGTCTAGTAATATGCAGCTACATCGTCTACGTACTCGCGTTGAATTAAAAGGTTAGAGGAGATTAAATTACAACGGCATTTGTAGTATCGTAGTAAATCTAGGACTACGCCCTACACTTCAGGTGACAAACCTGAAAGCGCTGAAAATCCACGATTTACGCTCTTAGATTTCCAAATTAGATTCTATTGCAAATTAGGAATATTTGTTGGTTTATAATTAAATGGCGGAAAATTTATTGTATTATTAAAAAGTCTCATCTCGAAAAAAAAATACGGTTGTGTTAATACTTCAAACGGCTATAACTTTTTAAGGAATTGAAAAAACAATTAAGTTCATATGAAACTTTTTACTCAAAATCACATTTGCTCTCAGAAAAGAAATAATTTTAAAAAAGATAAATATAAAATTAGCCCTAAAAATTGGGTTTTCCAAATTGGCGGAGGTGCCGGGTTGATTTTAATGTTAATATGTTTAGTAATATGCAGCTACATCGTCTACGTACCCGCGTTGAATTAAAATTGTTAGAGATTAAATTACAACGGCATTTGTAGTATCGTAGTAAATCTAGGACTACGCCCTACACTTTAGGTGACAAACCGGAAAGCGCTGAAAAACCACGATTTAGGCTCTTAGATTGCCAAATTAGATTATATTGTAAATTAGGAATATTTGTTGTTTCATAATTAAATGGCGGAAAATTTATTGTATTATTAAAACGCCTCAGCTCGAAAAAAAAATACGGTTGTGTTAGTACTTCAAACGGCTGTAACTTTTTAAGGAATTGAAAAAACAATTAAGTTCATATGAAACTTTTGACTCAAAATCACAATTACTATCAGAAAAGAAATCATTTTGAAAGACAATTATAAAATTAGCTCTACAAAGGAGGTTTTCCAAATTGGCGGAGGGGCCGGGTTGAGCTTAATGTTAATATTAATATGTCTATCAGTACCAAGAAAACAGTTAATAAAGTGGTAAGAAATAGTCGTATGTGGACTGTAGACTCTACTCATGCAAAAAGTTTTGCAGTAGCATGTTGTAGATACAAGGTGTAAATAAAAATGTCTTCTACAAAGTTGTATACATATTTAAGGTATTAAATATTCAAACCGTCTTGATGCACTCCCATACCAGTTGACCATAACTTCTCGTCATCAACAATCAATACTTTTTCCAACGCGTTTGCCATAACGCGGGTGGGTTATCACACGCCATATCTAATTTAGCGCTCAAGACTTGACTGCTGGGGTCCGGAAAGCAAAGACGAAAGGGGCAGCGGGAGCAACCAAGTACCTTTCCTTAATTATCACCTCGCCTTATCGGAAATCTCCCACCGTCTCGCAAATTGTTTGAGGTGATACCGCAAAACGTTTGCATTGTTAAGGTAATTAACTAACGATATAATTACGCATCGGGCATGCGATTCCGCTCGACCACCACAATCGGACGTTTTTATTTGTAATAAATAAGAAATAACCGGCCGGCCAAGTTGAGGCGAAAACAGTTTTATTCCTGACTAAATGGTATACTTTTTATGGGGCCGTATACTTTTATGGGCCATTTCTTAATTCTGTGCCCCTAATAAATACTATATGTCGGACAGGTTGCGGAAGACCTTCCAAAACGAAGATGCATATCAGAAATACCGTTCGTTTTTATTTTGAATAAATTGCGCAAATTTGTAAACACGTAAGGTTGCTCTTTATTTTAGCTCTGATCCTTTTTTACTCTAACAGTAACGAGTCATGATTCCACGAAGCAAAACAAAAATTGTAATAGGATCTCGAACTAATTTTGTTTCAGCCACTAAGAGACGGAAGAAGTTTCACATAAATAGCCAATTATAAAAATTCTGATTTTTAAGTCTGTCGAGTACAATGGAGACTGAGGGAACAATTGAGACCGCAACTTCCCAACCGAGTCGTTCAAAACGACAATCGACGTTTATTACAAGACAATTTCGCCGGCGGGATTTTACAATTTCGTTCAAGCGGGTATGATTTCGTTAATAAAGGAACTTTCTACGAACTCTTATAACAAAAATTTGAATCAAATAGCCTCAATTTGCAAGAAGGTTCGCATTACGAGACAGAAGCTGCTGTTAACGTTCGCAAGGTGGCGAACAGTCACCAAGACTTGCAAATCTTGAGCGAGATTGTTTAGTTTACAGAATGACTCGGCATGCATAGCTGAAGTAGACGTTATCTGCAGTGACCTATGCAAAGTGCTGGACTAATATGTGTCACAAGCTGTAAGTTTAGACAGGAAGGCATTCAGCTAATGCGAGTTTACTACTCACCACGCTTTGGATTGGCATTAATCTCGCGTACTTGGCGCATACACCGAATTTTAATAAACATTTTTGTTTGTTTTGTTGTTATTCCATCTTCAAAATATGAATATGTTTGTTCAACAGCAGGAGTGAATTCCGTTGTACGGAACAAAGAAATCGAAACGTCAAAACGTGTAAGAATGCCGTAACATTCATGAGCCTGGGGTTATTTATTTAGTTCCAGTTCCCCCTTTTGCTTGCATAACGAATGCAGTTGAAATACTGAACAAAAGTTATTTTCCATTCCATTAAACCACAGCTTGTGCAGACAGCTTCAATTTCACGTGTATTTTCTGTGTCCCCACAACAACGTTACCAACACTTACATAAGGCTTTCTTTCCCGATATAATAAATTGCAATTACTCCAATCATTGCACGTGCGCTTCTGTAACCGATATAATGATAAAAACTTTTCTAAAAAGACGTCAGAAAAGAAAAAGTGAATAGTCGCCAAGCGACTGCGTCGGTACAAAAACAACCTGCTGACGTTCCTAGCTCAAGATAGCGACTTGAACAGAATATATCGAGGTATGTCAAGTGGCTCGGATTTATAGAAAACTATTCCGTCTCGAATATCCACTCAAGAATATCTCATTCCCTCGTGCAATACGTAACACTGTCTTGACTTCGCGTACGTACTTGTAGCTCAAGCAGACGCTATTGCGGTGATAATGTCTCCGAGAAATAGTATTTTAGAGATTGCACGCTATCAAAATGTTAATGCCATCGCATCCGCTAGGCGAGTTGTCTCTATGGCAAGGCCTGTTGTACAGACCGACGGGAAAACAAGTAAACTACTTTCAGGCACTTCAAACAATAAATAAGGACTCTTCACGTAAATTACTTTAAATGACACCACCGATGTTTCACTCTAAAGAACTACATGCAAGCAATCATTAGTCTTTTTCATACGAACTATTTCTTGTCATTCTGGTTGTATCGGAACTACAAACTACAAACAATGTAGAACAGAAAGCAAGAACTGGAGGACTCAAAGGTATTATTGGAACTTCCAGAAAACCAGAAACCAATACAAACAAAATAGGGAGCCTGGAGGTAGTAGAAAGCAAAGCAAGACAAAAACAAGGTGCATGCGTTAATATTCAGATAAATATAGTATTAATAAAGTGTGCCGCAAATGTATATAGAAATTCTTCTCATGAAGTGATTAATATCCTCGAAGGGTATCTCATCCCAGGCTACCTGTACCTCATAACGAATTTGAATAGGGGAAATGTACAAAGATCTTTTGGCCATGTCAAGAAGTTAACATGTTCCTGTGGAATTGAGTTTGAAGAAGTCAGTACGACATGGTGGCAGGCATTACCTTACTGAGGAACAGTCACTGAAATAAGGACAACAAGAGAGGACAAAGATCTTTTGGCCATGACAAAAAGTTAGCATGTTCCTATGGACATAAGTGCGAGGAAGTAATTACGACAGAGTGAAAGGCATTATCTTGCCGACGAAGCAAAGTTTTCAGTCTCTGCAATAAGGAAGGACAGAGAGGGTCAACATCTTTTGGCCATGACATGAAATTAACATGTTCCTGTCGAATTGAGTTTCAAGAAGTCAGTACGACATGGTGGCAGGCATTATCTTGCTGCCGAAGTAAAGTTTTCAGTCGCTGCAATAAGGAAAGCAAGAGAGGACAAAGATCTTTTGGCCATAACAAGAAGTTAACATGTTCCTGTGGAATTAGGCTTGAAGAAGTCATTACGACATGGCGACAGGCATTATCTTGCTGACAAAGCAAAGTTTTAAGTCACTGAAATAAGGAAGGAAGGAGACGACAAAGATCTTTTGGCCATGACAAGAAACTAACATGTTCCTTTGGAATTGAGTATGAAGATTTAATTCCGACATGACGGCAGGCATAATCTTGCTGATGAAGCAAAGTTTTCAGTCGCTGCAATAAGGGAAGTAAGAGAGGACACAGATCTTTTGGCCATGACAAAAAGTTAACATGTTCCTGTGGAATTGGGTGTGAAGAAGTCAGTACGACATGGTGACAGGCATTATCATGCTGACAAAGGAAAGCTTTCAGTCACTGGAATAAGGAAGGAAAGAGAGGACAAAGATCTGTTGGTCATGGCAAGAAGTCAACATGTTCCTGTGGAATTAAATTTGAACAAGTCATTATACATGGTAGCATGCATTGCTGATAAAGGAAGGTTTTCAGTCACTGCAACAAGGAAACAAGAGGTGTTATATTGCCGCTAAGGCATGAGGAAGCTTAAAACATAGGATTGGTGTTTGTGCATGACGATATTATTAATGCTGGCCGTTAGACCAACCAGAAGATTTTACCTAAATTATGCACGTTGCTATATGCAATATATATCCAGAGCGGTAACAGAGATAGTTGCTGGAGTAAGTACCCCATTAACTGTAATAAAACGACCTCAAACCGTGGAAAATTTGAATCTACAACGGTACCAACCAACAGTGCCACATCGGAGGATCGATAGTCATAACGTCCGTATCTTATCAAAAACGACGACACATTGCGTTATCTCATTTTCGGTTTCTTCCTACCAACGGAACGCGACGATCTCATTACCGAGCGAAACGGTTTCAATGACCTGCACGTTAGAGACCCAGATCGGTGGAGACCCAGATTAAAATACGCGTCGAGTGTATCTATGCGGTAAATCTCGATTCAATAATTAATTGAATTGGTGAACGCCGAAAGGTTGTTTGGTATACACACAAACTTTACCGGGATCCCTTTCTAATATCAAAAAGACCCAAATCGAGTAAGTTAAGTAATTCGGACCCTAGACCCCGCTCCCGACTTTTCTATTTAATCGTAGAAGACGGACCATCCCAATCCTCATTCGAATAATTATTAAAGCAATTAAACTCGCACCTTACAATTATACATGCTTCGGTTCATCCAAATATGACGGATAAATTGCAATTTCAATCGTTCCAAATCGACCCATTGTGTAGGTATAAATTGGATGAACTTCCGATTGATGACTTCGTTAGATTGTGATATTAGGTGTTCTACTATTTGTCGTGGAAATAACCCAAGATGGTCAAGTGTTCCAAACCTTCTAGACCTTCTAAGGCATTCTACGAGTATCCCCAACAAATGGACCTCAAATGGACCTCAAAATGGAGTTAAAGGAATACAAAAAAATGCAAGAAGTCAAGAGGAAAGGCCTCATCATCACGTAAACGTTGGGGCCACCCAGCTCATCGACAACACAAACAAGCTTTTGTGTCGGGCGCCGAACGTTAACGAATCTCTCTGAGGCAAACCCGACCAGAGGTGGGATATTCCGGTAAAAATGGTTAGTAACGGATGCGATACTGAATATTTACAAAGTTTCAAATTGGGAACGAAGCGAATAATCTCTAATGCTGTCGCACACCAGCAAGACAAACACAGTGTCGGCTTCTCGGATGTTGCGGATTTTATCGCACCCCACCCCATCCCCGACTTAAACGTCGCGGGACCGTGAGTCAATTGTTTGCCGCCGCCGCTTCCACGTTACCGACTGAGGCACCAGCAGCAGCCGCCGCCGCTTGAAGCTCGAGCTTTTCGTTATCATTGCGATATTAAGAGTGGCCTTGCCTTATTTGCATTAAGCGGTCTTATCCTTGTATGTCGGCAGTCCCGAACAGTAAGCATCTTTCTCGAGATAATTCCGGGCTTTGGGGCACCCCCGCCCTCACGCGAAAGGAAATAAATTGTCGCAACTTTCAACGTTAATACCCCACCAGGAATTTTGAGATGCTCCTTATGGAATTTACATACACCATCTTCCATCCTTATATTTCCGTATTTTAGCATATGGAAGATGTTTGAGTTGAAATCTGAAACAAGAGATCATCGACCGGTTAAGGTCCTAAACTGGATGCACTAACATCAGTAGATGCTGGTGTTCACTAGCTGAACGGCCTCTACGTAGACGTTATGACGTTGGTGAGACTCTTGATAGGTCTCGGTACGTCGCATAATCGGTTTTAGTATTTTATTGGAGTGCCAATATGTGGTTCTTCCCGAAAGCCAGTACATTTCTCTATATTAGCGCCGAAGCTCTACTTCCGAGTGGTTAGACTTTTTATCAAAAAAAGTTTTTTTCATTAAGCTGATAGCATATAAATTTGCGATGGAAAATGTTGAGATGGAAACTAAGCAAGCATTAATCTTTGTCAGGATCAATAGTTATTAAAGAGAAAACTATCCAAGCTCTCGGAGCGGTTACAGAAGTTTATTACTAATACAATTAGATCTCTCCTTTAAGACAACCAAACTTAATTGCAGCCCCTTGGGTACTCCGTTCCCCCATCCTGAAACACCGCATCTCTCTCTCTCTCCGTCTCTCTCATCAGTTTCTGAGGTTATTATTATTGAGTTACGTGTGTATACATTTTGCCTTTTCTGATTACGTTTGTTGCCCATACCGGTCTAGGTGTGCCCAGCAAACGAATCGAATTACGTACGTGTTAATACCAGATTAGCAAAGGCCCCAACGGCCACCTTATGTAAATAGCATCGGGCCAAGACAACGTCGTTTATTAAATGCAAATTGCACAAATCTCTACTGTTTCAAATCGCGAGTGCCCCGGGCCGCCGTACACGCAGAACTAACCCGCCATGTTTTTGGCAGCTAAATTGAACGGGTTAAGCCAGGACTTGGCCCCTGTATCCGACAATCTCGGATTTAAAATTAATTAAAAACCCTTTTCAAAAAATGCTAAATAAAGTTCCGCCGGATATCCCGTCTACCGTAGTTTCACTGCTCCACAGCCATGCGAGGTAATTTTACGAAACACCTCAATGGAATCAAGGATGATATATTTTTCTTCTCGTACTATCCTTGCAGTACAACCAACGATTATTTTGAAACAAAATTTGTAAACATGTCGGGCAAACACTGTTGTGCCAATCGAGATGTTGTCGCAATAGATGCAAGGTAAATGACAATATAGGATAAGGACGTATTCGTGTGTGGAGGTAGCTTTTGCTAATCCTGGCCATGACATGCATCCTGACGTGAAGAGCAAACGCATAAGCTTTCCCATAATAAGTATTTCTTTTACTTATTGTGCTCGCCCGCCGCGCGTGGTGAAGTGGAAGCAAATTAACATGCCGCCTTTGCCGGTCGGGCAAAAACGTAAACACTTATCGACCTCAGGGGCACTTTACGCCAGCTTCTCGCTTCTTCGATTGCGTTCCTCACAAGGAAGTGCTGTATAACTCAAACCACAGCGTGTTCCATTTCTATTGCCATCAATAGCAACACTCACCTGTATGCCTACAGTTTTATGGGTCTTGCTTTAAAATTTATGAATGTTCCTGCACACCAACCCTTCGTACAGATAACATACTATTTGCTATGGCCATGATTCTTCCGATAACTTCTTTAATATACTTCTTCATCCATCAATGTCATTCGTGGTCTCACTTGACATCTGTTCTCAATGCAGTGGCGGCTGGTGAGGTTATGTTTTGGGAGGGCTGCAATGCGCAAAACGCGCCACGTTCCTGCATATACGTACGTGACGTGTTCTGCGCATTGCAGCCTTCCCAAAACATAATCTCACTTTCTCAAGGGCAGTATGTGCATTTTCATCAACTTCTTCTATCCACTTTACCTCAAGTTTCTTCTTCCTTAGATTTGATTCTGGTCTCTTCATATGCTTTATTTCTTTACTGTCCAACCACATAATTCCATAAATTCCAAAAATTAAAATCACCAGAAATTTCCATTTACTTCTTTGAATTTGATAAACTTGCCATTATAGAAAATTGAGCACGTAGGAAGTTTTAAGCTTCCTTATAGGTTTCTAATTGAAGTTATGATATGATTTCTGCAGTTGTAATTTCGTTATACGTGGAACTGTGAAAGTTTCGTCTTCTTTAATTACATTAGGAGAAACTTTGTATTCTGCTGAGGTAAACCTGTACACGGTAGGGAACAAGAGAGGTTTGTTAGGGAGAATGGAGGGTAATATTTCTCAGGTTTGTTCGCGTAATTGATATGAGTGGAGCCGCGGACATTAGCAATGCAGATGTATTCCGTGGATCAAGCAGTACGCCTTATTAGCTGCCAAAGAGGATTGCCTAAGTTTTAGGAGGCGGTCCGACGCGTGTGCATTGATTACGGCCAAGTCATACGAACTTTAATATGTCTTCTTTATGTCCACAAAACTGTTTCGAACTTACCCTACTGCTTCCCTCAAGTCAAATTGGATGCTTTAGCAGAATTAACCCAATCGAAAATGAACTTATTCGAAGGATGCAGCCAGAGTGACAAGACGCCCGGGACAACTCCTCAACTTTGCAATTTCCCAGGACTCGGCTCTCTCCCGTACTTGTTGTTTTACACCAGCCACCAGCGGCAACCAGCCAAGCCCGTCATCGCCCAAAGTTGAATAACTTACTTAAGACGTTTTATTATTTTTTCTTTTGCTATTCATCATCTTCCGGAAAACTTATAAACTCTTCCAGTCCACTACCATTCTACAGAATTAATTTACTCGATAATACCTCTACCGCCGTTAGATCCTACCATCATTCTTTCAACCCGGATCTGCTCGAAAAAAAAAAGTCTGTGTAACAGCGTCTATCATAACATCAATACTAACAAATCAGCCTATGATAGAGTGATAGAGCATCACTCACAGAGAATTGAATGAAGCACGGTTGCATGGCTGACGAACCATTCCACTTGTCCATAATCATATCTGCAGTAAATCAACCAAGAACTGGAAACTGAACAATTGGACATTTGTAGACATGACTCAAATGTCAGTACAAAAAGGGTCGCCTTCTTGGCGTGTTATGCACTGAATGAATGGCAACTTGTTGTCGTACTGAACACACAGAGATGGGTCAGGCTATGCGGAGCATCACCAATGACAAACATTTGCCACATGCCAGCATAGTGTGGCAGAGCCTTTATAAATTCCTTGCTCTCAATGTATATAATGCAAGTGTCTGTATGATAATAAGTAAGCAAATCGTATTGGTGTTTTATTTTTGATGATGAGACAATATAAATAACGTGGTGTTGTGGGGAAACCATGAATTATGGGAATCATTACGGACGTGTAGAAAGAAAAAAACAATCCGCGGAGTGGAAAATGTAAGTTAATAAATCCCGAAACCGCCAGATGAATGTGGGTTGACTGCAAAAATATCTCATCGCTGAAATACACACACACACACACAGACAGAGGCGGCCGAAGGAGCCGCCGAAAAGGAACTAGATGAAAAGGTAATGGAAGCGGGATTGTTTTCATTTGGCGCGCAAGTCACATAGTGTAAAGTGTTGACGTTTCCACCCCGTCGGGGCGAATAGGTAATTAAGGTGGACTAGCGCGTGGCGCGATCGGAATTTTTGATTTAGTAAACGAAAACAGAGGGCGCCCCACTCTAATGAATCGAGTTAATCGATCCCCAGCACACGAAAGAAAACAGCCGGTGATTAATTAAATGTTTCTACATTTATTTGCCGCCGTAAATCAAATCGAGGCGCGTAATTTAATTTTATTACTACATCACAAATTAGGTTGATCATTCGGAAAACTCGCTTCGTCCACTGGCGGAGTTTTTGATTCCATCCCCCGACAAAGTGGCTAATAGACAACAACGGGATCAATCATTTGTTACTTACACTCGATAAGGCCCACCCTTGATACATTATCTCCGCCATCCGTATAAAGCGGCAAGAATTTCATTTCGTCGAACCTATACGCATCTTCAAGAGATGATGACAACGTTAGCAGACTCCCTCATGCAATATCCACCTAGTAGGTACACATGTCGTAGACAAATGGTTATTTCTCGCAAAAGGCTTTTGCCTGGTCAAATAGATATGAGTCTTCATTTATATTTTTAAAAAATATTTCTATTTGCCTAGGCAAATAGCTTTTGCCTAGGCAAAAAATACACATTCCCTTCTCGAAGCTGTTCGTAGCATTGTGTAGCTCTGGCATTAAGCAAGCGCTACACCATGCTACAAACATCTTCTAGCGTTTGACAGTGTGTGGAATAGCGAGTCAAATTTGGAGTCAAATCTAGTCTATATCCTACTTTTCGAAGCAGACGTTGTGGAGTGAAATAATATAAGGTTGGTGCATCTATACTGACAATGGATCGATCCAAGGGACCCCACGTTGCTGTCTCCTAAAGAATGGACGTCTACATTCCGCAACGGTAACAACAATCGTCTTTACTGAGACGTCTCACTACCGTGAATATTTACAACCATTGAGCGGCACCCCAGTTACGGCCACATCCCTCATATAAAGCCCGCTTCAAACCCACCTACAGCTGTTCTCCACGCATTTATCCCTATCTCCATTTTACCCAACCTTCCTGAAGCTTCTCCGATACCTGTCTTGTTTCACCCTTTTTCGCAAGACATTTAAGCGCCCTCTGGCCTCGGAATTTGTACTTTATCATCATTGCTATCTGTTTTAGAAGCATCCATAAATGATTTTCCTTTGTCCCGGTTGTTTTCTATCCGTGCATTATTGAACGTTACGGTTTTCTTTATGTTTTGACCAAATTACCGCCGATTTCGAGGAATATTTGTGTTTATTTTTTATATAAAGGATGACGCTTATTTGTGTTACGGTGGGGTTCTATGAAGCAAATTTGGGACGAAAGACAAAAAATAAAATCTCAAAAATTTAACTTAGTTTGCACGCTGTACAATTGAAAGAAAATGGCTAATAGATGTTGCCTGGAATTAGCTATCTAATCATTCCTGCATTGGGAAAATTATAAATCTATAAATATGCAGGTTTAGTTGCCAAAATATACAGGAATATTATTAAAGCGTTTTAAGCCGTTTTGAAACCAGCTATCCTATTCAATTAAAAATAATTGTTTTAAACAAAAAAAAAGACAAAGGATTTTCCCAGCCCGGTTTTGCTGTAATCCATTGTTGATTTGGTTGTCAAAATATGCAGATATATTATGTTGCGTTTTTGCGTTCTGTTTAAACCCACTAGTAATAATCAGTTAAAAATAATTGTTTTAAATAGGTTCCAGCTCGGTTTGATTCAATAGATGCGCTTAATGAGTTGGATGATCTGTTTAAATTCATGAATTTTTAAATCTATAGAGTTCTTTCAAAATAAGAAGAGTGTCTGACGTCATTTTCCGCCTGGCTGCGCATTTAACCAAATTTTATTCATTAACTTAGATATTTTTCTACGATTAGGGTAAATTGGGAGGCGTTCACAAAATGTACTCCAAGACAGAGATTCAATAAAGCATAGTTTCTTCATCTGTAATGATGAATATATAAATAATAAATTTAGTCGATAATCAAAAACCTATTGGAACATACTGGTTGCTTATGAATTAATTACTTGATTTTAACTGACTAGTAATGATATTTATAAAAATTATCGTCAAATACAAAATCATACACAATCCCTCTGGAACAGCCATCTACGGATTAACTTATATGGATAACCCAAGGTCATAAATTTTGTTCCCGCCGCGCAGGAGTATTGAAACATTGAAACATCTCTACCTACAACCTGCAGTGGAATGAAGACAAAAGACTGAATTCTAAACTAGAGAATATGTTAGGTTAGAGGTTAAGTTAGTTGTGAATCTGCTTGTTAAGGAAGATTATTAGTACTATACAGAATTTTGGCTTATATTGCAGCATGAATTTTTAGTGATCCCAAGGGTGTAGGCAATATTTCATGCGTAATGCGTCGTGATTAGGTTCATCGTAGATGGGGCATACCTCAGTGGAGGTGCTAATCCAGGGATAGACATTATATTGGTCCGAAAAGCTCTTTTGCCTCTAGGGAGGGTTCCTGCCCAACGAAACCCAAAACTAATATAATTATTATTGATTTCGTATCCTCATTAAAATTCACTAGCGTCGCAACGCCGGAGAGACTTTCTTCTTGCCGTAATAGCGATCATTTCGTCAAATGGAAACCGCCAAACGTTTTGCAATTTAAAAGCGACGTGCATCCAGCGAAGCTGGTGCAATCAGCGACACACAACCAGGACAAACCGGGTTGGCCATTTCGTGTGCATTGGGGCTATGCTAGGCTCCGTCGGTCGTTGCCTTTGACACAGAATTCCTAATGTTGAGGGCGACAGCGCAACCCGAGGCAACTGGCAGCGTAAACAAACAAGCCGAATTATTTAATAATATATCAAGTGCATCATCTCAAGAGATTCTCGCGTCTTGTTAAGTGTGTAGGGGTGTGCAGCGTCCACTTTAATATGCAGTTTCGAAAATTGGTTACGGATACGAGAAATAATTAACGAAATTAATAACGAAATGATGTGTCCTGTTGCCCACTACAGTAGAGTGACCAACTTTTTAATATTCTAATAAATGAAACATTCTTTTATCTTAAGTAGTTATTCCTTTTTCATCGTCAACATAGCAAAATAAGAGGGTGTTTCTTGTACCCGCGTTTTTTGTTTAGTGGCGGGTACAAGAAAACAAAGTTAAAGCTAGGTTTCGTAGCTAGGTCTTTGCTCTCCGTTTATTTTAAAGTTTTTTATACATTTTTCTAAGAATGCAATTGAAAAGATTATACGGAACTATAATGACTAATTGAAATAGGTATAAAACTTGGCTGTCATAGGCCATAGATGCCTGGTTCAAATCCAGGTTGTGGCTGTAATTTTTAATTGAGTTTAATTTAAAACTTACATGATGCCTGTCTGCCAACATCATTTGTTCTATATAATTTTTAAGAAGTTTGATGTGCTAAAACAATGATTCTGACAGATAATCTTTACTTTTTATTAATTGTTTTCAGAAATAATAAAGTGATTATTTGAATCGAAATCCAATAATGATCATTTTCTGTTTAGTTTTGTGTGGAGTATTTGTTTAAAGCGTTATTTATTATTATAAGTAACTATCACAAAAATAATTATAGTTTGCCAAAAACAAGACTTTGCCTTGGTATGGTATGGTAGAGTTGGGTCGTTTGGCATCTGTACCTTTCGATATACCTTGACCTAAAAGATCTTTTGTAATTCCCTCATACATTAGAGTCCTTCGATGTCTACATCATACGATATAGACTCGCCCAAGAACGTGCGACCACGAACTTCGTATTTATTGTTATTTTATTTGATTGTATGACCAGGGATGCTGCAAGGAGCCAAATTTTTGTCCAGTGTTTCATTGTGCGAAGTGACTATTTTTGCCTAAAGATGGCTACTGTGTAGGTGAATCATGTAGCGAAAGTATATTTTAATAAACATACAAGGAACAACGACACCAAGAAAATCAGTCTAACAATTGCAAACACTGTTCCCGATATAAAAATGGTTTGAAATAGATTACTCATTTTGTTTGTGAGAGGACTTTAAAATGCAATTAATTTGGGCTAAAATCATGAGCTAAAGATCAGCACTTTGTCCGTCAACAAGATATTCATTTGCTTTTACTATCACCTGATTAACTAAATACGCATATATGCTTTAATAAATAAATAGAACATGCATCAGTGCCCTTTTCTATAGATATGGCTAAAGTCAAACAAAAACTTGAAAAATGAGACCTATCTAGCTTTTCTGGGTTGTTATTGTACTGAAGATATGGCTCAGTTGATCCGTACGGTTCAAAATTGCGTAGGTATGCTTTTATTTGGAAGTTGAAGTTTTCGTTTTGTCAAAGTAAGCGTAGTTGGATTATGTATGTGGGGACAATGTGAGCGTAGAAATGCGAAAAATAAATTGGTACATATTGGCGTCATAACTATAAAAGTTTCGTGGCGGGAATGTAACAAGCGTTGCTGTGTGCGAGTGCCCCGGAATGGAATTCACTTAACATTTTTAGTCCGGAGTAAATGAAAAATGGCGAATAAAACTCCCGGCCCATAAAGAATTTACTTAACCGTCCAAGTCGTGCGGTTTTCTTTTCCGAACGCCGCCAGCCGCGCGTTTTCATGTACTTACGAAAATGGCCCTCCCACCGCACCAACCGACGACTTTATTACCCCATCTGCATTAAGGGTTGTTGCTCCGCACTTCCAATGTTTAATAAAATTTTCTCTTGGTCTAATTTCCACAATCCAGAGTCCCCGTCTAATAATCGAAAAGTGTGTCCTTGGAAAAACTAGCAAAAAAGCACAAGGATTTACTGTTGTGGGTTCCAGGACATTCAGCGATCGAAGGCAACGAACCAGCCGACATGCTAGCCAGAGAAGGCTCTAAGACTCCCTTTTACGGACGTGATGCCCGCGGTATGACAAAAAGCCACATCAGGAAGATGGTACAAAACTGGCCTCCAAGGCCAGACAGTATCTCAAGTTACAAAAAACAGATCTTCGACTGATTACAGGTCTCCTTACATTGGGTCCCGCGAGACAGTGGTAGACCTATTGTGCGAATGTGACGCTCTAATGCGGACAAGACAAAACCACTTGGGAGCCGCCATCATTGGGCCAGTGGAGCTGACACAACTTACTGCTCGAACAATTCTGTCCAGTACAATTATGAGGATTGGATCACAGATGATGACTTGATCTTCTCAGATTGGTTCACGTCCCCATAATGTTAGAAATAAGAGACCATGGGACCATTTTCAGTTATGCAGACACAAAACAGGTGATTATATCTTGAAAAACAACATTATCTAAAATCATTCCATGATTTGGTTTTGGCACATGTGTATTTTCCGAGATTTTCGTGCTAAGTTGCCTCACTGTGGTTCGTGGGGGACCCGGCTGGCATTGAGCCAACACTCTCCCTAAATTCTGATTTCGCAGTACTACTAAAATTCAGTTACGAGCAGAAATATCATGGTCGCTAGTTGTTTACTTCGACGCGTTGCATGCATGCAAGGGGTGGTTCGTTGGTTAGATCTCGAAAGCTCCCCCTGGCGACGGGGAAAGTAAATCACCGAGCGCGTACTACTATTACTCTCTATTAACCTGATTCGCGGGCTTGATTTGTCGCCTCCCTCTTGCGACGGCAAGCTCTCTGAGGTGGCCCCTTAAAAACAAGGCAATAAATTACAAATTAAAATACCTAGGTAAGAAATACCCATTGATTATGATTAATAGCCATCCGGCATCTAAAATTTGGACAAACAATACTCGACAATCCGTAGAACTAATCCCCATAATCTAGTCTAGTTGCTGCCATCAATGATACAAATTATTGCACCTCCAACCGGGTTTTAATCTACAATTGCATTGCGCGAGAGAGCCACCGCTCTCGCTTCTCTCCATTAAGATTAATTGTTTGCTTAATTATTCAAACTCAAGCCATTGTTCACTCCATAATAAGCTTAAAATAATACTTTAATGGATTGAAATTCTCGTATAATTAAAATTTGTTGCCTTTTCCTGATAAATGACGATAAGCTAATCTTAAGCCTTATAGGAGTAAAACACAACTCTTTCTTTCTAAATCTTTATGGTTGATGCATAAGTTCACAATTCGCCACTAGGGGTGTGCAATGCTCCGGAAAACAGGGAAACGAAGAGAAGGAAAGAAGGAAAGAAGGAAAGAAGGAAAGAAGGAAAGAAGGAAAGAAGGAAAGAAGGAAAGAAGGAAAGAAGGAAAGAAGGAAAGAAGGAAAGAAGGAAAGAAGGAAAGAAGGAAAGAAGGAAAGAAGGAAAGAAGGAAAGAAGGAAAGAAGGAAAGAAGGAAAGAAGGAAAGAAGAAAAGAAGGAAAGAAGGAAAGAAGGAAAGAAGGAGAGAAGGAGAGAAGGGGATAAGGAGAGAAGGAGAGAAGGAAAGAAGGAAAGAAGGAAAGACGGAAAGAAGGAAAGAAGGAAAGAAGGAAAGAAGGAAAGAAGGACAGAAGGAAAGAAGGAAAGAAGAGCAGATGGGAAAAGGGGAAGACGAGCAGAAGTGAAAAATGTACAATTAGAGAGATAACTATGTATCATGAGTCAAAATTGATTTTCTCCAGGGTTGTACTTTCACGAAATATTGATAAAATGATGCTATAAGTATTTTATAAAAGATGTACTTTGAGCGAGGTAAGCAAGTGATAGAATGACTCGAATTTCAAGTAGAGTTATGGTTGTTTTCTACGCACGTTGAAAGGATAATGTCATTATGCCACCGTCAGTCGATCGGGTAAACGTCAACTTTCAATTTGGTTGTTGCTAAAGACGCGAACAAAGAGAGGACGATAAATAACAGTGTTGAATTCGAATTGTTCCCGCCCGACGCTACATAACAATCGATGACATCGTTGTCGTCCCCAGTTTTTGCACTGTTCTCTATGTGTGTATACGTACCGACAGCAGCGTTGGATTCGTACAGGTTTAATGGCTCGTGTGACTCACCTGCAAACAAATGAAAGAATGTTTTTAATAGAAACATCAGCACCAACCATGTACTGTCAACATTTTGAGCAAACTACAATGTGTACGTGTAATAACCTTTTTCACGCCAGCGACTTGCTGACAGAGGACGTGTCAGACTAATCAGATATTTAATGTATTTCAGTCGACCATGTAGTATCGTTCACCAGGAATTGCAATACTTCTGTCATTGTAAATTTACATTGTCATCGTGTGATATGATTAATTCAACGAAATATTATCAGGCATCAACATCAATGAACTAATTTAAATTCCATCCTTTTATACTCGTCATTATCCGGGTATCTGTCAATTTACAAATTCAGTCATGAAAACAATAATTTGTGTTAAACAAATCCTGGAATATTTTGAACATCAGCCAGTAGAAACCAGACATAGCTTCAGTAAGTGAAGGAGAAGGAGAGAAGGAGAGGAGAGAAGGAGAGAAGGAGAGAAGGAGAGAAGGAGAGAAGGAGAGAAGGAGAGAAGGAGAGAAGGAGAGAAGGAGAGAAGGAGAGAAGGAGAGAAGGAGAGAAGGAGAGAAGGAGAGAAGGAGAGAAGGAGAGAAGGAGAGAAGGAGAGAAGGAGAGAAGGAGAGAAGGAGAGAAGGAGAGAAGGAGAGAAGGAGAGAAGGAGAGAAGGAGAGAAGGAGAGAAGGAGAGAAGGAGAGAAGGAGAGAAGGAGAGAAGGAGAGAAGGAGAGAAGGAGAGAAGGAGAGAAGGAGAGAAGGAGAGAAGGAGAGAAGGAGAGAAGGAGAGAAGGAGAGAAGGAGAGAAGGAGAGAAGGAGAGAAGGAGAGAAGGAGAGAAGGAGAGAAGGAGAGAAGGAGAGAAGGAGAGAAGGAGAGAAGGAGAGGAGAGAAGGAGATAAGGAGAGAAGGAGAGAAGGAGAGAAGGAGAGAAGGAGAGAAGGAGAGAAGGAGAGAAGGAGAGAAGGAGAGAAGGAGAGAAGGAGAGAAGGAGAGAAGGAGAGAAGGAGAGAAGGAGAGAAGGAGAGAAGGAGAGAAGGAGAGAAGGAGAGAAGGAGAGAAGGAGAGAAGGAGAGAAGGAGAGAAGGAGAGAAGGAGAGAAGGAGAGAAGGAGAGAAGGAGAGAAGGAGAGAAGGAGAGAAGGAGAGAAGGAGAGAAGGAGAGAAGGAGAGAAGGAGAGAAGGAGAGAAGGAGAGAAGGAGAGAAGGAGAGAAGGAGAGAAGGAGAGAAGGAGAGAAGGAGAGAGGGAGAGAGGGAGAGAGGGAGAGAAGGAGAGAAGGAGAGAAGGAGAGAAGGAGAGAAGGAGAGAAGGAGAGAAGGAGAGAAGGAGAGAAGGAGAGAAGGAGGGAAGGAGAGAAGGAGAGAAGGAGAGAAGGAGAGAAGGAGAGAAGGAGAAAAAAAAAGAAGAAGGGAAAAATGAAAAAGGGACAAAATAGAGTAGATATTTAAAGTTCATGTAGACGCGCTGAGCTAGTTCTTTTATAACCTAAAATATGTAAAAGGATAGCGTGTGCTTGTAAGCATCGATATCTCGTGTGATATACGATATTGTTTATTAAACACTATTTTAACGGTTTTTTGACAGGGGTGATATTCTTGCGAGCACCTGGCGAATATGCTGTTGAAAATTCCGATGGGGTGTAACGTTACACCTGTGGATTTTCTATAATATAACAACGGGTTTAAGGGCGCCTCATAGTCTCCTCGTTTTGTATTGATCTCTAGTTCCCGCTCTCTCGGAGAGCTGTTGCAATTTTCTTTCGCCGCTCCTCCGGCCGGCTTTCGAGTCCTAATTTCTACATCTCGCCGGAGAATTTTTTCGCATTCGTTAAAGAATACAATCCGGATCTAGGAGCCGTCGGAACACCGCCCGCTTGCGCAAAAAAAACACCCCTCGACCACGACCTATGTAAGATAACAAGGTTTGCACTTGAAACGCTTCCCTCCCTTTTAGCTCTGCGTAGTTCTGTCGCCGGGCAGTCATTATTAAAAGTTACCCAAGTTCGCCCCTTTTGTCTAATGCTAGTAATTGAGAGATAGAGGAATTACTCATTCAGGAAATCCCCACGGGGTCGAAATCTTTGCTAGGATGAACCGATATTATTATGGTCCCATTCGAATTATCAGCTCTGATTAGAAAAGTTTCTCTTAGAATTAATTCTTTTATTGCATGGACTAAAACGACAATTTTATTGGGTTTATTGTCATGACTATGGATTAGGAAATTATAAGGCAGACCAAATCATTAGAACATTCCAATTACTATGGTAGAAATATCCAAATTCTTGCCACAATGGATTATCATTTTTCAAAAACAATAAAGAAAAACGTATTAGAGGTACCCAACTAGTTTACACACGCCTAACGAACACCATAGAAGCATTATAGATATAATGGGTTTGCCGATAACGTGACATTTATGCTTAATTTTGCGGTAACTGGGGGGGAATTGTCGATGTCGGCTGACCACAGACCACATTGGGATGAAACCGCAAAGTCAATGTGACGACCAGGGTTCGGAAACATTCACTCCCGTTCGTACGCGAACGAGAACGTGAACGTTTCAATATTCTCTGATGAGTTCTCGTTCGCGAACGAGAAGCATAAAACAAGTCCAGACCGTTCGCGTTCGCGTGTGTTAGGTAGACACAATTTCCGCTGTTGTTCGTACGTGTGTGTATTGGTGAATCACACAGCGTGCGTTCATATATGTACCTATAAGTTGCATCGACACGTTCGCGAACGTTCACTGCTGTCGTTCGCGTTCATAGGTGAATGTAAGTGCTGCGTTAAACATTCGCGGAAATTTGGAAATTTGGTATACAATGTTGGCGGACATATTTTTTAAAGGAAATTATTATTAGGTTATTGGCATTTTTTTGTCATTTACAATTTGACACTTGCTTACAAAAATATACAATATTACGGACAAGTTTTCTTTTTTTGGAAAAGTTATTATTAGATTATTCTTCTTTGTCATTAATTAACTTCTTTGCAATTGGTTGCGTTTACACAGTGCTCTCCCATCTGAGCTACTGAGGCTCAGATGGGAGAGCATTGTGCTACAAATGCAAAGGTCCCTGGTTCGAATTCAGGTGTGGCTGTAATATTTGATTTATTTAAACAATTGCATCCCGCCTGGGAATCACCATCTTAGATACATTGAATATTTGATCATTACGGTAGTATGTCCGTATGATACGGTATGTCCGTATATTCATTTCTAGTTAATTTAAAATTGTTTAAACAATTATCATTTGTTTAAACAATAATATACGATGTTATGAACATATTTTTCCAATTTTTTGCAAAAATTATTAAATTATTATTTTCGTTAGTCATTTATTAACCAATTAGCAATTGTTTAAACAATTACCATTTGTTTCAAACAAAAATATTTGATGTTACGCACATATTTTTCTAATTGTGTAGACATTATTAGATTATTGGCTTTTTTGTGATTATTAACTAATTTGCAATTGTTTAAACAAATACCATTTATTTAAACAAATATATACATTGTAATGGACATAATTTTCTACAGTTGCATAAATTATTACTAGGTTATTGGCATTTTTTTAACATTTATTAACTAATTTGTAATTGTTTAAACAAATACTATTTGTTTAAACAAATACTATTTGATTAAACAAATATATACATTATTACGGATATTTTTTTTATATTTATTGCAGAAACTATTATTATATTATTAAGTTTTTGTCATTTATTAACGAATTTGCAATTCTTTAAACAATTACCAGGAATACTACAATTTACAATTTGAAAGAAGAAGGAAAGATGGAAAGCGAGGAAGACAGGAATAAGGGAAGGAAGCGAAGAGGGGAACAACGGAAGAAGGGAAGAAGGGAAGAAGGGAAGAAGGGAAGAAGGGAAGAAGGGAAGAAGGGAAGAAGGGAAGAAGGGAAGAAGGGAAGAAGGGAAGAAGGGAAGAAGGGAAGAAGGGAAGAAGGGAAGAAGGGAAGAAGGGAAGAAGGGAAGAAGGGAAGAAGGGAAGAAGGGAAGAAGGGAAGAAGGGAAGAAGGGAAGAAGGGAAAAAGGGAAGAAGGGAAGAAGGGAAGAAGGGAAGAAGGGAAGAAGGGAAGAAGGGAAGAAGGGAAGAAGGGAAGAAGGGAAGAAGGGAAGAAGGGAAGAAGGGAAGAAGGGAAGAAGGGAAGAAGGGAAGAAGGGAAGAAGAGAAGAAGAGAAGAAGGGAAGATGGGAAAAATGGAAAAAGGGAAGCAGGGAAAGAAGGAAACTATCGAGAAGGGAAGAAGGGAAGAAGGGAAGTAGGGAAGAAGCGAAGAGGAGAACAACGAAAGAAGGGAAGAAGGGAAGAAGGGAAGAAGGGAAGAAGGGAAGAAGGGAAGAAGGGAAGAAGGGAAGAAGGGAAGAAGGGAAGAAGGGAAGAAGGGAAGAAGGGAAGAAAGGAAGAAGGGAAGAAGGGAATAAGAGAAGAAGAGAAGAAGGGAAAAATGGAAAAAGGGAAGCGGGGAAAGAAGGAAACTATCGAGAAGGTAAGAAGAAAAGAAGAGAAGAAGGGAAGAAAAAGAAGAGCAGAACGACGGAAGGGAAGAAAGAAAGTCCAGTTTGTTTTGGTTAAAATTGTCTATCCAAAATAATAACACCAATATGAATATGAAAACCCCAATATAAATTGTTCTTGTGTTATTCCGTTGAACAATTGCTATTGTGTGCTATTGATTTGCATTTTGTGCAAATAGTGTTTTCTATGGGAATGGAGACAGATGCGACTCTCTCGTGTCTATTGTCTGGTCTCGATTTATAAAAAAAAATAAAAGTTGTTTGCTGGCTTCGTGGAAACTGCTCTCCAGTAGTTCATTTGCGATTTTCTGCGGTTCTGGCATTTCGTGGTGTTTGTTGTTTTGATATTGAGTTCAGAATTCCGAATGCGTTTCGATTAAATGAAAAATTTACCGGATTTGTCCAATCGGTATTGAAACTTAACAATCCAATTGTAATAAAGAGCAATATCGGGATTGTCTTTGCCTTTTCTGATTACAAATCCAATTAACATTTTTCATCGGGATGGAGATAACCGCCCTCGGGCTTGTTTGATCTGGGCCGGCTCGGTGCAAGATGTAAATAAGCTGGTCGATTTTCGTGCACTACTGGTCTAATTTATTTTAATCAAGCTTGGCGCTGGCTCAATGCCGGACCGATCCCGTTCGAAATCGGAAATTCAACAATTCTCTCAAAGCTCGGACTGGATGTTTGCCGGATTGTGTGCCGGCGTCTATTTTATTTGTTCTCTCCTTAGCTTGGTGCATTCATCGCCTTCGAACACGATTCCGGTTATTTATAGGGCATTATCAACTGGGCACTAAAAAGCGACCGACATTATCGCCCTCTGTCCGGGCATTTTGATTGATAATAACCCCCGATCTCTCAGACCCCGATCCTCTTATCTCTACATTCCTATATTCACGTCATTTAAATCACATAAGTGCGATTGATAATTTCCTTTGCTCATTTCCATCTATATAAATCTAACATAGATCTGCTCTAAAATAACGAGGCTTTAGCAAGGAAAATGACTTGCGATTTTGTTTGCAGAAATTCCTTGAATACGTTGAAGAATGGGAAATAGGGACTACAGTTTTTACGAGCGCATAAAATGCTCGAGAGGAATTAATCTGGGTTGGGTTTTATGATTTTTGATCCTTTATAGAGACATAACTGTAGTAGTTGATCGCATGTTTACCAACGATCTCAGATAGCTCGCTAATTGGTAGCATTACTATTGATAAAACACAATAAGTACCTCCAAAAAAATATTTTGCGACCTACACGCTAAACATTAAATTTTAGGAATTAATAGTAATGTTAATAATTAAAATTTTAATAAAACAGTGGAACGCATTTTTATTAACGGAAAACGTTTGTTGCTTAAATACCTAAGTGTAATTCAGAAGTTAATACCGACGTGAGGAAAGAAGGGAAGAAGGAAAGAAGGAAAGAAGAAAAGAAGGAAAGAAGGAAAGAAGGAAAGAAGGAAAGAAGGAAAGAAGGAAAGAAGGAAAGAAGGAAAGAAGGAAAGAAGGAAAGAAGGAAAGAAGGAAAGAAGGAAAGAAGGAAAGAAGGAAAGAAGGAAAGAAGGAAAGAAGGAAAGAAGGAAAGAAGGAAAGAAGGAAAGAAGGAGAGAAGGAAAGAAGGAATTAAGGAAAGAAGGAAAGAGGGACAGAAGGAGAGATGGAGAGAAGAAGAGAAGGAGAGAAGGAGAGAAGGAGAGAAGGAGAGAAGGAGAGAAGGAGAGAAGGAGAGAAGGAGAGAAGGAGAGAAGGAGAGAAGGAGAGAATGAGAGAATGAGAGAAGGAGAGAAGGAGGGAAGGAGAGAAGGAGAGAAGGAGAGAAGGAGAGAAGGAGAGAAGGAGAGAAGGAGAGAAGGAGAGAAGGAGAGAAGGAGAGAAGGAGAGAAGGAGAGAAGGAGAGAAGGAGAGAAGGAGAGAAGGAGAGAAGGAGAGAAGGAGAGAAGGAGAGAAGGAGAGAAGGAGAGAAGGAGAGAAGGAGAGAAGGAGAGAAGGAGGAGAGAAGGAGAGAAGGAGAGAAGGAGAGAGGAGATGAGGAATGAAGGAAAGGACATGAGATAAGAATGAAAGAATGAAAGAGGGAAACAAGGGAAGAAGGGAAGAAGGATAGAAGGAGACTCCTTTTTCCTTAATGAAAAACATTTGTTGTGTTAGCATAGCTTCTTGAGTTTTGAAATTTGCCTCGAGAGTATCGATCGGAAGTGGGAATTTAGCTATGTTATTCTAGTGGGAAAGTAGGGGTGGGGATGTAGTGTGGGGGAATTATAATTGGTAATCACAAATCGATACCAGCTTTAAACTAAACGATAGTTCGGGACACACGGGTTTCTTAGTACACCACTAATATAACCGTAATTGATTATTAATTCAATTGTTCCAATCTTGCGGCGAATTAGCGTACCACCTTGCAAACAGTTGGTAGTTTCATCGCATTGGCAAGCACTACAGAAATCACGAATTACACACAACCTATACACTATACAGTTAATGCCAAAAACACTGCACTAATATATTTATCTATTTAATTTGTTGAATAGTGAAAAAAAAAAAACAATAAAGTTGAAATACTTCAATTTTAGTTGGCATTACATTACACTGGCGTTTCAAATTTTCAGCTTTCACCAACTGAGTTTTTACTGCATGTTATTTTAACAGAACAAAATCTATATATCATCTCTTTCTAGATGATATATTCCCAGAAATAGATGATTCTGGGATGGGTAAAATCACAGACCCATTAGTCCATTTAGGTTCAAATGCGAAATTAATTCCTGCGGTTGGGTCATGAGCGGAGATATGTTTTGGGGTCGGTTGAAGGCGAAGGACCATTTTATTTCGCTTTTTGCGGAAGGGTTGGCTTATTGACCTTTATAATCTTTCGAGTGCGACCGCAAACAAAAATAGGGTTGCCGTCGGGTGTGTTGTTTGGCGCGTTGCTTGAGTGTTGGCAGCATTATTTCGGCCGCCAATTACAAAGGGCAGCCCGATTGTGGGGGCAGTCTGTAAGAGCGGACTGAAAAAGGGTTACCAGTTTGGGTCACATACGAACATTCCGTAGGTATTCTTTCTTCTACCGCTATACCACTTTTGTGGCGACGTAGCTGTTACCTTTTATTACCTGTATCTCACTTATCGACCAACATTATCTTACTCATCATTACATTTTGCGTTAGTATTTCAGATCTTATACAAAGGCGTCGCTTAAAAAACTGAAATAACTGTTGTTTCAGAGATAAATATGGTATAACTAGATCTGTATAAACGATGGAAAAGGAAATCAAACCAGACATAAACTACTGCAATCTGACAATATGCTCGCCAGGTATCGCGGAAGAAAAACGACTTTTCTTTTTACATTTCTTTTGGTTAGCACGCTAGCTGCGATAAGGATATTTATACCTGGATGTGTATGTAGCTTACGTGCAACTGCTATTTTTAGCGAATTTACAACTCCATCAAGTGTTATTTAAAAAAAAGAACCATCGCGTTACAACAGTGCGTACTTTTTCGATATAACTTAATAAGTGTTGACGAAACATTTTCTTTCAAGAGGTTGTGAATTATCACTAATTGGTAGCTCCGCATATCTACCAAACTAAAAACAGTTTTCACCGCTTCTGGATGTTGCAATTTATATATCACTGAGTATATATATATATATATATATATATATATATATTATGTATATGCACCCTAAAAAATCGAATACACCCTGACCCTAAGATGGGGCAGTCCCGCACCACTCTCGTCGTTCACAATAAGGAATTTACATTCGAAGTGTCATAGCCATAAATATCAACATAAAACGTTTTCCATGCTATAATAGGTAACTTTGCGATGCTCAGCACTGGTGAGATTTCAGGATAACAGCAAATATATTTTGTGCATAAACAGCATTTCAACTGGTTAAGTGCGTACAACGTTTAAAATAGCTCGAGTGCGTAAAACGAAAAATAAAAAAGTCAAACAACCCCAAACTTCACCAAATTTTATAAATATGCTCCTCTTTGCATCTTAAAAAAGCCATCATAAGATAATTTGAAATAATATTCATTCGCTTTTAACACCAGCGAGGGAGGGGGATAATTTAAAAGATAGGGCGCCGTTAATAACTTCATCCCTTAACTCATCTGCGGCGGAGGGTTGGAATTGTTTTTATTTCAATTTATCGCCTGCTCACCGGTCGTAAAATATTTATCTTATAGTCGATGGTGGTGCGGATTTCACAAAAAAAACGGCTCCTAATCAAATAAAGCTCCGAGGGTGAGAATTGTAACGGATCGGACCAAGTCGGCGGCCTTTTTTAATTCGTTTAAACCTCCCCCGTTTCGCTTTGTTTCCATTCAGCCCGCGTCATCTTCCCTGAGTTCGGAAATTGCATTATTAATCAGTATATTACGTTCCGCGAATCAAAGGCACCGACGTTAAAAACGCTCCGCCAGTTAAGTCAAATGTTGGAGTAGCTCCGGGGTACTTTCAACTTTACGCCGGGAGTGTTAAAAGCTATCAAAATATTCGGAAAAGATTTAGCTAAAATTTGATAAATTATTAAATAATAATATTCAGTTAGCTCTGAAGAAGCGAGCAATATGATTCGCGAAACGCGGAAGTAGTTTATTTTCTAAAAGATATTCTCCTGTTTAATGGCGTACGAAACATTACTGTTCTCTGTACGGTCTAAATGTGACAAAATCTGGAGATTACTGCTTACAATTAACACAACTGGCCAAGGGTTTTCTGTATGTTATTTGATAACCCTACGTAAAGGATGCACTTATGACAATCCCCACTGTATACCCACATTATAAACTAGCATAATAAAATCCCTTATCAATATTTTTGCTAGCGGAAGCAGGAAAATACATTTTCTCCTAGAACACGCTTGAATAGAAGCTTTAAAATTTCTCCATGACTACACCTTTGGAAACTTGTTTGTGCCGGTCGATAGACTCGTTGAAACAACCACTGCCAAAGTTGTTCGCTGCGGCGCGTAACTAAGCTTGTGATATCAATACCCATACTATAATGACCTCAAGTATTTGCTGAGCAAATTCTCTAGTTTTGTTCGGTTTTGCCGCGCCGATGTATACACCAGTATTATGATTATATCAATTACAATTAGTTACCATACGTTCTAGCTAATTAATTTCATGCTCAGATTCCAATCTATCTGGAATATTACGTTACCAACCTCAAACGCGTGCTAGCGGTCTTTAGATCCATGACAGTATGATACCTCTACACAATATTCCTTCCATCATCAGACGAGCTTTATTGATTAATATACAATAGCAATGAAAGAAGTGTAATCCTAATGGAGGAAGTATAATCCTAATGGAAGAAGTATAATCCTAATGGAAGAAGTAAAATCCTAATAGAAGAAGTATAATCCTAATGGAAGAAGTATAATCCTAATGGAAGAACCATAATCCTAATGGAAGAAGTATAATCCTAATGGAAGAAGTATAATCCTAATGAAAGAAGCATAATCCTAATGGAAGAAGTATAATCCTAATGGAAGAAGTATAATCCTAATGAAAGAAGCATAATCCTAATGGAAGAAGTAAAATCCTAATAGAAGAAGTATAATCCTAATGGAAAAAGTATAATCTTAATGGAAGAACCATAATCCTAATGGAAGAAGTATAATCCTAATGGAAGAAGTATAATCCTAATGAAAGAAGCATAATCCTAATGGATGAAGTATAATCCTAATGGAAGAAGTATAATCCTAATGGAAGAAGTAAAATCCTAATAGAAGAAGTATAATCCTAATGGAAGAAGTAAAATCCTAATAGAAGAAGTATAATCCTAATGGAAAAAGTATAATCTTAATGGAAGAACCATAATCCTAATGGAAGAAGTATAATCCTAATGGAAGAAGTATAATCCTAATGAAAGAAGCATAATCCTAATGGATGAAGTATAATCCTAATGGAAGAAGTATAATCCTAATGGAAGAAGTATAATCCTAATGGAAGAAGTATAATCCTAATGGAAGAAGTATAATCCTTGCACAAACAAACCTAAGGTATTTATTTATTTCTGTGTGAAGGTATGATTAATACCGGCTCGTCTTGTGAATCGACGTCGGCGATTTTAATTTATCCGTGCCAAAGTAACGTCGACGCCAGCCTCAAGTGGAAATTAATTATGTAAATGCAAGTAGGACGTAGCAGGTCTGGTGCGCCCGGCAACGAACCTGTCGTAAGGATTCCTTCCCTCTCATTGGTACCACCAACTACAATCCGCCTTTATCGATAGCAGGAGGCGATCCAGCATTGTCCAGTTGCCGTTGGATCCTCCGCTCGCCAGATTAAATATTTACCACACCCAGCGCTAGATTTTCATAGAATTACGGAAATTTCATTAGTGCGTAATAATGGGGCGGTAACAGTTCGTTAAGGAAGCGACAATCGTCTAATTGCTGCGAGTGGAATTCGTAATCCGCTCTCTACTCGGTCTCCTTCACCAGGAAATTCAGGAAAACATTAAAAGGCAGTAATGAAACAGGTTGTAGATCAGCCTTAGGTCTTCATTGCGCGCTTGAAACCCTCCGGTTTACTACCCCGTAAAAATTTACTTCTAAATAACGACCATTTGTTTTCCTAACCGAAAGTTACGTCAAAGTAATACGCAAAGAATCGTTAAACTGAATGTTCCTACACTATAGCCTACCATTCCAGTTATGATAACGTAAACCTCTGGAATTGATCTAAATATCACATAACCTTTTTGACTACATGGATCCACATCTTCAGCAAAGGAAACAGGAAACAAGTTCATCATAGGAAGCCTTTGGCTTCCTCCATGGCTTCCTCCAATGATCACTGTCATAACGCAATCTTCTCCATGGTCATTCCCAGTGTTCAGGTGGTCCTCTACCGGAACTGCGTGCTTGGTCTTCTACGCAGCCTTTGTGTCTATGGACCCATCCCATGGGCCTTTCAATCTAAACAACTTATATTGATTGTTTCTATGGTGTTATCCTGTGATCAATTTTCTTCATCGCTTTCACGACTCTTCGTCATCAGCCAACTGCTGAAGATTTTGAGTCTGAAGAGCAGCGACCGAATACACTTGTTGAGTAAATTGGACTTCCCACAAGTTATTAAAATTCAGAACTTGAATGAAAAGTTTGTGGGGTTAATTAAGCTTGGTAAATTAATTCAGTATCCTTGACAGACGTGAATGTATGGTACTAATCCAAACTTCGAGTAAGGTAAATGTTACCGACAATGGACCTGTATTTAGTCAATGGTCAGTGATCCATGTTCCATGACAATGGGCCTGTGCGTAGTGGACATGCTGGACAGTATGAAATGAACACATAATCCTGTTTGATAAATATCGTCCTATGCGAGTAACTCTGGATACGTAATAACGCTAATAATGCTACACAACCCTGTTCGGAATATATCGACGGAAAAGCGTAGTAGACAAAGAACAACACTGATTTTCATTATGTTATTTTTTAGCTGTCAGAATCAACGTAAGATAATCAAGGGCGTGCCACCGCGGTGAACAGTGGCTATTTTTAGCCCTCCGTCACGCCAAGTCTAGCGTACCTAGGTTTAGCTAGAAGCGGCGGATTATAACAAAATTATAATCAATAATTTCTGTAACAGTCTGTTTAAGCACCAAAATAATTAATACAAAAGAAATTGTTTTCCAACAGTATACATTCTCTTGTAAAGGCTTTCGGCATTCCTTATCT
Organism: Aphodius sticticus; assembly: GCA_963966075.1. Lineage (NCBI taxonomy): Eukaryota > Metazoa > Arthropoda > Insecta > Coleoptera > Scarabaeidae > Aphodius > Aphodius sticticus. Next base: position 11,525,527 of record OZ014515.1, on the reverse strand, counting down.
CCAATATCAAAGAAAATTAAACTTTTCTTAAACTTCAGAAGGAATTTCATTCATTGTTATAATTTGCATAAAAATAAAGTTGTGATTAATAATGGTTAAAGCGATGGATGATTTAAATTTAAATATGCGGCCACTTAAAAGTTATGTAACCTAAATACACCTTTGTCTGGGCTCCGAATGTTGGTGAATTCGTTTTCTTTGAGAAGTTAGGACGCGGCAAAATTTAAGAATTTATTAGCCTTCCTTTTTATAATTATCCACAATAAAAACCGGAGGCCCGTAGGCCACCCTAAATGGGAACCTTCGAGATGCCAAGAGGGGGTGTTTTAAATTGCGGCTTAGAATTTTATCCCCAGAAATAAATGGTGTTATTCATCTACATTAGTTTTATATCAATGCTCTCTCCTCGAGCCACCCCCAAAACTTAATGAATTTATGGGATAACCAGTATCGGATTCTGGGTTCACTCCCTTCGCAATTTTTCTTTACAGTCAGAATAAGGTCATCCTCGTATCTAAGATGCTTTATCTACACCGTCTTATTCCCAGAATTTCACTAGCCATTCCATTGGATTTTTAAAATGGTTTTTCACATTCTAAACATTCTCTCTCCCATACATCAAGCTTAATTTGCACGCTACCAGCTGCTAACAGTCGGTATCCACAATGATGCTCTGTTTCATGGTGTTCATGGGTGGCAAAATTACGGAAACAGTGGCCTCGCTTATCGATGGGTTATCCCGATACAATTACAAAGACAAATGTCGATTTGCGAGCCATATAATTGACTGTCGACCGATTCTAACAAGTTCCTTGTCTCTTCCTGTTGCTGTGATCGTTTCATGCCGGAAATTGAAGCAATTGCCTATTGCAACCGTACAAATGTTATTATTTTCTTTGCTAGTATACATATACAACGTTATGCAATGTTAAAATATTTGATCCATCAAACCGGAGGTGTGAAAATACTAATATTGGCTTGAGTATTTAACGAAAGGCACTCGAGGAGCGCTATTTTGAAATAATAGGAGTATTGTTTCTGCAAATACGCACCGAAGATGGCAGCGCGCCCCCTCTCGCCAATCGGAAGGATATCTCCAGGACTCGTCATGTTTGCAAATTGACAGATTACGAAATTTGAATTACAAATGAGAGAAATTACTGCCTGTGTATATGTGCGAGGAGAGCATCCGCACACTACCAAAGAATTGGCACGCCGTACCACTCAGAATGTATCGATCAGTTTCAATTGTATACATCGCTGTGATGAAAGGATGCACACATCTCAATAGCTTGTCCTGAATTGTATTGTGTAAACTTGTGAAGCTTTGTTGTCATGCTCTTCTTTTCCACTTTACAACACAGAAGACAGACTTATTCTGATGTAGCTATGACATCATATTAGGTATACTGGAACCACAACTCATTTGGAAGCAATTTTCTTGGGGGATAAGACTATCCATATTCTTCTTCTAGAAAAACGCCTGCATATTATTGCTAAATGAAAAAGAAACGAAAAAGAACTCTTGTGCCAATAAACGGTATCGAATAACAAACACCAGCGTTGCACTTCAAACAAACCATCGAACCCAAGCTCCTAATGAGTAGAAATAACATAAAACGTCAGAATGAATAATATACGAGCCAGTGTGCGCCTTAAATATTAGCTTGGCAATCATTGACCGAGTGCCGGGTGGAAGATTTCAAAGCAAATTTGCTAAACGAGGTAACAAAGTGAACTGGAGAAAAGCTGGAGTGTGTTATTGTGTAAGTAGAGACGTTCAAAACGTCTGGGCTATAAATTCAAACTATAATAGGCGCATACGTTAGTACACTTATTTTCGCGACCATTAAGCTCGTTGGAGAGGATCATAATTCCTCTGATCTTAAGCGGTGATCTTTGCATACCCAGATATGCAAATAACTAGTAGTCTACAAGAGTAAATTTTAGAATCAAAATTTAAATTTATTTTTTTAGAAAAGGGCAAGTAAGGGTATAGCAAGTATTAATATATCAGAGGATGTAGTTGGGGACAATGACATTGTTGGATCGCAAAGTTCCGGCGATTTTAGTATTTCGAACCCAGTGAGTATTAACGAGCGGAACGCGAAACGTGTATTAACACGTTTGGTCGGTTAATTCTTTTTTTGGGGTGGAAGCCGGCAGCCTGTCGCTCAAAGGGGTTTAAACGACGCGCACGGAAAAGTTTTAAAACACCCCCCCCCCCCCCGGCCGGCGTCGTTTCGCCACCTTTATCTCCTTGCGGACTTTTTGGTTTTCAAATCCCATTGTTCTTTAATCATTCAACGCGCAGGATTCCGTTATTGTTTTAAGGAAATTCGCTCGATTCGCAAAAATTCCAAACTCACCCAATCATCATTTCGCCACAGCATACTACCCCACGTTGTAAACCGTCGAAGTCAAAACTCCAAGCGATCGAACCCAATTAAGATATAAAGGGATCATCAAAAGTGAAATACAAACAGAAGCAGTGGCTAAAACATTGGAATTGGACCTGGAATGGAATCTAGATTAAATTTGGAGATTAGGTTTCTCTTTATATTTGAAATTCTGAGCTTTCGCGATCGAACCCAATTAAGATATAACACGACCATCAAAAGAAAATACAAACATAAGCAGTGGCTAAAACTTTGGAACTAGACCTGAAATGGAAGGATGTAATATCGGAAAGATGCAATCTAGAGTAAACTTGGAGATTATATGTATATCTCTTAATTTTTGGAATTCTGAACTTCTGCGATCGAACATAATTAAGGTATAACGCGATCATTAAAAGAAAATACAAATATAAGCAGTGGCTAAAACATTGGAACTAGACCAGGAATGGAAGGATGTAATCTGGGAACGATGCAATCTAGAGTAAACTTGGAGATTAGGTATTCTTTCATTTTTGGAATTCTGAACTTCTGCTATCGAACCCAATTAAGATATAACACGATCATCAAAATAAATTACAAATGTAAGCACTGGCTAAAACATTGGAACTAGACCTGAAATGGAAGGATGTAATATAGGAAAGATGCAATCTAGAGTAAACTTGGAGATTTACGGTACATCTCTTAATTTTTGGAATTCTGGACTTCTGCGATCGAACATACTTAAGATATAACACGATCATCAAAAGAAATTACTAATATAAACAGTGCGTAAAACATTGGAACTAGACCTGAAAAGGAAGGATGTAATTTCGGAAGAATGAAAGTTTGAGTAAATTTGGAGATGCGCTATCTCTTCATTTTTGAAATTCTGAACTTCTGCGATCGAACAGAATTAAGATATAACGCGATCATTAACAGAAAATACAAATATAAGCAGTGGTTAAAACATTGGAACTAGACCCGGTAGACCCGGAATGGAAGGATGTAATCTGGGAAGGATGCAATCTAGAGTAAATTTGGAGTTAAGGTATCCCTTCGTTTTTGTAATTCTGAACTTCTGCGATCAAACCCAATTAAGATATAACACGATCATCAAAAGAAATTACAAATGTAAGCAGTGGTTAAAACATTGGAACTAGACCTGGAATGGAAGGATGAAAAACGATACAATCCATAGTAACTCACTAGGTTGCTATATGGCTGCATGTTTGACTGAAAGAAAAATCAATGCAACAAAATAAATGGAACGATTGAATGGGTATGTAATTGTTTAAAAAACCGTAAACTCGTTAGATCCAGCGTGGCGGAAGTAATAAATCGTCGTAGATAAATCTTAAATGTTTCTTAATAAACAGGAATGGCTGCCGGCGTCCGGGGCACAAAGGGGGGAGGTCCCCCCGCCTTTTATGGGGGATCGAGTCGCGATCTTCGCAAGGCAGCCAGGAAATGAATGTATTTTTTGTGCGGTCACACTCGCACCCGGTCCCTTACACTAATTCCGCTGCTCCATCACGTTCCCTTACTCCCTTTAACACGCCAAATAAATATTAATCAGCGGCAAACAAATATCGAGATAGGGGGCTCCACTCCAACGGAGTTTTATTATAAGACCTGTCCTCAAGATAAGGAGTCCATTATAAAGTCGGCCGCTTCTGTTCTTCCTCCTTTTCTTTTACCACGCAACCATTTAATTGTGGTTGTATACAGGCTCATTAAAAAGAACATTTCTTTCAATTTCAATCATCGCTTGGTACTTTAGAATTGCGAAAGACCACGTCAAGATAAATTCTATTGTGCAAACAATATTGTAAATTTGTTAAATAATCTATGAGTAGAAACAATGGCAACGTTATCAAACAAAAACAAAACAAGGCTCGTATTTGCGTATTCATTTCGCTATTATTTTTTATAAGCGTTTGTCGGGAAAATTCCACAGGGGGTGGAACGTGCGAGCAGGCAACGTGTTAAAACTAGTTGGCGCAGCGGCGGTTCAGCCCTGCTAATTGCATCCCCATCGCGTAACCATGCAAATGCGAAAGATGGGCGTTATTCCTCTTTAATAACATAGATGGCGCGCGCTCGTCGTCGGTTTCGAGGGCCCAATAAAGCCGCGCACTCTTCCTTTTTATAATAGACTCCGCATAAGAAACAAAAGGTAATCCGACCCACCTCCCGGCCCTCCTCACCCTGGGTAGTCGGATTACGGTACTTTATAAGATTAAAAATACCCATCCGATACTTAGCGCAACTTAATGTTTATTTATCTTTGTTGGGCTGGTATTACCGGTATTACCCCAGGGAATTATGCGCAATTCGTTTAAATTTATAGCATGGTTGACTACATTTTACACATCTAAAAGCCAAACTATTTATCAGAATTTATTTCAACTTTACGCTTAAAGATTAAAAGCGCTATTAATTCCTATGGGGCTGTCAAATGTGTTTCCAAATACAGTAGCCGCCACATGGGAAAGGAACAATTTCCTGCAAATGCTTCAGAAGCTTCGCCATATGTCCAACGAAATGTTTAAATCTTCTAACCAAGGTAAAATACTATTGAAGAACAACCTAAGGATGGGCGCTGGAGTTATATCCGGGCACTGCAGCCTCAGGAAGCACCTGTATAGCATATGTACTTCTGAGAAGAACCTCAGTACTGACTTTGCAATGAAGAGGAGGAAGATGCCTGTCATAACCTATTCGAATGCCTGGCATTGAGCTCCTGGGGAGGCTTTCTTTCTATACCGTGGAGGAATTTGTCAATTCAAATGTGAATAGTATGTTCTAGCATTAGGTTAGGATTGTTGTGTTGCTTGTTTTGTTGTTGTTGTGACTTTCTGTAATGCCTCCAGTGGAGTTGTATCGAGAAATAAAGATTATTGTATTGTATTGTATTGTATAAACCTTGGGCGAGGGAACCCCACAAACCACTTCACTAAAGAAAATCTAATCGGAAGACTCCTTAGCCTTATTAACTGGACGAAGATCTTCTATTAACTACTTGGGCGGCGGCAGACAATAAGCCACATGGCTAAGGTGACCAGATTTTTATTGTAGAAAAGCGGTACAGTAGTAATTAAAACCAACCGTCTTGTCAAAAGATCGTACTCGAAAATACACAAATTCTAGGATTTTTACACAAAAATTATTATTAGTATGTTTTTTAGTTTGGTTGGTTACACTGATTTTTGTATTTTAAGCAACATCATCACATACGCCTTTAAATTGTTGTGCTTGTGATCAAAGCATATTTGTTTGAATAACACATACTTCATTGAATATACAATGACATTATTTGCATTATTAGTGATTAATTGTTTTGCCATATTTATTTTAAATAAAAAAATATTGTTTGATACAAGGAAAAGTTTATTTCATAATCGTTTATTATAACGACCCTCTACAGCACAACAAGATATGCCAAGTTTAAATGTACAGTTTTGAGAAAAAAATTCACTGACCGGCGCAATTAAAGGAACGCTTATTTTGCTAAACTTTTATAATATTGACCGGTTTTCATTATTTTTTAATGCATTTTAAAGAAATTCATTGATATTCTTAGAGATAAACACATACTATTGTAATTTTTGATAAAATTAAAAATTAAAAAAGACATCCATATTCTCAACATTTTGTTTTTAATTCATTCCAATATCTGAGTTTTGTAGAAGATAAACAATTTCAAATAAAACAGCAATATAAATTTGCTGTTAAACCTTGCAGCAAATGTTAGTTGATTATGAGTGAAATAAAAAAATCTTGCTTCAAACTGTGCATATTCTACAAAAATTCAGATATTGTCATGAATAGAAAACAAGACGTTGCGGATTTATATGGTTTTGTACGAGAGTACCTAGTTGCCAACCTGCGAGGGAACAAGTTCCTTAATTATCCCACAGGATGTCTCAAACTTAGACCAAAAACACTACTTTTGATCTCCTAGTATAAATAATCAGCTGGAACATCTTATTTTCTTTAATTATCAAATGTATATTAAAATATGATAAATTTGGTAAATTCCTTTACATTTCTCGAAAAAATAATGAAAATCGGTCAAAGTCTACAAAAGTTATTGAATATCAAAGTTTAGCTAACTTTTTTACTGTAAAACAATGCAAAAATCCATAAATTGCATTTACAGATTACAGTTACGATTTTTCAAAAATGTACAAAAATATTAAATCAACTAAAGAAGCGACTGATAATTAATCCAGGTGAGGATAATTTTTGGAAAAAGAAACAACTCTACAAAAATTATCCTCACCTGGATTAATTATCATTCGCTTCTTTAGTTGATTCAACATTACTGCCGAGTTTACGTAATAACCATTTTCCCTTGAAAATATTAAATATCCACCATTAGACAGAATAGAATATTGTATATTCTTTACCCGTACCTTGGTGTATTGTTAAGATTCTGTGTTTTCTATTAAGTTTCTGTATATTCATGTATTGCGACTAAGTGACAGGGGATACTGATTCCAATAAAACTTTGAAAATAATAAAAATGGTTAAAATTGTTCAAATAGTGCAATTGTAAATTGATTGTAAATGACAGAAGGAACTGCTTTGTAGTCATTTAGCTCTTACAGTCTAGTTGTTAACAAAAATTAATATTAATTTATATTTAGTATGGTATGTAAGTTACCTAAAATGAGTAATTCATGTTTTTCTTTGTAAAAAAATACAATTGTGAAACAACGGTTTTCGATCCCAAAATGTTGTTAATAATTACAAAAATGTTACTTACTGCCTTTTAACGAACGATTTGAAAAGAGTGTTTGAACGAAATAGCATATAGTTCATTTTCGTATTTTCTAAAAAGCGGGACACAAACTCCGCGGGGCGCGGGACAAAATATGAAAAAGTGGGACTGTCCCGCCAAAAGCGGGACGTCTGGTCACCTTACACATGGCTGCAGTACTAGGAGCCCCCAAACTTCAGCCGACGCTCGCGGCCACAAAAAAAAAACCTTTATAGTAAAGTACTAATATGTGGAAACTGCACCATTTGAACGGATGTAGTAAATGTAATTAATTAGGCTGATGGTGATTAGTTAAAAGGGACGTCGCATACACCGAGTAATTGATAACACAGCGCGAGAGTAACAAGTTGTGTCATTTTATTAAGTCCGAGCTGAAAACCGGACAGCCTTTGAAATTGAAATTCTAGTGAGAAAAATAGGACGAGGACTCGGCAGCCTGGCGACTGTTTTAATATTCGTCCCTATCGCCGACTCGGTAACTCCATAAATGTGCACTTCCACGAAAAATTACCCCCAATTTCAATAATGTCATAAATCAACATTATTTGAAAAACTTCCTTCGTAGGGTTTATTAATAATTCTCCTATACGTACCTAGTTTTTCGTTCGGATCCGAGCGTTTGCTCATTGAAAATTGAGCGTGTGTAACAATTAATAATGCCGGGGGTAAGTTAGCTCGGGGCGGAATTGAGCCCCTCGTCTAGCCGATGAGACAACCTATTAAATATTTAACCCCGGCAACACTCGAACCCAGCCGTCCCGGCGAGCGACTCCGTTTACTCAAAGCCCTTGCCATGCGGTCTTGTTAACGTTGATTGACTGCTGTATCATTTCTTAAACTCTCAAACGAAAATCCCACCTACTTTTTCAGCTATCCTCAACATTACACTGTCTCCGTTTCTATTATCGACTCAACTCCAATTAACATGTCGGAGACTGAGAGAGAGAAAGTAGGCATAAATAGTTTCTCTTCAAGAATATGTGATTTAGATATTAAGTTTCTTCTATATTAGATGTTACGACATCCTATATACGTATACAATATACATGTCCTAGGATTTTGAGATTGGGGGCGACGTAAAATGAGATATGATGGTTCTGGGGCACTTAGGGTTGTCGCCGAGACAAACATCTTCAGCTTGGTCCAATATCGCGGAACGTCAAAAAGGTACAATTGATGAAATGTATGACACGCACTTAGCGGGATATATGGAATGCCTAAACAGCGAAGACACGAGCTGTAAGCTCATTTAAAAAAGTGACCCACTTCACACTCTCCGTCTCTCTCTCATTCGGTGAAGATGTGGCGCTAAACCACGAGGTCGATACACGCTTCTTACCCCAGAAACAACAACTAAGAATATGCGGCACCAGAGGTAACGTGATCGAGTCAGGATAAAGCCCAGCCGAGGAGGCAGTTGTGAGTGTGGTTGTGAGTGATTGATGTTAATATAGTTCCCTATGCAGTGATATAGACATAGGAGTTGTCAATTTACCTCCCTGCGTAGTGGTACTAACATGGATGTGTTAAGACAGTTCCCTACGCAGTGATATTGACATAGGAGTTGTCAATATAGCCCTGCGTTGTTACACAAACATGGATGGTGGTTTGTACAATTATTGCCCTGCAAGCCATCGATGAGTCGACGAAAGTTCAGAATGAGATATTCAAACGAAATAGGGGACGCGTAGACACTCTAAATAGTACACGTCGGCTGCTACGAAATGGAACAGATAAGTGGGCGTGCGTATGTGTCAGTGTTGAACATTGTCTGCCGACATTCCGAGGTATAGGTTCCCGGGACGTTTGAGTTGAAAAAATCCACTAATTTTTAGCGCTGTACAAGCCGCCTTAATATAGCTCCCTATGCAGTGATATTGACATAGGAGTTGTCAATAGCGGAGATCCGACCTTGAAACCGGGTTTCTGAAACTCTTACCAAGAGAAGTTAGCGGCGAAACTTGGTAACCTAATAAAATTAAAAGCGCCATAAGCCCCAGCAAATTTTCTGTTTTTAAAGAAGAAGAAGTCGATGACATAAAATGTAAATATCGTAGTAAACATAACCCACAGATAAATAACCTAATTAATTTATTCGATTCATTAACTATTGTTGATATAAGGATTACGTGCATGGAATTATATATTAATTATTTTCTGTATGTTATAGCTTATACGCATATCAAGTCGGCATAGTGGTCTAATGTAAGTCTATCAACACACTGGACGTGCATTTATTTGTTACCTTACTCCACCTAAACGTATAAACAATCCAATTGGTAAATATTTCCCAGACGAGTGACATAGGAGTGAATTTGAGCAACCTCGACGTCCTCGACTTTATTTATACAAGTTTAGCGGAATTTAATCTACTTGCACTCGTCCATTTGTAAGAGCGGTATTGTTTGTTTCTAGTATGGTTTCTAATCAATGTATGATGCGTACTTCACAGTAGAGGTGAATAAAAAAGTTTTTTTTACAGACATAGCTATAAACAAAAACTAGTTATCAAGAACAAAGAACATAAATATAAACCGTTGATTCTGTATACCTACATATAATACATATTCAAAGTATAAACTATAGAAATAAACAATAAAGAACTAACAGCCGTTTTAACAATACATAAATAAGTAACACTGTTCGTACATATGGACGATTGCAGGTAGATTAAACTCCGCTCTCTGATCATAACCAAAATTATTAGCTAAGAAAATAGGGCGATGATCTAACGTGTTTAAAAAAATAGCTGAAATAGCAGCCCGTGCAGGAAATCGTACTATAATTAATTAGGTTATGTCTGATGTTTACATTTCAATTCATAGACTTCCTCTTCTTTAAAAACAGGGAGCTGGTGCTTATGGTGCTTTTAATTTTATTAGGTTACCAAGTTTCGCCACTAACTTTCCGCTAAACAAAAAAATATTGCCGAAACATTTCTACAATATCAACGTTATAACGTTGTTTAAATATTACAAATAATGTTGTAAATTTGTATTTATACCGTTGTTGAAATATTATAGAAAACATTATTTCAACATCACAGTGATGTCTTTTGTAATATTAAACATCATTGTAATCACAAGCCATAAATATTATTTGTAATATTTTGACCACGTATATTGAAATGTAGCATCATTTTGTGCAATATTTGAGCAACACTAAAATGTTGTCATGAAATTGTACAAACATGATGCATTTATGTAGATACAATGTTTCAATGTAATATTATCTCCATATTGTAAACATATGATGCATTTATGTAGATCATATGTGGTAAAGGAAATATTGTCTCGAGTTTGTAAAAATATGATGCACTTATGTAGATGAAATGTTGTCAATACAATGTTGTCTCGAGATTGTATAAATATGATGTGTTTGTGAAGATAAAATGTTTCAATGTAATGTTATGTCCATATTGTAAACATATGCTGTATTTATGTAGATAAAATATTGTCAATGAAATGTTGTCTCAAGATTGTAGAAATATGTTGCATTTATATAGCTAAAATGTTGTCATTGAAATATTGTGTTGATAATGTTAGACAAACATCGTAATAACATAACATAATTACATTTACACAAATTACATTCTTACAAGATTACAGAAAGTTGTCGCAATATTGCTTGTTTAGCGGGTTCTCTTGGTAAGAGTTTTAAAAAACTCGTTTCAATGTCGGATCTCCCCTATTTAGCTCCCTGCGTAGTGGCACTAACATGGATGATGTTAATACAGTTCCCTACACCAATGCTCCGCAAGCACTGTGCCGCTGCACAGTGTTTGCACATCGAAACTATGTGACTGCTGTGAGCGGGAGAAGGACAGCGGGAGAAGGTTGCGGAGGACTGCAGTGGTATTGACATAGAGTTGACAATATAGCTCACTGCGTAATGGTACTAGCATGGATGACGTTAATACAGTTCCTTATCCTACTGTTTGTTATAAATAGTCTATAAATTTGGTGAACGTACAAGCAAACGACAAAGAAAATCGAGTTAACAAAATATTTTTGTAGGAGACGTCGAGAAAGCGACACAAACGGCGGGTTGAAGTGGCCCCTAACCGGTCCACCAATAAAAGAAACGGTTCAATGGTGGCAGTTCTTTTGAATCGAAAATCGAGTCTGCCTGTGAGGGTTTGCAAATTTAATTTATAACAAATAAGCGAAATTGTTATGTGCTCAACACAAACCCTGTAACCCCTACTACGAACTTTGCGACCCCTAAGCGATATTGAAACTCAACTTGTTATTTCATATCGTGGTACTTTTCGGTGGCCTACACCGGTATCTTTGCTTAAAACGGTCCATTCACACGGTTCCAGCACTCGAAAACTTTAAGAGGAAACATTATCCCTACGGAAATGACGCTTTAGAAAGGCAGCTACACAGGACGAATTTATCAAGAAAGTTTCATTGATAAATCGTATATTTGACAGGGGGATATCTGAATAGAATAAAAGCAACAACTTACTTATAAAAGCTTGCAACGGTAGAGAGCAATTACTGGATAAAGCTTCCGCAAGTTCTAGAACTTTATACACTGCTCAAAAAAATTAGGGGAACACCTTTTTCGAAATCTGTAACTTTTTAAATAATAGTTCTAGGTAAATCAAATTTGCCTACTAAACCTACTGAAGATAGTAAAATGAGGCATTTAATGAAGTGCAAGTTGCTCGTGCTGTCGCCCTTATTCAGCATGGCCACTCTTTTCGATATGTTAGCAGGGACCCTCGAATTTTCCCTTCTGTTCTTCAGCAGTTATGGAATCGGTTTCGGGAGACTGGCCAATATGTTGAAGAGCTGGACAAGGTCGAAATCGAAAAACTACTCAAAATCAAGACAGATTTCTTGTCCTTTCCTCTCTACGTCAGCGTACTGCCACAGCACGAGACCTCCTAAACGACCTAAGACGAGCACATGGCATAAAAATGTCTGATCAAACTGTTAGAAACAGATTAAAAGAAGCGAAGTTGAAACCAAGAGGACCTGTCCCCGCACCGCGCCTTACGCAGCATCACAAAGCAGCGCGAATGAGGTTTGCTCTGGATCACAGAGATTGGCAACTTCGTCACTGGACGTCTGTACCGTTTACAGACGAGTCCAGACTTCGTTTAACTCGTTGCGACTGTCGAGTTCGTGTATATAGACGTCCTAGCGAACGCTACGCAGCCGCTACAATACAGGAAGTGGATAGATTTAGTCGTGGATCTACGATGCTTTGGGCTGGAATCAGTATAGGCAACAGAACTGATGTTGTTGTGGTTCCTGATAGACTAAATGCCATGAATTATACATCGAAAACATCTTGGAGGACCAAGAGGAAGTCGCGTGCTGTGGCAGTACGCTGACGTAGGGAGGAAAGGACAAGAAACCAGTCTTGATTTTGAGTAGTTTTTTGATTTCGACCTTGTCCAGCTCTTCAACATATTGCCCAGTCTCCCGAAAGTGATTCCCTAAACGCTGACTAACACAAAGAGAAACTCGAAGGCCCCTGCTAACATGTCGAAAATAGTGGCCATGCTGAATAGAGCAGCACGAGCAACTTGCACGGCACTAAGATGCCTCATTTTACTTCTAATGACATTTCTAATCAACGAAAATTTACAACTGAATTTATTTGTCATCTTTAATAGGCTTTCATACGTGAATTCAAAGCATACTTGACATTTTTCCATTTTGCTTTGCGTTATTAATTTACATTTTTAAGTGTCACCTAGAAGTAACTAAAAGTTGTAACATTGTTTTTGTAATTTTCTTTAGTTAAATATATGCCGTTAAAGTATACCAAATTTAATTTGCCTTGAACTATTATTTAAAAAGTTACAGGCTTCGAAAAACGTAACTAACTTTTTTTACTCCTGTCTGCTCAGGAGTCTGCTAAATATGCTTACAAACTGACCTCGTTTGTTGGATGAAGCACTAGAGGAGAAGTAAACTTTCGTCTTGTATTATTTGTAGTATATCGTGTTAGCAAAGAATTGGGTTTAATGATTGCTGGAGTGCAGCTAGCGTTGAGCTACCCATTGGGAGAATGAATGAGACCACAACAAAAAGAATAAACCTGGCAGCGGTTCTATTTAATTGCGATTTTCTCGATGACGGACCCTCTCCAGAGCACAGATTGTGCCCGGTAATAACTTAATGATCCCTCGGTTACCTGTTAAGCGTTTCCTTTTATGACTTCCTTCCGGTACGATAAAAATCGAACTGTCAGTGGTCTCCCACCGACCTTCCAGCGACGTCGGCTTTTTTCCCCTAAGGGGAGCTACAAGGGGTGCTCAGATAGAGGATTGACGGGTACTGAAATAACCATCGTCTTTTTGTCGTGTTAGCTTCTGATGTTAGACACATCGGAAAGCCAACAAACACTGAATGATGAAGAAAACGAGACAATTCGAAGAAGGGGTAATGGTGACAAGACCACTTCGAGAAAAGCAAATTATGTTACTTGTTAAAACGTTGTCTTTGTATAGTTCTTTGCGAGAACACCATAGGCAATGAGTAGATTAGGATGGTTCAAATTGGCTATTTTTATTTAGAAAGCAACGATCCCCCCAAATCGTTTCCAAATCCAAAAAAGTGGACATGTATTCTTTTTTTTCGAGACTTTGGTTCTTAATGGTGCCTGTCCATTTACATAAGAAAATGCATGGGAAAAGGGCATTTTTTGGTATTTTTAGAATAATTGTTCGGGGTTTGGGAAAATTTAAGACTAAAGTTATAGATAGGACTTTCCAAGGAAGAAGTTGTCCTATCATACATATGGATTTGATAGAAATTATTATTATAAGTCTAGTGGGATGTTTATAAACATTTATCAGTTAATTTCCATTTGTTTAAACAATTTTTATGTGTTTAAATAATTCGTTTTTCTCGAAAATCCGTCTGAATTCTGCTTTCTGAGTTCGATATGGCAGTTTATTATCTTAGAGTGACATTATTCATTAACAAAATTCCTTGTTTAAACAATAAATTATTATTCATTTTCAACTTTTTCTAATTATGCTAGAAAATTCAGCTTTTTTGGAAATTAACTTATAAATTTCGTATTCGAGATATCTTCCCTATATTATCTAATAAAACCACATTTGTTTTGCAATTCTCCTAAAATATTTTATTATTTAAACAATGGAAATTATCCCAAAATGTGAATGATGTCACTTGACAATAACAGTTGACCAGACCGATCTAAAAAAATGAATGTTAGGAGAATTGCAAAAAAGTTGTTTAAACAAATGGAATTTGTTTAAACAAATATGGGTTTATTAGCTAATAACATAGGCAAGATACCTCGAACATAAAATTTATAAGTTAATTTCACAAAAAAGCTGACTTTTACCATAATTAGAACAACAGTTGAAAATTAAGAATCATTGACAATAGGAAGGAATAATTAAGAATTTGTTTAATGAATAATGTCACTCTAAGATAATAAACTGCCATTTCGAGCTCAGAAAACAGATGCACAATGGAGTTTCGAGAAAAGCGAATTATTTAAACAAATGGAAATTACCTACCTGACAAATGTTTATAAACATTCAACTAGCCTTGTGGTAATGATTTCTATACTTTAATCTTAAGTTTTCAAAAAACCCCGAACAATTATTCGAAAAATACCAAAAAATATCTTTTTCCCATGCATTTTCTTATGCAAATTTGATGCATCGATAGGCGTGTCCACTTTTTTTTTAATTTGGAAACGATTTGGGGGGATCGTTTCTATTATCACAAAAATTTTTGTAATGCATTTTTGAACCACTCTAGACTGTAGATCTAATGAAGAATGACGGAGGATCATCATTGCAATGATGATGATGATGATGAGTTTACCGAAGAAGCAAATTTCATTTATTTTCTACAGTTGGTTCAAAGTGTTGGCAATGAATTTGAATGTTTCTTTTACAAATCGTCAATGTGCTGTTTTATGTAGGTCGTAAACATCACTGACATAATTAAATCATCCGTGAGACAATAAAAGAAATCGTTAACTCGAGGAAGATGAAAGGGACGTGTGCGCATTGCAACAAAACGACCTAAGTGCGACGGACGGTTCGGGTAGTCATCTAAAAATAATAAGTTTTGTTTAGTGTATCGCAGGGACGAGGCGTTAAAAAAAGGTACCAAATTTCCATCTAGATTGGGCGCTATTTTCGCCCGTTTCACAGAGCGCGGATTTTAAAAAATCGCAGCATGAATATTCATAGAATCTTCAACAGATCGGTGACCTGGGGGACGCATTTGCATTCTCTTAGCGTCAGTTTTTAATGAATTAAATAATAAAATTGACTTAATTAAATTACTGGATTAGGAGACGGAACTTCAGCGGAAGACGTGACGCCAATTAGATTCAAAACTCTTGCCTTGAGGCAAACATCGCTCGAAGTGCCCGATGTTTAAAGAATAATAAGGGAGAGACCGCCAATCGTTGGAGATATTTATGTAGAATTGTAGACCTTACTCGAAGCGCGCGTTATAATTTAATTATGCAAGATTATTTTTAAGAACATGCAACCAGTCTCTCTGAAAACCCAGCACGATAACCAAGCCCGAATTAAAAAACATGCAATGCTCACTTACCGCACCACTCAACGAACCCTGCTTACATCCGAACAAAGAACCACCCTACTGGCTTGCACACTGGCGAATAAACTCGCCAAAGAACTGAATAAACATGCCTTCCAAAGCCAGTAAATAATTTCGATTTTCTCAAGTGATCTTTACACATCTTTACTTCCAACGACATCGTTTCAGCAGTGTTTGTTGACTTACGAATTATTCAATTTTACAAAACAAAAAGACAATGAGCACGACAACCTTCCTGATCCATTTAAGGGGTAATGCCACTCTAGCGCGAGAAAAAATAGCCGATTTTGTAGGTATATTTTTACAATATAGTAAATGAATTACAAAATCTCTTTAAAGCCCCTTATTGTTCATATTTTGAGGAATATTCACAATAAAAAAAAAACAAAAATAAATAAAAAATAGCAGCGTTAGAGGACATCAAAGGAAACCTCTTCCGGCGGACAGGGTTGCATGGCCGGAAAGATTTTGCACGCAGTTTTCCACTTAGCCATAAAAACAAAAAAATAATTGATTCTATATAAGATTATCTCGGGAAGTACGTACGGAAATTAGACAATTCCGCTTTAAAACCAAATGGCGGACGTTTGAACACAAAATATCACTTTTAGGTACAAAATTAGGTTAAAAATTGTTTATAACAAAAAAAGTTTCGAACCTATCATGAAATCCGTACGTATTTCTCTAGATAATATTGCTCTGAAGCTGCATATAAAAGTTCAAGTGAATTGACGAAGATCAGTTGAAGTTATCGTTCCGGCCAGTTTGAAAAATGCGATTTTGAGAAAACACCGTTTAGAATATTGTGTAACTTTGATGTATAGAATTGTTATATTTTACTATAGTCGGCGAAGCCTTGACCATATAATTATCTTTTCAAATGAACATTTTCCTCATCTGGTTTCTTTCTGTTTAATTTTGACGACAGACGGGCCTGTTCTGCAGCATCAGTCAGGGATGGCTCTGAAAACATGATACGCCGTGCGTCAGCCTTCGCGCAGATATTATCGCAGTTTGGCTAGATGCTCATACATAATACCTTCATAATCTTCATAAGGCTGGATAATGCATCAATGACAACACATATAGCTATACTTGCTGCAATATATAATTACTTTGCCATTTGAAAGAGAAAATGAAAATAAAATCACCAGGTGGCATTTCATCGGTCAGAATTTATGATACAGTGTCGCCCAGATTTATTTTCTTAATGTTATCAATTGAATAATGATTATGACGAGTCCATCATAAATTGAAAGCTCATTTATAGGCTACTGGATTAACTTCCCTTTCTTTTCGAGGCCCTGGACGAGACTTCTGGCATTCGAATGTTAGCGAATTTGGGCGAGTGTGGCATCCACACTCTCCCGATTCGCGGTCTCTCGCTATGTCTCGGAGAGTCTGGAAGAGGTATTACATTGTGCGGCTAGCGTCAGTTCAACGAACGTACCGAGGATATTTCCACAAAATCTTTGTGTTTTATAATATTTTATGTTATATTTCACACCGCGCATGTAATTCCTCCAAATAAGATAAGAGCGTATAGGTCTCTAGGCTGTAACCTCTCACGCTAAACTTTCTGCATGTACGCTCGGCTAGCCGCTTGGCCGTATGTTTATCAAATAAGCATTTAAAATTTTGTTTCCAATATGAAACGTATTGTACCTTATTTCTAAGATCTCAAGACATCATTTAAGCAAAAAAATTTTTGTTTTGATATTTAAAAAAAACTAGAGTGGCATTACCCCTTAATCAGCTTTAAGTCTTGACCAAAAAGACACTAATAAACTTTTTTGGCGCCCTGAAATCACGCAAAAACTCTCAGTATTACGTAACAAAATTAAAATAGGTAATATTCCATATAGGGGTGAAATAAGGGCTGGTGCATTAGAGCTGTATACCGGTGACTTCTTTAATATCCGCTGGACATGAAGTAATAGAAATGGAGGGTGCCGAGGCGGCCCCAAAATTTACATTCAGGTTGGTCATGTTTACATCAATCACAGGAACGGTGAGCACGGTTTTTAAAACAGCGCAACCCCCTTTTGCGGTGCGGTAAACGCTTATCAGCCGGTCATTAATTTACTTGTTTTACACCCTCGCAGACTTTGATCTTTTAGCCGGAATAATCGCACTCGAAAATATATGCTCCCCACCCACAGACCGTTACGCCTCTTTTGCGCCCCAAAAAACATACATTACGCCATTTCAGGCGCCTTTGCTGACATACAGGATTGGATACGCGCCTTTTTCTGCCACTCGTGTTGGTGTTGTTACTGATTGAATTGAAAATTGGGTACTTGGGTACCAAATTTATACCTTTTCTTTTTTTGCTGGAGGGCAACGATCCCCCAATCGGTTCCTTTCCCAGAAAAAAAAAATCCCCTAAAATTTTAGAAAAATTGGTTAACGTTAACACGTGCCACAGAGCAAATTTCCCATTTAAAATACATTGGAAAAATGCATCTTTCTTTCCTTTTTTCTCACGTTTCGGATTTAGAAAAAAAGTTAGGGGAGATTAGCAGAAACTGTTCAGAACTTCCCAAAGATCAAATCCACAACCACTATTTTTTTTACCACCCTCACCCCCTCCTGCAGTGCCCTAAAATTGACGCAAAATTATCGCCAAATTAACAATTTTACAAAGTTACGTGATTTATTATTTTTTTTGACAGAAATTACTGTTATTGGATCATTGACATGTTTTTTTGTCATTTATTAACTAATTTCAAATTTAAGAAATTGTTTAAACAATTACTATTTGTTTAAACAAAAATATACGATGTTAAGAAACCCATTTTTCCATTGGCTGCAAAAATTATTATATTATTGTTTTTTTTGGCATTTATTAACTAATTAGCACTTGTTTAAACAATATCACTATTTGTTTAAACTAACATATATGTTGTTACGCACATATTTTTCTAATTATGCAGAAATTATTAGATTATTGGTATTTTGTGTCATTTATTAACTAATTTATAATTGTTTAAACAAAAATATACGATGTTACGAACATATTTTTCCATTTTTGGCAGAAGTTATTAAACTATTGGCTTTTTCCATTTGTTTAAACAAATATACACATCGTAATGGAAATAATTTTCTATAGTTTTTTGCATAAATTATTATTATTAGATTATTGGCAGTTTTTGAGATTTATTAACTAATTTGTAATTGTTTAAACAAATATATACATTGTAATGGACATAATTTTTATATTTATTGCAGAAACTATTATTATATTATTGTCATTTATTAACGAATTTGCAATTCTTTAAACAAGTACCATTTTTTTAACAAAAATTTACAATGTTTTCTTGCTTTTCCTTTTGTAGAAATTATTATTGTTACATTATTGGCAAGTTTTTCCGTAATTTGTTACTTTGCAATTGTTTGAACAAATAAATTTGTTTAAACAATAATATACAATGTTAGTACTTATTTCTTGACAAAAGTTATTACCGGATTTCTGGTATTTTTGTAATTTTGGGAGTTTTACGATATCGGTCAAACAAGTAATGTGGTTGCAACCCTTATTTTTATTATAGGTTATAAAACAAATTTGGCAAGAAAAAAAAGACAAGAAATACAATAATAATTTTTGCCAAAAAGATACGTAGTAATTTGATTTTTGATTTTTGTTTAAACAAATGGTATTCATTTAAACAATTGAAAACTAGTTGATTAATGACAAGCAAGGCCACCAATCTAATAACAATTTCTCAGAAAAAAGAAAAATTTGTCGGTAATGTCCGCAGCATTGTATGTATATTTGTTTAAACAAATGGTATTTGGTTAAATAATTGCCAATTAGTTAATAAATTTAAAAAAGCATATAGTTTAATAACTTCTGCCAAAAATGGAAAATATGTTCGTAACATCGTATACTTTTGTTTAAACAAATGCGAATTGTTCAAACTATTTCAAATTAGTTAATAAATGACAAAAAAATATGTCAGTAATCCAATCATAATCACTTCTGCCAAAAACAATAAAAAAACATTTAGGGTACTATGGGGAGGGTAGGGGTGGTGAACAAAAAAATACTGGTTGTGGATTTGTTCCTTGGGGAGTTCTGAACAATTTCTGATAATCTCCCGCAACTTTTTTTTTAAATCCAAAAAGTGAAAGAAAAAAGGAAAGAAAGTTGCATTTTTGCAATGGATTTTAAATGGGAAATTTGAGGTTGTCGGTGGCACGTCTTAACGTTAACCGATTTTTCTCAAATTTAGGGGATTTTCTTTTTCTGGAAAAGGAACAGATTGGGTGGGGAGTTGCCCTCTAGCGAAAAGTTCGTTTTTGGACCACACTATTGGTTACCAAAAGCTGGGTTGTAGTTAAGTTTTTATCTTTCGTGTCTGTAATATGCAAATGAATTAATTACTAGGATTGACATGAAAATAGCTCTGTTAATTATTCGAGAAAGCTTTTAGTAATTCCAATAATCGCCTATGTCAATAAGAAAATTTCGCCCCAATACTGACACGTTCAGTACAAATCATCAATCAAAACCAATGCTGTTTTGTCATTAGTTTGTCGGCTTCGAAATTGATTTACCGCGGTCGTTATGTTTTGACGTACAAATTTTAAATTAATTTTTGTAATGGATTGCCAGGATAGTAAGAAAAGTAAATTATTTTATCCAGGGGAAGTTTCCTATAGATCGAAATCACAGTACCTACATACTTGTATGCATGCTGAATACAGATATAGAGTTAGCGAGTGAACCATTAATTTTAAACAGCAAAACGACTCGAAATTAGTCGAAATCCTTTTACAATTGTTAGGTGCAGCTCGCTTGCTTAAAAACTATTATGATGTTAGGAACAACCCAAGCCCATATCTCATAGGGTGTATCGATGTGAGGGAAGTATTTAATATTTATCGCTGCAAATAATTGAAAACAAATTGTTTGCAGTCCGTAATCGGAATAGGGTCGCATCTGGCTGCCCGTTTCGAAACAGCAAAAAAAGAACAACAGCAACAAAACGGCATAAAAGCCAAACATTTTAGTCGCCAGTGGCGTTATGAACGATTTATGCTTACGCGCGCAAAAACTCTTTTCAATAATTGTTGCTCGTTGAATGGTCATTTCGGTTTTGTGTAATCGGCTTTCAGTTCCATCGTCGACGTCGTGCGATGTTTTTTTTTTGTTCAGGCCCGGCGCGCGCTAAAATATCGCCTGTTTCGCGCTTCGAGATATACACATTTTTCCTCCAGATTGCAAGTAAACCGCAGTAGATGGCGCTACATACTAACGCATTTGTCCTCGCTCGCCGCTCGACGCTCGTTTGTTTTTTATCGGCCGTATTTCAGGATGTTTCAGCCTGGAGGGGACCAGCGGAACACGAGTCGTGTTCTTGCTGTCTTAAATTAAGTTAAACAAATCGCGGGAACTGTAAACATCTCACGATCTGTGTGTTTTTCTCTCGCTTTATAGATGTACGACGCCCGTATCATAGGTGCCGCAACAGCTGCGGTTCCACATCCAGGGATTTAAATCGCATTTATCCCTTTTAATCTCGTGTGTAAATCATGCTGCAAACTATTCTCCATAACCCTTCAAGCAATTTTCATCCGGCTTTTATGGTACTAACCTGAAAATGCCACTGTACCGCCACGTCATTTTTTATAATGAATTTCAGGTGCATTGTCCTTACTTTTTTTAAGAGATATAAAGCTGTATACCAAAATTCAGATCAACTACGTCAAAACTACGGCAGTAATCGTGTACACAGACGGACAGACGAACATAGCAAATCGATTCAGTTTTCAATGCTGATCAAAAATATTTATACAAGTACCTGCCACGCTTCCTTAAGGATGTTAGAAATGTCGTGACAAACTCAATATACCCTACCACAGGAAGAAGTAGACGAAGATAGATGAAGATAGACGAAGATAGATGAAGATAGATGAAGATAGATGAAGATAGACGAAGACAGACGAATAAAGCCGAAGCTTTGCGAAGGTAGACGATGACAGACGAAGGCAAACGAATCAAGCCGAAAACAGACGTTATGAGAAGATAGACGATGACAGACGAACACAGACGAAAGCATATAGAGACACACGAAGGCAGACAAATTCAATTTAGAGTGACCAACTTTTTAACTTCAAATCGGGACATTTTATTCCCAATAACTGAAACATATTTTTATCTTAAGTATTGCAAGGCTTTTTGATTAGCGGGAGATAAATAGAAATAAGGTTGTAAGTTAAAGCTAGGTTTCTAAGCTAGGTTTTAGTTCTTCTAAAATTCTTTTTTAAGTTTCTTTTTACATTTTTCTAAGAATACAATTGAAAAGATTGTACGGACATTCCGTAATGACCAATTGAAATAAGTAGTGTAAACGCAACAGTGGTTGACACTCGTATTTGATTAGCATTGAATTACTTGGGTGCCAACGTTTTGGAGTGCCAATGACTGCATGTGTACTTTACCCTATAAAGAACTAAAAAAAAACATGTCATAGGCCCCGATAGCATAGATATTTGAGCAATGTTCTGGATACCAAAAGATGCCTGGTTTAAATCCAGGTTTTGGCTTTAATTATTATTGATTCTATTTAATTTAAAGTTTACGTCCTGCCCATGTCTCATCATTTGCTCTTTATATTTTTTAAGAAATTTGATGAGCTAACCAATTATACTGACATAGATAAGGATTAGAAATGTACCTGGAAAATATTTTTTCTTCCAACAGTTTCACCTCCACCGCCAGAATTAATATTCTATATAATAATTATCAATTTTCAAGACCTCGTAACTTTAAGGCATTATTTGTACTTATTAGACTCAATATGTTTATTGTATTTCACTGTCTTCGCCGCTAGAAAACTACACCAAAGCACATGATTTGTTTCCAACTGATTTCCAATAACGGAGTTTCTTTTCTGAAATGTTCTGAAATTTTCGTTTCTTAGCTATTTATCCAGATTGTGATTATTTTTTGATTAATGAAAAATATCTGTAAAAAATATGTGATGTCAATTATAAGATCATTTAAATTTAAATTTTGAAAGAAATTTTATGAACAATAAAGTAATGATGTTTTCATTTGAGCCGAAATCTGATAATAATATTTTTCTTTATTACAGATAAACATCGATTAAAATTTTAAATTAATCAAAAACAGTTTGACTAAATTACAAACACATTACACGTTTAAAAATCGTTTGAATAAGTTAATTATTATTTTTGTGAAAGTGTTGCATTTCTATGACTATAAAATGCCATTCATTCACCCAATCAGGAGGTCAAAGTGGTACGTTGTTCATCAGCAATATTTAATATACAATTTGTCAATCCTGACTGACTGAAATTTCTATACACCAGATCTGTCCTTTTACAGAATAAACAGTCGATTCTCTCTTCACATGGCATGGATACAACAATAACAATTAATACATATACATTACCACAATAAGTAATATACCTTTATCTATAATTTGAGGTATTGCATAAGATCATTGATACAAAATTAAGCTCACTATGGATGCTTCTTCTATAGGACGCACTGGCTCTATTGATTCCTCTTAACTAAATACGCCAATGTTTTCTAAATTGGTTGCGTTCAGGTAAGCCCAGCGGAACTCAGCCGCTGCGCAGCGGCTGAACGAATCGGTACCTGAACGCTCCGCTGTTTTACGCTGGAAAGCAGCCGCTGGCCCAGCGCTTGTCATTTCACTCAGCGTACTTTTTCTACGCTGGATAGCCGCTTTTTACCGCTGAGTTGTTGGTTAGGTTATGTTTGACGTTTGTTTATCATGTCATCGTAAAGTAGAAATGTCGCAAATCGCCTATTATAAAGCATTACGAACATAGAGACGTTACATTTAAAGTAACGGAAACAGCGGAGGTTAATAAAAAGACACGTACACAGTAAATTTAAATATTTACAAAAGATCCAACCAAATACATGTACTTTCTTTTATAAATTGATAGACGTCATCGCAAAATTGAAGAAATCTGACAAAAACTCAGCTGTTCAGCGCTAGCTGTTATCTGACTATTATATGCGTTCAGGTAAGCACAGCATGCTGGCAAAAAGCCGCTTGCGCTAAATGCTAGCCGCTGCGAGACCGCTAACTTACCTGAACGCAACCATTGGCTAGAAAATATCTCAATTACCTACCTATCTCTTAGATACGGCGGTCATTTTGTTGAGAAAAGTATGGTACACTTTAATGTGGTAACAAAATCATTACTTTGATGGCTGGTGTCTGGGAAATTCTGGACATTAGAATAACATTTTTAAAAATCGGGACAAAATTCTGGACGCTTCATCAGGCGGGACAAATACTCAGAAGTCGGGACTGTCCCGCCCAAATCGGCACGATTGGTCACCCTAAAATACAAGGTTGCAAAGAGGAGTAAATGGACTGTAAAAAAAAGAAAAGAAAACAGATTGGATGGGACAACTGTGTTTCGCCACCCCATATTCATGAGAAAATATTGTCGTGAAATAGCTCTGAATAAATGAAATTACAGTAATCAGCGGTTTGTCCCTTGACCATTTTAGGGTTGTCAATGTCAATATTATTGGTATGTTCGACGAGGAGGAGGTGTATTCTTTCGATATTATTTTAATCGAATGGGAATCCAAAAAAAGCACCCTTCGAGAACATCCCTGTTTGCGCCGATTATTAAAAACCGATCTGAGGCAAATATTTGCGGGATCCCGAGCGGAGTTTGAATTAAAAGTCACGGGGCGGTCTTTTTTAAGCTAGCGCGTTGTTTGCCGATCGCGGTGGTGGAATTTATGAATCCGGAGCAACACGCACGAGCCAAAGCCTAGCAGATATTTATCTTTATTTCGTTAGCGCTAATGTAAGTGTATACGGCTGTAATGCACACAGGCCGCACCTGCGCCAACCTCCCGGCACCGGCGTATTTACAAACGTCCACCCGCGAAGATAAACGGCCATTGTAATTCTATTTAATACGAGTTGAATCGGCCGCCCCGTGTGCGCCGCCAATGATTGTAAAATAGTCCGGCCGCCACCCGACCCCCGACCCCCGACTCCCGCACTCGAATTACCTGCGTTTTCGACATATTTGCTCTCGTCCAAATGCAAATCGAAGGCAAAAACAACGTTTAGTTCCGACACGTATTTTTATTTCTTCAACCCGCCTCCCACAAACCCACAAAAAGCCCCCTCCCCCGAAAAAAAACCTGAGTTAGTCCACACTGAGGTCGGGGCGGCTTGAGGTGTCGGCCTATATATAAGTCTAACTTTGAATCAAACAAACTACTTTCTAAATAAAACTTCAGAGTTGTTCTTCACTGCTCTTTAATTCTCTTATTTGTGTAAGTAACGCATTTCCTTTTTCGTTAGTATAAATATATAAATGTATAACGAAAAAGGAAATGTTGACTGTGAGTTTTTATTGTCTAACAAGCACAAAATGTTTTTGGTTCAGTGTTAGTTATTTGTTTTATTTTTATTATAGAGTTAGTCCGCAGATGCCGAAAGGCGAAACGAACTAACGAATACTAACGAAAAAGGAAATGCTGACTGAGTTTTTATTTCTTATGTCTAAGAAACACAAAATGTTTTTGGTTCAGTGTTAGTGATTTGTTTTATTTTTATTATAGACTTAGTCCGAAGATGCCGAAAGGCGAAACGAACTAACGAATACTAACGAAAAAGGAAATGCTGACTGTGAGTTTTTATTGCCTAAGAAGCACAAAATGTTTTTGGTTCAGTGTTAGTGATTTGTTTTATTTTTATTATAGAGTTAATCCGAAGATGCCGAAAGGCGAAACGGAAATGCTGACTGTGAGTTTTTATTGTCTAAGAAACACAAAATGTTTTTGGTTCAGTGTTAGTGATTTGTTTTATTTTTATTATAGAGTTAGTCCGAAGATGCCGAAAGGCGAAACGAACTAACGAATACTAACGAAAAAGGAAATGCTGACTGTGAGTTTTTATTGTCTAAGAAGCACAAAATGTTTTTGGTTCAGTGTTAGTGATTTGTTTTATTTTTATTATAGAGTTATTCCGAAGATGCCGAAAGGCGAAACGGAAATGCTGACTGTGAGTTTTTATTGTCTAAGAAACACAAAATGTTTTTGGTTCAGTGTTAGTGTTTTGTTTTATTTTTATTATAGAGTTAGTCCGAATATGCCGAAAGGCGAAACGAACTAACGAATACTAACGAAAAAGGAAATGCTGACTGTGAGTTTTTATTGTCTAAGAAGCACAAAATGTTTTTGGTTCAGTGTTAGTGATTTGTTTTATTTTTATTATAGAGTTAATCCGAAGATGCCGAAAGGCGAAACGGAAATGCTGACTGTGAGTTTTTATTGTCTAAGAAACACAAAATGTTTTTGGTTCAGTGTTAGTGATTTGTTTTATTTTTATTATAGAGTTAGTCCGAAGATGCCGAAAGGCGAAACGAACTAACGAATACTAACGAAAAAGAAAATGCTGACTGTGAGTTTTTATTGTCTAAGAAGCACAAAATGCTTTTGGTTCAGTGTTAGTGATTTGTTTTATTTTTATTATAGAGTTAGTCCGAAGATGCCGAAAGGCGAAACGGAAATGCTGACTGTGAGTTTTTATTGTCTAAGAAACACAAAATGTTTTTGGTTCAGTGTTAGTGATTTGTTTTATTTTTATTATAGAGTTAGTCCGAAGATGCCGAAAGGCGAAACGAACTAACGAATACTAACGAAAAAGGAAATGCTGACTGTGAGTTTTTATTGTCTAAGAAGCACAAAATGTTTTTGGTTCAGTGTTAGTGATTTGTTTTATTTTTATTATAGAGTTAATCCGAAGATGCCGAAAGGCGAAACGGAAATGCTGACTGTGAGTTTTTATTGTCTAAGAAACACAAAATGTTTTTGGTTCAGTGTTAGTGATTTGTTTTATTTTTATTATAGAGTTAGTCCGAAGATGCCGAAAGGCGAAACGAACTAACGAATACTAACGAAAAAGGAAATGCTGACTGTGAGTTTTTATTGTCTAAGAAGCACAAAATGTTTTTGGTTCAGTGTTAGTGATTTGTTTTATTTTTATTATAGAGTTAGTCCGAAGATGCCGAAAGGCGAAACGAACTAACGAATACTAACGAAAAAGGAAATGCTGACTGTGAGTTTTTATTGTCTAAGAAGCACAAAATGTTTTTGGTTCAGTGTTAGTGATTTGTTTTATTTTTATTATAGAGTTAGTCCGAAGATGCCGAAAGGCGAAACGGAAATGCTGACTGTGAGTTTTTATTGTCTAAGAAACACAAAATGTTTTTGGTTCAGTGTTAGTGATTTGTTTTATTTTTATTATAGAGTTAGTCCGAAGATGCCGAAAGGCGAAACGAACTAACGAATACCAACGAAAAAGGAAATGCTGACTGTGAGTTTTTATTGTCTAAGAAACACAAAATGTTTTTGGTTCAGTGTTAGTGATTTGTTTTATTTTTATTATAGAGTTAGTCCGAAGATGCCGAAAGGCGAAACGAACTAACGAATACTAACGAAAAAGGAAATGCTGACTGTGAGTTTTTATTGTCTAAGAAGCACAAAATGTTTTTGGTTCAGTGTTAGTGATTTGTTTTATTTTTATTATAGAGTTATTCCGAAGATGCCGAAAGGCGAAACGGAAATGCTGACTGTGAGTTTTTATTGTCTAAGAAACACAAAATGTTTTTGGTTCAGTGTTAGTGTTTTGTTTTATTTTTATTATAGAGTTAGTCCGAATATGCCGAAAGGCGAAACGAACTAACGAATACTAACGAAAAAGGAAATGCTGACTGTGAGTTTTTATTGCCTAAGAAGCACAAAATGTGTTTGGTTCAGTGTTAGTGATTTGTTTTATTTTTATTATAGAGTTAATCCGAAGATGCCGAAAGGCGAAACGGAAATGCTGACTGTGAGTTTTTATTGTCTAAGAAACACAAAATGTTTTTGGTTCAGTGTTAGTGATTTGTTTTATTTTTATTATAGAGTTAGTCCGAAGATGCCGAAAGGCGAAACGAACTAACGAATACTAACGAAAAAGGAAATGCTGACTGTGAGTTTTTATTGTCTAAGAAGCACAAAATGTTTTTGGTTCAGTGTTAGTGATTTGTTTTATTTTTATTATAGAGTTATTCCGAAGATGCCGAAAGGCGAAACGGAAATGCTGACTGTGAGTTTTTATTGTCTAAGAAACACAAAATGTTTTTGGTTCAGTGTTAGTGTTTTGTTTTATTTTTATTATAGAGTTAGTCCGAATATGCCGAAAGGCGAAACGAACTAACGAATACTAACGAAAAAGGAAATGCTGACTGTGAGTTTTTATTGTCTAAGAAGCACAAAATGTTTTTGGTTCAGTGTTAGTGATTTGTTTTATTTTTATTATAGAGTTAATCCGAAGATGCCGAAAGGCGAAACGGAAATGCTGACTGTGAGTTTTTATTGTCTAAGAAACACAAAATGTTTTTGGTTCAGTGTTAGTGATTTGTTTTATTTTTATTATAGAGTTAGTCCGAAGATGCCGAAAGGCGAAACGAACTAACGAATACTAACGAAAAAGAAAATGCTGACTGTGAGTTTTTATTGTCTAAGAAGCACAAAATGCTTTTGGTTCAGTGTTAGTGATTTGTTTTATTTTTATTATAGAGTTAGTCCGAAGATGCCGAAAGGCGAAACGGAAATGCTGACTGTGAGTTTTTATTGTCTAAGAAACACAAAATGTTTTTGGTTCAGTGTTAGTGATTTGTTTTATTTTTATTATAGAGTTAGTCCGAAGATGCCGAAAGGCGAAACGAACTAACGAATACTAACGAAAAAGGAAATGCTGACTGTGAGTTTTTATTGTCTAAGAAGCACAAAATGTTTTTGGTTCAGTGTTAGTGATTTGTTTTATTTTTATTATAGAGTTAATCCGAAGATGCCGAAAGGCGAAACGGAAATGCTGACTGTGAGTTTTTATTGTCTAAGAAACACAAAATGTTTTTGGTTCAGTGTTAGTGATTTGTTTTATTTTTATTATAGAGTTAGTCCGAAGATGCCGAAAGGCGAAACGAACTAACGAATACTAACGAAAAAGGAAATGCTGACTGTGAGTTTTTATTGTCTAAGAAGCACAAAATGTTTTTGGTTCAGTGTTAGTGATTTGTTTTATTTTTATTATAGAGTTAGTCCGAAGATGCCGAAAGGCGAAACGAACTAACGAATACTAACGAAAAAGGAAATGCTGACTGTGAGTTTTTATTGTCTAAGAAGCACAAAATGTTTTTGGTTCAGTGTTAGTGATTTGTTTTATTTTTATTATAGAGTTAGTCCGAAGATGCCGAAAGGCGAAACGGAAATGCTGACTGTGAGTTTTTATTGTCTAAGAAACACAAAATGTTTTTGGTTCAGTGTTAGTGATTTGTTTTATTTTTATTATAGAGTTAGTCCGAAGATGCCGAAAGGCGAAACGAACTAACGAATACCAACGAAAAAGGAAATGCTGACTGTGAGTTTTTATTGTCTAAGAAACACAAAATGTTTTTGGTTCAGTGTTAGTGATTTGTTTTATTTTTATTATAGAGTTAGTCCGAAGATGCCGAAAGGCGAAACGAACTAACGAATACTAACGAAAAAGGAAATGCTGACTGTGAGTTTTTATTGTCTAAGAAGCACAAAATGTTTTTGGTTCAGTGTTAGTGATTTGTTTTATTTCTATTATAGAGTTAGTCCGAAGATGCCGAAAGGCGAAACGGAAATGCGAGTTTTTATTGTCTAAGAAACACAAAATGTTTTTGGTTCAGTGCTAATTATTTGTTTTATTTTTATTATAGAGTTAG
This sequence comes from Aphodius sticticus, assembly GCA_963966075.1. Classification (NCBI taxonomy): domain Eukaryota; kingdom Metazoa; phylum Arthropoda; class Insecta; order Coleoptera; family Scarabaeidae; genus Aphodius; species Aphodius sticticus. Next base: position 11,495,999 of record OZ014515.1, on the reverse strand, counting down.
TCCGAAGATGCCGAAAGGCGAAACGCGTTACTAACACAAATAAGAGAATTAAAGAGCAGTGAAGAACACTGAAGTTTTATTTATTTGGAAACCTGCTCACATAGCGTACATACTGCTAAAACTACATTCTGTTTTCCTTTATCAGTTTATTTGGGATAATTGGACCTTATCTACCAAATTCTGCCAATTTGCAAAATAGGGTATTTGACTATTATTGGAAAACCATCTTAGTGTGTTTATTCCTTCCCTGTACATTGTAAATACATTATTTTTCGTAATTATTTCCTCAATATTTCATAAAAATAAGCGTTAAAAATTGAATCACAAAAAGTCCCACCAAAACGATACTTTCTGTTGTGTGACGTCACCCGTTAGTAGATGTCAAATCGGCCCATATGGTCTGTCAGCATCGGAATCGTCGCCGTTTGGTAATTGTCTTATATGATGTGTTGTTTTCACAATTTCTACCTAAAAATGGGTTATAAATGGTGTATAAATCCACAATGCATAAATACGTCAAGAAAAACTCCGGATAAACTATTTGTAGCTGTTCCGCAAGATTTGAAACTGCGAAGAAAATGGGTGACTCGTAGAAATCCAAATGAAATAAATAGCGGCCAATACAAGTGTTTTTTGTTGTGAAGTTTACTTTGACATAAGTAAAACTGACTAGAATAAGTTATCTATCGTATTTTCGAACCAGGTATTATCTGATCTGACAGCTTAAGGTTAGGGCTATCCTAATCTACAAAGTTATGCTTACATGGCACATTAGTGCCATGTACCCAGGTATTGTAGGGTGAGAGTGACGCGCTGCATAATAGGCGGACTAACGTCATACGGCGCTTATCTGCATATAAGAAAGAGACAGCCGACCCAGGTTATCTGAGCACTGCTCTCCCCATACCCTACCCTAACAAACCGAACGCGCTCTAAGCGTACTAACGAATACAAGCCATATTTTTAATACAGTCAAATACCCTATTGATATAGGTACTCCATATTTTTCTGCCGTCCAATTTAAATGCCATTACTGTATATCTTGTTACTTTGTGTTTTCTTTGTACGCCGGCAAAAACAATGTTTAGTTCCGACACGCATTTTTATTTCTTCAAGCCTCCTCCCACAAACCCACCAACAGCCCCCCCCCCCCCCACAAAAAAGCTGAGTTAATCCTCACTGAGCTCGGGACGGCTTGAGGTGTCGGCCTATACTATATTTTTGCACGACTTAAGTTAATCTCGCGTATTATAAATAATATAAAGAATCCGGCTGCATTAAACCCCTGGATTTTAATAAATTCCAGGTATATTTTTTATTATAATAACTCTTTCAAAAAACATCCCTTGTATTGCGGTTATCCAACCAGACTGCTCCTACAACCTCCAGGCATTTTGCTTGGATTATATTTTAGGACGCTCATAAATATTATCTTTTTGCCTATCCTCAAAACTATTGCTTATATCTTCCAACCGTGGTGTGTTAGAGTTGCTAGTGTTGTTATGATTGGCGTGTAAACCTTTGCAGAATAATAAGTTTAACGGACAGGTTTTTAGTAGAGAATCACAAAATGATGATAATGAAGAAAATAAAATTGTGAAAAAAAAAACATGTGAGACTATCATAACTCGAGTGAAATTTGCTATAAAATCGTTTCTTCCGCCTCCGTTTTGCCGGTTCGTATGTAAATGCCACTTTTTATACCGAGCTGAAAATGTGCAATTTTATTGCGAACGAACGGCAGAGATTCGACAAGATTGGGGCGGCGACATCTATTGGATTACGTTCAGATCAGCTAACCCCTATACGCACCTCCCCTTAAGGAATAAAAATATGAACGCATTATTGTATCATGTTTTTTCACCCTCTCAAGTATTATTTTCTTATAGGAATACAGGTTAGCATAAAGGCAAAGATAACGTGAAACAAGAGTTAGATGTGACCTCTAACTTTTGCCTTGTTATCCTGACCTTCAGAAGATTGCTAACTGGACACTGCCATCTATGGAAGCATAATGACGCCATTGTGATTCCGACATCTGCAGAGGATCTGGAGAAGGATGTTGAAACTGGCCCAAAGAAGAACCTTCGAGTATATTTGGCCAGAACTTAATTTGAAGGATCCACTCGGTATAGAGCCGGTAAGCTTATTAATCAAGTGAATGAACCATAATAACTTCCGATTGGTTCAGTTCTAAAAGGGTAATAAGGGTTAAAAGGTGGCTTAAGGGGATTGGCCTTTTAAATATTAACATGCGTTATTGCCTGCTAATAAAAAGTCCATACCGGCTCGATTAGCTTTTTGCTCGCCATAGGTAGGTACGACATCCACAAATACGCGTTTATGAATTTGTTATGAGGGTTAGTACGTTGGTGCTCGGACAATCAAAGCGACCTGAAACAAATTAATAAGGACACAACGTCAATAGCTGTTGCTAAAGCTGCCACGACTTAATGTAGTTTCATTACTATATAATAAAGGAGCTCGACCTCCAAGCCGACTCGTGCTAATGCACATTCATGGGCTAATTTCGGCCTCATTAGCTCCATTCAGTGAACTACAGCCGCGGAATTATTATAGATACCAGCCTTTCCGGCTTGTTGTCTTCACACGAGTTTATGTTTTACTATGTTGACTGCACGCCGACGTCTAGACTTTGTCCATCAGGTAACTGAACTCTTCTTCTGGAAGACTGGCTACATGACAGTCTTAACTTTGAATCAAACAAACTACATTGTGTTGTCCTATATCATTTGTGCTTAGTGTGTCCCTCATATGCCAAATTCTGCCAATTCCATCTTTGATACCACTCTCCCTAATTCTCCACATTATTGGCGGCATCAGCTCCTACGATCCTGCACAACTGTTCTGGCTTCTGATTTCAATTCCAGTAGGTACTGAAGATGCTGTTGCCTTGTGTTCTTGCACCATTTGCCTTCTATATTAGTCATTTTATTGTACGTTTGTTCTTTCTGTCTTTCCTTCTCTTTCTTCTTGTTGGCACAGCTTCATAATTGGGCCAACTTATACATCCTAATTATAAAATTTGCTTCCTTTCGTTCTTTGTTAGTTTGCTGCAATAATTTTAATTAGATTTCCACACTGGGACTGCTTTTGTTATAAGATACGACGGGTAGAAGAGCCCAAGTCTTTCCGCTAAGTTTCTGTGTTGTAAATTAGAAACTCGGTGGTTTTGATACTAGGAGCGCGCTGAGGACCCCCCGCAACCTATATTCGATTACCCCCCGACATGAAAGATTTACAACACGCCACTGCACGCGGTTAGAGTTCAAACTTTAGAAATGTATATACCGACGGGCCGGGGTTTTTCGGCGTGTGGGCCGCTTTTGAAACCCACATTAATTAACCGTTATTATAAAACAGTTTTTCGTTTGACCTAGTACAATACCAAACTTTCCCGAAAACACGAAATAAACAATAACTTGTTGGAGCCGACCGGCCCGGCTGGGATTAATTAGGAATCGATCGGTGCATGTAAAACTCTAAAATCAGTTTTTGGATAATGCGAAAAGTTTTTGTTCACCAGTTACCCCACCCCACAATCCTCGTCCCCAGTTCCCCGCAAATTCCCCAAACTCCATGCCCACAATATTTTAAAATTTGATGTGGCAAGCCGATTATTAAATCTGATCGATCATTGACCATGAGATCTGAGAGGTCAATGTAATGACAGTTCATAATCGGCTTACAATTGGCCTTGAAACACAACCGTTGTATATCCAGAGGGAGTTAATCATCGTCGACGTTGTCATCAGATCCAGTAATATTGACATCATTGTCAATATTCAGGCCAAATTGACGGGACTCCATCATCGGGTTCCTATTGACCTTGAAGAACAGCCGATGCCCTTCCAGAGGTATCATTTAGAGTTTTAAACTTTAAACAGAACTGACCTTTCAATAACATGCTTCCTGGTTACTTTGCACTTTGGCTTTCAATACATGCAATTACCGAGTATAAACGATGCATGTACAGTTGAGGGAAAAGAAAACTAACCTCCTAGGAGCTTTTTATACCCTCTCTAAGGGAGTAATTCTCTTATTCCGCGACTGCCAGGAAGGAAATAATTATATCAACTTACCAATGATCATGATTAATGAAGCCTATATGCCATAGCGGTATATTGTAATTCAGTATCCACATATTGTCGCGGGTAAAGGGCTTTACCGCCTTCGAAAACATTACGTAACCAAGTGAAAGGCACGCTCGGAAAACTAATTGCTCCCAGTCTGAAATGACGCGGCTGATAAAGCTGTCACGTCATAGCTCGCATTATTGCTGATCTAGCTTCAGCGTGAAGTTGTACTCGAGAATTAATCCGCAGCCTCCGACGAGCTGGAACGACCTCCCTTCCAAACCCCTTCCCCCGCCGAACGGGCGGAATGCCGCCCATTCTTTATTCGAATTGTTGTGGGAAGAAAGCAGGAAGTATCGACTAGTTTAAACTGGTTTTGCATAGACAACGATCTCTCGCCGCGGAAGCGGTTGAAGCTTAACGGCCGAGTCATCAATAGAAGGCCACCCTTGTTTAGCATTGTAATCCCGCCAAGAATCCCCCCAGAAATTGTCGTAATCCCCCCACCCACCCGAGTAATCCCCCCCGCATTACGTCACACGGTCCGAAGTTTTTTTTCCTTTGTACAATTAAAGAGCGCGAGATAGTGGGGGTGGGTGAGAGAGAAAGAGAAATTAAATCACCGCTCGCAGACATAAATTACACGATATTGCGAGCATAGAATTTGGGGAATTGGGGGGCGAGCGGGAATGGGGCAAGCGAAACTTTTCGCATTACCTAAAAACTGATTTTAGAGTTTCACGCCTGCGATCGATTCTCTATAATTTTAATGCATGCGGCTGGGATTTAGCAAAATAATTGTTTATTTACCGTTTTACTGATGTTAGTGAATATTCAAGTTGAAAGATGTTTTGAAAGATTTACACAATTAGTTATGTGTGTTTTATGTATTTTTTAGTATTTTCCTGCACACCTGAGAAGGTGTCGTTGTGCCAAACAATCCCCACGAAGGGGGTGTTGGTACAACTCACCTATCCCGTAAACAACTAGTGAAATATGTTCGATTTATGGGATAGGTTAATTGTACCAACAACCCCCACGAAGGGGTTGTACTAACGTTAACTAACTGTTAACGAATCAAAATTTGTTTAGTATACAGGGGGATATAGGGTGTTAGATAAACATGCGGCAAAAATTCAACAGGGTATTCCTTGGCCTATTCTAAAAATATTTTGTCCTATGATGGTTTTTGAAAAACCCCTTTGTTTCGAAGATACAAGGCGAACAAAATTTGCGGCAGTAACAACATTTTATTGCTCCTCTCCCATCTACAATAAATGTTCGAAATTACTTTCTCCAGCCTGGATACAAGCATTCAATCTTCTAGTCATTGAATATCAAATGTGGTTGTCGCAAATTTTGTTCGCCCTGTATATTCGAAACAAAGGGGTTTTTCAATAATTATCATAGGGCAAAATATACTTAGAATAGGCCAGGGAATACCCCGTTGAATTTTTGCCGCATGTTTACCTAACACAATATATCCCCTGTGTATACTAAAGAAATTTTGATTCGTTAATCAGTATTCGTTAATAAACAGCATAACATCACAAATCAACACCGAATTGAATCGGAAATGCAATACAAACAAGATAGAGCAAACGAAAGCGTGCAGAAAAATTAATCCTACCTTAGTTACAGCTAATTTTCTGGTTTATACTTCAGCGTAGGGCCTTCAAAATTATCACAGGGAACAACACAAATAGTCTAAATAATAATCGCTATAAAGTTCACCACAATTATCACATCAAACACGGAGAATTTTGAAACATAACCACGAAGAAACGCGCCGTTTGTAAATACGCGACAATTTCAAATCAGAATGTGGTTCACAAATGCGTTTGCAAGGACTCGCCAAAATATAGAAAAACTGGTTTCGAGAGCTCGGCTCGGAACGCATACAACGTGGTAAGGAAATGTTAGACAGAGACAGAGGATCGGCAAATTAATAGTAGTGATGTATAATTCGCGATTGAAATTAGGTATTTGAATAAGACTGTGTGACAAAATTTTCTAACATGAACCGTCATTTGCACCCGAGTGTCAAGGTGTAAGTGTAAAAATTCACGTGTCTTTCCTGTTTTTGATTCCATCTCAAATAATTATACGAGGCGGTAGAGTTATCCCAGAAATTACATATTGCAATGATACGTGCGAATTTTGTGAATCGGTGGATGCGAGTTTACTCTTGAACACCTCACTGTCGCGCGACTGCCCGACAGCATTTGTATGTTCACCGATTAGATTATCTTGATATATTTTGAGAATTTCGATTATGGTGATATAACATAACCTTAAAACTCCAAATGGTCAAAATGGCAAGATGTGACGGAGCAGTTACTTAGCAGTATTTACTTTGCAAACAAATGTTTCTTTAGAAGATTCCCATGTCAAATTTCGCTGCGCATTCAGATATATTCAGAACTTTTCTCCAAAAAATATTCTCTATTAGGATCATCCAAAAACTCAAAATCAACCTTGGAGCTTATTCCAAAGAACATGGTGAACATTTTCATCAAGACGTTATGGATTTTGAAAGCAGGGAGAGTATGAGAATATGATGGGCGACTACATTTGGAATTAAATTGAAAATTGAAAAAAATTGTCAATAGAGTCGTCCCGAAAAAAGTCGTTTGGCACTACGCTGATTCAAAAAAAAAAATAGACTGGAATCATTTATTTCTTGCATATTGCAAAATCAGTTCAATACATGACATTGGCATGTATTTCGATTTAGTCATGTCATGTTTGGACACTATGGAATAATACCAGGAGCACGTGAGTACATGCGACCATGACTCTTGCGAGCAGTTCTTCTACAGTTCTTCTTCCGCCGTGTTGTAAACATGGAATTTTTAGTGCCCCCAGAAGGAAAGGTCATGTGAATTCAGTACAGTTAGGAAAACATTCATTTAAGAACTAGCGCACGTACACAATAATTTTTTTTAATTCAGCCTAGTTCCTAAACTCGTTTTGGCTTATTTTTGGACATGATTTTATTGTCAAAAAATGCTTGTTTAATAAATTGCACTAATGTTTTCTAATGCTTCTTTAGGTGTCCCCTACAACCCCTGTCAGATGGTTGCAATCTTTATGGGACATCCCTGTATATTAATGTCAATAAAGCTCTACTAAACTATTCTTTTACGTCTTTTTACTATTGAAGTCAGAGGCGTATCAAGCAATGGCTGATTTCGTATGCAAACCAAGATTGCTACACAACAATACATACAATACATGTAGCAACTGAAAATATTGGGCTAATATTCTTTAATACTATAACGTGTAAGACGTGACAATTGAATGTAGTGAAGTAATATTAATTGTAAACTGCAATACCTTGACGCTTGGTAACATAATTGTCGCGCTTCCGGTACAAATGTCGATACTGTATGATCAAGTTATATTCAAAGTTTGTGCTGTGAGTCAAGTGATAGAATTTACCTTAGAAGTTTTGTGTTCAAAGAAAAGACGCGCCCTTATAATTTAAAGCTATAACATTCGAAATGCTGCAACAATAACTACAAAGTGACACAACGTTACTAACCCCTATACTCGTCCGCAGAAAAATAAAGTTGGCGCGCGTCTATGCGTGCGTCCGGTAAAAAGGCATTGATGCTAAAAAGACATGATGCTGCCCCGATTGATATGATTCCTTAATTTTTATTTCATTATTATAAGTTCAGTGTTTAAGCTTCCATTTCAGGATACATGGATAATTCGGTGATCTAGAATTATTTTTTGGGAGGACATCAAAAATACCAGAAAACGCAATTTTTGACACTTTGAAGCACTTACTACAACCAAGCAAAACTTTTCGCTTACCATGTCGTTGCATGCTCCGTTTTATGATGAGTTTTTGCTAATGTGACAGCTAGCTGAGCTTTCTTTAGGACATTTTCTTTTTTTAATATTGTACCAACCATGTCGGTGCAGTAAGCGTTCGTCTGAAAGCTCTGGTAGTTGGGGCGTCTTTTTATGTGGCCGCTTTTAAAAGTTGTTCGTTACTTGTGATTGGTCGCCGTAAGCTTTAAGAGGTGGAAAGTCCCCTCGAGAAGTTTAACCCCGAATAAAGAACAACTCCCAGGTTCACCGACTAGTGTAACGCAATGTTTTGAAAGTAAATGTCCCGTAATGTATACGACTCATCAATTGGCTTGTCCCTTTCCAATCACGGGTAAAACTGGGACACGCTCCCTGTCCCGTTTCGTTATTCTTTTTTATCTTTCGCCGTCAAGATTAGGGATCATCAGATGGGATTTTCGCGGAGATATGCAAAATTGGCCAGCGCGCTACGGTGCCTGAAATCATTTTAACTCGACCGCACCGAGCCGGAACAACGATCCTTTTAGGGTAAAATTAAATGCAAAAAGCCCTTGGTACAAATCCGATTAACTTATTTTTACATGAGACTTGATTTGAGAGAGGAATTAATAATTAAAGACGATTAACGTACTCCATGGTAAAAGAATGTGTTGCTAAGTGTATGTACGATAGAGCAGTGGCGGCTCGTGATCTAGAAAAATGGGGGTTGCAACTTTTAAGTACCTTCACTTTCAAGTTTTATATGACATAACTGTTTTATAGAAAAATATCTTAATTTATGCACTAAAAAATGACTCATTCTTTTTCTTAAATACTCTAATTTTAATTATCTTTGGCTGCTACGTCCCTTGGGGTCGTAAATTCCTGTTATTGTTTAGTACTATACACGGTGTCCCACTTCTTTTCCCGCAGAACTTTTTTCAGATAGTAAATGTTTATACTAAGTAATATGTTTCATATGGACTTATAAGTTTTTCAATTCGTTAAAAAGTTACAGCCGTTTGAAATATTAACACACCGATATTTTAAACGGCTCTAACTTCTTAAGCAATTGAGAAAACCAATAAGTCCATATGGAACTTCTCAGTCGGAATAACATTTAGTTCCTAGAAAAAATCAGTAAAGACTTTTATATATTTTATTATATTTGTCATGTTTTGCTGACAATGAGTGCTTCTTAATTCGGTTGGTTAAATGATTTAAACCTGTAATACTTGTTTTTGTCCACCGGTCATCGGCTCCAAACAATAGACAACGAAAACAAAAAAAAAGCATTTTTGACGTCACACCCACAAATCCACACATTTTTACTGGAAACATCAGCATTAAAAGTCCTTGTAAATGACCAAGATTTGGTCGACACGCATTGTCTTATCACTAAATTAGGGATAGGTCTCCCAAGCCTTTTGATTTCGCTCTTATCGTTGCAATTTAGACTGCTAAATGGTTGAGCTAATAAACTCTGCACTGAATTCATTCAAACTCATTCAAACTCCACTGCGTACGAGTGTCAACTGTCTACAACCTGCAATGCAATAATGCACGTCGCCAGTCGCGTAAGCATGACGTCGCCAGTTGCGTAAGCATGACGTCGCTTCGCTTCTAGACACCACTGGGGGCGTGGTCCCGTAATTCTGGTGTACTGGATACTTGCAACCATTTTAAACGAACCAATCGACGCGGCGAAATTCGCTTGCTCGCGGGCTAAAACGCAGGCGTCGATACGCAGTGTAGCGGTAGCAGACGGTTGCGGCCTTGCTGCGGCCCCAGGCCGTATAGCCGACTTGCGCTTGGAATTCTTGAGAAAATGCACGATAGTTTATTAAATTATATGTTATAGATCGTTGCATATTGACTATTCCTCTGACTATTACTAATTTAACTCTTTTGTTTCCTTGTTATTTTTGGGGGCTGCGCAAACCTGCAAACCAATGCACGAACCGCCACTGCGATAGAGCAACAACTATCTGCTTGAAGCAAGAAGACTTAAAGAACGAATATGATGTATAGAATACAAAATAATAAGAAAAAATAAGAAACAGACGATCGGAAGAACACTATCAACCTAAAGCAAACAGCATCCCATAAATCCCAGGTTTATAGGATAAAATCAGAAGAATAGGAATACAAGATAAGAACTGCCGCCAGAGCTACCAGCAACATAAATCACTGCTGACAAAAACTAAACCGTACAACGAACAACAAAAAAAACTAAAAATTGTGTGTACAAAATATCTGGTGAATGTGGTTCTACATAGGTCAAACAAAGGACCACTGCTAACTCGGCTCAAAGAACATCAAGCACACGTCAGAAAAGACGAAATAGAATAATCACGGATTGTGGACCACGTTTGGACTAGCAGCCATAGGATGCAATGGACGAAGCTTCCATTGTAAGTAAGGAAGAAAATCAAACAAGAACAAAACTCAAAGAAGCCAGCTACATCGCACTAGAAAGACAACCAATCAGCCAACTCAGCCTAGAGTTTTATTTCTAGGCTGGGTTGGGTTGAGTCTGTGGCTGAGTCTTGAAGCCAAACTGGATCTTCTGAGGAAATCGATACAGAGAAGGCAACCTACCAGAGAAACCAGGGTACAACAACAACAAGCATCAACTAACCATTGCACAGTGGGTATTTGACCCGAAAACCTGGCCAAAATTATTTTTTCACCTATAAGGGCCCTAGATGTGTTGTTTTATGTATGTATAGTATTTTACCCTTCATACTATGTATTTGAAGGTTAACAACGTAATAAACACAATAAAACAGTACAAAATAGGGAAAAACGCATACTGTATTAAAAATTATTCTTCACTGCAGTACACCTGTTGTAAATTAATTACTGCTACAAGATTTGTCATCAATATTTTTTGTGATTTTATTTATTTCTGTGTGAAATTTACAAAAATATATATGGCATGTCCTGATTCAATACGCATAATAGACGGATTTAAAATTGAACAATACATGTCGTTTCTGAGTTATATGAGATAACACTTTTGGGTCTGTTATGCTGTAAGAAAATTATGAAAAAAGTTTTATTTTTAAGACTAGTGGTAGAGGAAGAAAATGAAAGTTTACCAGTCGATATTGTGTATTGAAACGGTACATACGCTATTCATGCTATTTACGTTCGATGCATTCCTTTGAAGACGTGATAGTAGAGGCAGTTAAGAGCCTATTTAACCATATTTATCACTATTAACGAGTACTATTATTTTTAGTATTATTTCAAAATTGTCTAATACTTATACTTATTGTCTCCATGAAAACTTTCGAAATGTGATCATTCTTTAAGCTGAAACGGTCGTTTTTTTAGTAGTATGACCCTAATACGCATGTTTTGAACCGAGATTCGCATTCCGTATAAACACATTTATCGAAAACGCCTAACCAGTTTCTATTCACAAGCTTACTATTGTCTCTTCTCCACAATAATTCATTATAATGCAGAGACCTGTATATGCGAGTAGGTGCTTTCGATGTATTTTCTTGCCCTGAATATGAATCCGATTCGCTTCAAGCAACAAATTTCCAAGAGATTCACATACACGTAAAAAGTTGAAGGTTTTCTTCGGATGATTTTTAAGAGTCTAGGTCATCGGGGTTGTTTGCTATACATGATCCAAAACGGAAAAATATACGTACATAACGGCATTTACGACATACAAGATGCATTGAATATAAAATTGTCAATATCTTGATAGCCGTAATCATTTGTATATAGCTAAATATGGTTAAGTATGTTCTAACTTACCTCTACTATCACGGTTTCAAGGAATTGCATCAAATTACATATAACTCCGTGCATCAATTTTTGGATTTTCCTATACAACGTGATAGAAATAAAATCACAAAAACCGCATCCGCACCTATCCGCAGCAGATATTGCAGTAGTTGTAATGTCACATATGTGTACTATAACTTGAACCACTTTCAAGAGCTTAATTAAGCTCAATTCTAAACTAAAACACTCAAATTCTTCATAAAACTATTTTTTTATAATAGCGAATGTTCTCGGCCCTGCAATAAACAAAATTGTGGGTAAATTTAAATAAGAACAATGTCGAATGAAAGTTTATACTTGGTTCTAAAGAAGGTATAACAAAAAAGTCACATTTTTCCTTAACACACAAAATTACAACCGTTTTCAAGAGCGTCAACTTACGTGCATCTATGTTTAGCCATAGTAAAATCTAACTTTTGGCTGACAAGGACACGTGGCGCAGGGCTCAGGTGAAATAATATCCTATCCCAGAAACTGGTTTACTTTTGGGAATTTAAGAATTCAGAAATTTGATTTTTGGGTACCCAATGTGCATTGCTAGGATATTAGGAGACTGACACACGTGTTTCTAATGAAAGCGCATCGCTTTTTAAAATACTGGTCTTCCTAGAAGACCAGAAAAATTACCAGAAGACGGCTGTAGAGAAAAAATAAAATAAAAAATTGCGCTTGCAATCTTAAAAGTGCTATAGGCTTGACGTTAAAATAAATTTTAATCCAGTAGCGTACTTACAAATAAACAACACCTTCCAAGGTAGTAATTATTGCCCTAGGAGTATGCTAATGGAAAAGTTGGGGGTGGCAGGGCTCGGACGAGGGTGGTGGTTGGTTGCGGCTAGTTGGGGTGATGTTGGGGGGTGAGTGTTGCGGTCAGGGCTCTTACCTTAGCACAATCTTTTATAAGGGATTCGGATTCATGTTGCTTTTTATGTCGACGATGTACGCGAAAGCCCTCGACAGGGGTTTTAGCACTTTGCACCAGATACTCAAGTGGTATTCCAGATGCTTTATCGACAGTTAAGGGGCGATCGTTGAGGCCCTCGAACGGGGCGCGGGCAAAATATACAAACTCGGAGCCATGATATGCATATGTCGATACATAAGCCGAAGTTTTCAACTTTGGAAACTGTCTATTGAACGGTTGCTAAATTTCAAAACGTGCTTAGAGCATTATGAGTAAATAAAGCGTCTTTAGTATATGTCATTCTATTGTATTGTTCATTATACCAATCGGGTGACAAACTTGTCTAAAAGATGACGTGTTATATGGTGTAAAATCATTTGTTTAGCGATTTTAGTAAAATTGCCACATGACCGTAATACCCTATTGTACGAACGTAAAGTAATTTAAAATAAATAAAATCAGTGATGTGCTGTCCGAACAGCTGTGAATGGGATTTGTACCGCACCGGAAAATACAATGCAGAGTCGGGGTTAAAGCGCTCGGAAAAGCCAACGCTAGGGAAACACGTTGGCCGAATTGGCACACAAATTTGCTTCATGCATGTTTTACGACCGCTACAAAAGTAACAAGCGTCTTCAATTTCCACTGATGAAAACTTTGGCAGCGTGGCAATAAAACAGCAACTTCCCCTCTGGACGGTTAACCCGTTCATCCTGCATAAACTGTCGGAAATGCAATCAAATTTACGCTAGAAGGGGTTCAAAGTTTAACCCCGCTGGTTTCTGTCACCCAATGCATTATGAATTAACAGAAATATACATGATTATTTATGTCTCACGGATTTACACACTCTTTATTTCCAATGGTAAAGATACGACTACTTGTGGCCGGTTTGACTGAGATGGAAAAACTGGGCATTAGGTACACATCTATTCTCTCTCACAGTATTGCTCATTTCAACTCCGTAACGGTCGGCGTCTCAGGGAAGCTTGCCGCATACGACGCAGAAATCTTGCTCGCAACTGAAGCGTATACAAGACATTTGATAGAGAGGATTAATTGAATATCTGAACTTGCTAGATTATAAATAGAGATCTCAGCTTAACTGTCTCTATAAATTTATTATTTGTTATGCTCAAATGACCGCAATAAGAACATTTAACGGAGATAAAATAGAGATATAAACCACCTTATTCTTCTGAACCGAATGGTATATACAACCATAATAAAATAAATTGTAATTTAGTCGTCTTGTACTTTATTCAAAAAAACTGATCGTGTAAAATAAATTGACACATTTATTGGTCTGTAATTCAAGCGTTTGATACGAGATGTCGCTCTTGTTTAACCCCTTGATATAGGCAACCCAAACGAAAATATGTATTATTTTTTGTTTTCATTCATACGGATTCAATCGTGGATCCAATCAAATTCATAAATAGTGTCAAAACTGCAATTGCATTATTGAGGATGTTTCTGAAAAGTATTCTTGAAACTGTACTGTTTGCTTTTTTTATAATCTGCGAAAACATGTGTGATCAAGCTGTGTTTATTTGAATAAGTGAATAATGGTTATAAAATTAATGAAATGTGAAGTATTTATCGTAAAGGTTTAACCGATGTATAACGGATTATTAGTAGCGTTACAAGTGTTACCCTCTATGAATTGGGGTTATATGAATGGAAATCAAAAATTTGTTAGTCAACAGAAGCTTCAGGATTTTTCTGTCACGAATTACAAGTAAATATACAAGTACGGAATGGCACGTATCGATTGATTCGCTGCAGACCTGACTACTTCTGTACTACCCCGAAAATATAAAATCACACAATGAGATTAGCTGCAGTATATATGTTTCATAGTTTATTATTATTTTCGCATTTGAAACCATTTGATAGTGGTAAATTTGTAATGTACCAAATTTCGAATGTTACATAACACCATTTTATGCTTCGTCGAAAAGAATTTATAAACATAATGAATGCTAGTTAGCTTGGGTGTGCTTGAGTTGAGTACAATCCCGAGCATGAAACAATTACACAATGAAGTTAGCACCGGCAAATACATTTTTTGGTTATTATTGTTTTCACATTTGCAAACCAAGTTTCGAAATTGGCGGATTTATTCAAGCTATAGGTACAGTACTGTATTATACATATGTATGAGATTTATATAACATAAATCTAGCCCATGCCAAATTGTATGTCATTGTATATCACAAAATTTTTTGAAAAAGCAGTATTATCCTACGTATTGCGCCGAAATTAAAACTAGACAAAAATTATTACTTATGTATATGTACTTAATTAGTTTGCAAAAAGTTGTAATAACTTACACAAAAAGTTGTAACTATTACATACTTATTCTAATGTAATAAGTATACCTGTAGACAAAACTAGTTATAGGTATATAGCCTAAGTAATAACACTAATAACGAACCGATCGGTACGTAATTAGTCAATAAAGTAAACAAAATGGCACAGGCATCAAATCAGACGTGTGGCCGGCGCTTGGCAAGAAAAGACATCCCTGGACGGATATCAGGATATTCAACAGATGTGAACAATGTAGTAGTTTTCGTAGTAGAAATGTGTCGGCTATCCATCCCACTTTGTGCCGTTCGTCTTTGTCTAGTCACGTGATCCAACGTTAACGCTATGTACGGCTTCATTTCTTTACCACAAAATTCGGATGTTACTGCATCGTGTATGCAGCCCAAATAGCACTTCTTTTTTACAGGTTTAGAGAATTTTTTTCGTTTGGTGCGGATCCTTAATGTGATGCCGTGCAAAAATTGGCCGCTTATACAGTCGGTGCCTGTATCTTTCGGCTTGATCCGCTGAAACATCGAAATCCATTTTAAAGCTTCGGTTTGGGTTGGCGAAAAAGTGCTGTGAGATTTAGTGCTTCGATAGGGACCAACGCTCTCTCCTCATGAAGTTTGTTTGGTGTGTGTCAAACTTTTGCGATTCGGGGAGTACCAATATTGACAGTGGGCGATGAATGGGCGCTGGCGTTAGCGAAAGATTGAATTACGTCCATAAAATGCGTTTGAAGGGTGCAATAAATATCGCAAAAAGAGACACGTATCGCGGAATTGATATTTGGACGTGTGCGCGCAACGCTGCGCTCGCGTCATTAATCAAAAAAGTGCGGCGCGCTGGCCGCGTTTTACAAATCGGATTCAATAAACATGTTCATTAGTGGGAAATATCGAATCCGACCGAGGAACGTAGTTCCTCCCCGTGAACTGTGTGAGAACCGGAGCATGTGCCTTCCGCCAACCAATCGCCCGAATCTTCTCTATTATTTTCACATATCGGCCGAGTAATTTCAGATTTTTCTATCTCCAATCAGCCGTACGTTGATCACATACTCCCCGACGGGGAACACAATCTTCATTTCCTCTTTCTCCTACCAATTTCACCAAACCCAATTATTAATAGGCGACCCTAATCGAGACAAACCGACTTCGGACTGTCTACCGTCAGCTAGCTTGCGAAAACTTCGGTGCACTTCTCTCCAAACTTTATTTAAAATATCGATTGCTCTCGAAAACTTATGAACAGAACAGTACTTTTATATGCTTGCCATAATACACGCTATACATCATTTTATCACGACGCTCTTCATTAAACTTATCCATCTGCATGATGCCGTGTGACAATATTAAACTTGATGGCCCTGTTTTCAACTTTCCACACTACCTAGTTGGATAAACGAACTATACTATAGCCCTCTTTTTTTTTGTTTTGGGGATGTTGCCATGTGCACAAACCCAGTGGTTTGTCTGTGCGGCAGTCGGGAAGACGGAGTAGGTATTTGAAAAATCTCCTGCCTAACCTGGACTTGAACCCTGGACTTCTGAGTGGAAGGCATGCGCCTTATCGACTCGGCCACCTCCGCCCCATTTAATAACCACGAGTCATATTTCAAACTTATCACAAGGATGACCTCGGCTGTGATTGGCTAGATCGCAGAATGTTTTACACTGGACAAATTTACGATATGGCGCTGAACATTCAAAACACATTGCAAACTTGTGTGGCGCTATTCTTGACTTCAGTTTCAGACTTCAGAAAAATTAGTTTGTTTGAAGTGATGTGTCATACTTCAAATACTTTGAGTCCAGCTCACATTCGATCTTTGTAAAAACAAACAAATAAACAAGAACAAGTGACGTTTGTCTAAAATTTACAGCTAAAACAACAAATGTGATGCATCATAAATGAAGTGATTTTTTTTCTAGTGTGAACCTGGCCTGGTTTTATTCCTCCTGGTTATTAAATAGACTATACACTATCCGGCTTCACTGTTTGGTCCGTTGTTACGCTGTAGCGGACGTTAGTGGTTGTGAGCATATGAAAGAATTGGAGGGGCAATTATTTAGTACAAAATATCAACATTTTTTCGAAACCTGTAACTTTTTAAATAATAGTTCTAGGCAAATCAAATTTGGTATGCTTTAAGGGCATATATTTAACTAAAGAAAATTTCAAAAACAATGTTACACCTCTTAGTTACTAAGTTACACTTAAAAATGTAAATTAATAATGCAAAACAAAACGGAAAAGATGTCAAGTATGCTCCGAATTCACGTATGAAAGCCTATTAAAGATGACAAATGAATTCAGTTGTCAATTTTCGTTGATTAGAAACGTCATTAGAAGTAAAATGAGGCATCTTAGTGAAGTGCAAGTTGCTCGTGCTGTCGCCCTTATTCAGCATGGCCACTCTATTCGACATGTTAGCAGGGATCATCCGAGTTTCCCCTTCTGTTATTCAGGGTTTATGGAATCGGTTTCGGAAGACTGGCCAATATGTTAGAAGAGCTGGACAAGGTCGAACTCGAAAAACTACTCAAAATCCAGACCGATTTCTTGTCCTTTCCGCTCTACGTCAGCGTACTACCACAGCACGAGACCTCCTAAACGACCTAAGATGAGCATGGAAACATGGAATAGAAATTTCTGATCAAACTGTTAGAAACAGATTTAAAGAAGCGAATTTGAAACCAAGAATACCTGTCCGCGCATCACGCTTTACGCAGCATCACAGAGCAGCGCGAATGATGTCTGCTAGGGTTGTCAACATGGTCATGTTGACCTGGAGACTTCGGGTTTGGTGACCATTCTCCGGGCTACGGGCTTTCAGAAAAATTCTCTGGGTTACCTAAAGGTTGTCATCGATTTTTGTGAAACTGAAGCGACCCCTAAATATTTTTAAAAAATTATGAAAATACAGTAATTGTTAAATAAAATAATACAGTGTATTATAGTAATAAATCATACAGTTTGCAGCGATTTTCCTTGAAAAAAAAAAGATTTTGTCTCAAAATAAGAAGCACTCTATTATTCAATCTTCACAACAATTTTCAAAACAATCAACCAGTAAGAAAATTATCTTCATCCGTGCTGAAGTAAAAATACCCCCACCGTAAAATATTAAAAAAGAAGTGAACCGATTTTGCCCATTCACGAACTTGTCCTTACTTTTAAAGAGATAAGCTGGTATACCAAATTTCAAATCAATAACTTCAAAATTACGGCATTTATCGTGTACACAGACGGACATTTGTGCCAAACTCAATATACCCCTCACCTCAGTAAATGAGGGGGGTATAATTTAAAGGTAGGAATTTGCTGGTCAGAAATCAACATTCAATTTTGATACATTAATTAACACAATATGTTTTGAACTTTCGTTGATTATTTTAATGTATAATAATGTTGTTAATGTTGTTCAGATGAAATGTCCTAACAATACATACTGGCCTGCCATAAAACAGTATTTTTTAAATCATGGAGTTGACGACAGCGATGCCTTTATTTGAAAATTTTATTATTAGTTAGACTATATATTTACATAGAGTGAGAGATATAGTTATCATTTTTGACTAGAGACACATTTATTATGGGGTTTATACAAAACGCCAATGTTGTCGGAATAAAATAAAAATTTAAAATTATTAGGGAACGAAATTAATTAGGGAACGCAATTACTGCAAGCAAACACACATGATCCCTTAAAAAATTCTCTCAATACATGAAAATTATGCTTGGTTTAGGTGGTAATATTGGCATTTAGCTCATGTTGGTAGTGTCGTAAAAAAATCCACAATAAGAGGCAGAAACGAAAAGAGGGAAAACTAGTAGACATTAATTGGAATAAATTAATTTATTAAGAAATCAGCATCTAGATCTCATCGCTTTGTACACTACCTATATCCAAATTTCACACCTAAGCGTTACTAAAAAGAATGTGTCGAAGCCGCACATTTTTGTGGCGGCTGTTATTAATTTAAACCCCGTATAACCACTATAAGATAATTATTTTTCTCCGGGTCAGCATAGGCGCAATGTTGGCAATCCTGATGTCTGCTCTGGATCGCAGAGATTGGCAACTTCGTCACTGGATGCCTGTACTGTTTACAGACGAGTCCAGATTTCGTTTAACTCGTTGCGACGGTCGAGTATGTGTATATAGACGTCCTGGTGAACGCTACGCAGCCGCTACTATACAGGAAGTAAATATATTTGGTCGTGGATCTGTGATGGTTCGGGGTGGAATCAGTATAGACAACAGAACTGATCTTGTTGTGGTTCCTGGTAGACTAAATGCCATGAATTACATCGAAAACATCTTGGAGGACCATGTGGTGCCTGGTGTATATGGCGTCGGTCAAAATTTCATCCTAATGCAGGACAATGCAAAGCCACATACCGCCGGCATCACCAGAAAGTTTTAATAAGAACTTGGAATACAGGTCATGGAATGGCCGGCGTCCTGACCTGAATCCTATTGAACACGTGTGGGATCAGCTTGACCGACGAGTTCGCATGCGCCCTAATCCACCACTAACCGTACACAAACTGACACAAGCCCTTATTGAGGAATGGGGAAGCATACCCCAAGAATCTCTCCGCAGACTAGTGCCAAGCATGCCACGCTGGTGTGACCAAAACTCGACTGTCATCGATACATGACAGTCATTTCCATTAATTTACATTATTAAGTGTAACTTAGAAATAACTAAGAATTGTAACATTGTTTTTGTAATTTTCTTAAGTTAAGTTGAAGTATACCAAATTTGCTTTGCCTAGAACAATTATTTAAAAAGTTACAGGTTTCGAAAAAAGTGTTCCCCAAATTTTCTTGAGCAGTGTATTATAAGTGACACTTGCAAATATCGCAAATTTCTCAGGTTTTCAATTGGTGTTGCAAATCAGCGGGAGCCAACGACGGTTTAAAAATACCAAGAACGTATAGTGACAAGATCGCTCAGCGTCGGTTTCCGTAGCATACATATGTCACTGGAGAGAAGACAGAGATAGGGAAATGAGTCTCAAAAGCACGCTTAAAATTATAGGTCTTTTAAATCGGCCAGTGACAATGTATTGTTAACAGACGAATGCGATCTTCGGCAGTGTTCTTGTAAATCACGGTGATTTACACGTTTTAAATCGTTCGGACTGTTGTAAACAAAAGTTGACGTTTTTGTGGGCCGTGGAATTGAAATAGGGCCGCTAAATATAATATGTGTCAACTCGGCCACCGCCAAAAATAATAAATTACCGAAATGTGAATCTATTTTTCCTTGTTATTAATTCTCCTTTCGCGTGGCATTCTTCTATTCACTTTAATTGTCCGATATTTATCACGAGGTAAAGCATTTATTTTAATACTGAACGTTTCATACCATTATTAAATTAATAAAGAATTCATCGGATGAGCAAGTAAAGTCATCAGTACTCGCATGAAGAAACATAGAATTATCATTGAACGCGGAGTTCCCAGTTCGACAAAATTCCTATCTATGTGAAGCCAAGGGCCCTTAATTAACAGTTCGTTTATAACGTTGCAAACGAGATTTTTCTCGAATTTTAGTTTAAATGACCATTGCTGAAGCTCTGCATGTAGGTATTGAATCCCAATTACAAAAACATCAGGGTCTGATTGCAATTGAGTTATAGCCGGTACGCGTTTCAATATTTTCGACGCAGCGGGCGGAATAAATGGCAGTAATTACGTTCGATTAATTTGATTTAATTATCCCCATGTCCTAGTCGCGCACCATCTATACCATTACTGATTAATAGTCCATGGAATACCGGCCAGACCACACCACTCTCACCATCGTCGCCCAAGGCCAAGATTCAATTAGAATGCGACCTGATGGCTCCACTAATGGAGATTCGCCTTAAACAAACACCAAAACAAGAGTACATCATCAAGTCTTAAAGGACGGCATTTGTGTTGCCCAATAGGTAATTTGGGCTGATGTAGGATCTCACCTTTGGATATGTCACACCTTGATGTTCCTAATTCAATCATGCTTGTTTGAGCATAGGTTGGAACCTATCAATTAATGAGTAATTGGTTAAGATAATGCTGCCCGTCTAGATAGTAAATGGCGTACTCTCCGAAAATATATACTTTGGCCACCTGTTTATTGTTTTAAAAATAGAATTTTTATGTCCTTTCGGACAGTAAAGGAGAATTCAAGTACATATATCGAATGCGGTGCATCGATATCCAGGCTTCTAATCAGCCAGTTGCGTGTGGGTAGCTTCCAGAGACAATATACTAACGGATTCTATTTTTATAGTGACGTTCTATTGTTGAACTGGATATCGACGCCTGAGCGCGGCCTCCAGTTATTCAAGTGGAATTCTATGGTCGTCTTTGCCGTTTCGCATTTTTTGTAAACGTAAGATAGGTTTCAAAAGAATAACTGACGACAGTCGTTTTATCTAATTTCTACCATTTTTAACCGGTCCTCTGAGTTTTAGCATGATTTATATTACAAGTTTTAGGAAATTGCTTAAGCTACAAATTTCGTATTTATAGCTTACGTCATTTTCAAAAACGCAGAGCTATTAACAGGGTAGAAATCCTTAATAACTATAAAGGGTGGTATATTTAAAAAAAAGTGGAAATTGGCCTGCTTCTTACAAATGCATCAACGTCATGTGTATTCAAAAGTCATTAAGACCCAGTTCTACCTCAGTTCTACCTCTCCTAAAACACAGCGTTTTCAAATTAAAACGTTATTTATTGTTCAAAGTTTATGAAATTTTCAGTGTAACTTAAATACATAATATATATAAATAACGATAAACAACGAGTGGGCGAGATGAAAAATATTTTTTTGGAAAGATACATCTACATCTTTGGCGTTTTTCAAATATACAACATCCAGTACAAATTTTATATGCGCAATAAATCAAATAAAACGTGCATTTATTGTAAGCATTCGATAAAATATTTGACCAATACCAAAAATATTTGTCCAATACAAAAAATATTTGAGCAATTCAAAAAATTACTTGTGCATTAAAAAATAAATGTGCGATAAATTTACATAAATGTACATCATAATAAATAATTGTGCATTTATATATTTATATGTTCCTTTAATAATATATTTGTACACTTTGTACACAAATAAATAAATGTGCAATACAATCATTACCTCTATAAAAATATAATGAGCAGTTTAAAAAAACTTGTTCATTGAAAAAAATATATTTCCAATAGTTTACCTAAATAAATAAATCAGTATTTGAAAAT
Organism: Aphodius sticticus; assembly: GCA_963966075.1. Classification (NCBI taxonomy): domain Eukaryota; kingdom Metazoa; phylum Arthropoda; class Insecta; order Coleoptera; family Scarabaeidae; genus Aphodius; species Aphodius sticticus. The sequence continues at coordinate 11,473,810 of OZ014515.1, read as the reverse complement.
ATTATAAGCGCATTTAATAGTCTAAATTGTACCATGAGAAAATTATAATGCGCCCTAGAAAGAATATGCATTAATTAATGTGCATTAAGTTCTGCAACCTGTAGCGCATATACAGTAAGCGCGTAAAGTATGGAAACAAGGGAAAATCTGAGAAGTTGTCATGTTAAAAACATTTTTTAGACGTCGATTTTTAATTAGTAAAATACACTTTTTTTGAGTTACCTATAACGTCATCACCCTTTTTTTAACTGTCGACACCATTTCTTTCTTACTGAATTTGGTAGATCATTTAATTGTGTAAATGGCAGCGGAAACATTTTCTGGCCTTACAAAAAAATTTTTGACAAAAAGACAATTGAAAATTGAAAAATATATGGACATAAAATAGAAAATAAATTTTGTAAATTGAATATGAAATTGCGTTTAGGATAGAATTAATTATACTGTGCCCTGAAAACCAATCTAATAAAATAATTTAATATATATTCTATCGTGCAATGTTTTTGAAAAAAAAAGTGGGGGAAAAATGACTTAAATGCGATTTGGTAATTTTGACAATTTTATAACAGATGAACCTATTGTCCTAGAAAACTCAAAATAGTCTCTCATAATAAACCTTAATCTTTTGTTCCCAAAGTTGGTTCCCAAATGTTTTTGAAGCATTTACAGCGATTGTTTAACTGGGGTGCGAGCGGTTCCCTATAAGAAACGTAGAAACCGCTATAACCTGACGTGATATGCACAATTCAAGCTCAGATTCGTATTCAGCGCAAATAAATCAATAGATTTATTCCCATTCCATAAACAAATAAGTTGTCAATATTACCCCAATTTTCAACTTTCTCTATCTCGAAAATTTTGTTATGTAGGCTATGTTATGTAGATCTATCAATATCAGTACAAAAACCTGGGGTTGCCATTAAAAGAAGTGTCGATGACGTCACATTTGAATTAAATAATAAGGTCGTATATTATTGAAAGTACGCGCTATCATTAACATACGAATCGTCAAAATCAGGTCAACGTTAATTTTGATGCGCAGTAGATCTAGTGTTCAATATTTATTATTTTGATGCACAAGTTATTCATTTTAGGGCACAATATGAATAAAATATTGCTCATTACAATATTTTTTATGTATCATACATATTCATATTTATGGAATGCTCAATATGTATTATTTTAATGTACAAGTTATCCATTCTAGCGCACAATATGTAATTTTGTATATAACATATTTATATTTATTTAGTGCACAGTATTTATTATTTTAATGCTCATAGTAAGGAACAGAAGACATTTGGAAATAAGCGACAATTTTAGAAAAAGAAAGACGAAACTACAGTTTATTAAGGGATTGTTTGACAAGCAAAAAACTTTGCAAGCATTATTATTGTATTTGCGTCTAATCTGACTGCAAACGTCTGAAAATATCTCCAAAATTTAGTATTATTCAGCAGCGCAGACTCTTTGGGATGATTAAAACTAGTTATTAATGTGGTGTGGAGTTTTTGCTTGTGGATGACGCGATTCAGAGTAGCAGCAGCAGCAGCAGTAGCAGCAAAGATGTAAACAATGTCCATTTGGGGTGAGGTAACAAAACAATTCGCGGGACATCCCCTTATCTATATCATAATAAATGATGATGTCGGTACATAAATTGCATCGGGATGAAATTTATAACGGTGTTGTTCTCGGCAACCGCGAGCTCGCTCCTCCGCGGTAGGAAATGGGGTGGGAAGGGAAGGGGTGACGGTCCCAAGGGGCAACCGGGCGAAATCCGGCAGCGCACGCGGGAGTTTCTCATACTAATTTCAACGCCACCTGACTTGATATTAAATTGCTCGCTCTACTCAGTTCTCTATTCTTTTCTTGTCATCTGCATCCAAGATTGAGCATATTCATTATTCGTCTTTACAACCAGGTGTACTGTATTCAGTGGGTTTTGGGTCACCCTTCTTCAGTCCTATTTACTACGCTTCGCCTATTTCGCTCTTTTGAAACCATTAACATCACTTTTCGATATTTGAAGAGTTGAAGTAAATAACGAACAGAACCAAAAACATTATTCCGAGATATATAGAAATAAGTGTGCAGCAAGATAAATGTTTTATAAAAAGCCATCCCTTATGTTTTGTGCATATTTAAACAGATTGTACATCACATGGTGGTGTTGTTTCTTTGCCGAGGTCTTGTATCGCAAAAACAAATCTAAAATAAATTTAAAAATTCGTAGAAGGTGCTATAAGTGCCATAATATTTATTTATACATATTTTAAGCTAAGTTGATATTTTTTATATTAGAAAGTAAAACTTAATAAAAATAAGTTGCTTGACCAAGTGAAAAAATACATGGGGACATCGTTTACTGAAAGCCATGCAAAATTTGATAGTACTGCTCAATTTTCTAGTCATTAGTTTTCTTTAAAATGCGTTTATTTGTTATTTTGCAAATGTACTGAAAACCTGTTGCTTTTTGTGCAATCTTTCTAACTAAAGATGTTTATATGAAGTTTACATTGAAAATGACTTATTTTAGTAACTTCCTTCAGAAAAAGTAAGGGCCAGAAACCAAAATCCACCAACTTTTTTTGTCTTTAAACAAGCTATCGTTTAAATATATTGTATTATGGAAATTTGGTAACTTTTCCTTTTTTTCAAATAGACCCTGTATATTTTTTCACTTTTTAATTCTAAGATTAATTGTAAGAATAGTTTTAAAAGTATACAAAATTTTTATATCAAAATTAAAAACACCTAAATACTTCCCCAACCGTAAATAGTTTCAAAAATGCTTCAAATAAAAGTTTTTTGGGTTTAAACAAGCTCTTGTTTAATATATTATTCATTTTATTATGGACATTTGCAAACCTTTTCTTTTTCTAATAGAACATCCTGTATGTTTATCTTTTTTAATTCTAAGAGTTTTTGGTAGCATATTTTTTTAATTATAACCAACTACTGGCACTGACTAAAGGCACTTATCGCGTTATTTACGAAAATACGCCGAAAGTTAACTCATGCGATCGAGCGGTCAACTTTGTTAGGCCTTTCACGACATTTTTTTACGTAGCCCGTTATTTAAGCCAGTGATATCCAGCTCACTTTAATGTAATAAAACCAATTTTTCAATTTTTGGCACTTAAATCATTATTTACTTCAACTCTTCATTTGTTAATAGAGATTGTGAAATAGGACTGTTTATCTTAGTTGAATGTAGGAATATCCATGTATGCAAAAATCATACGTGTTGCAGTCAGTGCCACTAAAGCAGTAAGCGTTGACAGATTATTTTCAGCTTTGAAAATGATTAAAAATGAATTAAGGGCATCCTTAAAGGAGAATTTGGTTGGAGCTATTGTGTTCCTCACAACTATTTTATTATCCGTATTTTGCACTTAATTTTGTTTTCATTGGAATGAATTTTACTTTGTGGACAGTGTTGTGTTATTACTTTTGTTATTATTAAATATAGAAAATCGGGAAGAGGACAAAGTAGATTTGTGTACTCTCTAATGAGAAAACAGTTGAATTTCTTATGGTTTAAGAGATATTAAAAAAAAACATTATTTTTTAAATGTGACCTGCTCGGAAGAAAGGGGTCTTACTGCTAAAATCAAATTTTCGAGAAATACGCGTCTAGAGTACAGCGCTGTCCGGCGTTAAATAATAGTATAGAGACATGTGTTTAAAGACTCATAACTCTGAAACTACTTATCAAAACCAAATAGTGTGATATATTAGTTGATCGTTTCTATATGTAGTGTATCACTATCAAAATTTTCTACGGTTCGGTTTAAAGATGAGCGCGAAATCGGCTACCTCTTCACAGAATTGTGAAGAGGTAGCCGATTTCTGTAGTTTTAACTGTTTTAAATTAACACTCGCCTTTCCATTTTTTACTTCTAAACCTCTTACTGCAGAAATGTTATGATTTCTTATTATGTTTTCTTATGTTCTTAAGTAATACTGGTTGTAAACAAGTTTGTAAAAATCGGGTACGATTTTTCACAAGTCTCATGTTGAAGTTTAAACCTAAGAGCAGACATTTTTGATAGTTATACATGTTATATAGAAATGTTTCAGGGGTATTACTCAGTTTATTGGATTTTTTTTTCGTTAAGTCATTTCAGAGTTATGAACATCTTTGAGGTGTGTTTGAGTAAGTTTTAGGGCACAGTTCACGTTGCTAATCAAGTCAAGTGCTCTGACTGCACATGTTCCGCAGCTGTTTATGCACTACAAAATTATAAGATTTCTGCAAACTAAAACCTTCAAAACTTCAAAATTTATAATTTAGTAGTATATTATCTATTATTTTTTTGAGAAAGGTATCTTAGTATTACGACTTGTCACTGTGTGGCGATTTCGCCATTCATATATCTATGTTTCGTTACTGCAGTTGCATACTATAATATCGGTGGTATTAAACAGTGAAAAGTGAAGAAACCCGAAAATGGCAAGCAATTTCTGAAAAGTTAATGAAATTCACAATTTGTTGATTTTAGTTTTAGCCATTTCAAAAATAAACGTAAAAATGAGTTTGTATGATTCTTGAGCTACTGGAGAATCAATAAAAGTGTTTAAAAATGTTTAAAAAGATATTTATTTTGAATACTACGGTTGTTGATAATAGTTACAAATAAATTTAAAGTGTATTTGTTTTTCAAGATCATATTAATTAGTATACATCATTTTGAATTAAAAACATAAATTATTATTGCTTATTCTAGTCATACATATGTAGTCTAAAACTTACCACGATAATATTTCGTTGGTAAGATGGCATAGTGCGCGAAAACAATTTTTTGTGGCCGTAAGAATGTATTTTTCTGTGCAGCATTTACAACGTTATTCGACGTTATTTAGGTGTCTCAGAAAACAAATTAAAATTAAATTCGATGCCGAACAAATTCTCCAGCTATGAACAGAATGTTTTTTCTGCGTTTCGCAAACTTGAACGCTTTTTCTCGAGTATAATGTTTTCAACTATATCTCGAACGCATATGTCTGTTTGAAAATATTTTATTAAGTCGATTTCTTATTGATATTGTGCAGTTGATAGATTATTCATGTGAATTTTATTTTAAATAAGGAAAATGAAAATACAAGTCACACCATGTGACAACGATGTACGCAAACAGTACCGTTGAATATTGATTCCTCCCGCAAAAATATAGTTTTGTGGAAACTTCTATCTAACTTCGCCAAATTTTGTCCGATGTCGGATAAATTGCATGTTAAAGAATAAGATTCCAGAATCTGTCAAAACCCCAAAATCGATAATTTAGCTGTAAGACCCCTTTCTTCAAAGTCGGTCACATATTATGGTATTAACTTTTTTATTTGTTGTTAATCGCGAACAAATAAAATTTTGCCGGAGTCGGAGTTGGAGTCGGAGTCGGATTAAAACTGAGTTAATGTTGCTAGTTTTAAGAGGTAAAAATGTAATACAATATCGTATGAAGGAAATTTGAACTGTCAAGAATCAGCAATGCGCATATTTCGCCGCAACATTATAGTTTTTAGTGGCGGTGGCGTTGGCTGGAAGAAAATTTTTATGTTCGCCATTAAGAAGTTCAATTATGCAGGATCGATATTCATTTCATATAAGCGGGCGCAATGCCTAGTTGTACTATGTATAGGAAGCAATACACAACGATTCGCGAACTTGTGAAAAGTGTATATTTACATAAAATCGCAATAAGTCGCGGGAATTTGTCATGCAATGTAGCCGCGATTACCATTAAACACTCGAGCGCAGAGCGATCAATTCCTGCAAGTTTATTTATAAGCCCGTGGTAAATATTTAGATTAAAAAAATATTTGTTATTAATACTGAGGCCGACCGCTAAAAATAAAAATTTCGCCACAGAAGAGAATAATCCCTCTCGGCCGACTCCGCGCCTTTTTAACCTCTATCGCCCCATCTCGGCGACTATCATCATCAATCAAATGGCATTTTTGCACTGTGCGTATTCAAATGATGCCTCCCCTCGTAACCCGCTCCGCCCACACATGAACAACCCATCCATATCCGGAAAAACAAATCACACGGTACAACAGTGCTTTTCACTTACCCACGCCACAGATTTTATTACCCTCCCAAAAGGGTATCGATCATTCACCTTTTTTCGATGCACTAATTGGTGCGTTATCAAACAACAAACAAAAGATAATCTATTAATGGATAATTAATTTTGTTTTCACGAGTGTGTGTGTGTGTTTTTTAGGGGACGTTTTAAAGGGAGTTTGTGAGCTTTACAATATGAGTTTGTGAGATTTGCAATATGAAAATTTGATGAAAACACGTTACACAGCCACAAAAATCTCACCTTTGGGCAGATCGAAAATTTATTGCTTCCTTGTCCTATTTTTTGTTACATTCCTACTTATCCATTTGGTCCTAATTTATACAGGCTGGTTCTTAATAACATGCTAATATTTAAGGAGGCTATTCTTAGATCCATTTTGAGGAGAAAATTCATATGAACCTATGTCCTAAAGGTCTTAACTTTTGAACTACAGGGTGTTAAGAAAAAAATCTGTATGTTAATGATAACTTAAATACGTGGCAACTAGACTAGGTATAATAACAAATTTCATAACAAGAGACCAGATTTGCTCAAAAAGGAATGAGGATTTCAAAAATAATTTTACTTTCAGAAAAAGCAGTGGTGTATCACTTTTCTCTCTAAAATGATTCAGTGCAAATCCCGCACGAACGCCACTGGTAAGAATAAAAAAATAGGTTGTACAGCAGAAAATGCGTTTTGATGCATAGTATTTGCCTACTTCGTTTCACAAGAATATCTAGGGTCATACCAAAGTTACCATAAAAGAAGATTTTTTTTCTTAAAACCTGTAGTTAAAACCTTTAGGACATAGATAGTTTCGCCCTCGTAATTTGTTCTTTTATATCCATAATTAATTCCTGTGAAATTTGAGATCGTTCAAAACATTTTTACACAAAAGTTTTTGTTCTTCTTTACCACGATAAATATACATACCACAATTATTAGCAATTCTAAAGAAAAATAATCTATTAACTTTTGGAAAATAAACTGCTTCCGGGTTATGCCGTGTGTCAAGATTTGTTAATGCTGACGTTTCGCGAACCATGTTGCTCGCTTCTTCAGAGCTAACTGAATACTGAAGACCTGCCAAAAAAATCTTCCTTATATACCTGAATTTACATTTGGTAGGTCTTCAGTATTCAGTGAACTCTGAAGAAGCGAGCAACATGGTTCGCGAAACGTCAGCATTAACAAATCTTGACTCACGGCATAGCCCGGAAGCAGTTTATTTTCTAAATGATTCTGTCCGTGAAAGCCTGCATACTTACTATTAACTTTTGATTCTAGATATCAGAGAATTTTAAATATTTCCAAGTACGTAATATTTTAAAAATACAATCATCTAAGGTCAGTGCCCACTTGGCCTACAAAGAGCAAAATCGAACAGGTGAAAACTGTTTCTGCTATGCTTTTGTCCGTACAATCTGAATCTGAAAGCAAGAATTCCAAATTGTGCTTGGAATTTTTGTACGTTTAAAAAATAAGGACTACCCAATTTGTACATATAAAGTAAAACCAATTCAAATATTTTGACTATTATGGCATATCACCAGTTCATCGTCTCAATAAGGCAAAATTGTGGCTGGACGACGGACGACAAATTAAAGTATGGGGGGGGGGGGGTGATAGCGCAAGAGGGAAGACTTTTTTTTTATTACAGATTAAACCAGTTCAACAATAATTAATGCATTGTTCTATCATGCTTGTGATATTCTATACAGTACAAAATAAGCTAAATAACGATAAGGGAAGCCTACAATGCCTCAAGATTAAGCTATTGGAAAATCATAATTAATCTAGATTACAATTTAAATATATGCCAACAACACCCGAAAATTTTGTTAGTAATATTATTCTGTATTCTGGCTGGTGTTGATGCAAAACAAATTTGAACGCGTGAAATTAGGTTGAATTATTTATGTGTATTTTCAGTGGGTAAAACGGTTTTAAATATTTTCCACCCCCCTGTAGGTGTAGGTTGGTAGATTTCTCGCTCAAGTTGGGGGTTGTCCTTCTCAACTTACGCATTAACTTCATCGTCGTCTTCAGCCCCTTGCAGGGTAGGGCTAAGCTGAACAGCACCGAATAATTACCTCTGCAGACATGCTTCTCCGGAAAAACCCGTCAATTTCCACACAATTTCGACTGTCGACGGGATAGTACATAACGCACTTAACACCTCTGTTTGGCCCGAAGTTTATCCCGGCCCGCGGGCAGAGGGTATAAATTTAAACTTTACGGATGAGTAGTGTCCAAAGTATGAGAAAGTTTTGATACAGAAACGGTTTACTTGGTGAATAACTGATTCCCAACCCCCCACCCCTATCCCCGCACGTCGCTAGCTGGTGCTGGTGGTGAACCCGACGGCGCCCCTCGTGGATTTACGGCGCTATTCTCGGCCGCGGACATGCAAACCAAACAATGAACGATGCAAATTACACCGGGCGACAACAGTTGGCTAAACAAATTGTAGAATCACCGAAATTGTTACACCCGCACTCGTATAATGAATTCATACACCCCTGGGACTTAACCCCACCGAAAACCAACGCGCCCCACTAACTGATACCATCGGCAAACAAGTTTGCCTCCAATGTTTTGCCCACCAGAAATTAGGGTTAATACCATAAATAACAAGATAAAAAAAAATCCGACCACGTCGACCATACGCCGAGCCATACATTGGATAATAATTAAGCATTATCTTCATACAATCAAACGAATTCCATATTTACAACAAAAAGATTAAACCCCTAATTTTTTCCTCATTTTCACTTGTACAAGCTTCTCTTGTACCAGAAAATTCCGTGAGGACGTATGGTGCTCAACTCTGGGTTGCACCAAAATAAGGAGCAGACCTTCCACAATAAAGTATTAAAATGAATTGTCAATGCGCTTTGGTACATTAGGAATGATGATCGCCATATGGACCTCAGAATGGAGCTTGTATACAAAGAGATACAAAAAAAATTCAAGAAGTTACGAGGACAGGCTTCATTATCACGTAAACGTAGAGGCCATTCAGCTCCTCGACAACACCAACTTGATCAGAGACTCAAGAAAAAGAAGCCTTTTGAGTTAGTGCAAACGTGAGTTAGTGACTAAAGCAGAGGAAGTGCTGGTTGTAAGTGTCTGATAGTTATTCTGAGGACAAGGGCAATCGGCACGCTGATAAACTAGCCAGAAGAGCTGCCAATGGACCGGTAAGCTCGTCGGAACCCTTCCTACTACCCACTAATAACCTTCTGCTACAATCACTGAAGGACCTCACCCACAAGAAATTCATTCGACAGCGGGAGAATCTACCTGGCTGTCAGCAAGCTAGGGAAGGGCTCCCCCTTCCCTCCAGCACCACTGCTAGGAAATTTACACAGCTGCCCAGAAACAAGCTACGTTTAGTTACGGGTATTCTCACGGGTCACTGTGGTTTACGGAAGCATCTTCATGTGATGCATCTCGCTGAAACGTCTATATGCCGAGCTTGTGAGCTAGAGGATGAGACGGTAAAACACATTTTATGTGAATGTCCAGACCTGGTCGAATACAGGGAACGCTTGCTGGGGGATCCATGGCCGACCATGGACGGAATCAGGAACGCACCTCTGAGCTGCGTCCTAGCCTTCGTTAACAACCTAGGCTGGTTGACATAGCTGGAGTGAGCACAGGGGGAGGCCCAACACGGAGCCCAATGGGGCCTGGGTGCCACGAGGATTATCCTTGACCTCCAACACCCTACATACAAAAAATTAAACCCCTAATTTCTTTCCTCATATTCACTTGTAAAAGTTGCTCTTGTACCAACAAATTCTAAAACCAGTGTCGACGTATAGTCCTCAACTCTGGGGTTGCACCAAAATAAGTAACATTAAAATTGTCCAGACCTTCCACAACAAAGCTTGAGCTTGTGTACAAAGAGATACACAAAAAAACGCAAGAAGTCACGAGGACAGACAGGCTTCATCATCACGTAAACGTAGAGGCCATCCAGCTCCTCGACAACACCGGCTTGATCAGAAGACTCAAGAAAAATAAGCCTTTTGAGTGAGTGCAAATGTGAGTTAGTGATTAAAGCAGAGGTAGTGCTGGTTGTAAGTGTCTGATAGTTATGATATGTAGTTATGTAGCTTCCTTTAGATTCGTTTTCATCATTTTCTATGGAAGATTGTATGCACGAAGATGATACTAGCTTCCCAAAGGCAACCGCCGATATCCCTACTCCGTCTGACCTAACCATTCGAGAAGTCTCGTGTTCGCTTCAAAAAGATGACAAGAGTAGACTCCCTGGGCGAGCACTGTCTATTTTAAAAAGAGACGGGTTGTCAAAAGTGAAGATTGCGGTTCTATCACTCCCTGAATGTACCGATAAGCTGTCATATATAAGCCAAAGGGGACCATGAGCAATAGAGCCTCGCAGCGTAGCTCACGCTATTTCGTGCACAAGTCTTTCAAGACAAAATTCAGAATTGCTATCTCCAAAACAAATCTAGGGGCGCAGTATGGTGTTCATTGGTGAATCCCAATGCTTGGGGATACAGCCTCCAGTTTGGTTGAAATGAAGCTGGCTTGGATGACGATACAACATGAAAAACTGTAAACCTTTCTGGAACTTAAGCCATAACATAAACGTTTAAGCGAAAAACGATGTTGAACCATATATTTTCAAAAGACAGACCAATGAAATAGTTTCGTAACACACTGTAGACGCGAAATTCAAATGGGGGCTAGAAATATGGCTCACAATAGCGCTGAGATTTACGATCTCAGATTTAATAAAAATAAAATCAGCTCCTTGGACATTATCCAATGCGTTGAGAATGCGCCTTAGGTATCATAGGAGAATGTCAGAAGATTGTAGGGCTGAGCGTGAGTCGCTTGGAGTATTTTTTGCTTGCAGTGTCGTACTGTGGCGATGCTTCCGGCAAACTCTGTCACCTTGTTAACTTTACCGAATAGGTGGTAATAAATTACGGATGCCGACTAAACGCCTATATAAAAGATCGATCAATAGGGGTAGTTGCTGCATTAAATTCTGCGGCAAATTTATTATAAAGTAACGCGCCTGGAACTACCCTACGGTGTATTGTGGGTGTAGTGAAAGCGTTGTTCCCAAGCTTCGCTTGTTGGGGCTTATGTCCACCTATACAGTATACGCTACACATTGTAAACGTGTTTGTAACATCTATTTACAACCACCATTACCATGTTGCGGATAACTTGCTAACGCCTATGTCATCAACGATCTCCAGTTAATATAAACTATCGAATGGATGCAATTTTCGTTGAGCCTAAGGATAATTATTTGATGATTGGGTTTCTTAAGATCAGTGGCGCGTTATCCCATGAGCAAAATGGGCATTTGCCCAGGGCCCCCAATAACAGGGGGGTAGTAAGAATATCAAATTGAACTTTAGGGTGGTCTTTCCTATGGGGCCCCAAAGAGAGTGAGTTTTTGCAGTTAAACTTATGTTTTTTTGCAATAAAAGAAACTATATCTAATACTGTACGAGACTAATGAGAAACCCTTGACTAAGTTAAAAAAGAAAAACTGTATGAATTCTTCGAAGATTTTCAGTCGACACCTTTCCTTTCGTGCATTCTATTTTTGAATTCTATTCTGTAAAGATGAATGCTCGAAAAGAGTCTGTAAAATAAAAATTCCGAGCTGCAAAATGCTGTAAATCTTTCAAACCCCTTTTTATTATACAGTGTGTTTAAAAAGAAACGTAAGCACTCAATATATTTCTTTCTAAAAAGTTGACAAGAAAAAGATTCCAATAAAAGTTTAGAAAATTGCTTAAGCTACAAATTTGAAATGGTAAGAAATGAAACACCTTATATTTAAAAGTATTTCGTATTTATAACTTAAGTCATTTTCAAAAACTACGAGCTATTGACACGGTTAACATTGTTTCATTGCTTTCTTTTAACATTTAACCGTCTTGTTACATTTACACCACTGACCTCAGCTACATGCGGGTTTCACTGTTCAATTTGTAATTCAAAAGAGTAAAAATAACAGGAAAAATATACAGGATGTTATATTAAAAAAAAATTGGTGTGCTTCTTAGTACATAACCCTGTATATTCAAAAGTCATTCAAGCTTCTAGCTTAAGTCTTTTCCTAAACCTTTTAAAAACCTATTTAGTTACTTTCCTTTAGAAGAAAGTTAGTTTAGACTTTGATGACCAGATATTGAGACGTTACGTTTCTTGGTGTTAAAATTGATAGAGCAGAATGCATTCGGAATACAGTAGAGCGTCGATAATCCGAACTAATTGGGACCGAAGGTGGTTCGAATTATCAAATTGTTCGGATTTCTGAAAATAACCTACAAAATGACACTTTAGAACTAAAAAAGCACTTTAATCGATTAAATATACATATATTAAACAAATTATTACATAATTATGTATTTAAAGTCTATTAAAACGCGTTCGGATTTTTGACGTTTCAGATTTTTGACGTTCGGATTTTTGACGTTCTACTGTAATTGTATTTTTTTTGATGATATGGAATCGGAATCTTAGGTAATGTTAGTAAAAGAAATAGCAAATTACATTTTATTAAAACCAACATCTCAAAAAAGAACTATAAAACTGCACCACAAATTTAATATATATTTAAAACATTAAAAATATATTTATTTGTTGAGAATACCCTTTATTTATATAGATGATATATTTTACTTGCTAAGAATTTTTATTTTTAATTTGTTAAGATATTTATTAGTTATTTTGTAATTCTTAAGAATAATCTGTTGTTACTTTAAATAATTATGTAGGTACTTATATTAAATGTTGTTGCAAAAAGGTAAATAAATACCTTACCTCATATTTATGATGTTTGTTAATTATTCCGAAATGTTATATCAGTATTATTAGTATATATTATTTTTGTATATAAAAGTAATTCCTCTTAATTCGACATTGTATATGGGGGCCCCCAAATTCAAAATTGCGCAGGGCCCCATGATGGCATAACGCCCGCTGCTTAAGATAACAATTGTCCGCAGGAAAAGCTTTATAAGCCAAGTTATGAATAACCCTGTATCTAAAATAATTCATAAATAAAGTAGGATCTCTTTACTATTTAGTTCTAAGTATAGATATTACAAACTTAACACATAACAGTTTCACTCAGTAAACAATTTACAGCTTACTCACGGAATAAACAAACAAATTGTGAGAATCTGGCGGAATGTGTATCACGGATTTGATTAAATTTTTATACAGACGTCCCCAGAAAAAGCTTCTGAATAATGAAAATTCATCATATTCATAAAACACGTGAATTAATTTTTTAGCAGTTCTTTGTTTGACCAAAACTTGTGTTTAATTGTGTTGGTTTTTAATTATGTTATAAACTTAATTGTTTTTATCGCGTCTGGTCTGCAATGAACTCTAACTTTCCGAAAACACAATGGCAGAAACAATATGCCAGATACTGCTATGAAAAATCTTTGGATTTGTTTAAAACGCCAATAGGGATTTTTGACGTTGCTGATTATAAGTATGTGCTATAAAAAATATATAAAAAACAAATAAGCCTTTTATTATTATTTATTTAACCTGAAGCACCTGAAGAAGCATCTAACCAGATGAGAAACATGTAGCGCTAATGAAAATAAACAGAAATAAGGAATACCGTTTATACTTGCATTACAAACGGCAAAGCAACAAAGAAGAGCTAGCAGATAAACAAAGAAAACACATATTCTTGTCAAATAATCACAAATATCAATCGTAATTTTTTGTTTATTCTAGTTAAAATAAACAAATAGTATATAATATACATAATTCACTTCCACTGGTTTGCAATACATATAAGTGCATAATTTAACGGAATTTACAAGTTTAAAACGAATATTTTGGCCCACAATTCGTTACTTTTAGACCAGACTGGATTTCAGAGAAGATTATACAGCATTGTATAGATTACACATCTTTAATTTGATGCATTGTTTGTAAGTGTGTATAAGTAAATACCAGCCAAAACAGTATAATTTATCAACTGCACAATATCAATAATAAATCGACATTATAATAGTATATTATTTGACGAGCACATAACTGAGGATATATAGCGAGCGTGTAAACATGCGAGCGACTTATATCCGTTGTGTGCGAGTCGAATGCGACGTTTTATCTACGACTCACAAATTCCATTGTTTATCAAACATTTTAAATGTATTTGTTAATTATGGCAAGACAACTGTCATCCACGTAGGTTTTGACAGACTTTGACACTAGCGTTGTATAATGATGACAGTTCGTTCAAATAATGAAGTCATTATTTGAACGAACTGTCATTATTATACAACGCTGGATTCATTATAATCATTGGCAGTGTATAATGATAGGGATGATAGTCATGGATACGTATGCAATGAACTTATTATATGTGAGTCGTAGATAAAATACATATTTCCAAACACCAGACATGTGCGTTTCGAGATATTGTAGAGTTGAAAACATCAAGAAAAGGCGTTTCAAGTTTGTGAAACGCAGAAAAACATTCGTTTCGTTTCTAAGGAATTTCTTCGGTAAAGAATTTCAATTTGAAATTTACTTTTGTGAGATAAATAACGTCGAAATACGTTTTAAATGCAGCGCAGAAAAATACATTCTTATGCCCACAAAAAATTGTTGTCGAGCACTACGCACCTCACCATACGCCGTATTGCCAAGCAGTTTTCACAGAAACACTTTACAGTTGTAATAAATATTCAAATCACAGCATATCTTTTTAAACATTTTAAATCACTATTGATGTTTACTACAGGGGAGTAGCTCTGCTGGATGTAATTTATAAAATACTGGCCAGAGTTATAATAAACAGGTTAAGTCCATACCATGAAGCTAAGGTGGGTCAATATCAAGGTGGTTTTAAGAAAGGAAGATCAACTATTGACCAAATCTTTGTCATGAAACAGTTAATAACATTATCCAGAGACTGTAAGGAGGAAGCTGCGATCAATAAAAGAATTGCGAAAGGTTGGTGCATTGTCAAAAATATTTAACTCCAAGCAGATATCGAGATATTCAAAGCTGCGATTGTGCCGAAACGTAGTACGACCAACTGTATTGTATGGCTGTGAGACCTGGATTCTAAATAACCAGATAGAAGATAAGCTGAACAGATGGGAAAGGAAACTGCTGAGAAAAATTTTCGGAGGAGTATATTCAGAAGAATACTGTTGGCGACGAAGAACAAATAAAGAAATTATGCAACTGTACAGGAAACCTAGTATTTCGCATGCAGTTAGAGCAGTGCTCCGCAAGCGCCTTCCGATGTCCTTCTCCCGCACACGGGAGTCTCATAGCTGCGTTTCGCACAACTGTGCCGCGGCACAGTGGTTGCGGAGCACTGAGTTAGAGGACAAAGATTGAGATGGTTAGGACATATCGGCAGGATGGGAGAGGGAAGATTTGTAAGGAGAGTTTTTAGCATCGGAGTAGGAGGAAAAAGGCAGAAAGGAAGACCCAGGAAAGGATATCACCCAGGAAAGGATGTTAATTCTCGCAGAAACCTGCATATATTGATATGAAAATTTGAAATAGTTAATACAAGATGGCGGTAATTTTTTAAGTTAAAAAACTACAGCCACGCCTGGGATTCGAACCCAGATGTACGGATTGCCGGTTCGACGCTTTACCAATTAGACTAACGTGACCTATGACATACAGTAGGTTAATTGTCACTAAAAAAATATCAGTAGAAGTTTCTACCTATAGATACATTTAAATTGTGACACCTATCAGATGTAATTGTCAAGTATTATCTAGGTTATTGCATTGAATGCTGGATGAATTGTAATGGATGTTAATTTTCGCAGAAACCTGCATTTATTGATATGAAAATTTGAAATAGTTAATAAATAAATCGGACTGGCAATCCGTACATCTGGGTTCGAATCCCAGGCGTGGCTGTAGTTTTTTAACTTTAAAAATTACCGCCATCTTGTAGTAACTATTTCAAATTTATATATATATATATATATATATATATTGATGTTTATAGATTCTCCAGTAGCTGAAGAATCATACAAAGTCAGTTTTGAAATGTTTATTATTGAAACGGCCAAAATTAAAATAAACAATTTGTGAACAATGTTTGACCTTTTAAGAAATCGTATACCTTTTTCGGGTTTCTTCACTGATCACAGTTTAATACCATCGATATTATAGTATGGAACTGCGCTAAGGAAACAGAAATAATGGCGAAATCACCACACGGTGGCAGGTCGTAATATTAAGAAATAGTTTAGAAAACATAATTGTTAGCGTCAAAAGTGGTTTTACTACTAAATTATCAATTTTGAAGTTTTGACGGTTTCAGTTTGCAGAAATCTATAATTTTGTAGTGCATAAATAGCCGAGGAACATGTGCAGTGTGCACTAATATAGAAATTATATACAAGATTCAAATTGATATACCGTAAGGGTTTTTGTTTTGCAACTTATTTCTAATTTCTAAGGCATCAAATTTGAGTAACAGTTAGATATGCAGGCGTTCGTTATAGGCGGAGTTCGTTATATCTGGGCTTAGCAGTAGGTATATGACATACGTGGATTTAAATTAAGTAAGCCTATTATCACATAATGCTAAAAATAATTTACTAATTTTACAATTTGCTAATTACAGGTTGGTGGGTGGTAGAGAAGAAATATGTAAATGTAGAGAACAAAAAGCAATTAGGTATTAAAATAATTACTAAAATAACAGTGAAATATACACTTTTTGTCGTTTACAAATTAGCCGTACAACGGTACCCGTAATTAATGCATTTTCGAGACGGAGACAATCTAAAAATACCAAAGCGAGCCAGTCGCGTTCTAGTTCAACTTTTCGCTGCCACCGAGGTGACGCTTGTCTGGTTATTGCCATTCCTACTCCATTAAAATATTTGGGCATTTTGGGCATCCAACTAATTAATGATTAACCACGTTTTGCCTAATTCGCTTGCCCTTTTTTCCTCCCAGGAAATGCAAGGGATGGGGGTTGTAAATTATAAGCGGCCTGCTTAAAAATTTACCAATTTTGCCGCTGAAAGTTGGGTAAAACCCGCTTAAATTCGTCCAGTTTGTTTTATTAGTTGTCTTAATAAAGTTTTCGAACTTGCGACGACCGAAAAGGACCTTGCTCCTCAATGTTCCTAGGGATGTATTAATTTATTTCGTCAAGTTTATATACTATATTAGCCTTTATTACTGTTCGAATTTTCTTTTAATTTCTTGGAACGAGTTTTAAATATGCGAATTTGGAAGGCAAAGGGTAAAAAATGGCTTTTTAATATTAAGTTGGTGTCGGGGCGAAATTTTTGAAGATGCGGGCAAGCCGCGCGGACGTGTTTCGCGGAGGGGAGGATTTTCACGTATCCAAAGGAAAAAGTTTCGCGAACGATGGAAGGGATTGGATTATCTGCCCTTTACGGCGATGGGCGTTCCCAAATCCCTCGGGAGCCGATAGAAAGGGATCTAGTTAGAAAGTTTTTAATTCGTTAGCAAACTTCCATATAAATGTTTACTGATAATGTTATGTTCATCTACCGATTTCATTCACTCGATTCGGTTTGAGCTTTGATTAAGCAACAAGATTATTACAGCGCCTTTACTTATGAACCTTACAGTAAATTTCATCAACTTATGGGGAAAATAATAGATTTTAAATGTCTTTATAATAATCATCCCTCAAAAACAGGGCCGCGTTTACTAGTACGCAAAATAGGAATACGTGTGAAATTAAAAATGGTACAAAATGCATTGAGGAAACATGTGGAAGTGGAAGTAAGTTGCTATTTTCACAATAAATATGGACCATGTATAGCATCAGGCGTGCAAGACTGCCTCGAGCAGATTTTAAAATTGCTGTTACGCCGAATTCTTGCGCAATAAATAAAGCGTAAACTATTTAGATTTACCTGGAGCCATATAGTTTCGATAAAAATAACTTACCACGCCAGGGCACATTTTTCCATACCTTATAAGAAAGTTATTGCTTCAGGATTTGCACACTCCTAGCCCTGTACGCAGCAATATTGCCCCATAAAAACTTTCAAATATTTTTATATTAAACCTTCAATAAAGTTCAATTATCTTTCTTAATAATTTGCTTATAGGCGTATACGGACTGTAATTGCTTTGATGAGATTCCAATATAATTAAAATAACGTTACATTGCCTTATTACTTATACACAGGGTTGCTATAAAAAACGTTTTGTTTTTATTTTGAACAAAACAAACATGTTTTTTTTTTATAAAATGATGTTTTTAAACACGAAACGATATTTTTAAACGCTTTGCAAAAAAACATGTTTTAAACATGAAAAAAAAAACATGTTTTAAATCACCCAAAAAAAACATGTTTTAAATAAAGAATAAAAATTGTTTTGAACATGTTTTAAATCGCGCAATAATTGTTTTATTTGTAAACATTTTTATACATTTTCATACGTCAGTTCTTAGTGGAGTTACATCTGTTGTGTGAATGACTTTTTGTTATCACGCTAGACGACGCCAGTAATCTAATGTCGGCCAAAATCGATTTAGCTAGTGTTTATTTGACAATTTTCGACTTTTTTCACTAATTCATAGTCACCAAGGTTAATACACAAAAAAGTTATTTTGGCGTTGCGTTCGTGATAAAAATTGACAATCGGTTTTTTTTTTGTATTCAGAATGTCGTCCTGATAGAATATATCACACAAAGAATATAGGGTGCCATTTAAAATTTCAATGATGACGTCATTTCCGGAAAAACCGGAAGTAATATTAGCCTCAAGAGTATCCAAAATAATGGAATTTTTTGTTTATTAACACTTTCCCAAATTTCATTCGTCCAGTTTTATAAACAAACAAAAATAAACGGGAGTACCTATGGCGTGGGTCACCCGGTATGTTATTAAGTCATTATAAAAGTTTTTGTTTATTGTAGGTACATGCTACCACTGAATGTATTATTATATTTTATAAAGAACTTTTTTCTATTAATAAATACAATATTTAAATATTTTTTTGCTTTTTAAATGGTCCATGCATAAAAATCTTGAAGACCAGCATACAACTCTGATTAAATAATTAAATATGTTATCCAAATTTCGGTAGTTTAAAACACATGTTTTAAACATTTAAAACAAACTATTTTAAACAAGTTGAAAATAAAATAGTTTAAAACAAAATATTTCTTTTAAAACATATTTAAAACAATGTGTTAAAACAAAGTATTTTAAACCTTTAAAACAAACTGTTTTAAACATGTTTTAGAAAAAATGATTTAAAACAAAATATTTGTTTTAAAACAAATGTTTTAAAACATAACAACCCTGCAGTTATACAGGATTTTTCAGTACGTCAGTGCTACAAAACTTGGATACAAAACGTATACATCTTGTTGCATAAATCTGCGTCACGTAGATTTAAAACATTCACACTTCATTAAAATAAATATTATTGTTTAAAAAAATGTGGTGGATAATTAATTAATGCTTCAAACAACTTTTGACTCAGAGAAACATTTACTGTCTAAAAAATCGAGATAAAAGAAAGTAAATAGTTTCATCTTGATTTAATTGATTCTAAATTAACTTTTTCTCTAAAAATTGTTGCTGGAAATAAAGTGGGACAGCTTGAATTCGAAGTCATTGAGACTTATTTCATGTTATACCTATGATATATCTACATAATAACATAATAACATGTTATTTGTTACATTATACAGGGCATCCCACTATTTTCCCGCGTCATTCTGAGTCAAACGTTTCTTATGCACTTATTTGTTTTTTTTTTTTAATTCTTACAGCGGTTTGAAATGTTAACAAAACCATATTGTAAACTGCTATAACTTTTTAAAGAAATGAAAAACTACATGAAACTTTTTACTAAGAATAACTAAAATTATATTCTAAAAAACAGTAAAAAGTTTTAGATTGATTTATTTGTGTATTTTTATTCTTCAATTGTTATTATTGAATCAAAACATGAATCAGAACAGGGTATGCAAATGCCCAAATGCATCTTAAAACTTATTTACTATTTTATTACTATCACCCTGAATTCTATTTAAATTAGTTATTTTGAAAATTTAGGTTCAGTTTCACAATTTTGTAGTTTTTGCAATTAATAATCTGGAAAACAGCAATACTGTGAATAAATAAAATTTCTGTCCAAGTACAATAAACAGGTTGTTATTCACTATTGTTCTTTATTATTCACTATTGTTATTCACTACATAACAACAGCCATGAATAAAATATAAAGTGAACGTTATATTAGTTTTACCCAGAACAAACTTTGCGACTTCACGAACTTCTCCACCGTGTTGAGAATCGCAACTTTTTCGAGAATTCCTACCCCTTTTCTTCGAAGTAAAAATCTTAAACTAACAGAAAAATTTTTTGTTTCGTTTCTAGTTCGGGAAATGTTGACCGTCTACAGCTGAAAATATTGTAGGTTCTCAACAGTTTCATTTTAGAGAAACCTGACATGCACGAGAATAATATTTGAAAAGGCCCGAACCGAAAAGTTTATCTTTTCAAATATTAGCCCTAATTACGACTATCCTCACCTGTATAGCGGAAGAAGGCCAGGATCAAATAAAGGAGGGCTCTGAAGTTTCTAATTAGGAACATCTTCGACATCAGAATTGGAACAGAAACACTGCAAAGTTACATTGGAATGGCACTGTCTACTAAAATCTTGACACTTTTGAAGCAACGTGTTAACTATAGATGCTTGTAATTTTCAGGAAGGAAAAGCTCTCAGAAAAAAAAACTTTTTGACTTTGTTACAACAAGTTTTTAACTGATGACAATCTACCACCAGACGGGCGTTCAGAGAAAATCAGATGGGACCATCGGCGCCTGAAGCGGCCTTTTGGCGGTCCGCTGTTTCGACGCCGGGGCTCGAATTTAAACTGAGCGCAAAGCGCCGCGACGGCGTCCTATATAGGCGCCCAGAACCCGCCAACTTTGGTGCGCCCCCACAGTCGGACGAGCGCAACTATAATATTGCATCGATCTCCCGCCCTCATAGGAAAATCAAAAATCAAAAAAAGAGAAGACAATCGTAACATTATTAATCGGAATCAATTGAATTAAGGCTCCCGCATCCTACGGCGAAAACGCGCCGATACACCACACAATAATTTAATCGCTTATTATTAAAAGGAACTATGTCATTTTAACAAGTATTGGAGAAAAAACCTTCTAACTTCAAAATTTGTATCTTTTTTTCATAAATTTGTGTTTCAATTTAGTTAATTAACAGTATACCAAGGACTGTCTTTAAGTAATGCTTATTTATTTGTTTTCTGTGAACCAAAAACAATTTTTGAAATAATCTCACTTAGGCCCTTTTAATAATAAACAAAAATGAAACAAATAATTTCTATTATGATCTTTATTAAATATGACAAAATATTGTTTTTTTTAGGTAACAAAATATTAAATCTTTATAAAACATGTGTTCCACGTCATCTCCTACTCAACCTTTTCTCTTTCTAGACTTTTTATCCCAGGTGTTGATTATTTTTTGGTAAAATGGAATATTATCATCTTCTACCCATTTAATTATCTGTTTTAGATGCTCAATTTCTGTGTCCAGTATTGGAATTTTATCTCCAATGTAGGCTCAAATGTTGTTAGAAGCAAGGAAATCGAAAAAAAATATTGACCTAATGATCTAAGTCAGGGTAGAAGTCAAAGTCACTCAATGGACTACTCGAAGGAAGTACCCTGATTATTCGAGGAAAATTGAGTGACTTTGACTTGTACGCTGACTGATCATTAGGTCAATATTTTTTTCGATTTCCTTGCTTCTAACGACATTTGTACGGCAAGAATTTCAGTAAAATATCAAGTATTTGGTATCATTGTAATCGGAAAGATGTTTTCTATCGAATAATCAGGGCGTGGCCATTGGGTACCCTTGAAAAAAATGGCCTCACTGGCCAAAAACCAATTAAATCAAGCTAGATGGCGCCAGTAATGCAATGTCGGCCAAAATCGATTTAGTGGTTATTGGACAATTTTCGACTATTTTCACTAATTCCTAGCCACCTAGATTAATACACAAAAAAGTTATTTTTGCGTTGCCTTGGTGATAAAAATTGACGATCGATATGTTTTTGTGTTCAGAATGTCATCCTGACTGAAAATATCACACAAAGAATGGTGCCATTTAAAATTTCAATGATGACGTCATTTCCGGAAAAACCGGAAGTCATGTTAACCTCAAGAGTATTCCAAAGAATGGGATTTTGGCCTATTAACACTTTCCCAAATTTCATTCGTCCAGCTTGCTAAACAAAAAAAGTAAGCGGGAGTACCTATGGCGTGGGTCACCCAGTATAGCCTACTGCTATCCAAACTGTTATTGAAAAGAGCCTGTAATTTTAAAAGGTACTAAGTCAAGCGACTTGGTCCCTTTTAATACTAAACAGAAACAAACACACGTAAGTTATGCCATATAGGATAATGGCACATGGATCTTTATATCACTAAACAATTCACCTATATCGATTGAGTGAGAAGCAATGTATATCTGAAAATGGCCAAAAAATGACTTAGTTCCTTTTAATAATAAGCGATTCAATTATTGTTTAAATTGTGAAATTATAGCAACTATTAGATTGAATAGGTCCTTACGCAACTGCGTCCAGAAAGAATTTCAATATTTATGCAAATTATACTTGCAAATTTTAGTGTTAAAAAAATAAACTACAAATATAGAAATGCTTTTTGGCCTTACTGGCGTATGATTATTGTGTACTGTAATCAGGGTTCGGAAACATTCACTCCCGGTCGTACGCGAACGAGAACGTGAACGTTTCAATATTATCTGATGAGTTCTCGTTCGCGAACGAGAAGCATAAAACAAGTCCAGACCGTTCGCGTTCGCGTGTGTTAGGTAGACACAATTTCCGCTGTTGTTCGTACGTGTGTGTATTGGTGAATCACACAGCGTGCGTTCATATATGTACCTATAAGTTGCATCGATACGTTCGCGAACGTTCACTGCTGTCGTTCGCGTTCATAGGTGAATGTAAGTGCTGCGTTAAACATTCGCGGAAATTTGGTGTGGTTCTATTCTATCTTCTATGCGTTTCGGATTTAGAAAGAAACTTGCGGGAGATTATCAGAAATTGTTCAGAACTCCCCAAGGATCACATCCACAACCACTATTTTTTTCCCAGCCCCCACCCTCCCCTGCAGTACCCTAAAAACTAATTTAAAATTGTTTAAACAATTACCATTTGTTTAAACAAAAATATGCGATGTTACAAATATATTTTTCCATTTTTTGCAGAAAGTATTAAATTATTGGCTTTTTTGTCATTTATTAACTAATTAGCAATCGTTTAACAAATACCAATTGTTTAAACAAATATATACAATGTTGCGGACATATTTTTTAAAGGAAATTATTATTAGGTTATTGGCATTTTTTGTCATTTACAATTTAACACTTGCTTACAAAAATATACAATATTACGGACGTTTTCTTTTTTTGGAGAAGTTATTATTAGATTATTCTTCTTTGTCATTAATTAACTTCTTTGCAATTGGTTGTGGCTGTAATATTTGATTTATTTAAAAAATTGCATCCCGCCTGGATATCACCATCTTAGACATTGAATATTTGATCATTACGGTAGTATGTCCGTATGATACGGTATGTCCGTATATTCATTTCTAGTTAATTTAAAATTGTTTAAACAATTACCATTTGTTTAAACAATAATATACGATGTTACGAACATATTTTTCCATTTTTTTGCAAAAATTTTTAAATTATTATTTTCTTTAGTCATTTATTAACTAATTAGCAATTGTTTAAACAATTACCATTTGTTTCAAACAAAAATATTTGATGTTACGCACATATTTTTCTAATTGTGTAGAAATTATTAGATTATTGGCTTTTTTGTCATTTATTAACTAATTTGCAATTGTTTAAACAAATACCATTTATTTAAACAAATATATACATTGTAATGGAATAATTTTCTACAGTTGCATAAATTATTACTAGATTATTGGCATTTTTTTCACATTTATTAACTAATTTGTAATTGTTTAAACAAATACTATTTGTTTAAACAAATATATACATTATTACGGATATATTTTTTATATTTATTGCAGAAACTATTATTATATTATTGTGTTTTTGTCATTTATTAACGAATTTGCAATTCTTTAAACAATTACCATTTGTTTAAACAAAAATTTACAATGGTTTTGTTTTTCTTTTTGTAGAAATTATTATTGTTACATTGTTGGCATGTTTTTTGTAATTTGTTACTTAATGTGCAATTGTTTGAACAAATAAATTTGTATAAACAATAATATACAATATTGGTACGTATTTCTTGGCAAAAATTATTGTAGGATTTCTGGTCTCTAATTTTGGAGGTTTTACGCTATCGGTCAAACCAATAATATGGTTGCAACACTAATTATTATTATTTTGACTATTGCAAATTAGTTAATTAATGACTAACAATGCCAACAATCTAATAATAATTTTATTTCTCAAAAGAAATTATATGTCCGTAACATTGAATATTTTTGTAAACAAATGGCATTTGTTTGAACAACTGCAAATTAGTTAATAAATGACAAAAAAGCCAATAATCTAATAATTTCTGCACAATTAGAAAAATATGTGCGTAACATCAAATATTTTTGTTTAAACAAATGGCCATTGTTTAAACAATTGCTAATTAGTTAATAAGTGACAAAAAAACAAGCATTTAATAATTTTTGCAAAAAAAGGAAAAGTATGTTCGTAACATCGTATATTTTTGTTTAAACAAAAAGTAATTGTTTAAACAATTTTAAATTAGTTTATAAATGACAAAAAATATGTCAATAATCCAATAATAGTAATTTCTGCAAAAGGAAATAATGAAATGACGTAACTTTGTAAAACTGTAAATTTGGGGAAAATTTTGCCTGATTTTTAGGGTACTGCAGGGGAGGGTGGGGGCAGTGGTTGTAGATTTGATCCTTGGAGAGTTCTGAACAATTTCTGATAATCTCCCGCAACTTTTTTTATAAATCTGAAACGCATGGAAGATAGAATAGAACCACACCAACTTTCCGCGAATGTTTGACGCAGCAGTTACATTCACCTATGAACGCGAACGACAGCAGTGACCGTTCGCGAACGTATCGATGCAACTGATAGCTACATATAAGAACGCACGCTGTGTGACTCACCAATACACACGCGTACGAACAACAGCAGACATTTTTGCTACCTAACATACGCGAACGCGAACGATCTGGACTTGTTTTATGCTTCTCGTTCGCGAACGAGAACGCATCGGAGAATATTGAAACGTTCACGTTCACGTGTAAAATCATAAATGTACGTACGCGAACGTTCATAAATGAATATTTCCGAACCCTGACTGTAATATATTATAAAAGTACATTAAATTTTACGTATAACGATGCGAGTTACGTCTTAGCGAATGTAACTAGAATAACATTCTGGGAGAGTTTTAGTCTGTTGGCATTGCAAGATAGTTCAACGGTCTGTGGATAGATGGCGCTGTTTTAAATTGAAAATGTAAATACAACATAAATAATTTATTTAGATATGACCTAAAGTACAAGACGTAACATAAAGAATACCACTTTGGATTTTTTGTGTTCGTGTTAAATAATATAAATCGTAGCTGTCGTCCTATTTGCATTTGAAAGTCGTTTAAAGGTTCTTTTTTTTTAATATAAGCTGTAGGAATAACTTAAAAATCTGTTATTGTAATCAGCGCAAAATGTCACAAAAAAATCTTTAACTTCGAATCAAACTAAATTCAGATAAACGACCTTCAAATGCAGTTAAGTATCTACGCGTCTTTAAAAATCACAAATGAACTGTAAAATAGTTTCCGATCAAAATGTGTAGCATCATTTAAAACATAAATTCACCCTCAATATTGCGTAATAAAATATGTATTGAAACATTCTAGTTGCGTCGAGCAACCAAAAAAACGACGAATGATACGATCTCTATTGTATGGCGTTATTTCGGAATTGGCTGCTGCGTTAAAGGTATGATTAGACGAGTCATTTTACGGAGAGCAAAGGTAACTAACTACGTTATGTAATACAACACAATTTGAGTTACCGTCTAATCGTACTTAAGGATATTTAACTCAGACCATCTCTGATCTAAATTTAAACCAGGCGCTAATGACATATCGTGTATTCAGACTAAAGTATACAGAGCTGCTGTCCTTGGATGGAAACGTAAAGTTCGATATGGAAATGGAGCACCTTAAACAATATTTAATTAGAAAATATGAAAACCAGTGAAATTGTGTACGTACCTATCAATAAATCCCTAACAAACAAATCATCGATCAATATTCATTCTGAGAGACACACTCATAAATAAATCGCTCTCGAAAAGAACTGCTTACAATAACGAACATAACCCTATATTGAGAGGTATATAACCTCTTCTTGGTATTTTCCGTGGTTGACATGGTTACGAGAAATTGTATACGGTTAGATATTTGCGGTGCGGTGGATTCTTGCCGCAAATAAAAATATACGGGATAATTAAAGATTTGGTAGTTGTGTCGCCATCTACATCTAGTTA
Source organism: Aphodius sticticus (assembly GCA_963966075.1). Classification (NCBI taxonomy): domain Eukaryota; kingdom Metazoa; phylum Arthropoda; class Insecta; order Coleoptera; family Scarabaeidae; genus Aphodius; species Aphodius sticticus. Next base: position 11,447,116 of record OZ014515.1, on the reverse strand, counting down.
AAGATTGGTCGGAAGCTCTGGAGAAAGAGCGGCAACTCAACGTTTTGAATGGGGGATACGGGAGCCTTAAATACGAGATGCGCAGCCACTGCTTCTATCACTTCTTCGTGCTAATTTGCAATGCAAAATCCCAGCGGAGGATATGACGGAAAGGTTTGAAGTTTGAAATCTTCTATCTATTTATCATTGACAGTGACTGGTACACTTCCTGCCGCTTCCATGATAAAATTTGAATACATATTACTCCGAAATTCTGTCTCTGGAGTGCCGTCGACAACTCCTTCCCACTCCAGTTCAAATTCTCCTTCATTAAAATCCAAGAAATCTTGAACTAGCGAGCGTGTATCCAGCCAGGACTTGATATTAAAGTCTTCTTCCTGAACGTACAATGACTTGGATACTTCCGTATACTTACCATTTTTACAATAAAGAATATACCCGCTGCAAGGTCTAATAACTTAGTCACAACTTCAATGTCGATTTTCACGGCGAGTTCAACGAAAGAAAATTAAGTCCTAATTAGTAATTCCTTCTACAAGTGTTTTTTTTTACATCTTGGCTTCACTATTGTCTATTTCCTTGAATAGTTGCTGCAATTTGGATTTACATAGTTATACAGATTTAATTGTGAGTTATTACAGTTACCGAAAAATAAAGCAATAAAACGAAATGATCGCCGCACAGTGGCGAAAAATCCCGAAAACGTGGCCAAAACTTAGGGTTGCCAACATGGTCATTTTGACCCGGAGACTTCGGGTTTGGCGACATTCTCCGGGCTACGGGTTTTCAGTTAAATTCTCCGTGTTAACTAAAGGTAATCATCGATCTTTTGAGAAACTGTAGCGACCACCAACATTTTTTTAAAAATTATGAAAATACATGATTGTTATTCTAATCATACAGTTTGCAGTGCTTTCCTTCGAAACAAAGGAATTTTTCTTAAAATAAGAAGCACTCTATTACTCAATCTTCCCAACAATTTAATTTAACTTTTTGAGAGCATGTGAGAAATTGTATCAATTGTAGCATTTTTAGAGTTTGTCACATGATAGTGAATACAGTAGGAATTCTGTAGCGGTACGACGGACGTAGAAGATTGTATTCTGTCTTGATGATCATAGACTGAGACAAATCTAATATCAAAAAGGCTTTCAAAAAGACGGGTATTATTTAAAGGTATGAATTTTGCTTGCCAGAAATGAACATTCAATATTGATACATTAATTAACAAAATATCTTTTGAACTTTCGTTGTTTATTTTAATATGTATGTTGTTCAGATGATAAGAAATGTTCCAACAATATGTTTGAGTTTGTCCAACGCAGTTCACAGAATAGTATCATACTGGTCTGACATGAAACAGTATTTTTTAAATCATGGAGATGACGACAGCGATAACTTTATTTGAAAATTTTATTATTAATTAGACTATATACTTACAAAGACTGAGAGCTGTGACCACCAAAAATGATAAAATATATCCGATTTGCATGAACAACATCCTGACAATTGCTGTATAGCAATATGAGTCTTTCTAATTCCTAATCTGATAACAGATTTTTAAAATTCAAAATGTCGGAATCAATAGTGACTGAAAATGTTAACAATTTCCGAATTGCATGAAACTTATATCCTGCAACATTACAAGACCTCTGATTCCAATTCTGACATCAGATTTTCAAAATTCAGAATGGCGCAACCAACATGGCGACCGAAAATGTAAAAATATATCCGATTTGCAGAAAACTTACTTCCTGCAATATCACAAGTCTCCTGACTCTCAATCTTATATCAGAATTTTCAAATTAAAGCTGGCATTGATTCCGCCAGCGACCGAAAATGTCCACACAACAATGACTATAACGAATATTGCACTTGAAGGCACTGTTGAATTATTGTAATTACAAAAATGATTTTCCCGCGACTTTGGGGATCATTCTACGAACTAGTTTCAACTAGAAATCAAGTTTTTGTGTTCCACATATGCATTGGTACCTAGTCTTGGTAACTGAAGTGGTTTTTTGATAATTACAGCTTTTTCATTATATTAGGTGTTGACCTACGTCCCCTGCTAGCGAGCTGTCCACTTGCATACTTATACAGGTGTCCTATAAAGATTCGGCCATACCGATCGTCTGTACTAAATCCACTTGACTTTTTCTTCCGGAGACACAAAAACAGTTTGGTCTAGAAGACGCGAATCCACAGTACCCACACGGAACAACAGCAGTTCTTCTGTGCAGCAGTTCTCGCAAGAGTAATGGCAGCTTGCACTTATGTGTTCATGGTATTATTCCATGGTATCCAAACATCCCAACACCACCTGCCAACTTATGCATCAAACTGTTTTTGCAATAGGCCAGAAAAAATGGTTTCAGTCTATTTTCTTTTGATTCAGCGTAGTGCCTAAAGTTTAGGCACTACGCTGAAGTTTAGGCCCTAAACGGTTTTCTTCCGGACCTAACTTTATTGACAAAAGGCTTGTTTAGGTATCTACTGGCCAGACTGTGGCCCAGTGGTAAAGCGCTTGGCTATCAGTCTGGGGGTCGTGAGTTCGAGTCTCACCACCTGCTTTCAGAGTAAAGGTTTTGCTGTGGTTTTCCTTTACTCCTCGGCGAATGCTGAAAGCCAAACAGCTTAATCAGTTTTTTCGAAATCATGCATGGGACAACCTGTATAAGTATACTTATTTCTCACTCTCTACGATGAAACGTGAAATTTGAAAATTATCTTAACCTATTTAAAATTTAAATTAGATCGCCATCAATCTACGCGAAAGAATTCGAGGGGGGCGGGGGGGTTGTTGCTTGACGAGAAAGCGAAATTCGTGGCCGAAATTTTACGCGATCGTCAGCGAGAGGTATCGGGACGTACAACAAATTGGGGTGAGTTCTCGGGGTCGGGGTGCGTCTTAAATTCGCCACCGCAGAGCCCTTTTGACGCTCTCTGCTCCGGGGGTGGCTTTGTGTTTTTCGACAATAAAATCGCGACGCTAATTATTACGGACGCAGACCCGTCAAAAAGACCCGCAGCCGGCAAGGTGTAAACTACCCCGTCCGACCGTAAAAGTGAGTGAATTTATTGCGGCATAAAGTTGTTAACTCCTCGGGGTATCGGGGGTAGTTTAAAAGACAGCGGGTGCATAATAACGGGATTATTATCAACGCGCCCGACCGAGTCGTTAGCATATATTAACCTCGAGTCGTTGATGATACATATTAATCGGTTTTCAAGTCTTTCCGAGTCAGAAAGTGAAAAACGCAATACGACCATTTTCGCGTATTGGTTAGGGTACCTTTTCGTTGAAAATTACTTTTTCCGTCGATCGTTTATTTATGAGTCAGTTTAGTGAATAGGAAATCGTTTATTAAACAACTCTATCAATGCACGATTTCTATTAATGCATGATTTGTTATAGCCAATCACACGACGTAAAGACATCGTTTGATTGGCCAATCGAACATATGTAAAATGAAACCTTCCAATCAAAACATACCGCCCTCTAGAACTGTCAGTGTCAAATTACATAGATTGTCATATAACCTAAAAAGACATTTGCAAAGAAAAATCTATGTAGACGACGCTAGAAGAGTACGACCGACGAAAAAATTTTGTATCCAAATCGAATATTAAACGGCAATTAATGATCTCGACAATTAACGCTCTCGCTACGCTCGAGCGTTAAACAGTCTCGATCATTAATCGCTCTTTCTAATATACTTGTTGGTTAAATAACTATAATAGTAACGTTCCGGCAGACTCGCAGCTGAAAAATCTGAGTAGACAATCTTTAGCAGGAGTGGCCAACAAGTCGATCGCGAAGCCGATTTTGGCGATGTCTATACTTATTGTGTGATGGTGGGTTTAGTCAGCTTGTCGTAGTAGTAAAATAGCCTATTGTTATCGAATATGGAAGATGAAAAATCGTTTCGAATCATGTACTTTATCAATTTTATCTAGCAAAAGCAGCAAACAACACGGGAATCGAGCAATGACTGCTCTTACAGACCTGTCCGTTTACCGATAGCGGCTCTTTTCGTATCGCATTGTAACAAAAAAAGTTAACAGTAACAAGTGAGTCAACCTACTCAGGTATGTACAACTAAGCGTATTTATAATCTTCATCACTGGCCTAATATCTGAATTAATACAACAAATAAAATAATTCCTAACACGGCCAATCCTGACAATAGCTTTGCTCTTGAAGCTAGTCTCCAGAGCCACTATCCTCAACGATAAATTTGATGTTAGTAACACACACAGAACATGGCCATGACCTGTTTTGCGGATGACACTAATCTTTTAGACTAGCGTCTAGCCAGCAGGTGCAACAAACGATCTTGCAGATGTATGGCTGCAGGTATGCCACCCACCATACACTATTGGCGCGCGCGCATTGTGGACCTAGCCGGTAATATCTCGGTTCTGTTTATTCAAAAGAGTGGAATCTTGTATAAACTATAAATTAATTAATTAATAAATTAACGTAGTGAGAATTACGAATTTTAACTTTAGCATAGTTCTAGAGGCAGTTAAACTCATTTTTTTCCATAAAAGAAACATCTAATTTTAAGAGACCCTTGATAAAGTTGATGAAGCGAAAATACTGTATGAATACATTGATGATTTTCAATCGACACTTTTTCTTTTGTTACGGACATCTATTCTGCAAAAATTAATTCTCCAAAAAAGTCTGTAAAATAAAAATTCGATCTTCAATATTTTTCTTTCTAAAAAGTTGACAAGGAAAAGATTCCAATAAAAGTTATAGGAAATTGCTTAAGCTACAAATTTGAAATGCTTAGAAATGAATCATACTATATATTCAAAAGTATTTTGTATTTATAGCTTAAATCATTTTCAAGAACATTTATTTATTTTTTTTCTTGTAAAATTTTCAGAGGTCGTCGAGGTATTGACATGGTAGAAATCGTTTTAACATTTTGTAGTTGCTTTCTTTTAACATTTAATCATTTTGTATCATTTAAACGACTGATCTCAGGGACTTTTGGACAGGAAAAATATACAGGGTGCTATATTTAAAAAATGAATTTGGTCTGCTTCTTACAAATGCATAACCCTGTATATTCAAAAGTCATTTCAGTTTGTAGCTCAAGTCATTTCCTAAAATTTTTATTTGGTTTCTTTCTTCTAAACTTTCAGGACCAGATATTGACACGTTACGTTTCTTCTTGTTAACTTTTTGATGATATGGAATCGGAATCTTAGGAGTTAACTAACAAAAAAGTTTATGAAATCGACACTGTTAGCAAAAGAAAGAGGAAATTACAGTTTATTAAAAGAAACATCTCTAAAAGACTGTGAAAACTGCATTACAAATTTAATAAGTACATAGCCAGAGGACATAGATGCTGGCTATGGCGTATTTAAGGATGAACTATCGCAGTGCTTGCAATAGGTAAATATTAAAAAGCTGTTCAAGCAGCAATATATCTAGATTCCATAATGTGAAAAATTATTTATTTCTATTTGTTAAGAATATGGATTTATGAATTAAGATAATATATTTTATTTGTTACGAATTTTGATTTTTAAATTATTAAGTTATTTATTTGTTATTTTGTATTTCTAAAGAATATTCATTTGTTGCTTTAAATAACGATGTAGCTATATTAAATGTTGTTGCAAAAAATTCAAATACCTTACTTATTATTTATGATTTTTTTAGTATTAGTACATATTATTTTTTTATAAAAAGTAATTCTTAATTCAACACGGTATATGGGGGCCCCCAAATTCAAAATTGCCCGGAGCCCCATGATGGCATAACGCGCCGCTGGTTATCATTGGTTTCTTAGAATGACATTTATAGATGCATATCTATAGCATTTTTTTGAAGTTTGGGTAATTCTCGATCTTTCTCCGTTGTGTGCCTTTAAGATATGGTAACGCAGTGTACGTTTATTATTAAGTTTTTGTCGCAATTGTTACAAGAAAACCCAAATTCGGCACAGACTTTATAAATTCGCGGAGCCAACACGTTTATTTTGCGTTCATGGATTTTTTTACGTGTTTTTCTTAATTGCTCCTACTGCTAAATTTTGTACCGCATTCATTACATTTATTTGACCGATTTAATTCTTTTTGTTCGTCACCCATGTTGAGGGAATAATAGGCTTGGGATTAATAAACTAGAAATACGTTTACTGTAAAGTCGTTAATATACTTATTATAATATAGATTACTTACCGATTACCGTTAATATTCAGCTTTTCCTAACCGAAACAACACCAAATTCTTTTTAATAAACAGAACCGAGATATTACCGGGGCTAGGTCCACAATGCGCGCGCCAATAGTGTATGGTGGGTGGCATACCTGCAGCCATACATCGGCAAGATCGTTTGTTGCACCTGCTGGCTAGACGCTAGTAGTAGCGAGTAACAACATCGATGAGTTAATAGGAAACTACCAAGAAACTTAAAACAGGGCTGAGACTTTGTTTAACAATAACAACTTAATAATAAACGATGATAAAACTAATGTTTTAATTTTTAAAACCAGCAATAGAAGGGAAACGATAGCTAACATTACGCTAGGAGGTAAAGAGCTAGAGGTGGTAAAAAAAACAATTTTCTTGGCGTAGTAATAGACGATTGTTTAAAATGGGATGGTCATGTTGGATACTTAAGTAAGAAACTGAACAGAGTCTGTTATGCTATGAGAGTCACGAAAGGCTATCTGGAACCAGACTCCATTAGAACTTTGTACTTTGCCAACTTTGAATCACTACTGAGATATGGTGTAATTTTCTATGGGAGGAGCTCAGGGGCTAGTGCTATTTTCACCATTCAAAAGAGGATTTTACGGATAATGTTGGGACTGAATTATACAGAAAGTTGTAGAGGAAGATTTAAGGAGCAGGGATTATTAACTTTGTACGGGATTTACATGTTGGAGTGTATTTTGTATCTTCATAAGAACATACAGTTGTTTGTTCCTTTAAATGAAAATTCTGATTGCAACACAAGAACATGTGATTATCAATATCCAATTCACAGACTGTCAGTCACAGAAAAAAATCTAAATTATATGTGTATTAAAATCTTTAACAATCTTCCTGAATATGTAAAGCGGATTCAAGATTATCAGACTTTCAAAGCTGAAGCTAAGTGAATACTTTGTGTAATTCTTGTTTTTTTTTGTTATCTTTTTCTATTATGTAACGCATTTTCAGTTTGTTGTATGAGATGTTCTTGTAACAACTGTATACACATTTTTGAAATAAATTTATTGTTATTGTTATTGTTATAAAGGGATAACCTTTTAGCTCAACAAGACAAAAATATTAGCAAAGAGCTCAACAAAATAATTTACCACGGGAGTATATGGCTGACCTTCCGGCTCAGCAAGATAAACAAATATTCGCAAAGGGTTAACCTTTCAGCTCAACAAAATAAATAAATATTAGCAAAAGGCCAACCTTTCAGCTGAACAAAATCAAAAATGTTAGTAAAGGGCTACACTTTTAGCTAAACAAAATAAAATACTATGTGAGTAAAGAGCTGACCTTCAACTCAATATTAGCAAATGGCTATCATTTCAGTTCAAACACAATCAAAGAAGTTAACATTACTCATCTTTTCCATGTAGGTAGATATACAATATATACATGGTGTTTCAGTATGAGATGCACTCCCATGATGTATAGATAGATTAACAAAAAAAAGTCTGAAAGTCTTATATCATTCTTCTATGATAAAATTTCCTGGCCCAAAAGGAATCGCAAAAGTGAAATCTTAAAATCAAATTATCAGTCATACTGTGCTGTGTGTGCTTTTATAACAACTTCTTCATATTTACGAATAACTAGTACCACAGCTTATACATAGCAATTGATAAAAAGAATTAAATTGTATTTTAAGTTGCTCCAAATTTATCTTGTCGAAAGAAGTTGTCGAAAAATCAAGTTTTTAGGTACCGCCTGTACGGAATGAACTCGCATCTTCAAATATAAAAAGTTGGGTCTGGAAATGTATTTTCTTTATGAGTTTAAATCTCGAAAACTTAATGAGTGATTAAAAAATACAAAAATAGTTTTGATATTTTGCTTATCTACCCATAGCTCGCGGGGGTGCTACGCTTATGACAACATGTCGATCGCGACACATTTTTTTAATAAAAGGTTGATCTTAAGTACACAAAATTTGGCCACCCCTGATCTATACCAGCGTTTATCAACCGGGGTTCCAGCTATAATGCAGTGTCTATCTTTTTAAAAACACCATATATCCCACATACATATTCCAGTGAAAATACAGCATTGTCACCGTAATTTTGCAGAATAATTATGTAATTTCACTGGAAAACTGCAGCAATTTCACCGTAGAAGTAATTTTCAACCATTGAAGAGCGTTTTATTACAGCCAATGTTGCTGATTATTTGATACAGCAATATTGCTTTATACATTTTTCTCTGTGTATTTTTCCTCGGAATGATATGGTGTTATTATTTTAAATCTATTAATGGAGAAGCTGCAATTTAGCATAAAGAACAATATGGAAAATATTTTTCGTAGATCTTTTTTGCCTAAAAAGTTTGTTTTCAATTCGGGTTTTAGCTAACTGTCATTAAAATACAGTTTTTGTATTTATCTAGCTATCTTTTCGTCGGTACATGGAATACACGTTTCTAAAAACCCGATTAAAACGACAGCATTATAAATTTCCACAAAGATTGTAGCGGTGTGTAGAAACAAACGGTTTTCATTTTGAACATTTAAGGTGCATGCTGATTTGTTATCGAAAAAGTTAATCAGAAATGCTTAGATTTAAAATGTTAACAAGGTGTACACAAAGATGTATTTGTACAATGAAATCTTTAATATGTAAAAATGTTAAAATGTTTTGGAATATTGCTTACAGTGCATACCTAACACGACCCCTGTTGGATTTAGTGTTGCGAAATGCATGTATCTTTCAAATGGCTCCTTAGGACACAAGAATGACGATGCAACATTTGGGACCCATACAAATCATATATAAACGTCTCAACATAGAAAAAGGTGGAACATCAATATTATAACAAAAACGGGTTAGTTGCTTAATAAAACGCGGCCACGGGACTGCGGTTGGTTGACTAAAAACCGAATATTTCCGACTTCCGAAGAAATCGCACCCCAATGTTCAATTTTCCGTTTTAATCGTTTGGCTGTATTCAATTTACTTTTTAATACCTCCCATTATGTTCAATTTATTTTTAATCCTACCGCAGCCGGCACTGCGCTCGTGAACTAGGGAAAACCAACTGTATTATTAGTTCTTAACGACTTTATTCACAAATTGCTGTTTTGTAAATTGTATGACAGACATTTCTGTTGGTGGTTAGAAATACTGGCGCTGCTTACCATTGTGAAGATTGTTTACGTTGGGGGTTTGTTTATTTTGTTCTGCTAGTAACTGCTTTTATGGTACGTTTCCTATGCAGCGGCCGCCGCACGCCGCGTCATAGGAAACGCACCTTAACTCATCCCGTAAAAAGTCTCCCCTCAAAAGCATAGCAATTTTTTATTTCTGAAAGTTTTCTTGCTTTTAAATGAAATGATTAAAAGGAAGGCTTTATTAAATATTGTTTAAGTGGTCAGTATTTGAAGAAACTGAAGAGAAAATATAGTTACTCGCTGTGGCGGATCCAGTGAAGTTTTCCCAGCGGTAAATACGGAAATAAGGTAAATAGCTGGTTAGAGCGGATGCGCAGAAAAGCAGCACCCGCCCTTTTCAAGGTGTGGGGTCGGTGGCGGGGACCAAAAAAGCGTCAGAAAAGGACCACCCGGGCACTTTAACCCCGCGCGGAAGTCGGAGAAAATTTAAAGTAGTCGGGAAATCTAGATTATTCCGAAACTAGCGTAGTCGGAAAGTCAAACGGAACGGCAAAAATTAAAATTAATTTTTAAAAATCCCAGGCTGCCGGCAGGGCACTCGTCGCTACCGACCGCCCACCCCCAAGAATCTAATAACCAATTTACGTCGAAGACTTCACAAACTCGTCAAATCCGGCACAAATATTAATAAAATGCAGTCGACGATCGAAAAGGAAAAATGCAGTTTCTCCACGAACGCTTTAAAGTTACAGAAATTCCATAACGGTTAAATTAGAAATGCTAAGCGATAAGATATAATGACGTCTTTATATTATTTTCTGTAAAATATATACAGGATGACTTATTAGTATCCCGGCGGTCGATAGTTACTAAATCGTTTGAGAAAGAAAAAAATACATACAAACAAATAGAAAAGTTTAAAATATACACATTTTTTTTTAAATAGAAAGCCATGTATATTATACCTTGTTATGAATACTAAGGAAGTAAATTTTCCAATTGTGTTAAAATTTAAAATTGGCAATTGCAGGATTTTTTTAAAAACTACGTAGATACTACATTTTTGCAGATATCGTCCTAAAAAATACGTCACATAATTTAATAATACAACTTGTTTTATCTAACTACTCGCGATGACTGATGTTAGTAACCAGACCAAAATATGCTGTAAAATGAGCGTAGAACCGATAAATCGTTAAGTGCGGCTGTTAAACTGTCTTTATCGGTCAGTTTTACGATATGTCTGCGTATGTGTGCCGGACGCTAACGTACAGGGCATCACCCAAGGAAAAGAAAACATAACTCCTAGCACCTAGAACGAAGGGTAAAGATGTACTCCGCGCTCACAGAGTGCGCGAATCGACTATTCCCCATGTCAAATCCTCTCTATATTCAAAGTGGCGCCTTCCTTATCGCTTCCAAACACATGCAAATCGAGCTCCTCAGTGCCCTAAATGACGTCTCTAGCCGGACCATAGCGCTACCTGTTACAACACTTGCACCTGCTCGATACGTCCATATCAACATGAAGACTGCAAGGAAAAATGTACACGAATGAATATTATAATTGGGTTTAGGTCGGAGAAACAAACAAAACGTGCCTTTAAAGTGCTTTCTTAAGGGTTGGCACCTTTGCCGCGGCATGCGTACGCGTTCGACCGCGTCGTCCGGCTGTCGCGACTAGCAGTCCTATCTTGTGATTTAGTACCGACGTGTATTATTCCAGCGTCCGACAGTGATTGGCCAATCACTGTTTAACGACTAGAATTTGGACTTGGACGAAGGACGTCGCACAGTGCTCGATAATACTAATCTAGCTGTTCAATATTATTTTAGCGCTATGGTCCAATTTAATTCAAACTGACATAAACATGTTTTGAAATTTACATAAAAATAGCTGACGAATCTATGTAGATACTACATTTTTGCAGATATTGTCCTAAAAAATACGTCACATAATTTACTAATATAACTTGTTTTATCTAACTACTCGCGATGACTGATGTTAGTAATCAGACCAAAACATGCTGTAAAATGAGCGTTGAACCGATAAATCGTTAAGTACGGCTGTTAAACTGTCTTTATCGGTCAGTTTTATGATATGTCTGGGTATTTGTGCCGGACGCTAACGTACAGGGCATCACCGAAGGAAAAGAAAACATAACTCCTAGGACCTAGAAAGAACGGTAAAGATGTACTCCGCGCTCACAGAGTGTGCGAATCGACTATTCCCCATGTCAAATCCTCTCTATATTCAAAGTTGCGCCTTCCTTATCGCTTCCAAACACATGCAAATCGAGCTCCTCAGTGTCCTAAATGACGTCTCTAGCCGGACCATAGCGCTACCTGTTACAACACTTGCACCTGCTCGATACGTTCATATCAACATGAAGACTGCAAGGAAAAATGTACACGAATGAATATTATAATTGGGTTAAGGTCGGAGAAACAAACAAAACGTGCCTTTAAAGTGCTTTCTTAAGGGTTGGAATCTTTGCCGCGGCATGCGTACGCGTTCGACCGCGTCGTCCGGCTGTCGCGACTGGCAGTCCTATCTTGTGCTCGATAATAGCTGTTCAAAATTATTTTATCGCTATGGTCCAATTTAATTCAAACTGGCATAACCATGTTTTGAAATTTACATAAAAATACCTGACGAATTTAACAGTTTTGATTTACACTATATACCGAAAGTAGTGATAACTGCATGGGAGTAGAATTTATAACCAGAACCTAGGTCGTGTGTGGTATAATTAGATAGATATTTTAATAAGAAACAACATTTGGTTGGGAACGTTTGTAAATCATACGGTTTACAAAAGAAACCATAATTAGTTATGGCATCTGAATTAGCTGTAATCATGACGAAAATCACATGTAGTAGTTTTGTATTTAGTTATGACTGAATTACACCATTGGCAAACTAATTCCGCTAAATATCTTTTTCATGTGGAACTATGCCATATTTTCCAAGTGGTTAACTACAGGCTTTTATTGGTCCATAACCGCGAAAATAGGAAATCAATCATTATAACATTTATTAAAGCTTTTTGCATGGTAATTTGTTTCATATACGTCGCAAGATTTCAATTAGCAGTACACATATCAAAATAAACCTTTGCAAGCGGAGAATCTAATGCAACATCTGTCCGGGCTACAAAGGAAATAATTTGTAGCATTCGAACAGTAGTAGTATATACTACCTATATATAAAGCGGGTAGAGCAGGGTATTATATGGCTAGTCGGCATAGTTCGAATGTCTGAATCGAAATGGACAATGCGAATGCCTGCAATACCGGCCGACTTTGTTATAAATTAATACCCAGTTCCGGAGTTAACCTCAGAAGGAAAACTATCTACTTAGCAACAACAAATCATCGGCGAGAATCCCGAATAGGAAAACGATTGTTCCACTGTCCCGTTGGTGTTGATTCATGCAAACTAGCAAAAACAACGAGGCAAATCGTTTATCTTTTGACAAAATCACGTGTGAATGGGTGAAAATACAGGCTGAGTTATTATTATACAGATAGAAAAGATTTCGTGTTTTTAAGAAACATAAAACATAAATTAAACATCATCATCATTATATGTGTCCAATTTTAGTTTCTGTCAAAACTTCACGCTAGATTTTTTAAAAAATGTTTTAAAGAAAAAAGAGTGACCATCCCTATTTTGAATTGTAAAGGAGTAGAATTTTCTCGCAAAAGAATAATTGAATAAAATGATCTTTCGAAACAATAGCAAGCAACAGTTGAATAAAGCCAACCGATTTGCCATCTGTCGAAATGAGATCTACGTGAGATCACCAGGAGTTATCAAATAATTAGATCAATAACGTAAATATGTGCTCCGCTCGGTAATTGTCTTAGTTTTAGCGTACCGGCGCTATATCGACGTCCTTGAACTGCCCCCACCACTCAACCTCCGCCCTTGTATTTACTTTCTTTTATCTGGAAGATTGGTCCGCATACAGCGCCTTGAAGAGATGGGCGACCCCGATGAATATCATGCCCATATTCTCGCGCTATCTTCCGCCTTATATCTCATTGCCAAAATCAGAAAATAAACGCAAACACGGAGCGTTTTCACCCCATGTACGGGTACAATCTCGCGAATAATTGCACCCTCGAAAATTACAGTTAAATTTGTATCATACACCGTCAATAGTATACTGGCTGTGATGCTCATTACGAAGGCCTGAGATTATTCAAGCGAAATAGTGGAATTTCGTATAATGTAACAAATATTTCATATTTCGATCGATCTGATGGCTGTTATGTGACCGGCTTCGAAATGCCTGGAATCTTATTCATTAACTTGCAATTTATCCGAGATCAATCGAACAAAATTTGGTGAAGTTATAGAGCGTTGAACAGAACTAAACTACATTTTCGCGGGAGGAATGTTAAAAGGGGTCTGTTTGCGTACGTGTATTTTCGTTTTCCTTAATTACAATAAAATACGCATGAACAATTTATCAACTGCACAATATAAATAAGAAATCGACATAATAAAATATTTCCATCAGACATGGGCGTTTCCAGATATACAGTGTGTCCAGGAAGGTCCGCATCATATGGAATTTTTTTTTATTATCCTTTTCTCAGAAAATTTTATTCTTTTTAAAAGTTGGCAGCTACACACAGCGAAGTATATTCTCAAAACGTGAGAAAATTATTTACTTGCGGTTATTGCTTTAGATGAAAGTTAATATTTACTTGGTTTGAAACAATTTCTTTCATTTAAGAATTCCTTGTTCTCACAATTCAAGAATATCCCAATCTCAGAGTTATTAGTTTCGGTTAAGTATATAATTTTCAAACCAAGTAGTTTAAATTCTCAATTCAAAAAGTTGATCAATATCTTGAATCAAGTAAGCCATTGCTTGCAACGCGCTTGCGCATTTACACTCAAACGTGCACGAACGTTGCCGAGATTTAAGATTTTTCGCATCGGCCTTTGCCTTCAGTTAGTTGGGGTCTGCTATGGCGTCGTGTTCGCTGACTACCGAGTATTGTCCGGGAAGAGTTCAATATGTAAGTATATCTTTACTAATTCTGTAGGTACTGTACGCAATAACTACGCGATCTATAATATTATGAAAGTATATAGTTTTAATTTTGCGTGAATAGCCTACAGTACTTATGTTCAACGTATTTGCGACGCAGTTCGTAGTTGTGACTTGTGACGCACACGGTACGTAAATTTTGCCTAGCCATATAGTGGTCACCAAATCAACATACATGTCACAGAAAACTTACTTGTGTAATATAATGGAAACAATTTGATGTCTAATAGAATATGGTGTTTTTCTCCATGCCTTAGATATTGTAGGTAGTGATAATTTATAAATAGGTAAGTATATATGTAATTAAGCAAAGAAATTTCATACAATGAAACAAACATCATTCGCTAAGTTATTGTCTACTTATTTCACACAATTCCCTACCTTTTTTAAAAAAAAACTAAAACAGTAATTTCTATTCAATACATTATGATCATGTTCTTGAACTAATAATATCTATACTCATTTCAAGAAAATATGTTCTCATTGTCAAGCATATATATTGACTTTAAGAAAATTCCATTATTCTCAACGTGAGAACGTGAGAGTTCTCTTGAATGAATAATATCTATACTCATTGCAAGAAAATATTTTCTCAGATATACAAGCATATGATCATTTCAATTCAACAATATCTCTTTATTCTTAACTTGAGAAAATATCTACTTGCGGCTATACCAAACTAATCATTTACTTGGATGAAAGCATATTGCTTTGAGTGAAGTATTTACTTTTCTGTGTGTAGTATGAAACCAAAACGGCAATAGTCAAATATGTAAATTTCGGTGCCATATATCCATAAGATGCCATAAGATTCAGAATATATATGAATTTGTAATAAGAGTAAAGTACCTTTATTTTCATTATTATCGATAAACTTCATTTGGAAATGTTGTTTAGAAGTACAAATTATATTCAAATATGAAGCCACAGCCACCTATCATGAAAATTTTCTTTTTCTGTTTTTTTTTTATTTTTACTTTTATGACAAATATTAGTCAATGCCAGTGATCCTAAAAGTTCCATTTTAATCTATTTTTTAGAAATTTGATTACTTTTTTTATTATTTTGGTATAACTAATGTTTATTTAGAACTAACGCAAAATTACTCATTTTCTTGATGCGAAGTTGATATTCCACCCTGTAGATAATAGATCATACAATACCTACAATACCAAAGGGAAGTCACGCTTTTGTATTTATTTATATTGTATGATCTATTATTATCTACAGGGTGAAATATCAGCTTCAAGAAAATGAGTAATTTTGCGCTAGCTCTAAATAAACATTAGCTATCATACCAAAATAAAAATTGTAAAACACGAATTCAAATTTCTAAAAAATACATTAAAATGGACCTTTTAGGATCACCGGCATTGACTTATATTTGTCATAAAAGTAAAAATTAAAAAAAAATCAAGATAGGTAGCTGTGACTTCATATTTAAATATAATTTTTACTTCTAAACAACATTTCCAAATAAAGTTTATCGATAATAATGAAAATAAAGGTACTTTGCTCTTATCACAAATTTATATATTCTAAATCGCTCGGTATATGGCAGCAAGATTTACATATTTGACTGTTGCCGTTTTGGTTTCATACAAGCCGCCAACTTTTATATAGAATAAGATTTTCTGAGAAATGAATAATACAAAAAAAATCCATATGTTGCGGACTTTCCTGGACACACTGTAGAGTAGAAAACATTATATTCGAGAAAAAATGTTTCAAGTTTGCTAAACGCAGAAAAAACATTCCATTCACAGCTAGAGAATTTCGTCGAATAACGTCGTCAATCCTGCACAGAAAAATACATTCTTCTGTCCACCAAATAATTGTCGAGCACTACGCCGTAGTGCCAACGCGATATCGTAAGTTTTAGACTACATATGTATGACTAGAATAATCAATATAAGTTATTTTGAACACTTTGCAACACTTTTTATTGATGTTGATAGATTCTCCAGTTGCTCAAGAATCATACAAACTCATTTTTACCTGTTTATTTTTGAAATGGCCAAAACCAAAATCAACAAATTGTGAGCAATTATAACCTTTTAAGAAATCGCCTGCCCTTTTCGGGTTTCTTCACTTTTTTTGTTTATTACTATTTATATTATGCAACTGCACTAATGAAACATATCAGTTTTGACGGTTTTAGTATGCAGAAATCTTGAGTTGATTAGCAACGATGTGCTCAACATACTCAAACATCACCTCAAAGATGTTTCTGACTCTGATATGACTTACGGAAAAAAAATCAAATAAACTGCGTAATACTCCTGAAACATTTCTATATAGTCAGTAAGGAAATCCTCCGGCACTCTAGCTCTGACTTTATTTTCTCGCATTTCATTTTAAAAGGGCTACCTATAAATTAAAAGGCGCATCAACTTTCCATTACGGGGTACCGTCCTCAAGTCCGTAACCCCTTCTTATCTTCAATATCCCTACGTCTTCTTTATATACAAGTTTATTGCAAACGCTTTGTTATACCACGGGTCGCTGCATGTTTCTTCATGAGATCTTTTAAAATTTAAATTGCAATTTGTTCTCATTATGCCGCATTTATGGGATTAACTCGCAGAGATACACATTTTTATTATAGGATGACCAGAGGAAATACAAGACGAGCTAGTGCATTTTGTATGAAGCATGGTTTCATGAGTCTCAAACCATTCCAGACGCTGCACAGTCATTTTAAGCCGGGGCTACATATTCGTATACTTGCCAAATGTCGAATATTTGACAAAAGAAAATCCAGCTCCAGTCAATTCGTAGCGAGTTTTTTTTATGACTAATACTTTGTATTTGCAATCCAGTTGAAGTGGGTATAGCAAATGTCAAAGCGACAAATATTTGATGCATTTATTTGCACTCGAAACACATTTTAGTACGTTGATTAATTTTTCCAATTTTAAATTAAGTTTTGTGTGGAGTAGGTCGTATACGAAGATTGACGATATAGATTTGTGATTATTAGTAAGATGTTTTATAAAGGGCGAACACCGCATAAAATTGTAATTTCGTGAAAAACACCTCAGACAGATATCATAAAAAAATTGTTGTTTTACCATCTTCTCATAAATAATGTTATTTATTCCCAAGAAAGACTTACACCATGTACTATAGAGTGTATCCTAAGTTAATGCTTTTCTATGAACAATATAGATGACAATTGAGAATGTCTATAAAATAAGTTATTTGGAAAATCATACTTTATTTGTTTGTTGTATTTATATAATTGTCGATTTTTATGATCTTCAGTATTTGAAGAGAAACGAAAACGGTTAAAACATATTATAGTAGCAAAGAAAATTTTGCTTAGCTTTTTTATTTAACAAAAAAACAAATTTAGAATTTTTATACCCCCACATTTACTGTGGTAGGGTATATTCACTTTGTCATAACATTTATAAAGCCGGGGCTACATATTCGTATACTTGCCAATTATCAAATATTTGCCACATGTTAAATATTTGGCAAATATATTTATTTGCCACGCAAATCCAAAATTGTTGTTATTGATTGGTCTAAACGATGCCATGAGTGATTTATTTTTCCTTTTAAGTTCGTTCACCGAATATTTTTCATCCATTCTTGATTATCGGCTGATCTTTATAAAACTCAAAAAAATCTATAACATACCAACAAATTTGTACAATATTCGTTCGTGATTTCGGACCGTCAGAGTTGCACTGCAACAGTAAATGCATCGGACATTGATGCATCGCCACATAGCATTTTCTAATATGTACGTGAAAATCTTCTTTGAGCACTTGCTACATGTACGTACTTAATGGGCACTAGCTATTTTTTTGATTAGTTCGCCTAATTTGCACATTAGCTTTTTCAAATCAAACTGATAATTTGATTACGAACAAGCAAGGTTTTATTTTATAATGCCGACATATTTTGAATTACATAAGTGCAGAATTCGCTGCGTACTAACAAGGGCATTCTTGTAGAAATTTACAAAACAAATCTTGACGAAACTGTTGCATTTTAATGATTTTTTGTTTAATTCATCAGGCTTCTGTATTATTAATTCGCGCTAGTTTTAACAGACTGTAAAACAATACAATTGGTCATTTGATGTAAACTAGTTTAAATAAATTATTATTTTAATGAGAAAAATATATATTTTATTATTTAAATTAGGAAGATATTGCCTATAAAAGATGTTAGATATGGTTTCTTCGTCATTTTTAAAGTTCTACTAAATCCAATTGTACTACTAGGTTCGTTGTATAAATATGTCCTAATATTGTCAGAAATACAGATCAATCAAGAACAAAAATTTAAACAAATGAGCTTTCAAAATAAAACCTTTTTGTTGAATAAAAACGCTACACAAAATTGTCTCTACTACTAAAATATTTTTGACCGCTTTCGTTTCTCTTCAAATAATAAACATCATAAAAATCGACAAATATATAAATACAAGCAAATAAAGTTTTTTTTCTTTTTCCAAATAAACTATTTTATAGACATGCTGTCTATAAAATTTTTATGTTTATTCCTTGAAGAGAAACGAAAACGATTAAAAAGATTTTAATAGTAGAGACAATTTTGTGTAGCTTTTTTATTTAACAAAAAGGTTATATTTTGAAAGCTCATAAATGAATATCATCTATATTGTTCATAGAAAAGCATCAACTTAGGATACACTCTGTTAGTGGTGTACGTTTTTTCTTGGAAAGAAATAACATTGCGTTTATGTGGACAGGTAAAAACAACAATTTTTTACTTAATTTCTGTCTGACGGTTTCCGGAAAACTGTCTGTCTGACGGTTTCACAAAATTACAACTTAAGGCGGTTTTCGCCCTTTAGAAAAATGAAAAATCTTACTAATAATTACAAATCTATTGTCAATCTTCGTATACGACCTACTAGACACAAAACGAAATTAAAAATGGAAAAATTAAACAACGTACTAAAATGTACTAAAATCGAGTACAAATAAATGCATCAATATTTGTCACCTTTGCGTTTGCTATACCCAGTTCAACTGGGTTTTGCAAATACCAAGTATATAGCGTTAAAAAACCAGTCAGTCGAATATAATTGAATAGAGCAGGTTTTTTTTCGGGACAAATAATCACATACTTAGCAAATATTTGATATTTGGCAAGTATACGAATGTGTAGCCCAGGCTTTACACCCTTAAGGAGGCGTGGCAGGTATAGACTTCTTAATATATTTTTGATAAGCATTGAAATCTGAATCGATTTAGGTATGTCCGCCTGTCCGTCCGTCTGTCTGTCCGTCTGTCTGCTCGTCTACCCGTCTGTCCGTCTGTCCATCTGTGTACACGATAACTGCCGTAATTTGGAAGTAATTGATCATAAATTTGTCATAAAAGCTTATCTTTTAAAAAGTAAGAACAAGTTCATCAATGGGCAAGACCGGTTAACTCCATTTTTTATTTGCGAAATATTCGACATTTGGCAAATGTTTGGTATTTGGCAAATATACGAATATGTAGCCCCGACTTTATTAGAGAAGGCACCACGTGCAATTATCTGACATGCAAGAAGCGACATAAGCGATATTTAACCTGAATTGGTATGATTGATCGTAAACCAGCTTTGTAAGGGATCAAGATCGACTTTTGAGTGTTTAATAATATAATAGTTTGCAGGGGTAGTAAGTTTGTGGTTGTTCTGTTCTGTCCGCGTATCGTGTAGGTGGCAGGTGTAAGCTCAAGCAGCACGATAGCGGCACTCGAACAGTAAGCTTATAAACACTTCTTGCTGCAATGTATATTCATAAAGATATACGCTATATACATACACAACACGCCGTACAATAGAATTTATTTGCATAAAAATTACTAGATTTGCGTGTGTAGCGCTATTCACCCGGCAAATAACTGCGTCAAGCGGCGATGTAATTAGATTTAACATTTTAAAAATACAGACCATGCCGGCTTGAGCTATTTTTATATCCTGAACATTGTGAAAAGTTTATGCAAACAATGCATCCAATGGGATACAGTAGGGTGGATCGTTTTTATACTTATGAATTATTTTTTTTAATAATCAAATTTGTTTGCTGAATAGTCGGTGCTCTATGGTGTAACGAGTACAAATTTGAGAAAAAAATATTAATTTCTACCGCCCCGACGTAGACAAAGATTCAAAACTTTGATAGAATACTGTCTGCAAGCATTGGCGTTACTTTTACTGTCACCCAGATCACAGTCACAGTATGCTTGATATAAAAGTATATTATTTAACGAGCACATACTTAAGGATAGAAATCTCGAGCATGAAATTTATACACGAGCCGTAGGCGAGTTTGAGTTTAAGTTTTACATTCAACATTCATACAGTAGGGGTATATTTATTTACACAGAACAGTTAATATAATGGCTCTGTTAAGACACCAGAGTGGGAGATTTTCCGCTAATTTACCACCAACCTATAATCCATACCAACCAGACTCAAACTAATCCAACCCAACATTGAGTATACAGGCAGCAGAAGCTGAATCATAGAATTTCAGACAGAGCAGGAAATGCAATAGTGTCAAGACAGCGGAGATAAATGGAAATAAAGCTACGTTTCTATGCTAGGTCTTTGTTCTTCTCTTATTTTTAAGTTCTTTTTACATTTGAAAACAATTGAAAAGATTGTACGGACATACCGTAATGACCAATTGAAATAAGTAGTGTAAACGCAAAAGTGGTTGACACTTTTGATTAGCATTGAAGTACTTGGGTGCCAACGTATTGGAGTTCCAATGACTGTGTACTCACCCTATAAAGAACTAAAAAAAAACATGTCATTTGCCCCGATAGCATAGATATTTGTACATTGCTCTCGATACCAAAAGATGCCTGGTTTAAATCCAGGTTTTGGCTTTAATTTTTATTAATTCAATTTAATTTAATATTTGCGTCCTGCCTGTGTGTTATTATTTGCTCTTTATATTCTTTAAGAAGTTTGGTGAGCTAAGGAATGATACTGACATAGATAATGATTAGAAATTTACCTGGAAAATATTTTTCCTTCCAACAATTTCACCTCCACCGCCGGATATTATCAATTTTCAAGACCTTGTTACTTTAAGCCATTATTTGTACTTATCAGACGCGATATGTTGGTTGTATTTCACTGTCTTCGCCGCTAGAAAACTACACCAAAGCACGTGATTTGTTTCCAAGTGATTTTCAATAATGGAAATTATTCTGAAATTGTTCGTTTCTTGACTATTTAGCCAGAGTGTAATTATTATTAGATTAATGAACAATATCTGTAAAAATATGTGATGTTAATTACAAGGTCTATTAGAAATAAATTTTGAAAGAATTTTTTTAAACAATATATTACTGATGTTTTCTTTTGAGCCGAAATTTGATAATAATATTTTTCGTTATTATAAACGAATATAGATTAAAATTTAAAATTAAATTAAAATCAGTTTGACTAAATTACAAACACAATACACGTTTAAAAATCGTTTGCATAAGTTATTTTTGCGAAAGGGTTGCATTTCTATGACATGGCATTTTATAGCGATTCATTCACCCAATCAGGAGCTCAAAGTAGTATGCTGTCGAGTACGTAGAATTCGATAAATCCTGACTGACTGAAATTTCTATACACCAGATCTGTATTTTTACAGAATAAACAGTCGACTCTCTAAACACAAGGTGAATCCGTAATTCCACTCACAAACACGTTAAAGTTCTGAGGGGTTTCCTTCGCTATTAGTTCACAGAACCATAAAAGCTATACACGAAATTAAAGATAAAAGGTATACAATTTTCCGTCTAGTGATAGACTTTTGATATTGAAATTGATATAGAAGAATATCCCTAGTAGCTTAGAAAAACGCAAGCCAGTAAAAATGGTACACTCAAGGTGGCTAACAAGAGGAAATACAATTTTGCGATAGCTTCTCATTAACCTTCAAATCTAGTAACTTTCACAACTTTTATTTTAAAAGTGTATAAGCCGATGTGGCTCCATATAAAAACAAAACCCTCAAGTATCAGTGGATCGAAACATTTCTATAATTTTATAGCTTAATCTCAACATTTACCAGAAAAGTGAATTCTATGGTCATGCCAAAAATATTTTGAAAAACCAAATATTTATACGAGTAAAACTGCTTTCGATTGCATCTGGTTTTCATGCCACTCAGGACAGGTATCAGACCTAAGTTAATATCAAGTACAAATTACAAAGTTTAAGAAAGATCTTCCTAGAACCCTTTGCCACATTGGGTTCATCCGCTATAAATTTCGTAATTTTTGTTGCGTTTAAGATTTTGACGTCCTGGTTGCATGTCCATAAAAAAACAACCGGATGGAATGATCAACTTTTAATGCATGGTGTTGTTTTGGACAAAGAAAAACATTTACTAAAATCAAACAATAGACGTTTCTCGTTCTGGTTTTTGATCTGACGATGTGCGCGCGCATTTCTCCCTGGACCACCTAGGACTAAATTAAGTTGGCAACTGTGCTTTGTAAAAAGCCTAATTAGTATCAAATGAAATGTAATTGATAAAAGATAAGTGTGAGAATGACATGCATTCATTGAAAACTGAATAATTATACGGAAGTGAACATGAAAACCAAAATACCTACTGTGGTTTTTAGGTTAGGACAGTTCAGCAAATTTTCCAAAGTACATAAAAACAGGTACACCCGCGCCAAGCTTCCTTGAGTTGGGATACGTAGACACAAAATACGTCATGATTAAAGCAGAAATTGGTAATTTTACATGGTTACCAGATTTGACAACGGCGCCAAGTCTTGTGCGCATGTTGTCTAGCGTTTTGGGTCAGAAGTAGAAGCCCCTATTGATTACTGCGCAAATTTGAGATAGAGAGACAAATTTGCTAGAATTAGAGTCGCAATAATAATAATAGCCAGTGTATTGTCGGTAAAAGAAAAATCTTAAAAGCTGCAAATTCTATTGTCGATTATTTTACAAAATTATTTCCCAAAAATCGAAGAAATATCAAAACTTCACTACAATGCGGAAAATTGCCTTTAATTTGATTTTTTTTACTATTAAAATTAATATTAAATTAGAAAGGATTGTTACCGAATTGGAAATACAGTGAATAAGTAGCTCCGTGATTAATTTATTATACAGAAATGATCAGGAAAAAGAACCTGAACATGTAATATGCAAGTTTGTATTCCCTAACTGTCCCTATACACCTAGTCAGTATAAATTTTGGAATTCAACATGAGGTATTCTTAATGGGAACCGGTGACATAACCTCACAACATGTTCAGGAGCATGTTGTGAGGTTATGTCACCGGTTTCCATTATACATTTTAGCTGATCAAAATAAACAAAACATCGGAAAAACAAATGAAAATCACTTACCGGTCTCGACAGAATTTCTTAATGATTTTCCCATTATGTAGCATATTGTTATCACTGCACTAAAGTCACCAATCACACGAAATCCCGTAAACACCGATAAATCATAGAAATCAACGCGATCCATGTTATGATGTCACGCTTCACGTACCCCTAACCTCTCAAATCTGCCGGTGTTTTGCATTCACAGACAGTACCTAAAATTCGGAATATCGAGCATGGAAATGCAGCTATTCCTCAAAACACAACACACGCAAGATTAATTTTACAGCACTCGTGGTTCAAATAAATTCAAAATTACACCGGTATTGTAACAGGCAAACCACTGTCGCTTCGATACGACAAAGCCACGCGCACTACTTGTTCATACTTAATTCATACCGCGCGAAGTTAGTTACAATTATTGTCGACGCATTCGTCCAGAATTAGAAACATTTGCGACAATTGCAACTCATTCTCGAATATTTTATATATTGTCTCATAAACGGTTAATTTGCCAAACCATGTTGATTGGTACTTGTTGGTCTTTTAATATGTATATTGTATAGGTACCAAACATCCTGAATAAACACTACAGGACAGTGGCGTAGCGTCGGTGTCAGCCGCCCGGGGCGGACGAAAATTTCGCCGCCCCCTTATTTAGGTAATTCAATTTAAAATACTAAAAATATACAGTAATTCCAAAGAACTATTATATTGTGTATTGTTCGGTTTACAAATGTTGATCTTATATAATTTTTGATTAATTTCAATTTTGAAAAACTTATCTCACAGCTGGCATTGCTTATGGCAATTGTAAGAAATATTCGGAGCATAACTATAATGTTGGGTAGACTATGTTCCACGGGGTTGTTATGTTTAAAACAGTTTGTTATAAAACAGTGTTTTAAAACAAATATTTTGTTTTACACTATTGTTTTAAATGTTGTGTTTTAAACATTTTTTAAACTACCGAAATTTGAACAGTTTTTGCCGTTCTTCATAAAATGTAGTAATACAATATCACTGGTACCAAGTAAAATAAGGAATGAAAAGACGCCGATTAAAATTCCAAAAAATAAAATAAATGCGTGATTTAGAACATGTTTAAAACAAGTTTTATTCTCTGGTTAAAACATGTTTTTTTTGTGTGATTTAAAACATATTTTATTTCATGTTTAAAACACGTTTTTTGAAGTGCTTAAAAACATTGTTTTTGTTCAAAAAGCATCATTTTATAAACAAACATGTTTGTTTTGTTTAACCCTGATTTGTTTAACCCTGATCTTCCAGCTTCGATTTCACAATAAATTTTAATAATTAAAGTGAACAATACAATTTGTCAATAAAGAAAAGTAAGGAAAAATGTAATAACAATAAGAAAACATTGTAATTCTATAGGACAATCAATGCCTTTTGTCTCAGAACCTTGCTCAAAGATTTTATTACATTTTGATCGTTTTATTTAGTTTGTGAGGCAAAAATTGTTATAATCCAAAAAATCTAATAATGTAAAAAAAGTCTTTAATTCTATTTTTTTTTTATGAATAAAAAATCATATTTTATAGTCTTATCGCACACTGAGCGGCCTTTTATTGTCCCCTAACTGACTCTTGTAGGCTTGCAATGGTTTATTTCCAATAAGATTTAGTCAATTCAATTATTTCTCTTAACTTAAGACCCGAAACGCTTATATTGTGAAGATTACAAAGACACCATATTCGCAATAATATGACATTTCAATCCAATGTTGTATTACTTTAGGCATGAATGTGCACCATTTCAGGCACGACACATCAATTTGTGTAAGTACTTGAGTTATCTTTAAAGAGGATGGAGCAACAATGGCCAACTTTTCCCTTTTTATGGACGCCTTGCATGATTTTAACATTTTTTAATGATGATTCTTGCTTCTGATTCACGTATTGTACCACAAATAATGGGATGTTTTTTTAATTAAATACATGAACGCAAAAAATGAATAGGGTTGCTTTAAACTTATGTGTCATACTCAAGAAACGTTAATTCTAGCTCCGAATAAATCTTTGCAAAAGCAAACATAAAATACTAACATCTATCTAAAATTTCCAGCTAAACAAGTGTGATATATCACAATTGAAACTGAACCTAAAATGTTAAAACCAAACATCTGGCCCATATGAAAACCAAAAGTTAGCAATGGTTTCTCCAAATTTAATTATAATATATATAATTATATATATATATATATATATATATATATATATATATATATATATATATATATATATATATATGCAAGGAGTCACTGTCGTTCGTTAATAATTAAGGTTGGATCTCTAATGGGAATTCGACGGGAGACTTAATAATGCTACAACTCTTCAATCATTAAGCCAAGCTTTCGGCGTATTTATTTACCGCCTTCTTCAGGGCACTATTAAAATTACAACAATTAATTACTAAACAACTACAATATTCTAACAATTTCACTTACATGGTATGTGAGGTTAAATAATAAAATGGACATCTTCACAACTAATATTCCCTACTCTGCATTTTTCGGCTCAATTGTCACAGCTTAATTGACATAGCCCTCCTTTTCAATCTTAATATAAAACACTGTTGCTGAAGGCGATGGACTTAAAACTGCAGGTGAACGAAATAACTATACTACCATCTTGTGGCATGTGTACTGATTTTTTTTGTTTAAAATATGTGTTGCCAACATCCTGACCCCTTTATCCCCATCCACACAGAACCAGACTTGAATTTTAAAATGTGATTGCATCTTCAAACAAACTATTATCATTTTGACCATTTTCCGATTTATATTCTAAAAGGTAGGTGTAAATATTACTCAAATTTTGTATATCTGATATTCTATTAATTGAGTCGTTAGTTTTATGTATGTGATACATCTCTAAAAAAGATCTTTTGAGGTAGTTAGTTTCCATGCTTAATATTTTGACTTCATTATAGTTTATTTTATGATCTTGTTCATTTATGTGTATTGCCAAAGAACATCTCTGCAAATTGTTTTTACTATCGCTCTTATGTCCAGCTATCCTACTTTTAACAAGTTGAGATGTTTGTCCCACATAATACATTTGACAATCCGAACATTGTAGCCGATAAACGACATTTGATTGTAGCAAAGGAGGTGTTTTATCTTTTAATTTACTAAAAATTGTGTTGATTGTTTTTATACTTTTTTTAGCTATCATTATGTTTTCTTGCTTGAAGATTCTTATAATTTTATTTGTTAAGTCAGTTACATCTACCATTGAACCATACTTCCTGCTTTCTGAAATGTTCACATTCTGAGCCCTGTTTAAGTCATTATCTACTATTACTATGTTATTTTCACGATTTGAAGTTCTATACAACAAATTAGTTACTAGTGCTCTTGGGTAAGAGTTCTCTATCAAAACTGCCTCCAACCTTCTTAAATTTTTTAATAAATATTGTTCATGACTGATAAGTGTTATACGTTTTTTCATTTGCTTGACAAAGTTTACCTTCACTCCCACTCCGTGTTGCGAAAGGTAGTTAATATATTTGTTGGATGACGTGGCTTTCTGATACCAGTCTAATTTTAAATTACCTTCAGCATCTCTGATCACTTTTGTATCAAGAAATGGTACTCCGTTGTTGTTGTCCTCTCTTTCGATCGTAAACTTTAAGTTTTTGTCAAATCTGTTAAATGTTATTAACAGATACTAAAGTTTTTAAAATGATTAGGTCAGATCCAACCCATACCATACAGACAAAAGCAAATAAATTAATTTCAGATTTAGTAGAGAGGAAAGTGTTAACTCCAGAGCAAGGGAAAAAATTTAAAATTTATAATGCAGTTTGTCCTAGGATTTATGGAAACCCAAAAATCCATAAAGAAAATGTGCCTCTTAGACCCATAGTGTCAGGAATGCAAAGCCCCACAATGTTCATTGCTCAGTTCATTGCACAAATTTTAGACAACGCATATAATACTGATAATCAATATTACACAGGTGACACATTTAGGTTTGCAGAATTCATGAAAAATAAAAAGATACCATTGAATTATAGAGTAGTGTCTTTTGACGTGGTAAATTTATTTGGTAATATTTCAAAAGATCTAACAATTAAAATTATTCATGAAAATTGGAACAACATCAGGGAATACGCAAATAACATGACTGAGGCACATTTTCTGGATTTGATAACCTTTGTGCTGGATAACAATTACTTTTCTTATAGAGATAGTTATTATCTACAGATTTTTGGCTGTGCCATGGGGTCAAAACTGAGTCCAATATTATCACAATACATTATGGATGCGTTGCTTGACGAATGTTTGCCAGAACTCTCCTTTGAGGTCCCCTTTGTGAAAAAATTTGTTGATGACCTGATTACGGCTGTGCCTGAAAGTGGTATTGATGAAATGCTGGAAACATTTAACAGATTTGACAAAAACTTAAAGTTTACGATCGAAAGAGAGGACAACAACAACGGAGTACCATTTCTTGATACAAAAGTGATCAGAGATGCTGAAGGTAATTTAAAATTAGACTGGTATCAGAAAGCCACGTCATCCAACAGATATATTAACTACCTTTCGCAACACGGAGTGGGAGTGAAGGTAAACTTTGTCAAGCAAATGAAAAAACGTATAACACTTATCAGTCATGAACAATATTTATTAAAAAATTTAAGAAGGTTGGAGGCAGTTTTGATAGAGAACTCTTACCCAAGAGCACTAGTAACTAATTTGTTGTATAGAACTTCAAATCGTGAAAATAACATAGTAATAGTAGATAATGACTTAAACAGGGCTCAGAATGTGAACATTTCAGAAAGCAGGAAGTATGGTTCAATGGTAGATGTAACTGACTTAACAAATAAAATTATAAGAATCTTCAAGCAAGAAAACATAATGATAGCTAAAAAAAGTATAAAAACAATCAACACAATTTTTAGTAAATTAAAAGATAAAACACCTCCTTTGCTACAATCAAATGTCGTTTATCGGCTACAATGTTCGGATTGTCAAATGTATTATGTGGGACAAACATCTCAACTTGTTAAAAGTAGGATAGCTGGACAAAGAGCGATAGTAAAAACAATTTGCAGAGATGTTCTTTGGCAATACACATAAATGAACAAGGTCATAAAATAAACTATAATGAAGTCAAAATACTAAGCATGGAAACTAACTACCTCAAAAGATCTTTTTTAGAGATGTATCACATACATAAAACTAACGACTCAATTAATAGAAGATCAGATATACAAAATTTGAGTAATATTTACACCTACCTTTTAGAATATAAATCGGAAAATGGTCAAAATGATAATAGTTTGTTTGAAGATGCAATCACATTTTAAAATTCAAGTCTGGTTCTGTGTGGATGGGGATAAAGGGGTCAGGATGTTGGCAACACATATTTTAAACAAAAAAATCAGTACACATGCCACAAGATGGTAGTATAGTTATTTCGTTCACCTGCAGTTTTAAGTCCATCGCCTTCAGCAACAGTGTTTTATATTAAGATTGAAAAGGAGGGCTATGTCAATTAAGCTGTGACAATTGAGCCGAAAAATGCAGAGTAGGGAATATTAGTTGTGAAGATGTCCATTTTATTATTTAACCTCACATACCATGTAAGTGAAATTGTTAGAATATTGTAGTTGTTTAGTAATTAATTGTTGTAATTTTAATAGTGCCCTGAAGAAGGCGGTAAATAAATACGCCGAAAGCTTGGCTTAATGATTGAAGAGTTGTAGCATTATTAAGTCTCCCGTCGAATTCCCATTAGAGATCCAACCTTATATATATATATATATATATATATATATATATATACAGGGTGTTCCTAAATATCATGTAAATACGAAAAGGGGTAATTCTTTGGCTTATTTAATGACTAAAAATTCATATAAGCATAGGTCCGCAAACGCATCGTTGCCGATCTACAGGGTGTTGAAATTTCAAGAGTTTTTTAGTTTTTTCTTTATAGCTCTTGTATCCTAGTTTTAATTTTTAACAGTTGTTGGCGATTAAATGTCAAAATAAATACAAACAAAAGGTTATCTAAATCAAGCCAAGGCATACTAGACCAATTATTAAAAAAAAAATAATTTCATCTAGCGAAACACAGAAAAGCTTTTATTTTTCTCGATAACGGTGGTAAATGCGAAAAAACTACAAGAGATTAAAATGCTTTAGAACAAAACAAAAAATGCATTTTGTATTTTGGAATCCACCAGCGGCGCACCGAAAAAAAGTTCATGGGGAGAAAAGGGGGCATGACCCCTGAAAAAATATCTCCCTGTAGATTCTTAAAACCATTTGGTATGCCCAATGATGTAAGTCGTACAGCGTAACCTATAATTCCTAATTAGAGCTAAATATCTCAAAAGCTACAAGAGCTATAAAGAGAAAACTAAAAAAATCTTGAAATTTCAACACCTGTCGATTGGAAGAACGAAGCGTTTGCGGACCTATGTTTATATGAATTTTTAGTCATTAAATAAGCCAAAGAATTACCCCTTTTCGTATTTACATGATATTTAGGAACATCCTGTATATATATATATATATATATATATATATATATATATATATATATATATATATATATATATATATACACATTCTTTGCCTTTAATTTAGTGTATTGCTTAAGATTCTGTGAATAAATATCTAAGAAAACCGTAAAATATTTAATATTTTATACTTATTTATATCTTATTTACTTCAAATGTAGTAGTTATATGATTGCTTGGATTTTTTTTAATTACACACGTACAATAAATCTGGTATTGACAGCCATTCTTATATCATGGCCCGGATAAGTTTATGCAAACAGTTTATCTGATGCCATTTAAATGTCAAATCTCATTGTTACGCATAACGTTACCGACATCTACCAGTGTTACTGACAAATAACACTGTGCAACAAATATCAACTTTTTGATTTTCCTTAGTTATGCTAGTATATTTCTATTGGTCTATGGCCACAGATAACCCTAAAGCAAACAGTTTGTTGATATCACGTCTATTTAGAATAAATAAAATAAATGTTTTTTTACTAATAAAGGCGTCAAAATCGAAACTTTTTGATCTTTTCTTAGAATCCACAAATATCAACTTTTTGATTTTCCTTAGTTATGCTAGTATATTTCTATTGGTCTATGGCCACAGATAACCCTAAAGCAAACAGTTTGTTGATATCACGTTTACTAATAAAGGCGTTAAAATCGAAACTTTTTGATCTTTTCTTAGAATCCTTGACAATGTCAAAAGGTCAAAAAATCCTTAACACTGCTCAAAAGAATTAGGGGAACACTACTTTCGAAAGCTGTAACTTTTTAAATAATAGTTCTAGACTAATCAAATTTGGTATATGCAATATACTCGCTAGGTACATCGATAATAATAAAAGTCGAGTTTGCTTACTAAACCAAGAAGGATTTATTTACCCCCAATCCCCCATATATATACATCCATACAACGACATCTTACAGTAAATAGTTACAATACAATCATAGCGACATCTATTTACAAAATATACAACATTTCCCCCCTTTTTATTTACACACAAAATTCAAACAAAACTGATGACAACGTTCATTTTACTTCTATAATCAACAACATCGATTTCACTTTCCGATTTCGTCTATTAAACGAGTCGGCGGTCTCAGTTGACTTCGCCGCCGTAAATTAACTGTATTCATATCGGTAACATCGTCGTTTACACTAGCGGGATTGGTGAAATGTCCATCCGCCATAGGTAATAGTGGGACTGCCGTTCTTAATTGATTTACATGTCTTTTCCACACCATTCCTAATGATGGAACTTCCACCAAGTATACACAATTTCCTAATCTACTTTTAATTTTGCCCTTAATCCACAATAATGTTGGCATATTCCTAAAATCTTTAACTAAAACATTTTCTCCTATCCTAAATGATATACTCTTTCTCCCCTTAAAATTAACCACCTGTTTATTTTGATTAAGCTTGACTCTATTCTTTATTACATCATTTTCCATTTCTTTCTCATCGGGTAACATTCTATCAAAACGCGTTCGTAACGATCTACCAAACATGAGTTTCGCTGGGCTCGTTCCTGTGGTGCAATGGGCTGTGTTTCGATAATCAAACAAGAACCGACAAAGACTAAGATCTAAATCTACCTTGGCAAATAGTGCTTTTTTTAGGGCTATCTTAATAGTTTTTACTGTGTTTTCCGCTGCCCCATTAGATTGAGGGTGGTATGGTGGTGATGTTTTATGGATAATACCATTTTTTCTTAAAAATTCTTGAAAATTTTCAGCCGTAAAACTGGTTGCATTATCTGAGACAATATACTTTGGCAAACCAAATCTCGCAAATAAATGTCTTAAAGATGTTATTACCACCTGTGAACTTGTTGTTGTAGACTTAACAACCTCCACCCATTTAGAATACGCATCTACTATAATAAAGTAATATTTTCCTTGAAGAGGACCCAAAAAATCAACATGTAGTCTTTCCCACGGATTACGAGGCCATGCCCACACATTTAATTTGTTTTTGGGAGGGTTATTGAACATGCTACTACATGGTACACAATTTTTAGTCAATCTTTCAATGTCCGCATCCAACCCTGGCCACCAGAAATACGACCGTGCCAAAGACTTCATTCTGACTATCCCTTGATGAGTGGAATGCAACTGGTCCAAAATTAGATTTCTTAATTTCGAAGGAGGTATAATACGATGATTCCATAATAAACCATTATTATTAACACTCAACTCCACTCGTCTATAAAAATACGGTTTAAATTTTTCGTCTTGCACAAATGTTGGCCAGCCATTCTGCACCCAATCTATAACTTTCATTAACACTGCATCCTTAACGGTTTCCTGCACAATTGCTTCAAAATTCAAATCCAATTCAGACATTTTATTAAAAAAATTACAATAGTCAATTTCGACATCCTTTTTGAAATGCTTTATAGTTTCGCATGGCATCCTTGATAAACAGTCAGCTAAATTTTTATCAGATGGCACATACTCAATTTCATACTGGTAATTTGATAAAATTACGGCCCATCGTCTTAATCGGTTTGCCGTGAACTCTGGAATGCCTTTTTTTTCTCCAAATATCGTCAATAAAGGTTTATGATCGGTGAGAAGTTTAAATTTCCTTCCAAACAAATACTGATTGAATTTTAATACTCCAAAAATAATAGCTAACGCCTCCTTTTCAATTTGGGAATAATGCTTTTCAGTTTCTGACAATGTTCGTGATGCGAATGCTATGGGTCTGACAAATCCAGATTCAAATTCATGATTTAACACAGCACCAATACCGTATGCAGACGCATCTACCGTCAACTGCACTGGCAAGTTTTCATTAAAATGTACAAGTATGTCGGCCGAAACCAATAATTCTTTTATTTTCCTGAAAGAACATTCGCAATCATTTGACCATGCCCATTTTTCATCCATTTTTAATAACTTATACAGTGGGTGTAAAACTACAGAAAGATTTTTAATAAATTTACCATAATAATTAATCATGCCTAGGAACGATTTTAACTGTGTCACATTTTTTGGTTCAGGAAATTTTTCAATAGCCTCGATCTTGTCTTTATTTGGATGCAGCCCAGCTGAATCAATGACATACCCCAAATACTCTACTTTATCTTCAAAAAACTGACATTTATCCTTATTTACTTTAAGTCCCACGCTACTAAGTTTTATTAATACCTTTTCTACATTATCTAAATGTTCCTTTTCATTCCTACCAGTGATCAAAATGTCGTCCAAAAAAACAATAACACCAACCATACCTTGGAATAAAGATTCCATAATCTTTTGAAATTTGGCGGGCGCTGATGCCACGCCAAACGGGAGTCTTGTTTGTCTAAATAAGCCCATGTGAGTAGAAAGTGTTACCAGTTCTTGTGATTCCACGTCCAATTCAATCTGTTGGTAGGCCTGCCCTAAGTCTAGTTTTGTGAATTTCACTCCGCCTTGTAGTTTACTGAACAGGTCCTCAATCCTAGGTATTGGATATTGATCCACGTCAATGAGAGGATTTATGGTTATGCGATAATCTCCACACAGCCTCATTGATCCATCCTTTTTCAGGACTGGCACCACCGGAGTAGCCCATCGACTGAAATCCACTGGTGTCAAGATTCCTAAAGAACAGAGTCTATTAATTTCTTTTTCTACTTTAGAACGAATTGCATATGGCACTGGTCGAGGCTTATAAAATTTTGGACTCACACTCTTATCAGTTAAATTCAAACTAGCAACACCTCTTGTAAAATGACCCAAATGATCATCAAACACTACCCTAAATTTTTCCAAAATTCTATTCACCTTAACGCTTATCTCTTTGCTGACAAATCCTACTTCAAAATTTATTTTAAATTTGCTCAAAAAATCTCTACCAATTAACGGCGGGCCTCCGTTCTTCATCACTTTAAAATTTATTGTAGTTTGAATGCCTTTAAAATTTACATTTAATTCGCAATCACCAAGTGCCTTTACTTTAGAACCATCATAAAAATATAAACTTCTTGTTTCGTTATTAACTAACGGCTTGTGAGAAAATTCTTGTTCATACAAACTCTCTGACATTAAAGAAACGGAGGACCCTGTATCTATTTGCAATTTCAGTTTTCTCCCCTCAACTATAACATCTGCATAATATGGTGACTCAGAGTTTACCGAAAAAACGTTAAATAATTCTACATCATCACTTTCAGCATCTTCTACAAATTTTATTTGCTTCACTCTATGATTATTCATACAAACTCTTGCTAAATGACCCTTCATGTGACAGTTATTACAAGTATAATTCTTAAAACGACACTTATCTTTTATGTGGCCCTGATATCCGCATGTTGTGCATCTTAGTTCCCCTCTCCTCTGTTGATACTGCTGCGGAGTTGACTGGTTCTCTCGAATTTGATTCTTCCAACTTGGACCTGCGTAGTTGTTCCGCTCCATATTTTCTTCATTCGTCCTCTTGTTCACCATGTGAATCTCTTCTTTTTTCATACCACTAGGAATATCGTATGAAGCCTGCGCCGCCATCTTGTTTTCCGCCATATTTACCGCTTTTTCGAAACTCAATGATAATTCTTCTTCCAGGAATTTATCCAAAATAGGCCCTCGACCGAATCCACAAATGAATTTGTCTCGCATACTCATTTCTAACGTCTGCCCAAAGTCGCAGCTCACCGCCAAACTTCTGATTCTTGCGGCCCATTCTTTTACAGCCTCCGTGCACTCTCTCCGCGCTTCATAAAATTTAACTCGTTCCGCAAAAACCGATTTCTGTGGTGCGAAATACTTATCGAAATATCCTAACAGGTCGGTGTAGGTTTTTTCTTCTGGCAGCGATGGTGTGCACAAGTTAAATACCAGCCGGTACGCCTCTTCGTCCAACATGTTCAATAATACCGCTCTCCGCTTCTTATCCTCGCTGATATTATTGGCTTCAAAGTAGTTGTTCAGCCGCGCTTTATAGATTCGCCAGTCGGACACATTCAGTTGAAATTCTCGCAACTGACCCAACACGTGGTTGCTTTCGCTGTCCCCTGAGGATTTTTCCTTTGACATTTCTGTTTTTCACTTCTTCTACCCGTCGAAGATTCACTCGTCGCCAATGCAATATAC
Source organism: Aphodius sticticus (assembly GCA_963966075.1). Classification (NCBI taxonomy): domain Eukaryota; kingdom Metazoa; phylum Arthropoda; class Insecta; order Coleoptera; family Scarabaeidae; genus Aphodius; species Aphodius sticticus. Next base: position 11,411,725 of record OZ014515.1, on the reverse strand, counting down.
TCGCTAGGTACATCGATAATAATAAAAGTCGAGTTTGCTTACTAAACCAAGAAGGATTTATTTACCCCCAATCCCCCATATATATACATCCATACAACGACATCTTACAGTAAATAGTTACAATACAATCATAGCGACATCTATTTACAAAATATACAACAGTATACTTCATCGGCATATATTTAACTAAAGAAAATTACAAAAGCAATGTTACAACTCTAGTTACTTCTAAGTTACACTTGAAAATGTAAATTAATAAAGCAAAACAAAATGGAAATCACTGTCATAGTATCGATGACAGTCGGGTTTTCTGTGGATTGGTGAAGTTTACTACAGTGTATGCCCTCCAGGAGCACGATTCACTTCCTCACACCTGCGTGGCATGCTTCGCACTAGTCAGCGAAGAGATTCTTGGGGTATGCTTTCCCATTCCTCAATCAGGGCTTGTGTCAGGTCCTGTATGGTTAGTGGTGGATTAGGGCGCTTGCGAACACGTCGGTTAAGCTGATCTCACACGTGTTCAATAGGATTCAGGTCCGGACTTCCCCGGTCATTCCATGACCTGAATTCCACGTTCTTGTAAAATGTTTCTGGTAATGCCGGCGGTATGTGGCTTTGCATTGTCCTGCATTAAGATGAAATTTTGACCGACGCCATATGCAGCAGGCACCACATGGTCCTCCAAGATGTATTCGATGTAATTCGTGGCATTTAGTCTACCAGGAACCACAACAAGATCAGTTCTGTTGTCTATACTGATTTCAGCCCAAACTATCACACGTACTCGACCGGCGCAAGGCGTCCAGTGACGAAGTTGCCAATCTCTGTGATCCAGCGCAAACCTCATTCGCGCTGCTTTGTGATGCTGCGTAAGGCGTGATGCGCGGACAGGCCTTCTTGATTTCAAATTCGCCTCTTTTAATCTGTTTCTAACAGTTTGATCAGAAATTTCTATTCCATGTGCTCGTCTTAAGACGTTTAGGAGGTCTCGTGCTGTGGCAGTACGCTGACGTAGAGAGGAAAGGACAGGAAATCGGTCTTGATTTTGAGTAGTTTTTCGATTTCGACCTTGTCCAGTTCTTCTAACATATTGGCCAGTCTCTCGAAACCGACAACTAAATTCATTTATCTTTAGTAGTCTTTCATACGTGAATTCAAAGCATACTTGACATTTTTTCCATTTTATTTTGCGTTATTAATTTACATTTTTAAGTGTAACTTAGAAGTAACTAAGAGTTTTAACGTTGTTTTATAATTTTCTTTAGTTAAATATATGTCCTTAAAGCATACCACATTTGATGTGCGTAGAACAATTATTTAAAAAGTTACAGGTTTCGAAAAGTATTGCCTTATGTTTTTGATCAGTGTGTAACACAGAAAACTTTTAATTTACATAATATATTTGATTATGTACCTAACACATGTAAGTTAAATATTAATCCTTTATTTTGTTCAGTAACATAACATTATACATTTATATAAATATACCTACCCTACCATAAATAAGAAAGTATACCAAATGTTTTGTATTCAGTTGTGTTATCACTAAGCAGTCCAATATCAACCTCATTCAGAGGTTCCAAAATAAAGTAGTAAGGGCCATTGTTGGTGCACTATGGTACATCAAAAACACCAATCTTCATCGGGACCTTCGCATGGAGATGGTAACTAGCGAAATATCAAAATTTGCTAAGAAGCACGAGGATCGTCTACTCCACCACGATAACATTGAAGCCATCCAGCTGCTAGACAACAGTGCGCTAGTGCGTCGGCTGAAAAGAACTAAACCAGTCGAACTAGTGCGGGAGTGGCTAAAAGCAGAGCACCCGTAGTGTATACACAGTGATAGTGTAGGTGAAAACAACCGCCGTCTACTTGAGTGGTAAAAACTGTGAAACTAAAACAACTTGGGCCAATGGGCAAAATTGTAGAAACACTCATTATTTTATCAGTTTAGGTTAAGTGAAAATAACTTGTTAGTCATTGACTAGGTGTTATACCACAAACACTCTGTGTTTGAACAAAATAAAAAAAAAATAAAAAAAAGTTGTGTTATCAAATTTCTATTGAATTCTCAGTCTGAAATGGTCTCGTCGGATTGTGTTGGACTGTGGAGAAGGTATTGATCACTTCGGATTATGAACAAAGTGCTCCCCTATTTGTTTTTGAGCAGTGTATTTATAACTTATTATTTTTATTTACTTCAGATGTAGTTATATGATCAGAAGGATTCCTTTAATTACGCACGTACAGTAAATCTGGTATTGACAGCCATTCCTTATATCATGGCCCCGAGAAGTTTATGCAAACAGATCATCTGATGGTAATTAAATGTCAATGTCATTGTTACGCATAACGTTACCGATATCTCCCCTACCAGCGTTATTTACAAATAACACTGTGCGGTGAGCAACAAATATAAACTTTTGGTTTTGTCCTTAGTTATGCTGATATATTTCTATTGGTCTATGGCCACAGCTAACCCTAAAGTAAACCGTTTGTTTCTATCACGTCTATTTAGAATTTATGATTAAAATAAATGTTTTTTTATTAATAAACTAGTTAAAATCGAAACAGTTTGCTTTTTTCAAATCCTGGGCAATGTCCATTTCATTTAAGAAAATTACACATTATTGTATCAATTGATTGGGATAGATCCCTTAATTGTCAATGGTTGCATAAAATCTTTTTGACCTTACATCAGAAAACTTTTTATAAAAAAATATAGGTTATCTTGAGTGCCGATCTACCGGTGAGTATGCAACCCAAACAACTGCGGACCTTTCTTGCGGTTGCATATGTAAAAATTGCCTTAGAAACTTTTCAAACTAGGTACAGTGGTAACTAAAAGAACTACATTGCGAGATACAAAGATGAAAATATCAACTTAAAGCTACTTTTATATCTATGCCGTTCAAACCTGCACTTTCATCAATGCAGTTTTGAAAAATCCCGTGCAATTTTATGGCAATTTGTACACCATTTACATCTGTGCAACTTTAATAAATCGCATGGCTTGCTAACAAACATAACCTCCATGTTTTGCTATTAAATGATTAATTACGCTTTTCTTCCACACACAGTTTTTAAATCACAGCAAACAATAACAAATACCGAAATGCGGAATAGGTTATGTTTTGCGTCTATACACAATGGTCAAACAAAATTTTCGTTTTAGACAAAAATTCCTTGATTGTTGCTATAAACGCACGCACTTACATATCTAGAACTGATCGAACTGTTCCTAATTCCATATAACTTGGTAATTTTAAAATGTTTTATAGAGTAAAACAAAAATCACATTGGACTTGACGAATTTAATTGCGGGTTTGAATTGCACAGAATGAAGTAAAGGGGGCTTAAGGGGGTTGGAGTTGAAACAACTAAAAACAAAACAACTCGCGCGCATGCTTTATATACGGACGCCACGTCACACAAAGTAGTACGGCACACATGTAAACAAAACCAAGTCCGAATTTGCACATAATTCCTATCCATTCTATACAACCATTTGAAATATTTATTGATGATACCGATTTAACGGACTTAAATTAGCGGATGATGAATGTAGCGGAAGTTAGTCAGTCCGTTAATGGTTTTGAAAGTTAACTTAAAAGTTAATTCGTTAACGAAAAATTTAACTTCGTTCATTAACGATTAATATACGTAATTATAATTAATATACGTAATTAATTAACGCTTTTGTGCCCAGCTTTGATGATAACTATGCTTTTGATACATTATTTTGCGTTGCTCACGAATTCAAACCCCGAGCAGAAGTTTTCCATCAAGGGTATCGAAAGAGTTGAAGTCAAAATTAAAAAAAAATTCTGATAATCACAAACCTACAATTAAACAGACCATACACTAGGTCACTGAGAGCTGACTGTGACCTCCTCAGAGTTTAACAATTGTACTATAACTTAATCCATACTTCAATGTAGTTCCCACAGTGTTGCAGTCGGTTTGAAAACAGACCATCTTATTTATTACTTGTTATTACTGTAATGTTATGTTTTGATAATATTTGTGTAATTTTTTTACAATTGAAAATATTGTACGGACATACCGTAATGACCAATTGAAATAAGTAGTGTAAACGCAAACGTGGTTGACACTTTTGATTAGCATTGAAGGTCTTGGGTGCCAACGTTTTGGAGTGCCAATGACTGTGTACTTTACCCTATCAAGAACTAAAAAAAACTTGTCATAGGCCCCGATAGCATAGATATTTGTGCATTGTTCTGGATACAAAAAGATGCCTGGTATAAATCCAGGTTTTGGCTTTAATTTTTATTAATTCAATTTTATTTAATATTTACGTCCTGCCCATGTATCATTATTTACTCTTTATATCTTTTAATGAGGAATGGTACTGATATAGATAATGATTAGAAATGTACCTGGAAAATATTTTTCCTTCCAACAGTTTCACCTCCACCGCCGGATATTATCAATTTTCAAGACCTTGTAACTTTAAGGCACATATAACAACAATCCATGATATGGGTGGGGATTTTGAAGTTGGATAATAAATTATAAATATGAGTAGAACTCTTAAAAGCAGGGAAAACATTGAATTTAGGTAGAATTTTGTTAAGTTTGACAGTAGTTTTGTTATAAGTGAATGGTTTGTATATTCTGTCTAATGGCTTCTCATTAATGTAAAGTGGATCAGTTTTAACCATGGTATTGCGCAAAAGACGATCGATGTGCTTTGTCGGGAATGAGTTTTGTAAGGCAAGTTCATATATAAAATTGAGTTCTTTAATTCTTGAATTGAGTTCTAAAGGATATGTAACGCATCTGTTGAGCATAAACCTGAAAGATGCCATACGTTGGGAAAAAGGATGTGCTGAATTAACAGGGATTATTGTTGGAACAGATGATGGTTTTCTAAAGATGTCAAATTTTAATTTATTGTTAGTTTTAGTTAATGTTAAGTCAAGGAAATTCAAAGTTTGATTGTTTTCTATTTCTAAAGTGAAGTTTAGTTTATGATGTAAATTGTTTATAAAAATCAAAAAGTTATCAAGCTCATCACTGTTACCATTCCACAGACAAAACACATCGTCCACATAGCGAATCCACGTTTGAAGGGGTTGCTGTCGTTAATAATGTACTCTTGTTCAATGAAATCTAAATAAATTTCGGAGAGAACAGAACACAGACCCATTCCCATAGGTAATACATCGTTAAGTCTATAGTATTTGTTGTTGAATGTGCAAAAATTCTGCTTGACGATATGTTTGAGTATCATACTGTAATGAGAGATTTTCGTCCGATCACTAAGATGCTCATTAAATAGTTTTTCTACAATGTTCAAAGTAAAATCCACGGGGACGTTGGACCCCACCCCTATCATGGATTGTTCTGGTGTTTACTCGATCAGCTGCTCTAATTGTTCTTCGCCAGACTGGAAGGAAAATTTCACAAAGAATCAGTGAACATAAAACGAGAAATTCTTCAAATTTATTTAAGCACAAATTAGAAACGGGTCACAATTTAAATTATGAAAACTTCAAACTTTTGCATAGATGTAAAAAAGGTTATAAACTCGATTTACTAGAACAATATGAAATCGAGAAACTTAAATCTAATACAACATGTCAATCTACTTAATGATCAAATCAATTTTCCACACCAACCCCTTTTCAAATACATCCTTCAGTCTGGCCCGTTTGAAGCGAGATAGAAACCTGTAATCATGTGTGACGCTGGTTGCATACTTATTGTACTGGTCGTTATTTTTCCGTGTCATCTCCGTTCACTCTCCAATCGAGACGCATGTTAATTCGTCGCTGCTCTTCGCTATTTATTATTTTTCACACCTATATTACTCACCTTTGAAAATTATGGACTCATTCAACAACATATACATTAGTGCAACAAGCAATACACCTTTCTCTGTAATTTGAGGTATTACATAAGATCATTGATACAAAATTAAGCTCACTATGGATGCTTCTTGTATACGACATACTAGCTTTAATGATTCCTGTTAACTAAATACGCTAATGTTTTCAAAATTGGACAGAACATATTTCAATTACCTAGATTTCTTTTAGATACGGCTGGGTCATTTTGTTGAGAAAAGTATGGTACAATTTTATATGCTAACAAAATCATTAGTTTGTTAGCTGGTGTCTGGGAAATTCTGGACATTAGAATAACCTTTTTAAAAATCGGGATAAAATTCGGGACGCTCCATCAGGCGGGAGAAGTGCTCAGAATTCGGGACTGTTCTGCCCAAATCGACACAGTGATCAATATTTTCCTAATTTTTTGTTGCCCTTTAAGCTACCATTAAGCTACCATTAGAATTAAAGGGCTGATGTATAACACCAATAAAAATAGAGGGCTGCTATTTAAAACAAATATTCAATGACGTCATAAGTAAGTACCGGTTTTGTTGTTGTTCACTGTAATGTTATGACAGAGAAAGCAACGTGGCGCTCTCGTCTTTCAAAATCAGTTCAAGGGGTTTGTTTATTTTTTTTGTTGTGAGTGCTAAACGCAGCTCAGTGGATTTAAGTCTAGAGTGTCGTTATTCTTGAACGGGTCACAGCGCTTGCCGGAGATCAAACATTCGCGCAAATCCACAAAGTGCACCGTAACTCCGAAAATAGAACATAATGGCAGCCCTACCTTTGACTGAAATAAAGCTTTATATCTGCCAATAATGTACGCTAGATTTTGTGTGGGGGTGGCGATCGTGGAGCTCGAGGTCGGATGCTGGTATTTCTGAAGACCGTGTTGCTCAAACAAACCCGGTTCGCGAGAAAAACGCAAAATTTTTCATTTTCCATGCACAGGTATCCCACCCTTGAAACCTATTACATTAATAGCCTTAAGAAATCGAAATACACGTGTCTTATATAAATGTTGTAGATAATCATTTGCTCTACAACCAGAAAATATTTTCATGTTTACAGGGTGTCCCACAACCACGTACCAACACAGACATGTTTTTTTTTTCAATGGACCACTAGGTATTATTATTATTGCAATTTTTGATTCAGACTCTTATCCTAATTGTTGTGACATAACTTATATTAAGCTATTATCAACTGTTTCTGAGATATTGTGAAATTAATTATATACAGTCTGTCCCCCGATGGACCCAACTATACCTATAATGGACGTAATTTTTAATTTCTCGAGAAAAAGTCATTCTTTATAAAGAGTTTTGGATGTCCTAAAAAGTCAAAAGCCATTGTTAATATTTTGATTTAACATACAGGATGGTTAGAAGACACGAAAATTTTAAATTGGCCGAAGAGTAATTTATCGCTTTTTCGGAATTAGAACAAAAATGTTATAGGTAAAAGTTGTTTTATATTTAAATTTATGCCCAGATATCAAATTTCAATGTTGTATTCAAAGTGTAATATTTTATTTAGTTTTAACAAAGTAATTTAGCAAAACATTACTCCACATGTTCCCCTCCTACAGCTACACATTTTTCCAATATTCTTCTAAACTTCCGATATACTAAATCAATTGTTTCTTCATTTATTTCGTCTACTGCTTCCCTAATTTTTAATTTTAGAATGTCTATATTATCATGAAAATTATGCGCACACACCTTCTGTTTTAAATAATATTTGTGGTAAACGTCGTTTCGTCAGAGAAAATAATTTTTCTGTAGATAAATCTATCGACCATAATTCGTTCTCCCATTAATTGCAAAATTCTAATCGACGAGCATCATCTCCTTCTACTAAGGTGTGTATCAGTACTGATTTATAAGGATGAAGATTTTGATTTGAGAAAATCCTTTGCAGGTGGTTTTTACTGATCTTCAAGTCTCGAGATCTTTGCCTCAACGATTTTTTTGGGCAAGTGTTCACAGAATCAATAGCTAACATAGCTCGTGCATTATCTTCGCCAATAAGCTTTTTTTTCTTGAAATTTTCTCCTGTTGCATGAAGTTTTTTAACCAATTCACGATCACATTTGACAGAAACGTATACCTCAGGGTATTTGCTGTTAAGAACTTTAATAGCACGGGGGACGATACCTCACCTAGGCCGTAACAAAGAACTAAATAAACCCTTTGCTCTAAAGTCAACATACTTTCAATCAGCTTCTATCAACCAATTGCTTGGATACGCTGTTACTACTGTCAACTGATTAATCATAATTGTGGTCTCTAAATTTTTTGTTCACCTTTATGTAATGTCTTTTCACTGGTCCGAGATGTAAAATTTGAAATAGAACATTCACGTTTGATATTTGTGCATAAAATTAATTCAAACTGACTTTTACCTATCACATTTTTGATCTAATTCCGAAAACCGATAGTTTACTCTTCTACCAATTTTCGTGTTTTCTAACCAGCCTGTAGAAGGGGAACATGTGGAGTAATGTTTTGTTAAATTACTTTGTTAAAATAAATAAAATATAACACTTAGAATACAACATTGTAATTTGATATCTGGGCATAAATTTAACTATAAAGCAACTTTTACCTATAACAATCTTGTTCTAATTCCGAAAAGCCGATAGTTTACTCTTCGGCAATTTAATATTTTCGTGTTTTCTAACCATCCTGTATGTTAAATCAAAATATTAACAATAGCTTTCGACTTTTTAGGACATGCAAAACTCTTTATAAAGAATGACTTTTTCCCGAGAAATTAAAAATTACGTCCATTATAGGTATAGTTAGGTCCATCACCGTATGTATATATATATATATATATATATATATATATATATATATATATATATATATATATATATATATATATATATATATATAATTGGTATGAATATATTCGACCTCTTTAACTAGGAGATTGTTTAATAGGGTGAAAGTCGTGTTGCAAATAAAGGAGCTGTTATTTAGTAGGCCTTTATTTTAATTCTTATATTTCGCTAATAATTTTTAGCATCTTCATGAGAACTAAAACGATTATAAACAACAGTTAGTCTGAACTTATTCTAAAGGTGTTAAAATTACTTACAAAATGTGGCTGTTGCTTATAGATATAATTAATTATATAATTATATATATATATAGCTAGTTTCGTTTGCTGGAATGTGTAATGTGTTATTTTGGTGCAGAGTGTTGTAATGATAATGAGATAATAAACACTGGTTGGTATATAAAGGTAAGTAAAAATTGGCTTTATTATGGAATAAATAACGGGGCTGAAAGTTAACATCGGTAATATGTTATGTCGTCCCTTTTTATCTTGCACGGGGCGAACCGAACGTTGCTGCCAGTTGTTTATTCGACCGTTTTCCATATGCTTCAGATTAAATATTTGGGAGATTTAAGTGAAACGTGTAATAAAGTGGAAGTAGGAAAACGGTGTTTTTGTTTGGCACGCAATTCACTCGTAAAGATTTTAGGTGGCTTCATAGCCGAATATTAATAACAAATTTATATTCCCCATGCGTATATTGTACAATGTACACATATCTTGTATATTTTAGAAGAATAAGAAAACAAAGCAAAGCTTTAAAAATTCGAATTTTGTCATATTTTTTTAAGGAAATATTAGGTGATGTTTCTTTTTCAAAGACCAAATGTCCGCACATATAAAAAAATTAATGACAAATAAACTATTATCAAGCATTTTTTAAATTATCCGAAAATGGTCACTTTTCTAAAAATTTTATCTAATCTAACTAAACTGCAGGTGATCTAAATGTTGCATTAGAGTAATATATTTTTGTGTACGGTAATTTCACACCTTATTAACTTCTTGTATTTGAAAAAGAAAAATCACCTAATCATTAATTGAAAAAAAATTCTAATTCGTAAAGAAAATTATATACTTTAGCCCTTCTGTGGGAGACCTAAATATTTTTCAATTGCGTCAATTCTTTTTGTAGTATATGTAGGTCCATAGTATAATATGCAGTATATGTAGGGACAACTTTTTATCAACTTGAAATTTTGAATTTCGGAAAAAACGTTTTTCCGATACACCCTACTACACAGAGTGTTAGTGTAGCAATGTGTACGCTAATTTGGAATCTGACATCTGAACCTGCATGCACTGTGCTCTGTACGCCGATCACACGGCCTTTTTAGCAATTTAGCCAGACGCATCGTATCAACTGAGCGGTAGACTTTAAAAATATGTTTATTTGTATCAAAATATGATTTCTTTGGCGGAAGTAAACCTATTTTTAAGCCAAAGCAAAAATATTCATTTGGAGGAAATAAATCTCTTCTTCTTGTATACAAATATATTTGTTTGAATCAAACTTGAATTTCTTTGGTGTGAGAAACGTCTGTTTGTATCCAAATATATTTATTTGATATATTCCAAATAAATTAATCTCTACAAGCAAATAAACTAGAGTATTCAATGAAATAAATACTGTTGGCGTCAAAGAAATATGTTTTGATCCAAAGGAATAGATTCAAGAATATATTTTTTTAAAAAGATGTAGATGTAGTGAATTAGAATTCCCAAAGACGATTTATTCATTTAGTAGATTTACTTCGCAACTAATCTAAGCAGAGGAAAGTGGAGAAGCAATTCCATTCCATTTTGACAATTCCTTTTGACAATTCCAATACTTAAAACTAATATAAATAGTGTCTAATATTATTAGTGTCTTTCGATTGCCAAGTTTGTGACTAAAAGAAGAAAAACATACCGTCATATGGATGTTCCTAGATAACTCGATAAGGATTTAAAGGAAAGTCTACCCTGCGGTATGAAGGTGGAGTTTTTCTGTTGTTGGAAACATTGCCTAGACGTCAGTACGCCCACACCGAAGCGTGACATCCGCGAAGGAAAGAAAATTACCCCACGGAGAGGTAACGATTTCCACGGTACGGCGTCCGTTTAAAATGCAAATAAAAATGGTTTATTGGGGTTGGATACGGAAAAATTACCGGGCGAGCATTAACAACACAATGCAACCGTACGAGCTCTAGGTATAATATTATGTGCGACGGACATCTAGGTTAATGCGCTCGCTAACTCACACAGCGCCGTGTGTGACAACAAATCTATATGAGAGCACCCCCGCTTGCATCGGCGGAACTGCATGATGGATTGTTTCTCAGTTACTTGCGAACGCAAAACTGCTACAGCTACGTAATACATACTTCCATACTGCCACTAGCCGATATGTTACACGTCACGATCGATTGACTACATAACTATTTAGATATCTTATAACATCAACAAAGGCGTCACTAGGAGTACAGTACTAGTAGAAATTAGGATTTCACTTCGAAAAAATTCAAACTAGCTGGATTTGTGTATATAATTTTGGTTGGACGTTACAAAGAACGTGTTCATGTTCAAAAACGACATCGACTTTATAAATAAAACAAAAGTATAAAAATAAGCAATACTTTCTTTATGGCATCATTTGATATAGTTAATATGTACACTAGGGTGGCCCCCAATCGATTCCCCCAAAATTTGAGAAAAATCGGTTAACCACTCGGTTGCCACCGAGCACCTCAAATTTCCCATTTAAAATACATTGAATTATTGCATATTTTTTTTCTCTTTTTTCACGTTTCGGATTTAGAAAACAAGTGGCGGGAGATTATCAGAAATTGTTCAGAACTTCCCAAAGATCAAATCCACAACCACTATTTTTTATTCACCGCCCCCACCCTCTCCTGCAGTACCCTAAAAATGATTTACAAATTTACAACTTTACAAAGTAACGTGATTTATTATTTTTTTGACACAAATTACTATTATTTGATTATTGACATGTTTTTTTGTTATTTATTAAATAATTTAAAAATTAAAAAAATGTTTAAACAATTACCATTTGTTTAAACAAAAATGTACGTAGTTGTGAACTCATTTTTCCATTTGTTGCAAAATGGCACAAAACGCAAATATCCTTCTAATTTTGCAGAAATTATTAGATTATTGGTATTTTTTGGTGATTAAAACAATTGAACTCAATTAACAAGTGCTTTATTAACAGCTTGCAGTTCGGAGGAGTTTTCGGCGACTAAACAGAATTCTACATTATCAACCTCGAAGAAATTTTCAATATCTATTGGTATTTTTTGTCATTTATTAACTAATTTGCAATTGATTAAACAAATACCAGTATAACATCTTGTGGCTGTTAACGTGTTCTTCGATTCTCTGTTTCAGTACCGTTTCAAGGATTTTGTCAAATACTGATAGCAAAGCTATCGGTCTATAGTTTTCTGGGTTTTGTTTATCTCCTTTCTTATATATAGGTTTTAGAATACTTAGCTTGAGGTATTCTGGGTATAAACCGCTGTGTAGTACTTCATTAGTTAGGCGTGCAATTATTGCTACGAGAGTATCTTTGTTTGCTTTTATGGTTTCGTTTCTTATGTTGTCGTGTCCCGGAGATTTGTTGTTTTTTAGCGTGCGTATAATATTGCGGATTTCATCAGAATTTGTGTCGTTTAAGTTCAATTTTGACAGCTGTGGGTCTCGTCCGTTTAATTCGTTTTCTGTCTGATGTTGATGTCTTTTGATCGCTTCCGCCAGTTTGTTGCCTATGGTTGTAAAGTAGGTGTTGATTGTGTCTGCTATTTCTTTTTTGTTCGATGTCAATGTGTTATCGTCTTTTCGTATCTGTGTTAATGGGTATTTTTATTCTTAGCGTTATTTATCATTTTGTTGAGCATTTTCCATGTTTTCTGAGGGTTGCCGGCACACTTGTCTACTGTTGTCTTGTAATACTTCTCCTTTGTAGATTGCATTAGATAGTTGGTGGTAGTTTTTAGTTGTTTGTATCTTTGTTGCAGGATTGTGTTGTTGGGGTTGATCTTGAGTCGTTTGTATGTTCTATTTCTGAGTTTAATCTGATTTATTATGTTATTGTTGATCCATGGGCACTCGTGTCTTCTTTTGGTCTTGGTAGTTGTTTGGTTTGCACGTATAATATTTTCTATGGTTTTGGAAAGATCTTCAAAATCTTTAATTTGTTGTTGACGTTCCGCTAAGTTTTTGATTTTGAACTTTATGTTTTTGTAGTTTGTTTTTTTCTTTTCAAAGTATTCGTATTTCTTTTCTTTTGTTAGGGTTGTTTTGAGGGTTGTTGTAATTGGGAGATGATCAGATATCTCCATTGCTTGTACTGTGGTTTCCTTTATTTGGTTTGGGATGTTGGTAATGACATGCTCAAGAATCGTGTGGTTGCCGTTACTATTGATTCGTGTGTACTGATTTTTGTTGATTTTGTTTTTTATGCTATATCCGGCTTCGGTTAATGTCGTTCTATATACTTTTATTGTGTTTGTTTTATCTAGTAAATTGAGATTCATGTCTCCTAGTATTATGTGCGGTTTGTTTTTTAAGAAAATGTTGTTCTTTAATATTTCCTTGTATGTTGAGAATGGGATATGTGGTGGTTTGTATATCAGTGTAATTGTTGTTTTTGAGTCTGTTAGTAGTATCGTCAGTGTTTCTACTCCTGCAAATGTTTTCTCCGTTGTGGCTGTGCAGTCTATATTTGTATTTATGTATTTGTATTTGTATTTGTAGTCTATATTTGTATAAATTTCATTGTATCCTTCAAGGTTGTAGTTGTCTTCTTCTTCAGGTTTTAGCCATGTCTCTGTCACGGCTATTATGTGCGGTTTGTTGTACACGTAAGGTAGCGTTTCTATCCTGGTAAATTTGTTCTTTATGCTTCTTGCATTTATCATCAGTATACTGTATTCCATGTCTGGTTACTGATGATTCTTTTATGTCATGTTAGGGTTATCGGAGATTTATTGCAGTTTATCTAGATCTGACAAGTGTACAATGCGAATCTTTGCACTGTCAGTTGACTTCCGCATGTATATTGTATACATGCTGTATATATGGAGCTCAGTAAGTTTATCTCTACCGTGTGGCTAAACCACAAAGGTATCATCGACATATCTGACGCAGTGCTTGGGTTTGAAAGGACATGACCTAATGGCTTCTTCTTCAAACAACTCCATGCAGAAATTGGCGATTACCGGTGACAGAGGTGACCCCATGGCTGCACCCTCTACCTGCTCATAGATGGCTCCCGCCCACTTGAAGTATGTGGTGGAGAGACAATACTCTACAAGATCCGGTACATCGGTTGGTAGACCTAGAGGGACAAGTGTTGTCCGAAGGCCTTCGACTGCCTCCTTAACCGGAACACACGTAAAGAGTGATGTTACGTCGAAACTTACAAGTATCTCCAGAGAGTCAATGACAACTTCCTTCAAAATCTGACTAAAATGTTGAGAGTTGTTGACAAAAGTAGTTTGTCCTATAAACGGTTGGATGGTTTTCGACAAGTATTTCGCCAACAAATAGGTTGGGGATCCTATTGCGCTAACGATTGGTCTCAAAGGTACGTTATCCTTGTGGATCCTAGGTGCCCTAGGGGCATGAACAAAAAGGCTTCTTTGTTCCTGTAGCGAAGAAGCGAGCAACATGGTTCGCTAAACGTCAGCATTAACAAATCTTGACACACGGCATAACCCGGAAGCAGTTTATTTTCAAAATGATTCTGGCCGTCAAAAGCCTACGTACTTATCGTATAATTAATTCAATTAATCACCTTAATTTCCAAAATTAACCTACCGTTGCAAGAGAATATTTCATTCACTTCAAAACCTTATTGGATGCCTTGTAAAAAGATCTTCCATAGCTGTCAGATATGTCATCGCAACGCGATGGCAAAATTTCTAATACAGTAAATTAGTGGTTCTGTTTGTGGCAGGTCTGCAGTCGTTGCCGCAAAATACATCCGCAAGATTAAAGGCAAGCAAATCTCTTACCTCGTCGGCAATGGCTATGAACTCTGGCGTTCGCCCATAGACAGCATTTCGCATCACTATCATTGGCGTCGATCATTCCCGACATTTAACGTCTAGAATTCTAGTGTAGATACGTCGTTGCCACGCTATTTTATTTACTTGTTCGTTGGTCTGAGCGAACCATCTAGTTTGCTACGTAATAACTTGGTGCAAAATAAACTGAAGTTTCTTTTCTTTGTAAATTTATACGGGAATGTTATATAACTATTCCAGATGTTGTCGGTTGTATACTTGCATGGAGTTTAGAGCTGTATCTCTTTTAATATAGCATCTTTCAGCAGTTTATTTATGAAGCATTTGTTTACGTCGCAAAACCTAGTTAAAATGCTATTTATTGTATGAATTCTTAATTTTTAATTTCGGCAAAATTGGATGAAAGTGGCGGACCCACGTGTAACCCAGTTTTTGTATTAGCAAAGGTAGATAATTCTTCAAAGGTCAGGTAAACTTCTTACGTTGAATAATGAGAACAGGAAGGAGAGCTGCTTTGTGTAGCACGGGCGGGAGCTTTTAATTTTAAATGTGATTGACAGCGGGGCAAATAACGTTTGAAAAAGTCTTTTCGGCGGGAATAAAAAGAATTTAATATCGCAAGGGTGTAAATAACATCTGTTTACTTATCTCTACCTAAGGTATAAATTACAGTACAAAGTTGCAAAGAGTATTACACGATTTGGAACGCATGAAATTAAACTTTCGTCCCTTTTGTTTACAGTTAAGTACAATTAGATTTTGTTTAATTTAAAAGCGCTATTTACATAAGGAAAAAAACGGGAAATACTTGAGCTATATAGCAAATGAAATTTCTCAAGGTTACAATGCGACAGTACAGAATTTAATATAACAATGAGTAAATAACTTTTACTTTGAGAATAGTCTTTTTTATAAAGATTAACTGTGTCAAATTTACTTTTTCCTTTTATTAGTTTTTTTTTATTCGGATTAATTATTAAAATTTGTTCTGCTTTTGTAAATCCTATAATTTCAACGCATTCCAATTTAGTTGCAGAGTATTACACGACTTGGAACGCATGAAATTAACTTTCGTCCCTTTTGTTTACAGTTAAGTACAATTAGATTTTCTGTAATTTAAAAGCGCTATTTACATAAGGAGAAAACGGGAAATACGTGTGCTATATAGCAAATGAAATTTGCCAAGGTTACAATGCGACAGTACAGAATTTAATATAACAATGAGTAAATAACTTTTACTTTGAGAACAGTCTTTTTTATAAGGATTAACTGTGTCAAATTTACTTTTTCCTTTTATTAGTTTTTTTTATTCAGTTTAATTATTAAAATATGTTATGCTTTAAATCCTATAATTTCAACGCATTCCAATTTAGTTCATGCGACAAAATCTGTCGTTGGAATAGAAACAAAATTCATCAATCAATTCTGTTTCGGGTGAAAGGGTTCAACAGGTATTTATTTCTGGTGCCAATATCAATAGAGCAAATGTCGAAATATAACTATAACATTTAACTGTTGACATTTGAACCATGTAACCGCAAACCTGTTACACCATTGAGTAATTCCATTCAAATCAACACAGTTTTATTCCTCACCACCTTGGATGTTGATGAAATTTTGTACAGTTATTGTCTTCATGTAGATGTGATTTTTCTCTATACAGGGTGAAATTTTGAAATATTTTCTTGTTTACTATTTCTATCGAAAAAGGCAGTTGAGTTGGACGTTTGCAACGATAACATTGCACAGGCACGACAAATGCGTGTTTGAGTTCTCTTTAAAACCATGGCCAAATATTAGTTTTTTTTGCGCCATATTTGATTTTGCTAGTTTTCAATAGGATTTTTCTTGCTTACTTTTTGCTTTTGTACCACACTTGTTGGTTGTAGATTTTTTGCAAATTACTGCTTTTGTTTTCGCAGTGTTTTGGACCTAAAGTCAAAATCTTTTTTTACTCAACTAATATTATGACAGTTTTCTTTCAGTTATATTATATTGGAAATCTTTTTGGCCCACAGTGTTTAATATACACTGTGTTGAATAACAAATATTCAAAACTTAAATTTGAATGCAAATGATCCACGAAAATCTACCACAGTATCGTTACTGAGCATTAAAAGTCAACAAAATCAGATGACTTTGATGGAAAATCAAATTATCACGATGTGTTAGTGGTGAACTATTACCTATAACCGAGACAAATATAAATATTCAATTAATTGCATAGGTGATGTATGAGGTAATCAATAATAAATGCATTAACAATGTTTACAGCGGTAAATAGGGATACTATCTCAGTTGACTGGTGTCGAATAACAAAATTTCAATACAAAATCCGCCTTTATTGGTCGGCGTAACTCGCGTTACAACAAACATGTGTCAATTAATTCTATTTCGCATATTGAACCCACTGAAATATATAACAAAATTTACTCCAGTTATTAAAGGGAACGACTGGGACCGACAACAAATCAATTTTGAATAAATAATATTTTTTTCCATCAATACTATTTGAAATACCTGCTCAAAAAAATTAGGAGAACACTTGTTTTAGAAACCTGTCACTTTTTAAATAATAGTTCTAGGCAAATTCACGTATGAAACCCTACTAAAGATGACAAATGAATTCAGCTGTCAATTTTCCTTGATTAGAAACGTCATTAGAAGTAAAATGAGGCATCTTAGTGAAGACCTTTGAGTTTCCCCTTCTGTTACTCAGCGTTTATGGAATCGGTTTCGGGAGACTGGCCAAGGTCGAAGACCTGGACAAGGTCGAAATCGAAAAACTACTCGAAATCAAGACCGATTTCTTGTCCATTCCTCTCTACGTCAGCGTACTGCCACAACACGAGACCTCCTAAACGACCTAAGACGAGCACATGGAATAGAAATTTTTGATCAAACTGTTAGAAACAGATTAAAAGAAGCAAATTTGAAACCAAGAAGACCTGTCCGCGCACCACGCCTTACACAGCATCACAAAACAGCGCGAATGAGGTTTGCTCTGAATCACAGAGATAGGCAACTTCGTCACTGGACGCCTGTACTGTTTACATACGAGTCCATATTTTGTTTAACTTTTTGCGACGGTCGAGTACGTGTATATAGACGTCCTGGTGAACGCTACGCAGCCGCTACTAAGTACCTATACAGAAAGTCGATAGATTTGGTCGTGGATCTGTGATGGTTTGGGCTGGAATCAGTATAGACAACAGAACTGATCTTGTTGTGGTTTCTGGTAGACTAAATGCCATTAATTACATCGAAAACATCTTGGAGGACCATGTGGTGCCTGCTGCATATGGCGGCTGTCAAAATTTCATCCAAATGCAGGACAATGCAGAGCCACATACCGCCGGCATCGCCAGAAACTTTCTACAAGAACGTTGAATTCAGGTCATGGAATGGCCGGCGTTAAGTCCTGACCTGAATCCTATTAAACACGTGTGGGATCAGCTTGACCGACATGTTCGCAAGCCCCAAGAATCTCTTCGCAGACTAGTGCGAGAATGTCTAAACCGAACATTTTGCCGATTAATTATTACCGCATTTAATTGACTCCGCGTACTAAATTACTTAATGGCAAATCATTTGAAAACCGCAATGGAGGCATCGTGTGTAGCGATTACAGCGCATATATGTCATATACGTCCTACGGCAAAAATCACCTCTCCGTTAAATGGGGATTATTAGTGATAATTGATAATTTGTCGCGATGTGTCGCCCGTTGATGAAAAATAATCGTCACCGCCTGAGCAATAATTGCATTTGAACGTAGTGGACTGCCTCTCTCACATTTTAATTTAATTCCAACGCGTTGTACAAGCAAAATCAACCAGCTTTCCTCTATTGGTATAATTTGAGCTTCAAACAGACGTTAATATTTGGCGCGTTGATGAAAATCAATGAGGATGACTAAGTATAAATTATTCAGCAATTATGTTGGTACCAATTACTTCATTTACCAATAGGTGGATCAGATAACATACATAATATATCCCTTCCAATTTTAAACTTATTACCTAGGATGATCTTTTGGGACCAGGAAAGGTCGATGGTGTAACCAAAAGCATTTAAGATTATGTTGTTTGTTTACTTTATGCTGTTTATTTCAGCAATATTGCGCTGTAAACAAGTCGATGCAAAATAATTTACATAAATTCAACCAAGTATACAATGCGTAGCGCGTCACTATGCGGTTAAACAGGTCAAAACAAAACAAAATGTCTCACGTTGGCACTGTTGGCAGACCTTACAAACTGCGCATGCGATAACGATGGTTTCCATTGTTCAGTGATTTGTAATTTCCTAGTTTTCAATCAATTCTATTCGTACTAAATTAATTCAGTTGAAATTCAGTGTCCTGAATGAAGTATATGCGTGATAACTTACAATATACCCACCCGAGCGGCGGCACTGTGGTATCATGAATCTCGCCTTTTTCTTTTTACCCTCTGTAGTCTTTTATTTTAGCAGACAAGATGATTACACATGTCCAGTTGGCGGAGTATCATTTATTCTTCCGCTCTCCTGACACGAAAGCTCCCAAACTCTTAACGCAATACTATAAATAAGCTTAGATTTTTCACGGGTTCTCGGTGCTTCTATCTACCTACTGCACGACTCCTGGCACGTTTGGTGGAACGTGCTGCCATTTATAAAGAATCTTAACCAACTGTTAAGATTGATGATTATTTAAACATAATCGTTAACCATCATCTTAAATTGTCTTCTAATCTCTCTCCGATATACAGGGTGTCTCACGGAACATGATCTACATGGTGACTTCGGAAACTGTCGGAGCTACGATGTCGTAGCATTTTTGATATTCTATTTAAATCTGCACAACTGAATATGGCGACCAAAAAAAAGTTGAATATCGCCCGGCAGAAACTTCCAGACAAAAACGATTTCTGACTGTAATAGTGATGTTATTCAAGAAACAATAATTCAACAGTTTTTAGTTTTTTCGGAATATCTAGAATATCTGTCCCATGAATTTGTGAATTGCTAAAAGTGTTCCGGAAAGGGTTCATATTTATGTAACTTTTGTATCATTTTCAATTCCAACGACCTCCGTAGGTTAACACTTTGTCCCACATCTCTGATAAAGAAACCTGCCTCTTTACTTGGGATAGTGTGCGTGCAGGAAACCTAGGAAAATTATTGTTCTGCAAAGTTAAAGTAAACGTAAAAACTGGTGCAGAGACCGTTTCGTGCGAAGTAACGCTTTTATGATTAATACGGGACGCAAAGTGGACATTAGCTTGCGACACAAGCCTTCCATAATTAAGTTTAAATGCACAGGAAGTTATAAAAGGACCACGCTTATAGTTCCCTGCATGCACCGATACAATGAAGCTAGGGGAATCCCAGCATTGCTGGTTCTATCTTATACAGAACGCTGAAATATGTGGCAATTAAAATGCCAAAATCTAACACCAGGCAATCAATACAAATTTCAGAATTTTATGTAGAATGTTGAAGGTTAAAGTTTTAAAGGTTGAAGGTTGAATGTTGAAGGTTGAAGGTTGAAGGTTGAAGGTTGAAGGTTGAAGGTTGAAGGTTAAAGGTTGAAGGTTAAAGGTTGAAGGTTGAAGGTTGAAGGTTGAAGGTTTGAAAGTTGACGGTTGTCTGTTTGAAATGACTTTAAGTAATGGATAAATAAAGAATAATGGAGGACATAATAACATACTATGAAATCAATGTTTTTTTAATAAAACGCATTCAACAATATCCAAATTTTTGTGCGTTGTCACGTTAGGAAATAACAATTTTTCAACGGTATTTTCATCACATATAGGTACATTTAAATATTTCTACAATGAGGTTTAGCAAATAAAATCGTACATGTTGGTATGTGGGCCTTTAAGCG
This sequence comes from Aphodius sticticus, assembly GCA_963966075.1. Taxonomy (NCBI): domain Eukaryota; kingdom Metazoa; phylum Arthropoda; class Insecta; order Coleoptera; family Scarabaeidae; genus Aphodius; species Aphodius sticticus. The sequence goes on along the minus strand of OZ014515.1, from coordinate 11,391,101 downwards.
CGTTTCCATTCGCCTTTGATCTAACCGTTGAGTTTTCCGCTGTTCTTAGCGGATGACTGAACAACGGAAAGCAAAGTTCTCATACCATTCGCAGGTTGGGAAATGCATTTCGTACGGAACATTGCGATAGCGATTTTAATAGGGCGCACTCGGTTTTTAGATTTTCAAATTGAATTTTCTCGTGAGCGCTCATCCCTACCGCCATCGCTATCATATTCATCCGGATATTCGTAACCCCCAAAAATGATATCTGATTGTCGGTTTACGACAACGGTCTTGGGTTCGAGGATAGCCCGTTGTCCGACTTACCCCTTCCATCATTCTCGTCCGACAGTTAATAATCCCCGGGACAAAGTCGTAGAACCTTGTCCTAACATCGAGGACGAGGTATTAAATACTAATTTTGATTGATAAATTGCCTCCTTTTGTTGGGAAAATAGTTCCAGTTCAACCGCGGACTGTTGATTACAAGATTGCCTCTTGTAATATGGAGATATTATACCCTCCTATAATTGATTAATTTCATTTTATTAACACCTAGAAAACACATTGTTTTAATGATTTAATGATGTATGTTCTCCCCTCCCACGAAATGAGACCTATCGAGAAGAAGTAAAATACACTGCTCAAAAAAATTAGGGGAACACTTTTTTCGAAACCTGTAACTTTTTAGATAATAGTTCTAGGCAAATCAAATTTGGTATATGTACTTTGGTATATTAACTAAAGAAAATTACAAGAACAATGTTGCAACTGTTAGTTACTTATTTGCCTAAAACTATTATTTAAAAAATGCCAACATTTTAATGAAGCTTGGTATGTATTTTATTATTCTGAATAGCTTTTCTTGGTACTCTTTTACTGGATCTTCATTCCAAAGAAAATTACGCCAATTAAGAAATGTAATCGAAAACTGTTTATTAAAATCCAACTATGTAGTTTGCAACACTTCAAAGAGGAGCAATAAATTATATTAAATACCCCAAGGCTACCCCACATCAAAACACCCCGGAAACATGACGATACCGGCGTAGACCTGGTGCGTCATTACAGCTAATATGATTTGACCCTATTAATATTATAAAATTCAAGTGGGACCGGACCCACAACTGTTTACGATAACTGTAAAATTGGCTGCAAGGAAGAAGGGAGTTGCTGGGATAGAGTACTGATTACGCGAAAATGTGTGTACGCCGGGTATCCGGGATATCATGAATAAATGATGAGGGTCTCTTCCGTTATTCTATAAGATGTCCGGGAAGATATGGTCCACCAGAAACTAATTAATTAGCGCTGATTACATTCCATGTGCCATTTGGGCCGATTATCAAGATCGGCTGGCACCGCGGAACCCGTCGTCCACTTTTTAAGGTGCACGAGGTCCTTTATTTCATCCTGGCTTCTCCCTGTCTAAATTACGAAGGCGACGGATAAAAATGAAATGGCCGCCAGTCCTACGTTCCGGTTTCGGCGTAGGATTAGATTTCCAGACGTTGAATTAATTTTATTAGGTCATGCTAACACCAAATCCTTAAAGGATAATGCAATCATTGGGAAAGCTAGCGAGCGGAAGGCTCCAGCCATATTGCTATAAAATTATTTCTTTTGTGGACAGTCGAACTGTCAATGTCAACAATTTTCGGTTATATTGCTACTTACTTTAATTTCATCGGTCAGGATGGAACAAAGTATAGGTTTGGACGAAATTATATCAATTCAATTGGTTTTTGTAAAAATCGTTCCTTTCATGGCTACCTTATTCAACAGAATATATTTTGATAGGTACATACCAAATATTTGATATTTTGCCAGAGCTACTTTGTATCATTGAATAGTCTATCGTAACATAACTGGTGCATCACATAACAAAGATACCTGAACTATCTAGATTGTAGACTTCCGCGGTCTGAGTCAATGATATATTGATTTCCGGGTGGAAACCGCGTTAAGGACTTTGGAGCAGTCGTCGTTTTGCGCTCTGTTGCAGGAGGCATCTTCAGGACTAAGTTATCAAACCAAGTGCTAAGAAGATACTGTCGTCTGTTGGGATGGGTCTTTATATATGAGTGGAGTGATGCCACCAGATGGTGTTTGGAGTGGGGGTAACGAAGTGGAAGGGGTAGGGTTAACAGGTAGAAGCGGTTGGACAGGACAGGACTTTCCGACCAATTACCCTTCAGGCCTCACATCAGAAAATTGTCGAGCAACGGCAATTAAAATTTAGGAAAACATTGATCACTCTAGGGAGTGTGGATTTTGTATATGGAAAGTAAATAAGCTAGGACAGGACTGATATCCATCGTCTCTATTGATATGAATCAATAGAAATCCTACAACACCCCTCCAATATCAATAGAGACGATGGTTTTCACTTACATCATACATGGAAATCAGTCCTGTCCCAACCGCTTCTACCTGCTGGCCCACTACCGGTTAACCCTACCCCTTCCACTTCGTTACCCCCACTCCAAAGACCATCTGGTGACACCACTCAACTCATATATAAGGTGACCAGACGTCCTGCTTTTGGTGGGACAGTCCCGCTTTTTCACATTTTGTACCGCGTCCCACGGAGTTTTAAAAATGTCCCGCTTTTTAAAAAAAATATTTTTTTACAGAATTTTTAGAGAATTGCTACAAAAAATGAACTACTTCGTTCTAACACTCTTTTTCAAACCGTGCGTTAAAAGGCAGTAAACTTTTTTTAATTATGAAACAACATTTTTGGGTCGAAAACCGTTGCTTCACAATTGTTTATTTTTACAAAGAAAAATATGAATGACTCATTTTAGGTAACTTACATACCATACTAAATATAAATTAATATTCATTTTTATTAACATCTAGACTCTAAGCTAAATGACTACAAAGCAGTTCCTTCTGTCATTTACAATGAAAAAAATTGCACTATTTTTACAATTTTAACCATTTTTATTTTCAAAGTTTTATTGGATACTGATCCTGTCATTTAGTCGCAAAGCAAGAATATACAGAAACTTAATAGAAAACAGAATCTTAGCAATACACCAAATTACAGGTAACAAGGTATATACAATATTCTATTCTGTCTGATATTTAATATTTTTGTACGTCTGTAAAAAAATCTGTAAAAAGAATTTATGGATTTTTGCATTATTTTACGAAAATCACAGGACAAATTTAAATTGATTTAGAAAACCAAATAGGTAGGTTGCTATACGTGTATAAAATTTCGCTAACACGTAGCAACATTTTATATGTCAACTGACCGGCTTAAACGGTAAAAAAACTTAAAAAAAAACTTTGATATTCGATAACTTTTGTAGACGTACACCGATTTTCATTATTTTTTCGAGACATGTAAAGAAATGTATCAGATTTATCATATTAATATACATTTGACAATTAAAGAAAATAAAATGTTCCAGCTGATTATTTATTCTGGGAGATCAAAAATAGTGTTTTTGGTCTAAGTTTGAGACATCCTGTGAGATAATTAAGGAACTTTTCTCTCGTAGGTTGGCAACTAGGTACTCTCTTACAATACCATGTCAATTCTCAACATCTTGTTTTCTAATTCATCTCAATATCTGAAATCTTGATAATATGGTCTTTTTAACAAAGTACTAAATTTGCTCATGCTCCGCAGTTATTTCACAGCGTGTATCGAAAGTAGATCAAAAACAACATTATGGTCTGTTTTTCAAAAATTCCAAAAGTATGTGCTTATCTCTAAGAAATTCAATGAATTTCTTTAAAATGCGTTAAAAAATAATGAAAACCGGTCAATATTACAAAAGCTTAGCAAAATAAGCGTTCCTTTAATTGTGTCGGTTAGTGTTTTTTTTTATCAAAATGTACCTTTAAACTTGGCATATCTTGTTGTGCTGTACAGAGTCGTTAGATTAGAACATATGTTTGTTATTTGTTTACCTTAAGATTTATTTATTATTTAATTCATCTTTCTTAGTCATTCTTACTATATTTATTAGTTGATAAAAATGTTTTTAAAAAATATAAAAATTTATTTAGAATATTTATTTCGTGCAAAGGGCATATATTTGAAGAATTTATGTTAAAGAGAAGAGTTAATATATACAATTTTAGTCCCTATAATAAGCGATAATGAAATAAACTTTGTCTTGTATCAAACAAATTTTTTTTATTTAAAGTAAATATGGCAAAAAAATTAATCACTACTAATGCAAATAATGTCGAATATTCAATGAATTATGTGATATTCAAACAAATATGTTTTGATCACAAGCACAAGAAAGTGTGATGTAGCTTAAAATACAAAAATCTGTGTAACCAAAAAAACATAGTAATAATAATGTTTGTGTTTATAAAACTCCTAGAATTTATCTATTTTCGAGTACGATCTTTTGAAGAGGTGGTTGGTTTTAATTACTACCGCCCACCCCGCCCCGCTTCTGACCCGCTTTTCTACATCTGGTCACCTTACTCATATATATAGACCCATCCCAACAGACGACAGTATCTTCTTAGCACTTGGTTTGATAACTTAGTCCTGAAGATGCCTCTTGCAACAGAGCGCGAAACGTCGACTGCTTCAGAGTTAAAGCATGACAAATAAAAAAAAAGTTGTACATGTGTATTGTTTTGGTATTTTTATAGTAGCAAGGGATGCCCAAGAGAGGGTTGGCCGATGGGGGCTGCGTTGTCGTTACCGGTGCGCAATACGGCCCTAATTTCAATGTCCCCATTTATCCCCTCAACACGTCCGGATTTGGATTTACGACGCATAGTTTACGGATAATGTGTTCCGATTTTTTTCGGCGTGTTGTTGGTGGGAAACTAAAGACCCATGCATCAGTCGTGTTTTTCCATTCCACCCAATAACTTCGCGGGAGCGATATTCATCAACATATTATTCGAGTTGAGAGGACCATTATATCCCACAAACCAAAATTTTATTGGATAAGTTTAACTGTTCTCAGATTGTTTTTACATTTGATAGTTTTCTCTAAATCGTATTGATTATTGTTTTAAATATGTTCTGTAAACCCCCACACACAACGAAAGTTGTCTCAATTCCTTTGTTAATCCAAAACAATGGTTGTTTTATATGTACGCAAGAGTATAGGTATATCGTTCATTCAAGAACACCGCTGTTTTGACCGGTTGTCTTACTTTAAGATTGTATAATTTTAAATGGATGTTATACGTATATGTATGTTTTAGGGTTGCCACTGTCCTCGTTTCACGAGAATTGTCCTCGTGTCCTCGGCGTGATACCATTTGTCCTCGTCCACACAGATAGAAAAGACTTCTTGTTTTTAAGAAATATTATTTTGAATTTATTGTTTTGGATCAAAGCATATTTCTTTGACGCCAACAATATTTACTTCATTGTATATTCTAGTTTATTTGCAAACAAAAATTGCTTTCGTTTAAAGTAATATTTTTGTTTTGATTTAAAAAGACGTTTCTTTACACCAAGGAAATCTAAGATCTATTGAATACAACTATTTATATTTGTTTACAAGAAGTGGTGTATTTCCTCCACAGAAATATTTTTGCTTTGCTTAAAAATAGGTTTTACTTCCGCCAAAGAAATCATATTTTGATTCAAATGAATAAATTTTAGTGTGAATATCGCATCCAAATTAATAGTAGACTAGTGAAAGCCGACCGCTCAGTTGATGTCATGCGCCTGGCTAAATTGTTAAAAAGGCTGTGTGATCGGCAGTATACAGCAGGTTCAAGTTCCGATTCCGAATCAGCGTACACTTTGCTACCCTAACAATGATTATATGTAGGTCTGGGGAAACCAACCACTGGTCGAGGATGTGCGACATCCCAAACGGCGGTGACACGTGGAGATTTTTCTCTACTGTACCCTTTGAAAAGTTCTAGTTAATAATAGCTGAATAATTTCTTTAATCAAAGAACCATTTATCGCAACCATAAAATATCGCATTTTAACTCAACCAAGAATTTCGTCAATTTCAAAAAGTTTAATTCTTTCACTCAACACAATCATAATCATTTGAACTAAATAATTCTCGTTCGTTATAATATACAAATTGTAAATTTTAATTAAAAACATAAGTTGTTTGACACAAATAAACGCTCTTTCTACCATGCACATATTTCGAACAAATGCGTTTTTATCCGCAAATGAATCTTGCCTCTAGTGAAACATCAGATTTCTTTGATGCATACTTATTGCAGATTTCCATGCATATTTAGTAGAATTAAACAAAGTTTTCTATCTGTGTAGGTTAAAATTGTGCTACCTAACCTAACCTACAAATGTTTTGAACATTTATGTAAGATTTTGATATTTAACGTTTTCTCCGACCTACTACGTCTATCTTAATCACAGCAATGATGAATGCGCCACCTAAAAAAATTAGGCGAGATACAAAATTCACCAATTCCTGGCTAACTACCAAAAAGTCGACTAGTTTAAAGCGAAATTACGGTGTACTTTCTGAGAATACACCTAAATTTTATTTTTATGTGATAATACCACAGCAAGGTATTATTTTCGCATATTTAATAAAGTAATGTAGTATTTGTTTCTTGTTATATTTCAATATAATATTTTGTTTTATTATTTGATTGTGTTTTAGGTGGCAGTATGATGTGGACATATTGGATATGACATAATATTTTCACCCACTTACGTCCTCGTGAACAATTACAAAAAGGTGGCAACCCTGATATGTATGTATATAATATTAATAGATTTTTGTTTGGGTATTTGGCGAAAACATTGCCAATTTATTAAATACCTCATATAATTTCTTTTAACATTGAATTGTCCATCACGAGTGATTATTGAAACTATAGGTACGTAAGTATAAATAAAGAATATATTTTGAAAAGAAAACATTAAACGTTTAACACAGTTTTAACATATATAAAAATAGCATTCTATAGCATCAAAGTGTATAGCATTAACATATTATGTTATGATTATAAAGCATGTGTACATGCGATTTAGATCATATCTTCAACACAACCATAAATTAAAGATTTATTCTACATTATCGAGTTTCAGAGAGGTGGGTTATACAATAGATTTAATGCAATACATCTTTATTTGATGTAGCTTAATCCCCCTTTCTGAAACTGAGCGACAACATAACAGACTTAAAACTAAGCTATAAACCTACATATTATTTAGCTCAATGTGACACAGGATTTACACTTTAACCCCTTTGCAGTTCTCTTGAATTTATAAACGTAGGTACACACACAAACCTTCAGGAAATACAGGTAAATAAAAAGTTTTACACTGATTGGTTTATACTGACGGCTTATGCAAAAATATGTTTATTCCTTACCTATAGCAACAGCTCAAGTGTAAGGTTTTTTAATTCTTTTGACATATCGTCCATATGATCCTTCTAAAAACCAAACATTTTATTAGACTAATAAAAATCATAGCTATTTATAATTTCAATGTTTACCTTCACTCTTACCCGCAATTTTCTAACATTCTCTTTAAAATGTTTTGCTGTAATCAATCCATATTTCCTTCTGATGTGCACAACGAAACACAAAACCACGTATATCACTATGAATTTGCAAATGTGATTTTGTGAATTTAGCACTGTTTTAAACTCCAGAGTGAAAAAAGTGCAGCTCAACGGCAAAAACGTACTCTTCCCTTATCGTATAAACTGAAAACACAATCACAATGTGTGGCACAATCGCTACAATATTAGATTAGAGGTCTCCATATACCCCATAGCAATCAAATAACAGATCAGTTTTGCTTCAGACGCTTAAACAACAAGCCAACACAACATCGACTATGCGATCGCCATCACAAGCACTCGTCTAACCTCGTGCTCATGCGTATATGCGCAATGAAACAACTGCGCATAATAGTTTACATTAAGACTACTGTACGAACGCGCTTTTGTTGCGATTTTACATGGCCGATTGTAATAATACAGACAACATTGTAAAATGACTGCAGTATTTCACATCACGTATTTTTTCATTATGTTTGATGTAATTCATCAGTTACATGAATAACAGTGTATTTTTTTGCATCTATAGTGATGTAAAATTACATTTAGTTTTTACAGTGCCATTGTTGTCTTAAAACAAACAAATTGTACACACTGGTGTTCTGTACTGTGATGAAGACAATTAAAGGATCTTTCAAAATCAATGAGAAAAATAGTAGGATGTCAATAAAAAAAGTTGATGATGTCCTGCAGTAGCAAATGCTGATTGATTATCTAACATTATTCATAATTTATTAAATTTGAACCCAGAATAAATCTGGTTCCGGTCGGGAATTTTTTAACGGCCAAGCTCGATATTCTCCACCGCGATAGTTGGAAATATGCTTTCAACTTTATGGGTGAAAGAAGGGGTCATAAAAACCGTCCATTCTCCATTAAAATTTTATTTCAATTTGCATGCACTCGACAGCTCGCGATATCAGTTATTAGTTTCTATAAATATAACAGCATTGAAATTACACTTAAGACTCTACCGTTTGATTGAAAATGTAAATAGAAGATTGCAAAGCGAAACTGAAGCCGTAATCAAACTTCCCTCACTCGCATGCATCGCCTCCTATGGGGTTGATAGAGAACTGGCAGTGAAACCTCCCCGCAAAGAAAAATAGTTTTCCACTCCAGATGACCTGCAATAAAATTTCCCAAACTAACCAGACAAAATAATCGATCTAAGTTTGGAATATGTTCAAGTTTGTATTAAAGACAATTTATAATGTATCATCACAAAATAAAAATAATTAAAGGGAGTATAGGGAAAACAGATTTCCGTAGAGCGTCGTACTCAGTACCGCTATCAACCGCTAGATGTCGTATTTCGCACAAAACTTGTGTATGTCATCAAGTTCCTTCTTTGTTTGAAATGTGTTTCTGTTTAAAATGTGTTTCTGTTTCTCATTCACGCAAATACGCTGCAAACATCGTAGAGAGTTTAAATGCAACCTGAACAACAAATTGAAATGTTTGTGTTAAGCCGTTTAGGAGAAACAAAATCGGAAAGACGAGCAATAATTTACAAAAGCTAAAATCGGGTACATTTTTTACACTTCTCTCACGCTCATATTTACACCGAGAGGCAAAAAATGTTGATAGTCATACAACTTATGTAGAAATGATTCCTGAGTAGTCAAACTTTATTCAAATCTTTTCTGTTCAGTAGTTTTAGAGTTACGAGCCTTCAAACATAGGGGCCATTACTATCGAAACGGGAGATGACAGTTAGAGAGATTCTTTCGTGCTAAGATAAACCCCCCAAACACCCTGTGTTGATTAACATAAAACAAACTCTATTCGCGGCGGGGTCCAATCATAACCTACACAGCAGCAGCAAAAATTCGAACCGACCAGTCAGGGAATAGATATTCGTTATATAGGCTCTCATTGGCTCGCGGTGTACCTAGAATATTGTGGTGTGATTGGTCGGTGGAGTACATATAGTTCAGTGCGGTTATGATATTTCGACCATTGGCCTTATTGCGAATAATAATTATTTTTTGTATTAAACTATTTGTTGTGTCCTTTTAGAAGATAGAATAGACTACATTTATTTCCAGCAAACTATAAATACAAATACAATACCAACATGGGCGCCGTTACATATAGGCAGGGGGGGGGGCGCTTGCCCCCCCTGGATTACTAGATAAATTACTAGATAAATGATGACAATTCCGATTATTATCGGCTAGTCACCAATGTCAGTTTTATTAGATATTGCGATATTGCCCTCTCGTAACAGTCGCGAAAGAGCCACAAGATGACCAGATACGGTATGTAAATTTTGCGCTGCAGTCCAAAATAAGTATTGTTGTATGCACTTTTATTTGATCGTACTTATTAGTTTCCATTACTTCGCAATTTTTGGCACTGCTTAGCAGTTTATCTTAATTACACTGGGTGTTAAACTAAAAAGCGTAGAATATATAGATAAGGTATAATAGTCAAGTTTTGGTAGTAGACCAAATTTTGATAACGAACTCATGTCCAGATAGACGCCGTTTCGGAACTGCAGAGAGCCGGAATATTGAACCAACTTTAGAAATTGCTTTAGTAAAGTAGGTTGTATAAAGTATCATAGAATAACTATTTCAAAATCAAATAATTTTAAAAGATTTATAGATAACCCATTATTGGCCAAAATTGGTACTAAAATTACAAAACTTCGGTTAAAGAGTTTCAAAAACGTTAAATAATAAAAAACTTCAGACATTATGTGGTATTAAAAGGGCCATCCTATGATACATGACAATAGATTCTCTATGCTGTTTGTAATACTGGTACCATTTTATGATTCTCTCCAGCGTTGACACAATACATTTCCGTACATGAGTTCGTTCAAAAATTAGTAGTTGACCTAACATTGTCGCCTTAAAAGTGTTCCAGTAAAAAATAAAAAATATTATTTCGTCGTCGATTATCCTTAACACAGAATTTTCAAATTAATCCTGTTTTCTCTACATTTAGTCATTATTTCTCGTTAACGAGGTAAAATTGAAAATAATATTGTTGCCTTTTTATTGTTTATCAAATTGTTATTAAGATATTGTATCAGATCCTCGATGACCACGAGCTAGAAATTATTATAGAAAATTAACAACAATTTCTCCTAACGTATTAAAAGGTAATAAAAAGGCTACAATATTGGTTGAAAATTATACAAAAAAAATCTTACATTCTAGAATAAGAGTTCAATGATTCAGAAACAAAATATATTTACAAACAATTATTAATTAAAAATATTAATCCCACATTAATAAACGATAGAAACACTGCATAATGACTTGAAATTCAACGAATATCAATATAATATATTAAGTAAGTGTTGTCGAGCATACAGGGATCACGACCATGGATGACACACACACAAAAATGTGAACAAAAACATTTCACTACCTTAAAGCGATAGAGATTTTTCAGAGTGTATGCAAAATAACACAAGACGAAAATGCTGCAAAACAGTTAATGGCATAGTACTTAATATTACGTCACCATTTAATACTAAAAAAAAATTGGCCCCCCCTGGAACATTTTCAAACGGCGCCCATGAATACCAACATGTTACACAATTGGAGATAATTAAGTGTTCTTCTCGCTTGGAAATGGCCATGGACCGTAGTCTTTCAGCCCGGTATTCTCATCTATGGCATATCAAGGAATACAATTCCTTAAGCTTCTTGATGGTGTCGAAGGTTGTGGGTTTGGGGTTGGATATGCGTAGTTGTGGATATTTTTAAGGAACATGTGGAATAGGTAGGGTTTCTGGGAATCTTTTGGATACATTCATGGATAGGGTCTTTTGTCTGGTGGTAATTGGGATAATCTTTGTTGAATGGTACAGGAGTTCATTCGAGGGATTGTGGAGGGGGTTGTTGGGGTGACGTAGTCTGGTGATGCTGCGCAGAGCGCATCGTTCTCCAACGCTGATGTTGTTGGTTGCCTGTTGAGGTATGTCGTTGAATAGGAGGCAGCCGTCTAATAGCCCTTTTACACCTGTGCAATTTTAACCTGCAATCTCAATCATGCGACAAATCGCATGCGATTTTTCGTTTTACACTATGCAATTTTTGTATATATAGGTTATATGAAAAAATCGCATGGGTTTAGAATCAGTTCTAAATCCATGCGATTTTTACATGCGATTTTAGTAACTTTCTAGGAACTTAAGCCAGAAAACATAAATGTAGTAGTGGTACCATTGCTGATAGACGCGTAGCGTAGGCTCAAGCGAAACACAACGTGCTTAGTTTGAGACGAGTTTGTTAAGATGTCGAAGGAGAATCAAGAAGATAAGAAGGAAAATATTGATAAATTCGTGTGGTCGAAATCAATTACTGAAGATCTAATCGAACTATATCAGAACCAACCAGTACTCTACTGTTCTTCCGTGCCAGAGTACAAAAACAAAAATATAAGACTAGACGCGTTAAATGTAATACAACGAGACTTGGTGGCGAAAAATGCCTTAGCTGCTGCACAAGTCCTCACAGTTGAAGCAATTAAGAACAAAATACATAATCTAAGGACGCAGTTTTTTAAGGAGTTGGGAAGAATTAAAATTAGTGAAAAAAGTGGTGCTGGCACGTCGGACAGATACACACCAATATTGTGGTATTATGAACATTTAAAATTCCTTCAGGAATCAGAGGCAACAATGGAGTCGGAGTCAAACTTACCAGAAGTCACGCTACAACCGGAATATATTATGGATAGTGAGGATAGCCAGCCGGAGCTCATATTTGATGGCACGGTTGAAGATTTCAATTCTTCGGAAATTTTGTCACCGACACCCAGTAGCTCAAGAACGACTCCAATGGCAAAAAGAGCAAAACTTATCCCTAAACCCCAAGAGGTTGCAGAATTAATTAGCGCTGCAACCAATGCACTAACAAAACGTGTGCACTGTGCATTCACAAAATCAAGAAGATGATTTAACGTCATTTGCCAAAACCATCGAACACGAATTAAGAAAAATTGCAAACCCGAGCATTTTAAGAATGGTGAAGAGAAAGATATTTAATATTGTGTTGGATGGCCAAGAGGAGCATATGGAGTAACCCTCTATTGTATTTTGTTTACTAGAATTTTTTTATTTTCGTATATTAACTTTTTTAAATTTTTTTCTTAAAAATAAAATAATATTGTATTACCAAGTGTATTTTTATTTAATATAATGAATAATTTATAATGATTTTAATATACTATAATAACTATACTATAAATAATAATGATAATAACAGAATTAATGTTAGTTTATGCCAAGTCATTTTGCCAAGGTACTGCTCCTTCAACACTATTGAAAAATTCTAAAAACTCTCAAAAAGACTGTTGTCTAAGGCTGAACGAGCACATCTGTATCCAGCTACAAAATGCATATTTAATGACGTATCGCCTATCGATGTTTCATCTCGTATGCCATACGTATTGGGGCATTCTGTTCGTAGAAAATTATGCAAAACTATACAAGTCAAAGTTCATTATTTACTAAATGTTGATTTACCCGATCTTTTCGCTAAGCCATGGTTTAGTCACTTTAGTCTACCAACGCCGTTCCGTTCTTTGTCTTAACAACAAACTCGCAGCTCCAATTACCTATGATGCTACCGAGAGCAATTTCCTCTAAATCGACGACGTTAGGCATTTTAACACATATGTATATCAACACATGCATCAACAATCGATACTAGCAAGGTTTCTTATACATATAAACGATAGTTTTGGTGCTAAGAAGGTTATGTTTATTTATAAATAACAAAACAACGAGGTTATGCGTGTTGATGTGTGTAGCACTGTTGCCAATCAAAAAAGTTACAGTTGTTAAAAAACAAAATCACTGATGCTGAAGCCATGCAATTTATTAAAGTTGCACAGGTGTAAACGGTCGACAAACGGTGATAAAATTGCATGCGATTTTGAAAAATCGCATGGTTGAGATTGCAGGTAAAAATTGCATAGGTGTAAAAGGGCTATAAGATTGGGCGACATATAGTTCGGTAATAGTGAACAGCAGCTGCTATACTTATTCCCCTGTCTTTGTACGTGAGGCATCTGAAGTTGGTTCATTTTTGCTTGCTTGGTGTGTGCTGAGTACTTTAGCTTTGGGTCTATCAACATTCCGAGGTACTTGCAGTTTCAGTAGGCCGTAATCGTGGTGTTATTGTAATCGAGGGGGAACCTATCATGGATATGATGGAAGGGGACAAGAAATTGTGTTTTTTGCGGGTTTTTCTTTATTCTCCACGAATTGCACCAGGTGAGGATTCTGTGTAAAAAGGCTTTGAGATGAGTAACTGGGATATTCAGGCGGTGTCGTCAGGGGGCTTAAAAAAAGGGCTTAAAGTTGAGGATTAAAGATGTTGGGGTTGGGATCAGATATGTTGTAGCAAAAATATGTTGTATAGAAGGGGAGATATGGGTGATCCTTGTCGGGCGCCTTGTTCGGTGTAGACGGGATGGGACAGGGATGTACAGATTTTGACGCGTGAGCATCGATCAAGAAGGAATTGTTGAATTATTTTAATGATGTAAAATAGGACATTGAGGAGAGAGAGATAGAGAGAGAGAGAGAGAGAGAGAGAGTTCATATAGGAGACCTCGATGCCATACCGAGTCAAATGCTTTTTGTATATCTAGGAAGAGTACCGCTGATTGTTGTTTGTTTTGGTGAGCAGTTTGGAGGTTGGATATAAGGACGGAGAGAGGATGTATGGTTGACGTTCCTTGGCAGAAGCCGAACTGGTAGGGTGGGATGTGTTGATCAAGATGTTCTAGGAGGCGGGATTTGAGAAGAGATTCGAAGAGTTTGCCAATGACAGGAAGTAGGGAGATTGGGCGATGATTGCTGGGATTCTTGTGATCTCCGTCTTTCTTTGGTATGCAAGAAATCACTGATTTGATTTTCCAGACAATGATTCAATATCTTAATGATGTATCTATGGATGTCATGTTCAAGTCTTCGCAGACAGTTTCTTGTGACGTGGTCGTATCACGGGCTGGTGTTTTGCCTTTACTCAGGGCTGTGAAATATTCATCCTTTTTCGATAAGTATGTCCGCGGGAGTAGGAATTAGCTCTTGAAAGTAGGCTTCGTGCCATGGCATTGACGAGGTTTTCGTTGCTGCGCTAAATTCCGGGTCGTTACTGAAGGTAAAGTTCTTAGGTAAAGTTCTGCAGATACCTGGCGTGAACGTTTGCAATATCTTCGTGATCGGTGTAAGTGTTTAGGCTGACGGGGTCTTTTATTTCTTGTGGAAATTCTGCTTTCTTGTATTTAGATAGCTTTTTAACTTCCGTCCAGTATCTTTTTCCTTTAGAATCCTCGATTTTGCTGCATGCTGCCATGCACTTCTCGCATCTGTATTGTAGAATGAGTTTTTGTAGATCTTTGTTCAGATCATTGAATTTTCGTTTAAGATCTGGATCTTCGGTATATTGGAATTCTCTGTACAGTCTTCGTTTTTCTATGATAAGGTGGAGTATAAAAGGGGACAGCGGGAAGGAATAGGTAATGACGTTTCTTTATTTTGGGTGAGCGTTCCATGATGGAGATGGTAAGTCTTTCGCTAAAGTTGGAGATTGTTAGGAGGCTGATGTTAGGGTTATAGGCAATACATGTTTTCAAATCATTATTGACCTTTTGATAATTACAGTGGTTGAAATCGGTAACATATTCAGCTGGAGTGATAAGAAGGATATGAGGGAGTTTAATCTGAGAGTCAATGGCAAGGTGGTCTGAACATAGGTCTGGGATAAGCTTGACATAGTGTATGGAGCATAATAGAAGGTCTGGGGTGGAGCTGGGGTTATTTGCCATTGTGAATGTTGGACGGGTTTTTATTTGGGTGCATTTTGCTTGGGCTAAGACTTGTGGTGGCTCGTGCATTGGATTGCAGGTTTGCCCAACCCCCAAAAACAACAAGGAAACAAAAATAGTTTAATTGTGTGAAAATAATAGTGTAATAGTCAATACGATCTATAACATAAAATTTAATCAAATATCGAGCATTCTCTCGAGAATTGCAAGCGCAAGTCGGCTATACGGCCCAGGGCCGCAGCAAGACCGCAGCCGTCTGCTATCGCTACACTGCGTATCGACGCCTGAATTATAGCCCGCGAGCGAGCGAATTGGGCCGCGTCGATTGGTTCGTTTACTCTGAAATGGTTGCTAGTATCCAGTACACCAGAACTACTTGACCACGCCCCCAGTGGTGTTTAGAAGCGAAGCGACGTCATGATTACGCGACTGGCGACGTGCATTATTGCATACTGGTCGTAGACAGTGGACTCGTGACACTCGTACGCTGTGTAGTTTAGTTGCCCGTGAAGCGCTTATTACACGAAATTAAAAACAAATAATGAATTCAGTGCAGAGTTTAATTGCAGTCTAAATTTCATCGATAAGAGCGAAATAAAAAGGCTTGGGAGGCCTACCCCTAATTTAGTGATAAAACAATTCGTGTCTACCAAATCTCGGTCATTTATAAGGACATTTAATGCTGATGTTTACAGCAAAAATGAGTGGATTTGTGGATGTGACGTCAAAAATGTTTTTTTTGTTTTCCTTGTCTATTGTTTGGAGCCGCTGATCGTTGGACAAAAACAGGTATTACAGATTTAAAGCATTTCACTGACCGAATTAAGAAGTTAGAGCCGTTTAAAATATCGATTTGTTAATATTTCAAACGGCTGTAACTTTTTAATTGAAAAAACTTCCATATGAAGCCCATATGAAACTTTTCAGTATGAACATTTACTATCTGAAGAAAAGTTCCGCGGGAAAAAAAGTGGGACACAAAAGTAGATAGTACTAAACAATAACAGGGATTTAAGACCCATGGGACGTAGCTGTCAAAGATAATTAAAATTAGAGTATTTAAGAATTAGAATGAGTCATTTTTTAGTGCACAAATAAAAATATTTTGCTATAAAACTTACGTCATACAAAACTGGTAGGTACCTGAAAGTTACAACCCCCATTTTTCTAGATCACGAGCCGCCACTGATTGGGAGATATGTCTACGTTTGGTTTGGTTGGAGTTAAAATCGCCTATTATTATCACGTTATCGTAGAGAGCAGCCTTGACAAAGATGGTGTCATCTATATTGGAGTGTGGGTATCTACCTACCAGGGATACGTGTATCTTCTGAATACTGAATGGAAGAGTAAAGTGGAGACCCTCATTATGCCGGTTGTTTAGTTTATGTGAATTTTCCTTGCCAAGGCGTAAAGACGGATTAGTCATTACCAAGGCGCCCCAACCTGCATTTTGGTTTCGGACTTTGCTGGGATTCTGAAGAACGGTCCAGTTGCGTAAGAAGAGTGGTGACGCTGTTTTCGTTTCTAGAAACAGAGCACACTGATATATTATGTTTCTCTATGTATCTTCCAACTAGGTGCGATCTTATGTTGTAGCTGCTGATGTTGGAATACAGAAAGCTTATGTCAGTCATTGTGTTGTTGACTAGTGACTGTTTGGGTGCCTAGTTTTCGTTCTGTTGGTGACTGTGATGATAAATTATGTGGGTCAAGCATTAATATATACATGTGGGTTCCGGTAAAGTACACTATAGTATCAATGTTGTATTGTTCGATGAATTTGTGTTTCAGTTTGTTTATTAATTCTTGTCTATTTGTGCATTTGTTTCAGTTGAGCTTGGAACTGTAGGTGTCGAGATCATTTTAGATTATTTTAGAATTTAGTACTGAATCTACCATTATAGGCAAAAACTGCAAAATAATTATTGACTAATAATTGAATTAACAATTTTATTATTTGATTTTGTCAAGCAATCGGTTATGATATTTCGACCATTGGCCTTATTGCGAATAATAATTATTTTTGGTATTAAACTATTTGTTGTGTCCTTATATTTTCCTTTATTATTTTAAACGCGGCCGAAAATCTCTTACAAAACGGAATTTCTTATATTTTTGTACTGAATTTAACATTTTTCCTTCAAGTTATAAATCACAATGTGTACCTACCTATATATTTTTCTTACTTAAGTATTAAAATTTATAAAATTTTCTTGTTATTTTCAAAAGTCGTTCCATCCCGGTTTCAGTTTCTGTTATTTTGTTTTGTAATATAAGATGATAGTAATAATGTATTTTTGTGTTTGTGTATTTATATACTACGTATTTGTTTAAAATTCTAGTTTTCTTTTGTTTCAAATTATATTTTTGCACAACCTTTTGTCGACTTTCTTAATTTTGGTTACAAATAGATATATATTTTTGCAACATATATTTTTTTTCAATGGATAAAGGATAGAGCCCCCAAAATCAGGATGCGCCTAGGGCATCCAATTTAGTTAATTCGCCACTGGCAGTAGTGATTAAGTTATAAAGTCTTTGGAAGTTTTAAAGTTACCATTTGGACGGTATATATTTGCAGCATAATGCGAGCTTTTGAAATATCATCCATTTGCAGCATTTTTGCACTCTGTAGATCGATGATAATTACTGATTGGTAATTTCGCTCTATATCCAAGGTGGCTCCACATAGGCAATTCTTTTTACAGCGTTGATCTGGTATAATGTTACTTATCGTCCTTTTTGTGGCCATCAGTTCAAAACTTAACAATTCAACCCCATATTTGGGGTGCGTAAGTCTTCAGAAGAACTACCTACCTACTCCTAATTACGCTGTAAAAAATAAATGTAATTTTCCATCACTATAGATGCAAAAAAATACACTGTTATTTATGTAAATGATGAATAACATCAAACATAATATAAAAATACATGTGTTGTGTAATACTGCAGTCATTTTACAATGTTGTATGTATTGTTACAATCGGACATGTAAAATCGCAACCAAAGCGCGTTCTTACAGTAGTCTTAATGTAAACTATTATGCGCAGTTGTTCCATTACGCATATAGGTATGATCACGAGGTTAGACAAGTGCTTGCGATGGCGATCGCATAGTTGATGTTGTGTTGGCTTGTTGCTTAAGCGTCTGAAGCAAAACATCTGTTATTTGATTGCTATGGGATATATGGAGATCTCTAATCTAATATTGTAGCGGTTGTGCCACACATTGTGATTGTGTTTTCAGTTTATACGATGAGGTATAAACGCTTTTGCCGTTGAGCTGCAAGTTATTCACTCTGGAGTTCAAAACCGTCCTAAACTCACAAATTCACATTTGCAAATTCATAGTGATATACGTAGTTTTGTGTTTCGTTGTGCACATTAGAACGAAGAATGTATTGATTACAGCAAAACACTTTAAAGAGAATGTTAGAAAATTGCGGATAAGAGTGAAAGTAAACATTGAAATTATAAATATGCTTTTTATTAGTCTAATAAAATGTCTGGTGTTTAGAAAGATGATATGGACAATATGTCAAAGGATAGAAAAACCTTACACCTTGTTGGGCCGTTGAAATAGGTGAGGTATAAATATATTTTTGCATAAGGCATCAGTGTAAACCAGTCTAAAACTTTTTATTTACCTGTACTTCCTGAAGCTTTGTGTATGTACCTACGTTTATAAATTCAAGAGAAATGCAGAGGGGTTAAAGTGTAAATCCTGTGTCACATTGAGCTATTTTGGACACAAAGAAAAACAACACTCTTAACTTTAAATCTCAGTTTGGGTTTCGCTCCGTTTCAGAAAGGGGATTATGCTACATCAAATAAAAATGTATTGCATTAAATCTATTGTACACCTCTCTGAAACTCGACAGTGAACAATAAATCTTTTACCATATGTCAATAAAATAAATCTTTTAACATATGTATAACGCTATACACTTTTATGATGCTATGGAATGTTTTTTTTATTTATGTTAAAACTGTGTAAAGTAAAGATATACCTATGTATTAATATATACTTATGTAAGTCCTACAGCGTAGCCCATATTCCAAATTAGAGCTAAATATCTCAAAAACTGCAAGAGCTATAAAGAAAAAACTAAAAAGAAATTTGACATTTCACCCTGTAGATCGACAACGAACCGTTTGCGGACCTATGTTTATATGAATTTTTAGTCATTGAACTAGGAGAATGTGCAGGCCTAATAGGCCTGCTGGTCGACCTAGGTAGATCGCCGAAGCGTTAATGCTCGTACGTTCGAAGCGGTTACGGGCGCGCCATCTATTGCTTCGTAGCGTAACCTCAATGCGACATGATGTGTCGCCGTCTGGTGACCGCGTCGCGAAGCGCGCGGCCGTTGCCTAGCAACCGCGATCGATTGGCATGACGACACGCTGGCGAGGACAGTCCGAAACGATACTCCATAAATTTAGCCTAATCGAGTTAAAAAATAACGAGAACTGGCCGGAAATTGGACGAAATCGAAAGCCTAAGCGCTGTACAATCCAATTTTAGGCGGAAAATCGGCGCCTGCGGCGCCGATTTTCGTAAACTTCTTGCGCGGACTGTGTTAGACTTTTAGTATATAGTAGGGAGTAGGGATAAGCCAAAGAATTGCCCTTTTTCGTATTTACATGATATTTAGGAACACTCTGTATACCTACATCATACCAATAAATAAAAAAGATCTACCATAGATTTACTTGAAATATATGAAAACCACATCTATTCATGTAATTGACCACATCAAAATTAATGGTAAATTACAAGACGTTATGTAAAAACGTATTGCCTTTTCAAACGCATTGCTTTTTAACAACTACTGTACAACTACTATAACATCACATTAAAATGGCTAGCGTATTAGTAACCATGAATATTGATGTATTTTTTATTGTGTAGAGGGAGTTCCTTTGAGGTACCTTTGAGGGGTTGGTGTTACTAATTGGGTACTAATTATTTGCAAGGTTTCAAGTGGCGGGCTGAGGTGTCGGACGTGCGACTGACTTGAAAATCGGCTCAAAATTTAATAAGCTTAGCGAAGCTAAGCTAAGCTCTTAACAGCTTAGCGCTTAAGCATTTCACTTCGTTGATTCATTGACTTCGTTTCTTAAGGCAAAAAATCTCATTTTGAAGAAGCTCAAGTATTCATAATAGTAACATTTTCCGGTGCTTAAACCAGTGCAACAGGCAGTCGCATTGTAGTACCTTGACCGGTATTCGAGATATCGATTTTTAACAGCGCTCATGGCAGCCCGGATGCCCGTCAGATATTATTTAGCAATTAAATGGCAAAATTCGTTTTTTCTTCGTTCTTCTGTAACTAGTAATTATTGGGTGACCTGACGGCGGGCACAGTATAGTCTATTTAATAACTAGGAGGAATAAAACCAGACGCCAGATTCACATAGGAAAAAATTGAGAGAACATTACCAGAAATGTCACAGGATATTTTTGCGGTTAAATTTGAATTATTTTGAGGTTAAACGTATTTGTAAACAACAACAAATGTGCTAGTTGTGCTACGGTGAACATTTTAACGAATTTTTCCCTGGAAAGTCTTAACACGTGTTTAAATAGGTGAAAATAAAGCTTGTAGAATATAAATTAGTATACTTATAGAAAACAAATTAGATATTTACACTACGGGTTACTGAGTAATCTCTTCGACATCGTAAAAGTGAAGTAGAGAGTAACAATTCTGTATGTAATATATTATCAGTAATAAAAAACTCTAAATACAATTAAATCATTTTTACAGTCGAAGAATTTAGTACCTATGTCATTTTTTTTTGCATTTTGTTGGTGCGTAAAAAACAAACAATAAAAATATATATATTTTATTATAATAATAATACTATATCTTAAACATCATCATCATCGTCACTTAAAATATATCACTATCACTGTCGCTATTTGTATTAACATGAATTATTAGTGGTTCAACAATTTTGTCCACGATCCCATCTAAAGTCATCATTTTATCCTCTTCGTTTATTACATATTCTTCACAATTACCCCAATGTGTACTTGTTACATTCCCAATGGCTTCTATTAAAAGCGGTTTGACGTCTGCCAATTTTAATGTGGTATTCTTCGCTGCAACCTCATTTTCAATTTGGGCCCATATGAGCTCGATCGGATTCAACTCGCAATGATATGGTGGTAGCCGCAGCACAATTTTGTTGCTGTCTTTTGCCAGCTCATCGCAAACATACATATCGAACGAATTTCTTTGTTCCTTTATTAAACACAATAATTCTAATCGTACCATGTCTTCCTCATATACGATATTCTTTGAGCGAAGCCAATCCTGCGTATGTTTCTTCGTTGAGGATGTTGTTGGCATTTTTTCAACCTTGCGGCTGTGGTAAGAAGCAGTGTCCATAACAATCACTGCGTTATCTGGCATATTTGGTAATACAGCATTGAACCAGTTTTCAAATACATCCGCATTCATTTCTTCATGACACTCTGCAGTTTTTTTGCCTTCAAATACCAACAATCCTCCATCAACAAAACCAGCGTTTGATCCAATATGTAAAATGATGAGCCGTCTTCCTTTTCCAGATGGATTTTTGAGTCCTGTACTGTATCCTTCGAGAAAGGCCTGTTTCTTATCTTGAATACCGGTAACTACCCATACCTTTTCTTTTGTGTGACCTTCATTTAGCCACGTCTCATCTAAATAATAAATTGGCCGTCCGTCTCGTCGAAAATCCTTAATGGCTCTTAAATACTTGCGTCGCCATACAATCATATCGTCACGTTCCAGTAGAATGCTCTTGCGGTTTCTCTTTGTAAATCTGTAAAAAAATATACATTATAAAAAGATTGCTGGTGGGCATATCAGTATGAAGCCACGCTCATTCGTGTTTGTAGCACGACTCATGCTCCTTCGTGTCTGTACTCACTTGAAATTAATGATGAAACCAAAGAGGTTCAGGTACTACAAAGTATTGCAATATAATTGTAAATTAATTGACATACCTATTGTATCCACAATTTTAGCGATCACAGCGAGTTTTTGCGTTTGGGGTTCGTTAGTTGCAATCTGTTTACTTGTACAGATTTAAAACACCTTGCTTTTCAGCTAAGGTTAAGTGACCCATTTCTAACATTTTACGCTTTTTCGGGGGCGAAACTTGCACTGAACTTGTACTTGGCACAGAAACCATATTTAGTTCTTGTACGAGCTGCTGATAAATTTGAACTGAAGTCTCGAATAACACACAAAACAATGGATAACAGGTACCCATCAGTACCCATGTTTGCTTATGGTTTGTTTACCTGGTACCTAACTTAACGGGATTTCAAAGTGCGCGCGACAGCGTAAATTGCCCGGTGTAAAACCGTCTGGGATCCAGCCAATCACAGGCGAGGTATTCCTAGTAACACGTTTGAAAAGTTCCTCCTAGTTATTAAATGGACTATAGCGTAGGTAAATAAAATAAGTAAAAATTGTCTGGGCAAAGTCTGCTTTCCCAAGAACTGCAGTTCCTGCTGCTCAAACGAATGCCTTGATGCCGGAGCGTGCAAAAAACAAACAAAAGTCTAATGTGCTGTGTACAATGTACATCTCCATTAGGTTGTGTTATTCTCGCGTCAAAGGCAATACAGAGATAGTTAGGGCAAAGGGTGTTGTGGGATACCCACGCGAATGAAAATTTCTCGTTAATGCCGGTACACGTAAAATCTTCCCACCAGCATTCGCCAATGAACACTTGCTTTGCACTGCTACCCTAATGAACAAAATGAAAATAAAAACGTCTACACTAGGTGCCACTTTTTTGTCTTATTAGTTTCGGTAGTAGGTTGACTATTTGGAACATATCTCGCGTACTGAACGTCCACTCTGGTCGCTCTGTACATCAAATTGAAGCTAATCGTATGACTGACAAATGTTACGAACATAGTTTTTCAATCGCGTCAGTAGTTTCAGCGCAATGGGCCACGAAATGAAATAAATTTAGTATTATTGGATGCCATATAGTTTGGATGCCAACACCTGTAGATTCAGGTGTAGAACTTATTAAGTCATGAAGTATATGTGGTTACCTAGTCCCCTTTTCAGCGCAACTAGCAAAGTTAAATTACATGTCTAAGCAATGAGAGATTATTGATTTCAATTGAGAAAATTTATTTCTTGGAATAATTACTAGATTTAAGGACGTTCTTACTCTGTTGAAGTAAGTAAATACTCTTCAATGAAGTATATATTTTTATTCCTCTATTAGCCGTTAGCATTGTCCTACATTCTATGCTAGTCTTTTCTGGTGTCATCAAAAAGAGGGTTCTAAACTTAAATCTAACCGCAATGTTGACAACAAATTGACGAATGCCATTGAATTCTTCTACTTTAATCTACTTGAACCTGGAGAAGCCATTTTTATCCCCTAACCATAGGAAAAACCCACAGGCAAGCCTTCCTGTGTTTTGTTGAGAGAAGTGATCACCCTTTGCAGCAAATTCTTGCTGAAGACCATATTCCGAGCCCGTGGAGGCTTCTTTCTTGCAATTCTATTTTAACCCTTCTATTGTAACCCTACTGTAACCTATCTACGCCATCCAAAAAGCCGGCAATGATTATTGGCCGGGTGCACGATGCAAGCGCTCCTACAGTTGTAGGCGGTAGGTAGGTCCACGACGCGTAAATGATGCAGATTGCTAATAAATGTTACAGTTATCTGTACTATATAAGTGGTCCGATCAAATTTATATTATTTATTACAAAATTGCATTTGTTAGTATTTCTTCCTGAATTATTACAGTTGATAACGCAACACTTATTGTGTCCCATTATGATTATTGATACCAACGATATGTTATTAGTTCTGACGGATTGGATCACAACATAATGCGCCGTGAACTACTGCACATAGTGTAGGCATTTTAGTTAGGTATTTCTTCGCTACGGGCGCTTAGATCGCTTTTCAAGTCCCCTCCACGGTGAATGCACAAAAAAACCACACCAAAAAAATATACATAAAAAATTTGAACAAAAAATGTCACTACTGAAATGATATTGAATGAAAATTATGTGTATGGTATTATCGACAAACTTATTTTATAAATGTTTTTTTTTTTAATTTTAACTTAATTTTCTATGAAAGACGCCCGGGCGACCAAATTGCCTATTCAATCATTTCTATGATAATCAGAAAATTCAAGCGGACTGGGTCTGTTGAAAATATCTTTAAGAAACACCACAAAAAATATGTTGCCGAAGATAAGGTAGCAAGTTTACCAGTGTTGCAAACGGTAATCGAGCATAGAACGACTCGGTTCGACAAATTGCTTCTCACACCCAATGCAGTAAATCAACAGCACATACAAAAACTGAACAAATATCACCTTTATAAACCTAAATAACAACTAAACTAAAGGCAAGAGACTATGGCATCTCGTATGACTTCATTATTATCGATAAACTGTACCTATTTGGAGATGTTGTTTAGAAGTAAAATTTATATTGAAATTTGAAGTCACACGCACCTACCTTGATTTCTTTTTTTTTCAGTTTTTTTCTTCAAACTTTTGTGATCAATAGTAGTAAATGTCAGTGATTGGTACTAAAAGCTTCCTTTTAATCTATTTTATTAAAATTTAATTAAATTATTTATATTTTTTGTGATTTTGCTATGATAAGTAATGTTTATTTAAAATTATCGCAATTATACAATTGCGCAATTATACATTATCTGGGTACGAAGTTGAAATTTTTCATCTACTTCATCATCATGTCTCTGTGTAGTGTCCTTCCCGTTCTATGCATAAACACATTCCTCGAGAAAAATCATAGGCAGCACTATTTCGAAAATTCCGTGGAATGCTTTGGATGCAATGTTGTACAGCTTCCTCTAAGTGTAAAAGGTCATTATATGTGTACTTTCTTCTTGACGTAACAAAAATAAATCTAAACAATGGTCTGTATACTGATTTATACATATATAAAACAATTATTATTATTTAGTTGACTCAGCATTGTCGCCGTTCAAGTGTTTACGTATAATTGTAATAATAACAAATTTGTATTTCGTTGTTGATGATCGTTATCACAGAAATTTCAAATTTGTCAACTTATTCTCTATATTTAGTCATTAATTTCACGTTAATGCGGCTAAATTATAAAATAGAATTGTTGCCTTTTATTGTTTACCAATTTTTATTAAGACTTTTTATCGGATACTCGATTGACACGATTATAGAATAGAATTATCAATTGTGTTTATTTTATGCCTGTATTTTTGGTTTTAATCATTCTCTATTCTCTAGAACTGAGTGAATTCCAACTAATATTGCCTTCGCATCGTTTATTGATTCTCTATAAGAATTGTTGGCTCGTGTTTATCGAAAGCAGTAGAAAGAGGACAATATTAGTTGGCAACCACTCGAATGAGTGAGAGATAATGTTTCAAACCGAAAATACAGACAAAAAATGGACAACATTGAAAAGTGGACAACATTGAAAAGTCGATGAACACGAGCTGGAAATTATTATATCCAAATCTGAAATTCTAGGAAAAAAACAAAGTTCAATGATTCTGGAAAAAATATATGATTACAAACAATTCTTAATAAAAATTATTACTTATACATTAATAAACGATAGAAAGGCAGCAAATTTTCTTGCCATTCACTTAATATCAATATGCTATAGGTAAGTTGTCGGGCATGCAGGGGTAACAACCGTGGCTAACAACATAAAATAATCTGTAAAAATTGATACAGCCATAAAAGCAACGAAGATTTTTCAGGGTGAATGCAATTTATGTTTAACGAACAATATGGACTGTGTCTTTTTATATTCATGTTTGTTGTGTCTCATTTTAGAATAGAAACTAACAACGCCATTTACAATAAGGGTAGCATTTTTCGGCCCGACAAATTAGGGGTTCGCACGACAAATTTCGGTACCTTATCGACAAAATATGCATTTGAACGGCAAAATCTGTGTTTTAACGACAGAAAATGTAAACAAACGGCATAATATAAGTTTTAACGACAAAAAATGTAAATAACGACCATATTTGTATTTAAACGATAAAATCAGCAAACTATGTGATTTAACCTCAAATACCATAAATGACAGCAGTAGACAAGCAAAACCGCGATAGGCCAGCCGTACAAAACTTCTTCCATACTCCTACAGTGTGCTACCGTTAAAAGTGTGGTTATATGTAATTAGTTTTTAAGTTCGCAGATGGACGTTGGGAATAATTGAAAATTGTGTATAATTGTTGTTCAGTCAGTCTTCAGGTAAGATAATATGGACAACAAAATACAACTAGAAATCGAACAGTTGTAGGCAATTGCTTGTTTGATTGATATGATCTTTTTAACTCAAATATTTGTCAGTTGCAAAAGTTCAATTTTGAGTACTTTTTTTACAGTTCAAGTTCGACCGTATAATAATAACAGGGTCCTTACCCTGTAACTTTCTTATTATGTCAATTAGTGTGGTGCTTATTTTTTGTACCCTTATTTTTATGCAGGACTCTCTCAATTTTGTTCATTTATATAAATACTTAATTGCTGTGAAATTTGAGATCTATCGATACAGTACATTAACCCATACCTCAAGGGCCACAAAATCGCGTATGCGTTTAATTTAATCATATTAAAAAGGAAATACTTTTGGGTTGTTTATTACAATAAATTTACATACCACAGCTATTAACTTACATAAGAAAAATAGTCAATGAACTATTGAGTCAGAGCACTTTACATATTTCCAAGTAGATACTTAATTTGTCAAAAATACAATAATCTAAGTTAAGTGCCATCAATAAACACAATCGAACAGTCTATGGTGAAAACCCTACGAAAAATAGTTTTCACTTGCTTGATTTTGTTCATTGTTGGCCACGATAGTCACTTAGCTTCGACCATCGTATTTTTGACAAATTAAATACTTGTAAATATGTGAAATGCTTTGAAATCGAAATGCATTGTCAGCTAACTATGAACAATTTTACTCACAACAAACAACTTCATTTCAGGACTGGACCGAAGAATATCAATTCAATTATGCAAAAAAGTTCTTGAAGTGGGTACTAAATATTACACATGTTCTACTACACATTTTCCTGCTGTTATTCAGAAAGTAGCAACATATTCAGAAAGCAACACATGATATTCATCTATTCCGAATTATTTTCAGAAATCAACACATGATATTCATCTATTCCGATTTAGTATCAGAAAGTAGCAGTTGATATTCATCTATTCCGATTTCGTATCAGAAACTAGCAGTTGATATTCAGAATATGTCATTTCAAATTCAGAAATTTACAAATGATATTCGGTAAATTTAAATAATTATAACTGTATTAATATTTTATTTCGACAATTTCTGAGGAAATTATAAATATATTGTTAGCAACAGTTATTTCCTGGCATGATTTTAGGTCTATGTATGTATTAATCTATGTATGTATGTGTGTATGTACATAGAATAATGTACAACTTGACGTTTTGAAATAATGTTTTCTTTTTCTGTGCTTAATTAAGTTCTCAATTTTAAGTATACATTTTTAAAAATAAAATATCAAATAACTTTGTATATTTTAACTGTGTCTCTGTTTAGCGTGCATGATATAAAAATACGCTTTGTCATTCTGTCACGTGACATCCATTTGATCTGTATGCGACCAACTGTATAGAGAAGTTCCTTAAAAAAGTTCTGAAGTCTGAATTACATTTGCTACTTTCTGAATATCAATTGTTACTTTCTGAAAATAATTCGAAATAGATGAATAACAACTGCTACTTTCTGATACTAAATCGGAATAGATGAATATCAATTGTTACTTTCTGAAAATAATTCGGATGAATATCAGTTGCTACTTTCTGAATAACAGCAGGAAAAGGTGTAAATCAAAAGATAAAATATTCAAATACACAATAATTCAAGACAATAATTCAAATAATTGTTTATTTTTTTATAGAATGTACGGATATATATTTATTGTACTTGACTTATAGTTCATTTGTTTCTTTATTTAAATATAATATTATAAATTTCAATTGTGTTTTTATTAAATTTTTACCCCACACTACAGCTGTTAATTAAGTTTTATAAAACCAAAATTACATCATTAATTGCTTTTGCAAACAGCTTAAAAAAGTAAAATTACATAATCTGTCGTGCTAGTCAATTAATCTGTCGTTAAGAATCCCTAATTTGTCGTGCTGAATACATATTCTGTCGTGTAAACAATTGTCGTGAGGAATGCCAAATTTGTCGTGCCGATATATATTCCCCTTACAATAATAATAACAAGGCAAAAATGCTACTAAATAGTTAATAGCATAGTCATTCACATGACGTCTCTTTAGCACTAAAAAAAATCTAGCCCCCTGGAACATTTTGGAACAGCGCGGTCAGCCACACTCACAAACCAAATGGCGCTGCTAGTTGTTTCAAAACAAGAAGAGGTTGTCACGTGGTGTCCGGCCAATGTATTCCACACCTTTTCCTGCTGTTATTCAGAAAGTAGCAACTGATATTCATCTATTCCGAATTATTTTCAGAAAGTAGCAATTGATATTCATCTATTCCGAATTATTTTCAGAAAGTACCAATTGATATTCATTTATTCCGATTTAGTATCAGAAAGTAGCAGTTGTTATTCATCTTTTTCGAATTATTTTCAGAAATTAACAATTGATATTCAGAAAGTAGCAAATGAAATTCAGAATTCTCCAGAATTTTTTTAAGGAATTTTTCTATACAGTGGGTCGCATACAGATCAAATGGATGTCACATGACAGAATGACAATAGTATATTATAATACAAGTTTTATAAGACAAAAATTGGCGCACGAGTTGTTTTGGGCACGACGAGCGTAGCGAGGAGTGCCCAAATGGTACGAGTGAGCCAATACGTCTTATAAAACGAGTGTTATATACTATTTTTTCTACTTTGCGACATTAATTTTGCATACATTTCGAAAATTGTGGTTGTCATCTTACAATCTAGAGAGTTTTATATTCAACAGTTGGTACTTGTGGTAAAATTCATAAATACGATTGACGCGAGCCAATAGCGATTGAGATGTCAGCCTTGTTTGGCACTTGACGTCAATGTCATCAATCTTGGAAAACTAAAAGTTACTAAAAGTTTGTGATCTAGTGTTTTCATAACGACACCGAAAGCGGTTTCGTTATGAGTTTATAACGAACGCAAAGTAGAAAAAGCTTATTTTTATATCATGCACGCTAAACAGAGACACATAGTTAAAATATACAAAGTTATTTGATATTTTATTTTTAAAAATTTATACTTAAAATTGAGAACTTAATTAAACACAGAAAAAAAACATTATTTCAAAACGTCAAATTGTACATTATTCTATGTACATACATACTTACAGTGGCGGACTGGCCATAATGCCAGGTTGCCCGATGGCAAGTGGGCCCCCCCTTAAGTGGACCCCCCTTAAGACAATATGTTGATAATATTAATAATACATTTATTTATACTGAAATTATCACTGGACCGCCGCACGAAAAGATATCAGGCAATAAGAGGGCCCCACCTATTTGCAATAAATTCGGTAAGAATTTATATTTATGTTTGGCAATAAATATGAACCCCATAAGAAAACTGCATGGTGAGTTTTAAGAAACCCACTTTGGGAAACAATGAAAATTCTCCAAAAGGCCCTTGTTAAGCGAACTTAAAATCTATTACTAATCGAACTTGATATTTTTTAATAGACGTTTAAATTTCATAAAAGCACAAGTTTTTTTAAAAATTTTATTGACCAGTTTGTGGCAAAAATATTATTCATCCGAAATTGAAATACCAATACGTCACAGAGTACAGAATTATTATGGCATAATGTGGTAGTTTTTACCAAGAAACATTAAAAATAGAAAAATCAATGCTATGATGAACAAAATTAAAACTTAATCGGATAATTGATATAGGAAAACATTATGGAATATTGGCTGAACATATGAAAGGGACCAAAATAAATCAAATAAATAAAATTTTACTTGGGTATAAAAATGAATCACTTGTACAGAATGTTCTTTTATACATGCAATAAACATAAAATAAAATTTATTTATAAAATACAATATGTAATTTAAAACAAAATAAATTAAAAAAAAAACATGAATATAGAAAAAAATATTAGAAACAAAGTTGCGCATTTTTGTGTTGATCAATGATATAAAAAGTAATATATCTTTTTCACTTTCGAAGATATCATAAAATTGATGTACATGGTGTTATAAAAGTTATAGATAATCATTCGCCCTACAACCAGAAAATATTGGCATGCTTACAGGATGTCCCACAATAACGTACCAACAAACTTATGTTTGTTTAAATGAACACTAGGTATATTATTGCAATTTTTGATGAACATTTTTAGCCTAATTGTTATGACATCAATTTGTATTAGGCTATTATCAACTGTTTCTGAGATATTGAGAAATGTTTGTCAAAAATGAGCATTTTCAAAAAATTATTCTAAGGTAACTAACAAGAATAAAAAAATAAAAGAACTCATTTTGCATAGTAAAAGTATCGCATTTTTTTTACAGTTATTATTCATTTGCGATTCAAATATGACTTATCCTGAATAACTGGAGATTTGCTAAATGTCAACTTAAGAATTTTAAATGGAACAGCCCTGTATATCTTGACATCGAAAGATCGATAAATCAACTTTCCTAAAATGTCTAACTCGGTAAGTCTATCGTCAACAGCTAAAAGTTATTAAGCATCTAATATAACATTTATACGCATGCAAAATATTTCATAAATTAATATAAAATATCTAGTTGTCACGACGAAATTCAGCAATCGCACAAATGTAAAGATTCTTCTGCAGCAACATTTAGTCATTGAAAACTGCTACTATGAGTTACACAAAC
Organism: Aphodius sticticus; assembly: GCA_963966075.1. Taxonomy (NCBI): domain Eukaryota; kingdom Metazoa; phylum Arthropoda; class Insecta; order Coleoptera; family Scarabaeidae; genus Aphodius; species Aphodius sticticus. The sequence goes on along the minus strand of OZ014515.1, from coordinate 11,359,898 downwards.
GAACAATTTATGATCATCCAAGAATTAGTTTTATTAGTACCAGTCGAAACTTATTTAAAATTTTTATTATTTATTTACGTAATATTCTAAATTATTTAAAGAATTTTAATGGATCCTTGGGTTAGTTGTAGTGGTCTAACGCCTTAGCCAGCTAAATCGCCTGTTCAATTTATTTATTTCGGGACATGTTAAGGAATAAGTTTATAGGGATGTTCCAGTTACTACTGATAACAAAAACAAGGAGTGCTTTGGTAGCAATGTGGTGTTCTTCAGACATCCAAACATTTCTGTACTCTCATAAGAATAAATAACTAAATAAATGGTAAACTGAATAAATAATTATTATTTCAGTACGATTGTCAATAGTGCACATATCAACCCTCTCAGGTCAATGCATTTCAGTCTTGCTTCAAATTCTCGGTGGAAATCCTTGGTGGAAATATTACATTTTCCATGGTTTCCACAAAAACATTTTGACGCCTCCTTATTTCTATTCTTCATGTTTGCTATCGTAGGTAGTTGTAATATTCCCGTAAATGTTTTCCTCAATATGTCTTCAGAGTCACAAATCAAACCCGATTAAATCAGGCGTCTAGTTTTCCAATGCGTTGGACCACCATGAACAATTTAATGTCTTTGATAAGTATTATTTAAACAATTTTAGATTGATACATAAATTACTAATTCTTAATCTTTGAAGAAAATAAATATCAAAAATTATATGTTTGTATAAATCAAACTTGCAAAATGCTATTACTAAAAGCTGCTGCATGAAAAGAAGAATTATTATAATTGAGAGATTGTTGGATTTCATCGAACAATCGGATATTTAATAGTAATTTGGGAATATTGTGCATAAGTTACAAATGTAACATTAGATGCTTAATATATTTTTAGCTGTTGACGATAGACCACCGAGTTAGACATTTTAGGAAAGCTGAAAGATATATAAGATCGATAAATATACATTTATGATATATTTTTAATATTTTTATGTTTGTTTATTTGTAAGAATACTATTTATTTTCTTTGAATATTATTTTTTTTTATATTATTAAAACTATTGTACACCAAACACAGTTTTACTTTACCTCCATAATATTTAGTCGAACATCTTATTTCATAAGTTTTTTTTTGTAACTCTTTCATTTTTCACTTTTTTCTCCTGTATAGTAAATGAGATACTGTGTAAAACGTTTCATATCGACTTATTATTTTTTCAATTTATAACAAAGTTACAACCGTTTGAGTTATTAACAAAACCGTATTTTAACCGGCTCTAACTTCTTAAGCAAAACCAATAAGAAAACCAATAAGTCCATATGATACTTTTTACTCAAAATGACATTTGTTTTCTAGAAAAAAAATAATAGAAAGCTTCATATGAATTTTTTGGTTCATTTTTATTCAATTTATGTCGATTTTCTTTTAAATATTTTTATTTAAATTTATTTACTTTCTATCGTTGTAAGGTGTAGTGGGTGTGTTCAAACGGCTGAAACTTTTCAAGGAATTGAGAAAACAAATAAGTCCTTATAAAAAATTTATTCAGAATGACATTTGCTTTCTAATAATAATTTTGCGGGGAAAAAGTGGGACATCTGTATATGTATATACCGACAGCATGAACAAAAAAAAATGTGGGCCCCCTCCTGGCTTCCTGGCAACCAATATTTTTGGACCCAGTCCGCCACTGCATACTTACATACATACATAGATTAATAGACCTAAAATCATGTCAGGAAATAACTGTTGCTAACAATATATTTATAATTTCCTCAGAAATAAAATATTAATACAGTTATAATTATTTAAATTTACTGAATTCATTTGTCAATTTCTGAATTTCAAATGACATATTCTGAATATCAACTGCTACTTTCTGATACTAAATCGGAATAGATGAATATCAACTGTTACTTTCTGAAAATAAATCGGAATAGATGAATATCATGTGTTGATTTCTGAAAATAATTCGGAATAGATGAATATCATGTGTTGCTTTCTGAATGTCAGTTGCTACTTTCTGAATAACAGCAGGAAAAGGTGTGGTGCAGAGGTAGTGGTAGTGTTGAACGCGCTCATCAAAAATCGCATACCGAATAAACTATTGGTTTATTTAAGAGAAAAATAAATTAATAATTAAAAAAAAACAACAGTAAAATTCATCGTATGTTAACATGTTCATGACGCAGTCTCTTGGAAGAACGGAATATCTTCATCTGGAAAGGACCATCAGATAATTGTTGACAAAGACAGAACTTTTTACATTTCGTTGGATACGGAAATGTTTCGGAAATTATCCTGGAAAAGCTCCGGAAATTTGCCGGATAAAGCTTTTGTCATAGGCTGGGTTTCCTTTTGCCAGTTTAAGTCACGAACCGAGTTTAGGTCCGAAGGATTTTGTATATCTGAACTCAGTTCATAGTTTAAACTGGCATTGAAAAATTCAGTATTAAAAGCAAGACTTAATTACAACAACCAATAAGAAACTATAACGAAATAAACTATTTCTAAAACTAATTTTTTTCCAGTTGGGCAAACTTTTTTTGTAGTACATGTGGATCCATAGAGACAACTTTTTATCAATTTGAAATTTGAGATTTTATTTGTATGAAGGAAATCATAGAAGCATGCTAATATGGCTCCTGTTTTTTTTTTCTTCCCATGTCGTATCCATAGGAATGTCAGACGCTTTGATTTGTCAAATCAACAGATCATAAAACGACAGGGTACAGATGCCACTTGTTGCATACCTGCAGACGGCAAGAAATGTATCGATTATGCTTCTCTTGGTTAAATATTCAACAAGTACGCAAGCGTACAGCTAGTTGAGGGCGCAATGATAACAGCGTTCAAACAGTAGCGTGGGGGTTGCCTGCTATAAAAGATCATCAGGTGGTGGCTGACCAACAGAATATCCACCTGCCACCCGAAGACAACTAGACGTACCATCAGGTTCACTACTAGTATTTGCATCACTAAGAGAATCAGTGAGGTCGTCACTGTGAGTGAGTACTTCAACTACTTTAGTAATTTTAAATTTAAATGCCATTTCGACCCTACTTCCATTCATGAACCTCATGAATTATCCAAGAGTTTTTTTATCCTGATATTTCGTACCTTTATGAATTTAGTAATGAATAAGCCTTTTGGAAGATTTAAATCATTTTGTTAACACCTGTTAAATGTTTTAAATGCTTTATAAAATGCACTTCCTCACAAAAATATTTCGAACTCAGTTGCATTCAACAAGTTGGTGCAGTAAAAGAGTGGTGAGCGGGATATTTCAAATGCAGCAATCGTTTGACTGTTATACGCCCTGAAATTGTATATATTTTATTTATTCTGTTTATAAACAAATTTTATGTCGATATTTTGTAAGGTTTTGTAGATGTATATGTAGATAACAATAAATTATTAATTAACAAAAATAACAAGCTGATGAATATCGAAAAAAGGCTTATTTATTATTTTTATTTAGTTTTTAAATTGTGTATATTACATTAATAAAATCCTTTATAAACAATGTTATAAAATAAGAATTCTTCCACATAATAACAGTTTATAACGGTTGAAACTTGAACATGCATATGTTACAAACGATTGAAAAATAATGATTGCATTTCCTATTTCAACACCATGTTATGCCATCATAGAAGTAAATCGGTTACCTTCACATACTCCGCACGCGACCGTCAATTTTAGGCGAAATGTGATGCTCACGTTTCACGTGTCAATGATATTTCCTTCCCAATTTCCTCCATGTGAACAATTCCAGAATGTTTGAATAGTTTGCTACTCAAATTCAGATCATAATACAGTAGAGCGTCGATAATCCGAACCTCGGTAATCGTCGGTAGTTATCGAACAGATCAAATTCATTCAAATTTTGATGGACTCCAAAATGTGTTTTCCTTTTGATTCATATCACATTCATCACAATTTTCTCAATGTATTCTAGTAAGCTGCTTAAATCAGTGCTCCGCAAGCACTGTGCCGCGGCATAGTGGGTGCGGAACTAAGCTATAATACTGCCGTGAGCGGGAGAAGGACAGCGGGAGAAGGTTGCGTAATTTGATTTTAAATATCTGTAAGTAAATCCGGACTCAAAAAGTTTTTGAATAGGCCCAAACATCACACAAGCACTCCCCGCGGTTTTTCCAAAATATTCAGGAACTGGGCACTACTGGTTAAGTATTCCTCCAGATCATTGTTGTTCTTATTTGAATCCATTGTATTTCCTAACGTGTTTGTTGCCCAATGTTCTATCAATGGATTATTACCACTTGTAATGTTAACCGGAAGGTAGTCCTGTTTATTTTGTCCAAGATTTTGAGTATGATACACATCGGGCGTTAAAATTCTGATTATATCGCCAGACACATGGAGCCACTTGTTGGAGCGCATCCTATTAAACCTGCATGCCCATAGCAGTGTCGGATTTACCCCGGGGCCCCTACAAAATAGGGGCCTCCACAAACTTAAGGAAGCAAACTAAAATGATTAGTTGTTTAATTTATTATTAATAAAATTGATCGAAAATCAATTTCTCAAGGAAATAATTTCTGATATCGGGCGCATCGGGCGCCGCCCGAGGGCGCCGGTGAGTTGGGGCGCCCGTGGCGCCCTACCTTTTGTACAAGTAATGAAGAAATTCTTTTTTACCTGTGGTAAAATTCAATAAATAGCGCCCCATTAAAATTATTTAAGAGGCAAGGTGACAGAGATATGTATTTTAAGAAACACTTTTATGATAACAACATAGTAAAAAACTACAAAATCAAACAATTAATAAAACGCTGGGCGCTTATCACGTTTCGCGCCCACCTGTACACTAATAAAAACATTTAAGATCTACAATGTGGCAAGACCAGAGTTGGGCGTTAATCGATTAAATCACTCATTAGTTTCACTCTAGATTAATGAAATTAATCGTCACTCATCACTCGTCAATCATAAAAGTATATATTTCACTCACCACTGGTCAATCACCAAAATGAGTGTTACTCGTCAATCGTTACTCGTCAATCGTCAATCATTTTTGAGCGAGTAACCATATGTCCGTGTTGAATATTTCGTCGACGGCCGAGGGACAAATGTGAAGTGACATAACCTTTAAAAATAATAGAAACCTTCAGGGGCTTCTGCATAGTCCTGTTTATTCAAATATATCGAATATGTTTCAGTCGGTAAAGGTCTTTTAACAATAATGTGCAAGATTGACCGGGTAAATCCATTTATACAATGAATTTGACGTTGTTAACAAGCACCTAACCTATTACAAAACGACAAATGTCACTGATGTCAGTTGATCGGTGCTACAAGCAGCACTCGAGACTTTCGGCGAGTTGCATCAACTGCAAATTCCAATAGGAACGCTCTCCCATTGGTCCTATATTGCGCCAGGGTTCGTCAGAGCATAATTGGAAAACAGCTAATGTTATACCCGGGCGGCAGGCCCACCTATGTTACTATTGACAACAGAGATAAAAACATAGCAATAACATTCACTCATCACTCGTTCCATTTTACTCATGATTGATGATTGGCGAGTAATTCAATCATGTGCGTATGTGGCGAGTGACGAGTGAAGAGTGAATTAATCTTTACTCTTAATGAACGAGTGAAGAGTGTTACTCTTCATTCGTTCACGAAAAGTGACGATTAATTCACTCTTCACTCATCACTCGGTCACTCGATTAACAAAATGCCCAACTCTGGGCAAGACTGACTTTTTAGTTTTAGACGAAAGCTAGCCTATGAGGAAAAAAAATCCAATACTATTACGTGGCAGTAGCAAATGTTCTATTGCCACGCTATTACCCATTTGCTATCCGGTGCGGAAAGTGTCGAGTTTCAATATTCTATGGAGCCTGTGTGCATGTTCGCGGATTTCCGCGATTTACCGCAAAACGATCAGTTTTGCATTTTTATTAATCCTTATAAAATTCTGTACAATAAAGGTATTTTCTACATTTTCTAAATGCATCGTCACGGCAACTCCATATTTTTTGCACTGCTATTTATAGATCTGTCTTAATTTGTCTTAAAGGTAATTCACAAAATTTTCGAGAAAAAGTGAATTAGGGTACCTAATATTGATAACTTCTGCTAGTTTATGGAAAGAATAGGCGTTTTCGATTGAATTGTTTTATGGAGCCGTACGTACGTAAAGGATTGCTGTAAATGCTTCAAGAACACTTGGGAACAAACATTTGGAATTGCAGGTAAAACTGCAAAGATTAATTAGATTATTTACTATGAGACCATTTTGAGGTTTCTAGGATAATCATGTCAGCTGGTATAAATTTGTATAAATTACCAAAATATGTGTTTTGACACTTTGACCCACCTTCTTCGAAAATCTTGCGCGATAGAAAATCTCGATTTTTCTGATCTTACTCATCTTAGTAAGGAATTCGCCGATGAAAAGGCACAAAAAGTTAGTTTCGGACATTAATAAAAATAGTTTCAAATTATGCTTGTAGTGTTGTAATATACGTTTTTTCAGTTGATATAATCGATGATTTAATTTTTCTTTGTACTGACAATGAAAAAAATTTAATTTGTAATTTTGAAAGAGGCGCCGAGGAGGCTAAGGCCGGCACTGGTCGCTGTGTTTCTCGCGTAGAGTTCAGTTGTCTAAATGAAATGATGTCAAAAGAGATTGTTTAATTTAAGGGGTATCCACGTCCTCCACTGTCCCGGGGCCCCACATTCGTAAATCCGGTACTGGCCATGCCTAATGTAAAAGTGCATAACCACGCAGGTCGAGTATATCGATTCCACATGGATATATGTATACTGCGCTGGGCATTTGAGCCCAGTCATTTTGTTCGTCCCTTTGCTGGAATTAATTTATGGTGCGTACGAACGTAGTCCCAAAAACACTTACGTGCGAAACGTACCTATCCTAAAAGCGGCGATGAAATTCTCTTTGAGTTTCAGCAGCAATTTCATGGCAGTACACTTATAGAAAAAGGTGTAACTTAAATCTATTATGTGGCACTGTAATTTAATTTTAACTTGTGTTCTCCGTAAAAAAATCGCAAAATCAGTCAATTTTATGTCAGATTCAGTAAGAGATTTATCAAAAACAATTAAAAATATCAAAAATCTACCACTACACTTTTTATCTTTAAATTGGCAAATTGTAATTACGATTCTGTCAACTAATAGCTGAGAAACCCCCTCAGAACTTATCCGTGTTTTGCCAGTAGAAAGTTAGGGATTAGTGGTACGGAATTAAGCCGGGGCTACACATTCGTATACTTGCCAAATATCAAATATTTGCCAAGTATATGAATATTTGTCAAGAAAAAAAACCTGCCCTATTCGTAGCGAGTCCACCTCTAAAATAAATTTATATATTCGACGTACGGCTGTGCGGACGAGTTTCTTTACTCCAAATACTTGGTATTTGCAATACCCCGTTGAAGTGGGTATAGCAAATGCAAAGGCGACAAATATGGGTGCATTTATTTGTACTCGATGAACATTTTAGTACGCTGTTTAATTTTTACATTATTTTATTTCGTTTTGTGTGTAGTAGGTTGTATACGAAGATTGACAATAGATTTGTAATTATTAGTCAAATTTTTGATTTTTCTAAAGGGCGGAAACCGCATAAAATTGTAATTTTGTGAAACCGTCAGACAGACAGTTTTCCGTAAACCGACAGAAATTAAAAAAAAAATATTGCTGTTTTTACCTGTCCACATAAACGCAATGTTATTTCTTTCCAAGAAAAACGTACACCATATACAGAGTGTATCCTAAGTTGATGCTTTTCTATGAACAATATAGATGGTACTCATTTTTGAGCTTTCAGAATATAACCTTTTTGTTAAACAAAAAAGCTACACAGAATTGTCTCTACTATTAAAATATTTTTAATCGTTTTCGTTTCTCCTCAAGTAATAAACATCATAAAAATTTTATAGACAGCATGTTTATAAAATAAAAGAGAAACGAAAGCGATTAAAAATATTTTAATAGAGACAATTTTGTGTAGCTTTTTTATTCAACAAGAAGGTTATATTTGAAAGCTCATTGTTTTTAATTTTTGTTTCAGAAGCTAATTCATGTGTATTTCAGACAATATTAGGACATATTTATACAACGAACCTAGTAGTACAATTGGATTTAGTAGAACTTTAAAGATGACGAAGAAACCATATCTAACATTTCTTTTATGGGCAATATCTTCCTAATTTAAATAAAAAAATATATATTTTTTTCATTAAAATAATAATTTATTTAAACTAATTCACATCAAATGACCAATTGTATTGTTTTACAGTCTGTTAAAATTAGATGCTGCGAATTAATAATACAGAAAGCTGATGAATTAAACAAAAAATCATTAAAATAAAATAAACAGTTTCGTCAAGATTTGTTTTATTAATTTCCACAAGAAGGCCCTTGTTAGTATGCAGTGAATTCTGCACTTATGTAATTAAAAATATGTCGGCATTATAAAATAAAACCTTGCTTTTTCGTAATCAAATTATCAGTTTGATTTTAAAAAGCTAATGTGCAAATAAGGCGAACTAATCAAAAAAATAGCTAGTGCCCATTCGGTACGCACATGTAGCAAGTCCTCAAAGAATATTTTCACGTATTAGAAAATGCTATGTGGCGATGAACAATGTCCGATGCATTTACTGTTGCAGTGCAACTCTGATGGTCCGAAATCACATACGAATATTGTGCAAATTTGTTGGTATGTAATAGATCTTTTTGAGTTTCGTAAAATTAAGCCGGTAATCAAGGATGGATGAAAAATATGCGGTGAACGAACTTAAAAGGAAAAATAATCACTCATGGCATCGTTTAGACCAATCAATAACAAAAGTTTCGATTTGCGTGTCGATTTGTGGCAAATATTTGATATTTGGCAAGTATACGAATGTGTAGCCCCGGCTTTAAGCAAATAAGTACACATTTAGGTATGTAAGGGCACCGCATATATACGCGTTTAAATAATCAATAACGGCCACAGAAACACGTTACTACAATTGATCATAAAATCTCTCCTCCAGCATTCTGTTTTTAGGCAAGCGCTTGTGCCTAAACGAGCTTCGGTCTAAAGCACGGGTACACCACGGGTCTAAACATACCAAAACATAGGACGTCAACTAAACACAATCCATAATCTAATCTCTAACTAATCGTCAACTAAACACACTCTCTCTCTATGGCTAGTTAAAGAAACCTCCTTTACACAGCTGAGCGCTGGTAATTTGTACACAATTGCATAAAAATCAGACTTTTCGTGCGTTATGACTTCATAGGATGCCGCGTCGCACAAAGTAGTACAGATCCCACGTCACACATGTTAACAAAACCAAGTCAGAATGCCTATTGCAATTTGAAATGTTTAATTATCATATTTTGGATTTAACGGACTAGAATTAACAGATGACGAATGCAGTGGAAGTTAGTGAGTCCGTTGATCGTTTTGGAGGTTAACGAAAAAGTTAACTTCGTTAATTAATGGTTAACGGTTTTGTGCCCAGCTTTGTAAATTGGTTTATAGTTTCACATTATTCAAAAACGCACTCATTGATATCCACCTCCCTCTCATCTCGCGTCTACGCGTGTCGACGAGTACGCGCATTCTTTTGTTTTCATGTACGTTCAATCCAATTTGTAGACCACATTGGGTAAACCCATGAAAATTTTAGCGTCTTTCAAAATTATCTGCGTCTTCAAAATTATCTGCGTCTTGGTTTATAAACTTGAAATATGTGAAAAATTGTCAAAATAGGTAGGATGTTTTTATATTTTGCAATCGCTGTTGATTTTACTGTACCTACTGCTTTGCGTGTTAAATCCGTTTAGGGCTTGATTTTGTGTAATATTGTACTGACACAAGTAATTTATATGCGACTGTTCCGCCTTGGAGTTTTGAAAAGTTGGCCACCGTAGATTAAACCTAAATACTCAAATTCTACATATATTTTGTATGCTTATAAGAACAACACATAATTAATAATTAATAATTTTGTTTCATATGAAATATTTAATTAAAAAAGGAGTTTCAATAAATTTATCTTCATACAAAAAAAACGTAAACATGTCATTTAAAAAAAAAATGGATGTTTTCGCTATAGAATGTATTAGTAGGAGTACGACAAAGTCAATTGGCAAACTATTTTCGAACCGTAATCGTGACCCGGCTCTTCAGCCTGTCACATGAAGACCATATCAAAAGTCGAAGAGGACTGACTGATGAGAGATAATTGATTGGGGTCGATAGCGAGCGCAAACACCATCGGAGGTTCCTAGTTCTGATGTGACCATTAAATACATCAATGCTGAAAAACCTAGCAATAACATTGAGTGCTCTTTACATCAACACGTTGTACAGATGTAGATGAGTTGCCAGATTATCGATATCTATCTTCCTCTTTAGTTATTTCATTGCATATGCGTTATAGAGGAGTCAGCATGCCCTAGCCAACGATTTCGTTTACTAGAGAAAGTACAAAATCAAACATTTCTGATTCTGTTCTGCTGCTTATCCGATTTTCACTTAATCTGATTCTTTATATCTTCAAAACCATTTTGTCCAAAATCCATCGTCGTCGTTATGGTCATCGTTACACTGTGTTACAGTGAAAATATACTTTCCACGAGACATAGTCTAAGTTGTTGAACTGGTAGAACTGAACATAATGGCATAAACGAAATTTTCCAAACACCTCCAAAATCTCGATTTTTTTCAAAAAAACTGTTTTTGGGTACTTGCTTGTGTATAAAAATGCAGAACTCCGTCATTTTCCATTCGATTTCCAAAATAAAGAAATGCAATTGAGAGAACACAGACCATTAGAAGGATGTACTGTTCGGTCAGTTCCAATAAAAAGTCGTTTCAATCCATAATATTCTATTTATATTTTTTATTGAAAGCCTATTTAAATGTGCGTTTAACAGGAGTTTGCTTATTAGAATCGGTTGAAATTTGACTGAGTTATCAATGTTTAATCACAGTCTTGACATTCACACTAGGCATTAATAGACCTACGGCCCGACCGTAATAACCGTACTAGTGATTCACATTAACTAGACATTATTTTGTTTGTTTATTACCATGTTTTATTGCATTTTAGTCTATCTAATATGTTATTAAGTACTATTCGAATTTCATATAACATAACAATCAAACTGATCCATAAGCAGTAAGAAATCAGCGTTAGTGCATGCTTCAGTGGAAATATAAAAAAAGTCAAATGTGTGACAATCGCAATAAGGTTTGTTACGTCTGCGGATTGTTTGTGGACAAACAGCATCGGATACAATTAGTAAAACATAAATCAGTGGTTGAGGCATACAACAAATTTTGAATGATGTGGAAAGACAAGCCGGGAATAGTTTTATTTCATTGTGCGATAACTTTCTTGGAAATGAGAAAAGTGCCGACTACACAAATGTTGTACAAGAGTTTTTGAGTGCCTACGGTGAAATGCGCTGCAACATGTCTATCAAAATTCACTTTTTGCATTCTCATTTGAATTTCTTTCCGGACAGTCTTGGCCAACTCAGTGACGAACAAAGTGAACAATTTAATCAGGAAATGGAAGCTATTGAAACACGTTTTCAAGAAAAAAAAAACACCATCGACATGATCGCGGACTACTGCTGGTCACTTAAACGCGAAACAGTTGACGCTTTGTATAAACGACGGAGATCGAGTAAACTTTTTTTAATTTTGTTGTATTTCTTGTTTTTTTTTGTATTTTTCATAAATCATGATAGTAACTCAGTACTGTTTCAATAAACGAGTCAAAATTGTACTGTTGGTGCAATTTATTTTGAACCCAAATATACCTGGAAATGTAATGCACGTAAACTCTAATGTGCTTAGTAGCATATTGTGATAGTCTGGCAGGTAACAACAAAAAGGAAAAGAAAGAAAAAGTGTCATAATTTTAGAATAACATTGTAAATCTAAGTGCTAGTAATGTCCAATTAATGTGTATAAAGACTACGGATTTATTACAGTCTGCCTGTATATTTCTTCTCCGTAGTGTGATGTGTAAAATTTGATAATTCTGTTAAATTTCAACCGATTCTAATAAACAAACGCGCGTTAGACGAAAATTTAAATGGGCAAAAATCTGAACAAATCTGAAAGTAATTGGAAACTTCTGAACTTGAACGTCCATAACTTTTCGATTTGTTATTGGATCTGACCGAACAGTAGATCTCTATAATGGTCTATGCTTCCTCTTTCATTTACATTTTTAATTTTTGAAATCGAATAGAAAATAGCGGAGTTATAAATTTGTATACACGTGCAAATACCTAAAAACGGTTCTTTTGAAAAAAATCGAGATTTGGAGATGTTTGGAAAATTCCAGCTATGCCATTATGTTCAGCTCTACCAGCTCAACAACTTCCGCTATGTCTCATAAACAGTATATTTCGTTTTTTTTTTGTATCAGTTATTATTTTCATTTACTGGGGCATACTTCAAAGCAATTTTCTTATCGTTCAGCTTTCAGTAAGTAAGACTGAAGAGAATAAAGGACAAGATGCTTAAACCAGCGAAGTTAGTCGGGGGTATTCATGTCCGTGAACAGCAACTGAATGCATTAGCTGAAAGAGCTAGAAACGACAGTGCCAAAAAAGGGTTTCTCGCTAAGAAGTCCATCAACAACAACAACTGGAAGTCGAAGTACTTCATCCTATACCAAGTAAGTAGTCTTTTTTTTACTTATTGCTAAAGTGAAAAGTTGTTTTATTAAATTCGGCGACCATCCTGTATATGATCACATTCGCATTGTTTGAATTTCATTATTTTTTGGAGTGCACCAAAACTGCCATAAATCTGATAGGCACTTGTATGTATTAGTTGGTAATTGACTCTACTACAAGGGTTCACTGCTCTTCAGCAGTTCTTGGTAAGGTAACACCAACATACTACCAGCGAAGGTACGTTATTAAATTTCAAAGGTGTTACAGTTTAACCCATACCAAAGACTACCATGCTAGTTTCAAGTCTCAACAAATTTTAAGTGGTGGTCTTGAATTTCCGCTTTTCAAATAACGACGTAATTCCTCAACTTGCACAGGAATCCCTTGAGGCGTCTAATTAGCTAAGAATTTATGCGCAGTAATACAGTATAGCTAACTAACACTCTTTTAAAGTTCAAGCTATGGCCGAAGATTTAATTAGAAGCTAGCAAGGGTCCATTTTCGTAATGCATTCAAGTCAGTGGCGTGCTGTACATTTGTACGTAACGTGTGCAGTAGAGAATCAATATCAAAACTTCGAAAAATACAGTTTTATTTAGTTATACTAAATGTACAATTAAACAAAAAAAAATAAATAAATACAATTTTTAATAAAGGGTAGGAGTTAATGAAAAACTTTTGATGTTGCCAACAGCCAGAAAAGCACAAAACAATCAGAAAAATCACGAAAAATTGTAACAGAAAAAATCACTTAAATATGCCTTAAAAATATATAAAAATGTAAAACTTACAGTCAAAATCATTTATAAGAGGCACAAGACATCAGGCAACAGAATTATGCGTTAATGATTTGTGTCAGTGATGTTACAATTTTGCGTTATTTATTTTAATTTTTTTGTTTTTCTGGCTGTTGGCTAATGATTTGGCTAAGAATTCAAATGTTTATAAAAAATGTAAAATTACATAATACATTAAGTATTAATTAAAAAGAGCAAATATATAGGTAATAAATAAATAGTAATAATACGGTCTCTACTGGATTTTTAGTGAAGGGCTCTTGTTATCGCGGTTTCGCGTAATGTGACATAAAATTTCAATGCGCTCTAGCGGCTACACAGTTTGGCTAAGTTATGCGATTTGTAGAAAATTTAATGTAGTTTTATCAGAATCTACGCTTTTTTGTAATTACGAAGGAAAATTTGGCCTTCTTTCAGCGCGCCCAAATCATTCAACTAAAAAATACACATAGTTTTATGACTTTTTGGCAATAAACTAAAGAAAGGTAGAAAATTTTGAGGTTTCTTGCGTTTTTTGTTGTCAAGCCATATCCGTGGGAAGTAGCAAAGGTGAAATTCGGATTCAGCTCCCCAAAAAACATATAAAATGATAGAAAAAAAAAACTTCTATATTCTTTTCCCTGCTCAAAACACCATTTAACTGGACTAAAATTATGAATATAATTAAAAATAAATTTGCAAATATCTCGCTTATTCGAGCTAACCTAGAAAAATGCCTTTGTGGAAGTGTTCAGGGGGTCATAAAGAATCATTATTACAATTGTTATTTAATTGTTATTTATTGGAATTTAAAGAATGCACCTAATTACACCTAAGTTTGTAATGTTTAACGTTCGTCCGTGGTTCGTGGGCACCAGTACCCGCTGCACGCGTGAGCAATATGGTTCCGTAGTACCTATACGCAATGTCTGTGTATCGGTTAGTTGTAAAGCTCGGACACCGGACAAATAAAATAGTGTGTTCTCTGTTCAGTCCCTAGAATATAGTTTTATTTTATCAATGGTAGAGTTTGCGATTTCAGTTCATACATTATTTACATACGTATAAAATAACAATGATTCTTAATTTCACCGATTATAACCCAAAGTACACCGGTTGTCGCTGCATTGAGATGGCAGTAGTCGCAAAGGCGGTTGTCGGGACGGGAGCGCTTGGCTCTAGCAATAATATGAAGTGATTGGACCGGACAAATGCACCGGAGTTTTTACTCCATGTGGTGTAAATTACTTTAAATTATTATTGTAAAGAAATATTACTTAATATTTGTGTATGGTGTATATACATAATATATCATTTTTTTGCCGGACTACTTTAACATTTTTATTTCTCTTTTCCTAAATCTTAGGGTGGGCACTTAGTTTTTAAGGTAATTACAAAAAAATGTTTTTACAGAATATCTTGTTCTACTTTGAGAACGATACCAGCGCAAAGCTTCTTGGTATTCTCTTCTTAGAAGGCTGCTACTGCAATGCTGTCGTCGACTGTATGACAAGTTTAGAGATGGACAAACCAGAGACTGACGTGAGTATATATTGTAGTATTTATAGTATAAATGCAAAAGTAAAATAAAATGGATGAAGGAAAATTTTTTATACCATCTGAAAAAATTCCAGGACTCCATTGTGGTGGTGTCGCGAAAAAATTATATGGGCCGCGAGTCCTACCGAGAGATTTATATTTTGGACTCTATCCAGTGCCGTAACTAGCGGGGGTGCGAGGGGTGCGGCGCACACGGGCCCGCGACTCAAGGGGCTTACCCGGCCCGGACATTTTTTTAAAAGCGTCTAAAGCCTACAGGAAACTAAATTTTCATCCGAGGCGTAGTCCAGTAAAATTAGTCAAAGTAAGCTGCTCACTTCGGAAAAATTCAAACCAAGCGGGACATTTGCATACAACTTTGATAGGTATGGTTAGGCACTACAAATAACGTGTAAAACGTGTAAAACGTGTAAAAAAGTCTTATTTCTAGAAGTATTAATTCTCTACAAGAAAATGTCTATACATCGTATAAAATCGATGAAGTTTTTCATTTCATATTGTGGACTGATCAATAGAAAACAAGAATTGTAAAAAAAAACATCACGGTCATCACTGATCGTGAATAACTCGCAACGCAGACACGGTATCAATGGGGACCCTTTGCACGTTATTTGTAATGCTCAACCAAAATTGTATACACAAGTCCAGCTGGTTTGAATTTTTCGAAGTGAAATATAAACTTGACTCGGCTAGGGGCATTGCCCATAATCTTTATAACTTTATCCAAGGAGGCCATTGTCTCAGGTCCGCACACGGACCCACTCACTCCTAGTTACGCCACTGACTCTATCGGAAATGTTTTAGAGGCTTCAGATGCAAACTTGATAAACCCTGTTGTTATCTTCTTAAAGTCTTAAACACTTTAAGAACGTTTGTCTTTACTCTTAAACGCTTTGAGAACAGTCCATAATTATGTAGCTTCAGCAAGCTGGCCATTTCTGAGGTATGGCAGAACGTTATAGCCGTTTTACACTACTCAATTCTTGTGCAAGAAGTTATTAAGGAACTCAAATCAGAAAATGGTTCTATTTCCAGTTTGTCTAGAAATAGAACCATTTTCTGTCTAGCGTATATATATATATATATATATATATTCCTGTTGGAATGGTGGCCGCTTGGGTAAGCTCTAAAGATTCACTTTCTTACAGGGAATCACTCTGTTAAAAACTTTGTATTTTTTTATTTGTTTTTTTTCCTTCTTTGTTTTCCTTTTTTTTCTGTACTTTTCATATAACAATATACTTTTTTTACTTATTTCTTTGCAAATCATTTTTTTTTTCTTTTTACTTATTTTCTTTCTCTTTGTCTTTCTCCTTACCTTATTTCATCCTTTTTCCTCTCCCCGCCCTCTCTATAGTTTGATGTGTGGTTTTGCTTGCTCTGTTAT
Organism: Aphodius sticticus; assembly: GCA_963966075.1. Taxonomy (NCBI): domain Eukaryota; kingdom Metazoa; phylum Arthropoda; class Insecta; order Coleoptera; family Scarabaeidae; genus Aphodius; species Aphodius sticticus. Next base: position 11,343,467 of record OZ014515.1, on the reverse strand, counting down.
TTTTGCCACTTCTTCCTGTTGCCGACGTCATATCTCCATCCTTTTATTCCTAGGTTTCCCATATCTGCGTGGATCTGATCTTCCCACCTTGTCCTTGGTCTCTCTCTTGGTCTTCCTATTGTTGGTCTCCAGCTGGTGATTCGTCTGATTTGAGTGTCCGGTTCTCTTCTTTGTATGTGTCATACCACTTCAAACGCTGCGTCTTTATACATCTCACAATATCTTCGCTCTTTGTTCTTTTACTGATTTCATGATTCATCAGTTTCCTCAGTTCTCCCTCCTCTGTCCTCACTGGCCCGAATATCTTCCTCAGTACTCTCCTCTCGTTGATTCTTAATGATTCTTCGTTTTTCTTTGTCATAACCATTGTCTCTGCAGCATACATTATTGTACGTCTTATCGCGGCTTTGTATATTCTCAGTTTGGTATTTGTGCTGAGGTTTCTGTATTTAAGTAGTTTTGGATATCTCCAGTAGGCTTTGTTTCCTATCTTCGTTCTTCTTATCTTCGTTCTTTGTTCTTTTACTGATTTCATGATTCATCAGTTTCCTCAGTTCTCCCTCCTCTGTCCTCACTCATCTGAATATCTTCCTCAGTACTCATCTCGTTGATTCTTAATGATTCTTCGTCTTTCCTTGTCATAACCATTGTCTCTGCAGCATACATTATTATAGGTCTATCGCGGCTTTGGTATTTGTGCTGAGGTTTCTGTCTTTAAGTAGTTTGTGATATCTCCCGTAGGCTCTGTTTCCTGCTTTCGTTCTTTCTTCCATTTCGATCGACCTGTCATTTTTCTCGTTTATCACCACTTCGAGGTATTTGAAATTACTAACTTTTCCAAATTTGTAGCCTTGTATATCTATGTCTTTTGGATTTTCTGTGTTCCTCCTGCTAACCACCATGTATTTTGTCTTTTTTTCGTTTATTTCTAATCCCCTGTACTTTGTCGCCGTTACCAGATCTGATAGAAGCTGGTCTAAGCTTCGTCGGTCTCTTACGATCAGTGCCAGGTCATCCGCATATCCCATAATCTGTGTCATGTTTTTTATTATTGTTTTTCCCACTTCTATTTCTTTCACGGCTGCGTCGAGGGCCACATTAAACAGTGCCGGCGATAGTGCGTCTCCCTTGCTTACCGTAATTTTGTTGGAGTATGCTTCCGCTGTTATTGCTTTGGCCCGAGATTTTTGTATAGTCATCTCTACCAGATTAATCAATTTGCGTGGTGCCTATTTCTATTTTTCTCTTATCTTCTACCAATGTTCATCGATTTATACTGTCAAAAGCCTGCTTGAAGTCAACAAATATTATGTGTCTTGCATAAGTCTAGCATAAGAAAATTCATCACTGTCTAAGATGTGATTGTACCTACTTACTGCACAAATGGTGCACTAAATTACGCAATAAATTGTGTAATATAAAACTGCTTCTAAACCGTTGATATAAAATATCTACCTTGCTTCAAGGCATGGGTAGGTATTTATCACACCATGCACCATGTTTTGTTTATCACTGGTATAATTTGAATGCATTACAGCACAAAACTACATAGGAACAACTTCACGCTTGCCCAAAGCCCCTGCATTCAGCTCATTCAGCGAATTAATTGTTCTCTGGTTGCGGGTCCGTTTGAATGGAAACAGAAAATTTTCTGCTGTAGACCAGCATGCACAATGGTCCTATGGACAATGCAAATTCTGCAAATTTAGATGAAACCGCATCTGCGGTTTCAAAATGTCAGTTCAGCTCAAAAAGATTTCTAAAAATTATAAACAGTAATATACCCAGAATAATCAAATTAAAATAGGTTGAGAAAACGTCTGGTTTTTTCAGCGTGGTTGCAAGACAAGAAATTGTTAACTGTGCCCATATTAATCCTTTCCTGTAAAATTTAAAATGTCAGAAAAAGTTCTTTTAAATTCGATCTAACGCTAAGATATCAAATGTGAATGATATAAATTCTACATTGTCATTAAATTTAAATTCAATGGCATACATATTTTCTTCAAGTATACCCATAAAAAAAGGTCAAAATCCTGATGGGTCGAATCGTCCAATCCACCTCGTTTTCCGATCTATTTATTATTGCCGGTAAATATGTATGATAGCTAAATTTATCTCCATCAAGGGGCTTATAGATAACCGTGGGGGGTCTCCGTGTTATTACTTCAAGTTGGTTCTCAAGAAACCTGAGGGACAAAACGATGAATAAGGAGAAAGCAGTGCATTGCTACCACGATTGCTTATAAGCCCTAAGGGGTAGGTATTCATTCTTCCAATTCGATTCCCATACATATTTTCTTTCGCCAGATATCGGACTTTAGATTTATATTTCAACTTCATTTGTAGCTAAACATAAAAGAGCAACCACTGGGCTGCGGCACAGTTGTGCGAAGCGCAGCTACGAGACTGCCGTGAGCGGGACAAGGATAGCGGAAGAAGGTTGCGGAGCAGTGGCGTAGCTACATACTCAGCGCCATGGAGCAAGAAAAGCTATGCGCCCCCTTGTTTTTCGGAATAAGTCTGGCATTTTTTGAACATTTAATTTAATGTGTCCCACCTTCAATTCCAATTTATTAATTGCAGAATTGAATCAAAAACGGAGTTTATATATACAAAAGCCTTGAGAAATTCAGTTAGGGTTTTATGACAATAAAAAGCAATTAGTAAGCTGGTTGTTTTCGATTTCTAACAATTAAACTTACAACAATATTCTTTTTTATATAAATACCGGCATCGTATTTTATGGCATTTTTCTGAAATTAGTAACTTTATTAGCGTAGATTTAGGAACATAGTTATACAAGTTTTGCCTTGCGTAAAAACATAGGTGGTATTATATAACCCATTCCTTAGCCTTCTGAAGCACTTCTTCTCGCAAATGGTCAAGTTGTAATTCCACGCTATTGGTCATCTTATTATTAAATATTATGCTTAATCATGTTTTCAAATACTTGGGACGCGGAATGGATCGCCTAGCATATAATATATTCATTTATTCATTACGATTAATACACTTTATGAATACATTTTATGTAGAGAATTCAAAGATTAGAAGTTTCATAAAAAAATCCATTGTCATCCGATTAATAAAAATATCCAATTCGGTCTTCTTTGACAGTGAATAACTCGCAACCCAGACACGATATCGATGGGAACTTTTTACACGTTATTTCTAATTCCCAATCAAAGACGTATATAAAAATCCAGTTGGGTTTAAACTTTTCCGAAGTGAATAGCCTTAGTTATTTTACTTCACTGGGCTCAGACGCAATAGTCTACTATTCCCGTATTTTGAAATATTTGAAGTGTGCTATAATGTAAATAATCAAGTTTTATTCTCTTTTTTCCGTTTTTTTGTAATTTAAAACTGAAAATTTAAAAAATCTAATGTCTACAAAGTTACAACCGGATTATACAAACGCAATAAAATAAAATTACCATTAAAGTAATAAAATAACTTACAACCTTGAAAACATTTTTGCAGTTCAGGTGAAGTTCAGGTGGGTGTGATGCCACAGTACGCTTTTCTAACCCCATTCAAATGATATACAGGGTGAGTTATTAGTATCCTGGCGGTCGATAGTCATCAAATCGTTTGAGAAAGAAAAAAATGTTTTATACAAGAGTTGTTTGACTCATTAGTTTCTATAGCGTAAAATTATTTTCATTTATACAGGGTGTTGCATTTAAGCGTGACGGAAAGTCAGTACATTTTTTTAAATGGAACGCCTTGTATATCATGCCATATTATGAATACTAAGGAAGTTGTCATTCCAACTGTGTAAGTTGTACCTGTGTAAAGTAAATAGTTCCTGAGATATTCAATTCTTTGTCAAAAAATTGGCAATTGCAGGCCTTTCTTAAAAACTACGTTAAAACTACATTTTTGCAGATATTGTCCTAAAAAAGTTGTCACATAATCACTAAACCCATAGCTAGATGCTGATGTCATGAAAAGTTTGATGCGTTATACAGGATGATTGTAGCATGCACTAGTTTTTAAGCATTTTTAAATGGCTTTTTCTTGAGATTTTTAAATGGAACAGCCTGTATATTATTTGCTAATTGAAATGTCCCTTAAGTTCTGTGTAATTTATATTCACTATATCGTATATCTATTTTTACTAGTTTTTGTGGTATTAGGAATTTAAAGAGTAGTATGCGATTTAGTATCTTAATATTGCTTTGTATACAGTGTGCTGGGTAGCAAACAACCAAATACCTTATTCACAGCAATATTAAAATTTACAATTGCATTGCATTTTCGTAAAACTGCAAACATCACAAAAAATAATAATATTGGGTGTATGACATACTAGAGGTAAATTAGAGCGAAATAAAGGGTTATTACAGCCAACACGTATTGTACAGGGTGTTCCATTTAAAAAAAACTCTAGAAAAAGACAATTGAAAAACATCAAATTTTATTAAGTTCAATGAACACTCTGTATAGTGTATCTAATATCTTTGGATACTATCATCTACCTACTGGCTTTGACTATTGTCTCACATAGTTTGAAGGCAAAAGCGGCAAAAATGTCGTTTTTACATAGCTTTTTAAAAAGATCCTGCAACGGGCATATTTTGGAAAAACAGTTGAATATCTCTGGAACTATTAACGCTGTGACTTAGCAACATACACGGTTGGATAGATAAATTTAGTAGTGTTCATAATATAATAAAATATACAGGACGTTCCATTTAAAAAAAGTCCATACTTTCAATAACACCTACATGCACTACCCAGTATAAATGAAAATAATTTTGCGTTATAGAAAATGGCTAGTCAAACAACTTTTGTATAAAATATTTTTTTCTTTCTCAAACGATTTATTAACTATAGACCGCCGGGATACTAATAACTCATCCTGTATAAAGACATTTTTTCAACTTTTTTAAAGAGGTTTTTTTTTTTTGAATTTTTACCAAATTTATTTGGAAGAAAGCATTTTAGGCAATTTTTAGTTTTAGCTGTTAGTTTTAGCAAACGTTTACCTACCACTAATTTTTTTTGATTGGCAATTTCTTTATTTTAAAATCAGTACCAGTAGTGTGTTTCATGTGAACAAGAAAATACTGAAAACACAGTTTATGAATAAAAAACACACTAATTTAGTAAAATAATATCCATTTAAAAGTAATAACAGTAATTTAAACTGAACAATGTACTACAATATAGTACACTCAATAAGTAAATAAATATGAAGTGCGCTTGCTTAAAAAAACGAACATTTACAAAAGTTAAATGTACATGAAGTTATATATGTATGTATAAATACACCGCACCAATCTGTAAATAAAAATTATGATAATTATCACAAAACATCACAAAACATTTAGTTTTATTTAGAAAATCTGGCCAATAGAATTATTTACACTAAAGTTTTTTATTGCCCACCCAATTTTGCGCCCCCTCTACTCGTGCGCCTGGAGCAGTTTGCTCCCACTGCTCCCCGTTGCTACGCCCCTGTTGCGGAGCACTGCCCTAGATGGACCTAACTATACCTATAATATAACGGATGTAATTTTTAATTTCCCACCTGACCTGTAAGTTGATTTGGCCTCTGTTTTTTTTGTTCAGTTTTACGTAATGTTTTCTTTTTACTGGTCCGAGATGTGAAATTTTAAATAGAACATTCAAGTTTGATATCTGAGCATAAAATTAATTCAAAATAACGTTTTCTATAACATTTTTTATCTAGATCCGAAAAGCCGTTTGGGCCAATATAACATTTTTGTGTTTACCAACCATCCTGTGTGTCAAATGAAAATTATAACAATGACTTTCGGTTTGTTAGGACATCCAAAATTACATTATGATATCCATTATGATCCTCTTTTTGGGAAAAGGTAATAAAGTAAAATAAAGCCAAACAATTCGATATTGGTGTATACATATATTAGGTACTAATTGATATAATGCTTAGTTTCTACCCACGGTTAAGTATGTAGAGTTTTGCTTTTTCTTGCGTTCAATTAATTCTTTTTGGCATTAACGCAATAGGTGACGAAACGGCACAAATTACGTTAATGCCATAAATATGAACATGACCATATAAGACATGTACTTACTCACTGTTGAGATTAAAGAAGCTACCATAAAATAATACATCGCAAAGATGACCGAAAACTTGATAAACAAGCTGATACCCATCCATTTGCTTTTATGGTCCTTGCATGCATCTCGGTACCTCATGTTCAGCGTGGGGTCGGATTTGATGATAGCCCTCCAGGGTTTGAAGGCCTTGGCTGCTTGTTCCAGAGATTTACCATCCAAATAACTAAACATGATAAAATTAGAATATTTGTAGTTATTGTATGCTGTTCTTTTATACTTTTAAAATATACAGGGTGTGATATACAATCATAGCATATTATGAACACTAAGGAAGGTGCATTTCCAACTATATCAGATTGTACCCATGTAAAGAAATAGTTTTTGAGATATTTAATTGTTTGTCAAAAAACAGGCAATTTCAGGCCTTTTTTTAAAACTACGTAAAAACTACTTTGTGCTGAATTAGTTTTTGTGTGAGCGCATAAATTACATCAAAGAAACATAGTTATTCAACACTTGCAGAATTCAAGAAATTTTCACTATAGTTAATCCTAAAGTACAAGGTTTAGGGTTTATTTTAGTAGTAATTTGTAGTTTCTAGGTCCCGTGTTCGTTTACCATACGATTGCAAAAATGGCAAAATCTACTTATAAAATTTCATATAAATTTGTTAATATGTTGATAACGGCACAAGGTTTAGGGTTTATTTTAGTAGTAATTTGAAGTTTTTAGGTCCCGTGTTGGTTTGCCATACGATTGCAAAAATGGCAATATCTACTTACAAAATTTCATATAAATTTGTTAATATGTTGATAACGGTACAAGTTTAGGGTTTATTTTAGTAGTAATTTGAAGTTTTTAGGTCCCGTGTTGGTTTGCCATACGATTGCAAAAAAAGCTAAATCTACTTACAAAATTTCATATAAATTTGTTAATATGTTGATAACGGTACAAGGTTTAGGGTTTATTTTAGTAGTAATTTGAAGTTTGTAGGTCCCGTGTTGGTTTGCCATACGATTGCAAAAATGGCAAAATCTACTTACAAAATTTCATATAAATTTGTTAATATGTTGATAACGGTACAAGGTTTAGGGTTTATTTTAGTAGTAATTTGAAGTTTGTAGGTCCCGTGTTGGTTTGCCATACGATTGCAAAAATGGCGAAATCTACTCACAAAATTTCATATAAATTTGTTAATATATTGATAACGGTACAAGGTTTAGTGTTTATTTTAGTAGTAATTTGAAGTTTTTAGGTTCCGTGTTGGTTTGCCATACGATTGCAAAAATGGCGAAATCTACTCACAAAATTTCATATAAATTTGTTAATATATTGATAACGGTACAAGGTTTAGTGTTTATTTTAGTAGTAATTTGAAGTTTTTAGGTTCCGTGTTGGTTTGCCCTACGATTGCAAAAATGGCAAAATCTACTTACAAAATTTCATATAAATTTGTTAATATGTTGATAACGGTACAAGGTTTAGGGTTTATTTTAGTAGTAATTTGAAGTTTTTAGGTCCCGTGTTGGCTTGCCATACGATTGCAAAAATGGCAAAATCTACTTACAAAATTTCATATAAATTTGTTAATATGTTGATAACGGTACAAGGTTTAGGGTTTATTTTAGTAATAAGTTGAAGTTTTTAGGTCCCGTGTTGGTTTGCCATACGATTGCAAAAATGGCAAAATCTACTTACAAAATTTCATATAAATTTGTTAATATGTTGATAACGGTACAAGGTTTAGGGTTTATTTTAGTAGTAATTTGAAGTTTTTAGGTCCCGTGTTGGCTTGCCATACGATTGCAAAAATGGCAAAATCTACTTACAAAATTTCATATAAATTTGTTAATATGTTGATAACGGTACAAGGTTTAGGGTTTATTTTAGTAATAAGTTGAAGTTTTTAGGTCCCGTGTTGGTTTGCCATACGATTGCAAAAATGGCAAAATCTACTTACAAAATTTCATATAAATTTGTTAATATGTTGTTAACGGTACAAGGTTTAGGGTTTATTTGAGTAGTAATTTGAAGTTTTTAGGTCCCATGTTGGTTTGCCATACGATTGCAAAAATGGCAAGACCTTCTTACAAAATTTCATATAAATTTGTTAATATGTTGATAACGGTACAAGGTTTAGGGTTTATTTTAGTAGTACCTAGTTTGAAGTTTTTAGGTCCCGTGTTGGTTTGCCCTACGATTGCAAAAATGGCAAGACCTACTTACAAAATTTCATATAAATTTGTTAATATGTTGATAACGGTACAAGGTTTAGGGTTTATTTTAGTAGTAGTTTGAAGTTTTTAGGTCCCGTGTTGGTTTGCCATACGATTGCAAAAATGGCAAAATCTACTTACAAAATTTTATATAAATTTGTTTATATGTTGATAACGGTAATACTTTGTACAATGATGAATCTGGTTAAATAGGTTCTAAATTATTATAAAGTTGAGTATAACTTTTGCAAAAATAGCAGCTGACTGTTCTATACGTCAAAATGTAGATAATTTGTCGAATTAGTCACCCTTTCACGCTCCGTGGCAAACAACCTCTAAATCACTATAATTTGTACCGACTATCGACGTTTGAGATAGATTATCGGGAACAGCTAAGAAAAGATGATTATATGTTTGAAACCGAAAACACAGAGAAAAAAGTCTATAATTGTTTTCGTTTGATTAACAAAATATTTTTTATAGGCAACTTTATAAGTTGGAATTTATTGAATCAATTATGAAGACAAAATGTTTTTAAAAGACAAAACATGTTGTGTGTAATGCTTTTCGTAACATTTTAAGCAATTGGGCTATCTGTCGTATGTTCAAGTACCACAAGTACCTAGTGTTTGAAATTTGCAACATTTGAAAATAAGAATCATGAAAATACGAGTAGTTCCGTTTGTGGGTTCCGAGATAGAACATACTATTCCTGTCTAAGTTTCAAGCTCACCTGAAGATTTCTCTTGATATATCTGGTGGTAGTTCAGAGACGATGTTTCGTTGAATCTTGCTAGGTAGAATCCTACCCTTTTCAACTTCATCTGCAGGAATAACTTCACCCCGACATTTGCTCCAAAAGCAAACAACGCGCTTGAACCTGTCAAAGGCACCGCAGAGTGTATCCATTTCGGTTGTTAATTGAAAGACCTCATTGAAACTACTGGTCCTACCGTCTACCGTGCACACAAAGTGTATATATGTATATGTATAGAAATGTATATATATATATTATATATGTAAATCAAAAGATAGCTTCTTGTGTACTAAACAATAATTGATAAAATTACAAGCGTAGGAGATAAACGTACAATCGGAAAGAGGAAAAGGCTACCAGCTCTATCTGTTTGCCCAATTCGATTAATTTTCCTTAATTAGTATTGTCGGAATCCACATACATTCGTTGCGAATCTGCCAGTAACAGAACCCTTTGACAAGGGGAGTAAAGCATAGGAATTATTAATTACAGAATGTTATTTCGTATGAGCATTATTAAAAAAATATTACTCCAACACAACGCAAAAGCGCAGGTTGACATTACAAAAGGTTCCTGAGTTTTATTACGTGCAGGAATAATAGAAACCAATGTTTTGATGATGATTTTTTGCCATTTAACCATCGCGTTCTATACACTCTGGGCGTTTTAAACTAAGAATTTTTTATTGAAGTAAAAGTTCGACATGATGACCGTCTTACATAAAGCACCGTGTGATAATTCATGTTTGAAAACTTGGGGAGAAAAGTCTAATACGCGCTACCCTGAACAAGAGCAAAGTATACTCATTTTACGGTAGAGCAAAGGGTCCAAATCCGTGTTGATGGGATATTTTCCCATCGCTGCCAATGCGATAGAAACTATTTTAAAATTGCATTCCGCAAGAGCGTATTGGATACATTGCGAACGTTTGAGAATCATATTCAACGATAACGAATGGAATTTGTAGGTATGCTTTTTTTCTGAACATAATACCAATGTATAAAACACAACACTATCTGTTATTAACACGCCAACACACGCTTGTCGACAATGGAATGAACCGAACGAAATCCAAAACAAAATCTTACCTAGTAATATCTTTTGGACATTTTTTAACATCCGTTGTTCCAGTTCAAAAAAAGAACATTTCCAAAACGCATGTTATTCCCTACGTGTGCTCTTAAGAGTCTAAGTCTAAAGATGACAAAATCTGGAGGTCTTCATGATATATCAAATAGTACCTTTGGAGACATTTTCGATTTGAACTAAAATCAGGCAACACTGTCCTGAAATGTGCTTAAACGCGGAACATAGCCTGTGTTCCATGTTGCAAAAAACAACAACGTTTCAATGGCAGTATAGGCAATCAAGAGTACAGAATAAACCATGAAGGCAGTTTAGATATTTTGGGATTCATCTGTCGCCTCTAGATACTTGCCGATCGAAATCAAAACCCAGATCTTTTACCATCGTAGCAAACACCTCGTTTTCTCTATAAATCAGACTGATGCTGTATTGTGTCCAGTATTTCTTGCAGAATGCGCTGGAGGTATGTTACAGGAAGAATGTCACCGAACCCCCGGAACGACTATTCGCCCTGAAAGCGAGCTCTGAAATGGAATGTACCGAATGGATAAACGCAATTAATGGAGCCAGGTAAGAGTCATCTAGATCTATCTAAAATTAGTACCCTCCTAATAGAGGTTTTATTCTCAGTTTCGCCAAGCTTCAGATGACGAAAGAAATGGTGGAACACAAGCACTTCCACATATTGCAGATCCTCGAATCTGAAAGAACTAGCAAGTGGCAACATATCCAGCAATGCGAAGAACTCGAGGCTGAAGTGAAGAAATTGCGCACAGAAGTAAGAACTATGCAATTTCAAATCGGGATAACTGAAAATAACGTGTTTTTTACAGTTGGTATCAGTCAAGCGCGCGTCAAAAGTGGTAATTATGCATCGGGCAGTCGGAACCGACGAAGCAACCACACTGCTAGACACAAGTGAATTACAGAAAATAAAGAAGGTCCAAAGCTTCTTCAGGGGATGGCTATGCAGAAGAAGATGGAAGCAGATAGTCGAGCAATACATCAACAGTCCCCATGCGGAGAACATGCGCACGAGAAACAAGTTGATGTTCAAAATGGTGGAAGCCGAAGAAGAATACTTAGAGCAGCTTGAGATCCTTGTCGAATGCTTCATGAAGCCATGCAAATTGGCGGCGTCTTCTAAAAAACCACCATGTACCCACGATGAAGTGAACTCAATATTTCTCAACATCGAAAATGTGCTATTTCTGCACCAAATATTCCTAAAAGGGCTCATTACCAGAATGGAAAGTTGGCCATCGTTAGTCTTAGGTATACGATAATTACTTTTTAAAGCCAGGACACTGCAAGCTTTCTTTTTCCCAGGCGACCTTTTCTCATTGCTTCTTCCAATGTTAAGTATTTACCAAGAATACATACGTAGCCACAACTTCTCCATGCAGATTTTAACTGAATGCAAGCAAAGGGCACCATTTCAGGCATTACTGGAACGTCTTGAAAGCAAAAAGTTGTGCCGCGGGAGTACTCTGGATTTGTTGCTAGCATCCCCCATGCATCAGGTAACCAAATCTTCCAACAATTTAATCAAAACCAGACAATCTCTGCTTTTTCAGATTTCGCGGTACATCATTACTCTCAATAAAATCCTTGCACACACACCACACGAACATGTGGAAAGACAGAGCTTGACGAATTCCAAACAAAAATTGGACGAATTGTCTCATCTAATAAACGACGAAGTAGTATTTCGTGGATATTATTCTAGATAAAACGATTAGTAGTCTTCTGTGTTATAGGTATCCGCAACCGAGAATCTACGTATAAATTTGTCTGTGGAACGTATGATTGTTGACGAATGCGACGTTATTTTAGATGTAAACCAAGTATTTATTAAGAAGGGTAAAGACTCATCCATTGACTGTTAAACTACATTTCCGTATTTTATCTATCCACTTTAAGGTAACCTGATCCAACTACCTAATATTGACTGTACCAAACACTCCAAGCGCAGGCATTTGTTTGAGAAGGAGAAGGAGAAGTTGCGGTATTGCTTCCTCTTCTCCAATAATTTGATCATTACTACAAGGTAATTTGTCGTTGTATAATTGGACTACGCATGTATAATAAAAGACAGATATGAGCATTGTTGTAGTAGGATGAAGGGCAAACTCCGTCTAGTTCCAACTATCGGAAAGATTCGATTAGCAGACACCACCTTAATAGAAGACCCGAGTGATGATGACCAAGGTGGGAGTTCAAAGCAATCCAAATGCATCCTTAATAGGTACTTTTTTTCTAGGCACAACCCAACTTAAATTTGACTTGCAGAGTCGAGACTTTAAGCTAATCGTCGACTTCAGCACCAACAGAGTAAGTAATTACAAAAACCAGACAATCAACGCCAAACTAATCGAAATATTTTGTGCTGCCTAATAGCTAAAACATGAACAGGTAACATGTCATCACAATTGCAACTACTATTTTCAATCACCACAATATCTATGTTTAGGTGTACATACATTTGCTGGCCCCAACCATAAAGGACAAAGCTGCATGGATCTCCGACATAAGTCAATGTATAGAAAACATCCACATGAGTGATATGCTGAAGCCGCCAATCCACGAGACGTGCTCCGCAAGCCTACTGCAATCTATTAGGAATGATCCCAAGCTCTTCCAGGACGAATCTGATATAATATTTAATCGTCCTTTAAACTCCGGCAAGGTTCCCCAGATTCGTTATGCCAGCATAGACCAGTTGCTCCAAAGGCTAACAGATTTGAGGCTCTTGTCAATAGACTTCCTGAACACGTTCCTACTTACATACCCAGTATTTACTGATTCCATTGCAGTACTGAATGCATTAAGGGAGGTGTACTACAACACTGATTATCAGCAGTTGGGTTCCCTTCTTAGCTTAGATAATTTGTGTCCTAAGACCCAGCTACCAACGGGTGAAACGAAAATGTCTTTGTCCCCAACGAGGAGGACGAGCGGGGCAAGTTCTGTATCCGGTTATTTCTCAGAAATGAGCTGTGATCGTGATCGCACCCATAGCTATGACTCATCTGCTCATCGCCATTGGAAATCAACACTGGAAAGATGTATGTTACTACCGAGTGTTACACGATCTCTTATAACTAATTGTTTTAGATGAAGAGGAGCCTTTCGAAGGTGGTCAATTATCTGAAGGCAAGAAAAGTGACGATGATCATCAAGACAAAGATGCTGAACTTTCTTTCACAACGGTACAAGTCCATATCCACGGCACTGATGATACGTCAGATAACAACGCAGCAGGCTCCAACATCAGTGAAACGTTGACAGGTGTGTTCTGTTTACTATACATTGTAATCACACACACCATGCACTGCTTGGCGTATATTTATAAGTTATCACAAACATTCATTATTGTAAATGTAACTGTAATGACAGCACCTGGCGCGTCCAGTAAGTTGAGTTCTGTTGTATTGAAACCTTCTGATTTGCCAGCTGTTGAGGTGGCTTCTGTTGTAGCCATCAGAGAAGTCGAAGAGCCGAAGGATTTGACTGAAGAGTCAGAGTCAGCGCCCGATGAATATGAGAAGGTGGACATCGAAATTAAAATTGTTGAAGAGCAAGTCGAATCAAATCCAGCAATGCCTTCAGTTTCATTTTCTCAGCATGCATCATGCGCTTCTCGCTGTTTGTCAATTGCCACCAACACTGCGATGCAGGTAAGTAGGTACCTATATCATTATGTTGAACAAGTTGTGAGTTGAGTTTTATTTATATTAACAGTTTGTATCAAGATTGTCGGTCCCTTCACGAAGGGAAAGCATGAGTTTCTTTAGGGTGCGTATTCTAAATGATAATTATCCTACCACTGTGAGAATCGTGTCTTTACTACTCTTTAGAGCTACTATGGAATCACAAGATCAATACATGGTAGCGACAAAAGTGGGCGATCTAGTTTTCATCAAGAATCACCTCAGAGGAGAAGCAAAGCAGGAGTTGTCATAACGTCAGCGCGCTATGCAAAAAGGAGGAGCAGCACGAAGGCCACCGCTACAGCATTTGCGATTGCTACATCAGCTTCAAGTAACCCTAGAGATATTTGTCCATCCAGGGAAGGACAAGAAGCTAAAACAAAATATAAAGAGAGCCTGATCGACACAGCCTGCACTATGCGTGTACTAAACGTTTTAAGGTCGTCAACAAACTTCGAATGAAGCACCTAGCACTTACCACAAATAATTTTAGGCACTGGATATCAAAGTATTACCATGACTTTGAAAATGAAGACATACTGAAGACTGCTACGATTGCATTTTTGGATGACATTGTAACAAATCCAAATTTGCAACCGGTGGAATATAAATCGGCTTTACAGTTGCTGACACTTTTAAATGAAGAGCCCAAAACAAGTGATAATGGAACCATATATACGCTATTGACTACATCAATGGTAAGATTTATACATTATTTATACATTAGATATATACTATTGAAAAAATCATTTTCTTCAGCCAAAATCCAGTGACAGTATTGACACGCTATCTGCTTTAGAAGTCGCAGAACAAATGGCTGTAATCGACCATCACATCTTAACTCACATTTCTCGCGAGTAAGTAAATACAACTTATATGATTTCATTAAAATAAATATGTGCTTTCAGCGAATTTCTTGGTCAAGCTTGGATGAAACGTGACAAGGAAACGAAAGCTCCACACATCCTGATGGTGACCAAGCGATTTAACGAGTTATCCAGTTTGGTAGGCACAGAAATTTTAACGCGGAAGTCGGTCCATGATCGAGTGGTTGTTATTGAGAAATGGATAGCAGTGGCAGACATATCCAGATGTCTCAATAACTACAATGGGGTTATGCAGATATGTGCTGCCTTTGTGAGCACTGCTGTGTATAGAATGAAGAAAACCTGGGATAAAGTACCCAAAAGTGTATGTACCGTTGGAGAAAATACAATATATCGTCATTGTATTGGCTCTTTTCAGGCAAAGGACACGCTTGAAAAGCTTCAGAAGATAGTGTCACCAGATGGTCAATTCCGTGCTCTTCGTGATGCTGTACATCGATGTGATCCTCCGTGTATTCCATTCCTTGGTGTGTATCTGACAGAGTTATCTTTCATTGAAGAAGGTACTCCGACAATAACTGAAGATGGCTTATTAAATTTTTCTAAAATGCGCATGGTAAGTCATAAGTAAACGAAATATCAAATAAGACGATACTTGATGAACTTCATTATCCTTGACAGATAGCTCATGTGATTCGTCAAATTCGCCATTTTCAACAGACCCCCTATAATATACAACTAATTCCAAAAGTCGATAATTACCTGCTGGACACATCTTGGCTTATGAGCGACGATGAGCTATATGGGACCTCCCTTGAATTGGAGCCTAGAGCCGCTCGGCGCAGCTAGGCCAATAGCCTCAAAGGAAAAGCAAGGCAGGAGTTGTCATAACGTCATCGCGGTATGCAAAGAGCCAAAGCAGCACGAAGACTACAGCTACAGCATTTGCAATTGCTTCATCAATTTTAAGTAACCTGAGATAATAGGTACAATATTATGCCATCTTGACTTCTTTGAAGATCAGATGAGCATAGATTTTTTGGATTTTCTACCCTTGTCCTGCGAATTGGATTTATGGACCTGGAACCCTACTAGTACTGATCAGAAATAATTTCAGACATTGGACATTTATTACCATGACTTTGAAAATGGAGACATATGTACTACCATTGCATTTTTTGATGATATCGTAACAAATCCAAATCTACTACCGGTAGAATATAAATCGACATTACAGTTGCTGACATTTTCAAATGAAGAACACAAAAGAAGTGATAATGTGAACATATATATCCTATTGACCACATGCACGGTAAGAGATAAGGTTTATTCGTTACGTTTATACTATGGAAAACTCATACTCTTACAGCCAAAATCCACTAAAACCATACACTTGCCGCTTTAGAAAAACCAGAACGCCATATGTTCTGCGATTTGATATAACATCACAGCTTAACTTGTAAGCTAACGTGAGTACGAAAATCAAACTTATGTGATTTTTTGAAAAATATGGACTTTCAGGGATTTCCTTCTGCAAGCTTGCATGATAAAGAAAATAAATAAGTTGTAGCCACTGAATCTTTCGAAGAGAAAATCTGCTGACGATCGAGTGGTATGTGGCTATTGAGGACTGCAGTGGCTGATATCAATTTCCAACAGACTCCCTATAATAGTCAATTAATTCCAAAAGTCGAGAGCCCTCGGTGTAGCCAGGCCACATTACATCCTAATAAGACCTCTAATTATTCTTTACTCATATATTATGTTTAAAGTATAAGTATATGAATTTATATTTGCTGTTAAATATGTGATATCTAGATGTTGCTGTTGTAATGTGTGACATATAAGTATATTGAATATGTTATATTGAATATATAAGTACTGGCCGTGTGCACGACGCGAGCGCCACTACCAGCTGTTGGGGTTTGCATGCAGTTCCCTACTGGAACTACTGGAAGTAACAGTTATCTGTAGTGTATCAAGTGGTTATCAAATTGATGTATAGTATTATAGTATTATTTAGAAATTTACTCTAAGAATTACTCTAAGAAATGTAGCTCACGAACTTCGACCTCTGTACCACAATCCAATTCTCTACCTCTAAAGATAAACTAAATGCAAGGGTGTGTTCATCAAAGCAGTGGTCGTTCTGCATCTAAGTTCCCAGTGGCTGTTATACCTTCAACGGGCTCTGAGCAATACCTTTTCTTCGAACTTTAGGGTGATCGTCATGTTGCTCGGGGTAGGCAAGTGCCCATTTTGCCCATAAAATAACACGCAACTGAGTTCCAATGTCAGTGACTGTTGTGTTAATAATATATATTTTTTTCTATGTCTATATTTCTGAGTATGGTGTTTTATTGTTATCCTCAAAAGAATTCCTTTTATTGAGACAATCAAAAGAGGTAGTAAATGATTAGATATCTATTTATTGAGACACCCAGTACTACTGAGAAGATCAAAACCAGATTACTGCGATGAGTGATGTATATCATTCTCATTAGTAAATTAGGCCTTGTTTGTCTTTTAAAGTAAAATAAGCCACTTTTTTATGTTTGACCAACGTTTAGCAGGTTCCACTGTCCGAATTTCAGCCTAAAAACCAGGTGACCCATTTGTTTATTGTTTCTTCGAAATGAATTCGTGCAGTTAAATAGGAGAGAACAACAAAATAGATTGGTTTTTGCTTGTACTATTGTTTGTATTTTTTTTTAATAAACCCTCTGTGGATCAATAAGACTTGTGGAGATAAGGTCATTGACCACGCGTTAAGTATAGCCAAGGCCACGGCGTGTGGTCTTCATGTGTGAGCCTACGCGAAGCAGAAGAACGTTGCCTCTGTTATTGGCCCACCTGGTCATCTTGTCTTCTTTGGTGATCTGATAAGTTGAGAGGAAAAGTGTGACGCATTGATAAAAAGAGTTCATCAAGAGCTCACTATGGACCCAATGGCAAGATGGTCCAGATTAACGTAGGTCAAAACCCTCCTTTTGTTTATTACAAGAATTAGTTACACAAACAGGTACTTACCTGTAAGGACAATAGTCAAAGAGTAAGATACTTTTGACCTATGCGGTTTCCGATAAAAACAAATATAGGTACTTTGACATATTCAAATTGTACAAAAATGGTCAAGAGTATTTTTTAAAAATTAATAAACATCAAATAATAAAAGTAACCAATGGTATGTTTATAAACCATTACGTTTTTTGCTAACAACATGAACCCTTAGGTAAGTCAAATTAGTTAATCGACATATAGACAGTGAATACAGCAGCTATGTACATATGGTTGCATATTTGATAGAAATGTTTACTTTTCTACGTCTGACTCTACAGGGATATTTATTTTCACCGCACCACGTGTAGAAGAAACCGTTAAGTCCGTCCGCCCTAGTTTGGAGCGGGTCAACTATTTTCCATAAAAGATCAACGCGAAATGCTAGACAGTAGGGATATTGGGGCGCTGCAGGTGGATAATGTCCACTGTTGCCTTCATTGGTTCGATGTTTAGCATTGTATGCGATTTTGGACAATTCTGACAAACTATTTATTACTAGTAATTTTTATTCAATAAAAAATACATTTTTCTAATTTCTTTTATTTTAAGGATTTGCATTTGAAAATGGTTCATAGAAATCTTATGTCAGAGACTCAGAGACCTTATAAAACTTTAAAAGAGTGGTCAAAAACCGGGACAGATTTTCCAGAAATGTATGTGAACATTTATTGTAATTTCTATATTAATTTTGGAAGTTTGGATTTTTTTTTATTTTGTATATATATATATTCATATTTCAATCACATGCAATTGGTTGGTTTAAAATTAGTAGAAGGGGAAACCAATAAGCAAAAAAAGGTTGACTATATGAAGCATGTTACCGGAAAATTGGTCGGTGTATAGAATAGCAAGGGCTTGAAGGCTCGTGGGGCACCATAGCCGCGTGGGTCCCTGGGCAATTGCCTACCGGGCCCATACCTAATAAATATACCAATAAATATATATACCAATAAAACCAATGCTGTACCTGTGCAAGGAGGTAGTTGGGTTAAGGCAGTCTTGTATCGTTGTAGATGGTATAATGTGGAAATACGGAGGGTATTGCAGAGATTGTGGGATGCTGGGAGCAACAACCAGTTCTGCAAGTATCCTTTTTAATAGTTTTTTAATAAAAATTGTGCGAGCCGATTTGTCTTTTGAGGCGCGCGGCAACTTGACACGCTGGGCGCGAAGACCTACGGGCACGAAGACGACGAAGAAGAACGGACGAAAGAGTGGAGTAGTATAATGCTGCATTAAATAACTGTTTCTTCTGTCGACATCGTCATTGGCCGAGTAATACCAGCGAGAACCTTGAGTTACCAACGGTAAATATTAGCGGATACCGACGAATAATTTCTATATTGTACACGGGCTCAATACGCATATGAATGAATATAGTGAATTAGCCTCCTAGAACACCAGTTGGCCGACAACAACTCTGTGGGCGATGCGTCCTTGTTTACAGTGCTCTAGACCGCTAAAGTGACCATTGAAGACATGCATAGAAGAGGGTTAATCGCCACTCTTCTCTTCTGCGCCCTCACACTACCCTGCACCATCGCTCAGGATGACTCCCTCACAGGGAACTTTCTCGCAGGTAAGTCATCCCATTCGCTTTTAACCACTCCAAACTATCTATAACAAAACATCATTTTTGTTTACTTCGCTCTTCAAACTTCATTAGTTTTGAATCCCCCAAAACAGATTCATTTTGCTAATTAATTCTTCTGGAATTGTAATTGTTCTTTGAAAATTTGACAAACGCTTTAATTTAATATAAAATTAAATTTAATTTATCTTTTGCTTTTGATAGGCCGTTTCAAAAACCATTTTCCAAAATTATACAATTAGACATCATCTATTTAAAAACTAGCTCTAAAAATACATATGAATTTAATAACAATTTAATAAACATCTCCGCGATAGAAAAAGTCGTAGATTATACTGGAGTTTTCAGAACGATGTTTTCTGGTTTGATTTTTTGACAATTATTATTTATTATCTGATATTTATATCAATCTTACTATTATAAAATAGTTTACCACACCAACACTTTTATATGTATGCAACCAAATATGCTTCATAACTTTCAATCAACTGTTACACCTGAATGTTTAGGTCTTTTTCGTTTGTATTCAAACTATACGTTTGATATACGGATGATTTTTATGAGTATTGGTGCCTCACTTTTCTTATTGTAAGGATATAAGGTCGGTGGGTTATAAAAAAATCGAAGCTTTGCTTTTTTTAATTTTATTTTTCTTTTCATGTGTTGATTTTAAAACTTGATACTTCTGCGATTAGTATTTATTTATGGGACAAAACCAATCGCCAGGTACGTTATTTATTCAACATTTTGTTCAATTGGTATTTATACAAGTGCCTATATTAAAAGGTTGGCGACCTCCTGTATAAATATTGGACAAGGCTGAAAAAATTGTGGGTGTTTACGACGCTTTCTTAAATGGCGCTTTAATACAGAATAGTTCTTGATTTGCTCATAGGTCGAAATAGGAGAATCTCATGACATGTAACTAAATGGTAGCGAGTGGAAGAACAGTGTTCTTCTTTAAGTGTCGGCCTATATAAGGTACAAAAACCACTTTTCCACATGAAGAGGCGAGTTAATTGTTCGCTTCACATAGTCCGTAACGCGTCCGTATTATATGTAAATTTCGATCTGCTAAACTGTAGACTTTAACTGTAACTTTGCCATAACCAGCTGCATTTGAAATCATTGTTATTAACCGTTCCATGGTTCCGTTGGCGGGAACCTCGCGATGGAATAAATTACGAATTTGGAAGGATAGAATCGTCTGGGCCTTTCCTTCGTACTTGTTCCATATTACACTATTCGCTCCACATATTATTAACATTATATTTTTGTAGGTTTATTAGATACTTTAACAAACACAGCAAATTCCAAAGACTGCCCAGGGGTATGCGTTCACACATTCGCGACCCTAATATGCAACGACGTCATAGAAAACACTCAATGTCCAGGTTCTATGAAATGCTGCATAGAACAGCCAGTAAATACTACAGAAAATACCGAATCCACACCTCAAACCACCACGACTCCTAGGGTGACGACAACAACCGAAAGGACAACAACAACAACAACAACGACAACAACCACAACTACCCCTAAACCTACAACAACAATCACTACCTCAGAACGACCGAAAACCCAAGGTCCCGCAAAAGAAGATGACAATAAAAGTACATAAAATGTTACCATATTATATCCTCCGCATTTAATAAACACCATTTTTAAATAAATTCCAGACAAGAGCTGTATTGAAATGAAAGGAGTCTGCGTCACTAGATCTATGTCGGATTATTGTGAAGCAATAATAGCAACTGAAGACCTATGCAACGAAGAGTCAAGATGTTGTGTCTCCTTGGACAATCTGAAAAAGCAGATCCCACCGAATGTGATCATTCCCAATAAAACCAGGACGAACTACACGTACACTGCCCCAGAAAAGACAACGCCTAAACCTCATATGGCCACAACACCAGAATCCATACACAAATACAAGACGCAACCAACCACACCAGTACCAACCAGAGCTCCAAGACCACCAAAGAAACAATGCAAAGGTGAATGCATCAGCGGCTTCCTTTCGCTACTTTGCGATGACGTAGATCCAGACGCCGAATGCCCTGATGAAGGAAGTTGCTGCATAACATCAGTGGTATGTATAATGTTGTGATGGTTTTACATTTTTATTTATATTTTACTAAATAAATTCAGCTTGACGAAACCCACAATGAAAAACCTCCACCATCACCAACAACCACTCCACCTCCAAAAGTCAGAGACCCGAAATGTCCTGGAACTTGTCTTCTGAACGTACTTGCAGCTTTCTGCAAAAGACCCGCGGTCATCATCCCACACACGTCCTGCCAGAAAGGTTATGTTTGTTGTGATAATTCAAGAGTCGCCACGAGTCCAAAACCGCCACCGAAAACTCAGCAGCAACCATTGACCACAACTACAATAGACCCAAGACCTGAATGTCCAGGTTCCTGTATATTCTCATACTTGAGTTTCACGTGTTTCAGTAAGTAGTGTGAGCTTATAGCTCACTAGTGTGAGCTTATAGCTCACTAGTGTGAGCTTATAGCTCACAACTTAAATTCGTCAACACTTCAATAATTGCGTTTTTATTCAGGAAATGCTGAAATAACGGAGATATTCAAATGTCGTGTATCGGGTACGCAATGTTGCGCTCAAAAGTCGACAATCAGAGAAGCACTGGGCCACAAAGAAGAGGAAATTGGGCCAAAAATAACAACACCAGCCCATCCACAACAACACATCCCTAATACAACAATTTGGCAAACAACGAATGAATATACAACATTGAGTAAGTATTACCTGCTAAAAAAATACTGCACCTTTTGTCTATTATGGTCGCCATACCTCAACAAGATGTTTTATAGTGCCTTTAGAACCTCTAAACAAAATAACGACGACAAAAGCTCCAGCTTACAGCAAGTATGTTTGTGGAGTCAAGGGAACATCTAGAGCTGGAAGAGTTGTTGGGGGAGAAGATGGCCAACCTGGAGAATGGTGCTGGCAAGTTGCGTTGATCAACTCTTTAAATCAGTACTTATGTGGAGCAGCCCTCATTGGAACCCAGTGGGTGCTAACTGCAGCGCATTGCGTCACAAAGTAACTACAGAAATACCAATAAATACAAAAATATATGTTCTTTTTGTAGCATAGTACGTTCAGGAGACGCAATCTATGTCAGAGTGGGTGATCATGACTTAACGAGGAAGTATGGAAGTTCTGGTGCGCAAACCTTAAGGGTAGCTACTACCTATATTCACCATAACCACAACAGCCAGACTTTGGATAATGACATAGCCTTGTTGAAGCTGCATGGCCAAGCAGAGCTAAAAGAAGGAGTTTGTCTAGTTTGTCTTCCAGCTAGAGGAGTTAGCCATACAGCAGGGAAGAGATGTACAGTTACAGGTTATGGGTATATGGGAGAAGGTATGGGTATATCATGGGTGCTTTTGATGAACAGTGAATATTATTTTACTTCCAGCTGGCCCTATACCTCTCAAGGTCAGAGAAGCTGAGATTCCCATAGTCAGCGACCCTGAATGTATCAGAAAGGTCAATGCGGTTACTGAAAAGATATTTATTCTCCCAGCAAGCAGTTTTTGCGCTGGTGGTGAGGAAGGAAATGATGCTTGCCAGGTAATGTTGTACAGGATCATTATAAATTATTGTAGTATGTATTTCCACAACATTGTTCTTAGTTTGACTTAGCAAACTTCTCACTAACGAATGTTAAAGAGAAGTGAAATTAGATGATATTGGAACCAAGTTTTTAAATTTTCTACTATATCTTTGATGCTTTTTATATGTTTATATCTGTTTTTAGGGTGATGGTGGTGGTCCTTTGGTATGTCAAGATGATGGATTTTATGAATTAGCCGGTTTAGTATCATGGGGATTTGGTTGCGGTAGGGAAGATGTCCCTGGTGTGTACGTGAAAGTGTCATCATTTATTGGTTGGATAAATCAGATAATCAGCGTGAACAACTTGTAGTAGTACTTAAGTTGACTGAACTATTTTCCGTATTATACTCATACGCGCACACAACTTAACTGCCCACCGACCTCTTCGACCGCAGTGCATCATTCATTCATCTGTTTTTACTCTACATCGCTTTCTCGCAGCAAGGCTGATACAAGATTTTGTAAATGTGTACTAAAAATTGAACGTATTTTTAAGTAAGTCTACCTTTAAGTTTTGTTACCAAGTAAGTAAATTATTATAAATGTTAAGTTAATTTTGTATTTTCATTATAATATAGAGATAGAAACGCGACATACTTCATAATTTTGTGAGAAAAGATGCAATAAAAGAACTATTAACCCTCTTCAGTAGACATATTTACCTCTCACTAAAGGTTGATATCTCTACTTAAAATAGAAAAAGATAATTACAAATGAAAATTCACATCAACAAGTTGTAATTGGAAATTAAACTGTCCAACCAAAAATAAGATATTTACATAAACCAAACAATCACATATATTTTTACACAATTAAGGTAAGTATATAATAATGGCTAGTGTTTTATACCACGATTTCTTTATAGGGCTATATAGCTTTCCAGCGCAGCTACCGTGGAGCAGATGGTACAAATTGCCCCAGGCACAAAATTCAAAAGAACAAAAATTTTTGAAAAAGTGGGAGCAAGAAAATGATTGTCCAGATCTTCTTAAGAAAACTATCAGCACCTCAATGTTTTATGCACTTGAAGCATCATGATTAAAACTTTGATTGTAATAACTAAAAAACAGTAAAGAGTACAAATGGGAATTTATTACAATAGTTTAACACTATAAAAAATACTAGACATAAAAATACTCTAATTTAATATATTGCGGGAAGTCCACTAAATAAATACAATTGTGCGTTTCGTAGACCATTCACATAAATAAAAATTGCTGTTACAGAGATAGATCAGAAACTAGACTGCAATTCTGTAATAACATTAAAAGGAGTGCATGGTCACACACAAAACAACACACACAATCTAAAAATCAGTTCTCACAGTAAAATATTTGTAATCACGTTTATAACTTATCTACCACTTAAAGTTTTTCATGGATGTTGTAACCTTTCCTCTATCCTATTAGGGTTAAGATTTTCTGCGTCGAAACTAATATCGCAGAGAACTGATGGTCGTCTTTTTATCCTCTGTGGCGTATCTCCAGCATGTGTAGGAAAGCTCAACTCTGCTCCGCAAAATGTCTTCACCTGATCCAACATGTTTCTCGATGTAGAACTCCAAAATTCCTTCATATTTCCAGCTTCCGCTGTGGCTTCTTTTAATGCTTCCGCTGCGTTATCTATCGATACTGAGCCCGTGGTGTATAGTGATGTCAAAATCGAACTCGCAGATTGTGTCTTCGATTGAACGTCATCACATAAAACCTGAAAATTTGAGCAGCTTATGAAAAGAGATTGCTGAATAGAAATTTTATTAAACTTACGCTAATACTCTCCAGATAGCTGTTATACGTCTGTTCATTGTCTGCAATTTCTTTGCGGTGATTGGAAAGTTGCTCCGCGGATTTGTTGAAATACTTGTTTATAGTGCTTTGGGCTTCATTCATTTTCAGTTTGCTATGCCGTAGTTGATCTATACATTGAGTTTTATCATTGCTCGACTAGAATATAAACATAAATCAATAATAATAATACATTTCAGTATTTTTTTGAAAACTTACTTCTTGTTGTATCATCGTGATAACATTTTCAGCTTCAGAGGTAACTTCTTTAATATTTTCCAGTTGTGAGCCAATATCAATCCCCAATGCTGTTGTTTTATCCTTCATTTCATCCTTAACATTGTGCATCCTATTCCTCAGAACTCCGTTCAGTTCTATCGCCCGCTTCTGCTGTAATTCTGCCATTTGTAAGTCCTCGACAAACGTTTTCTGCATCTTGTCCAATTTTAGAACAATGCTCCGAAATTCTTCGTTGATATTCTATAAAAGAAATACCGTTTAACTACGCTCGACACTTGGTTAGTTTTTATCGTACCTTAATAACGTCTGAAACAGTGTTTTTCGCATTACCGTTATATTCGCTGCACTTGACCATCTGCTCAATTATCGCTATTAATTCCTGCGTGATAGGTTCTTGAAAGTCAATTAACGAGTTGCCAATAACCGAAGAAGTTTGACCTACGGTTTTCCAAATTTGGTTCAACTGAAACAAAGAATTTTAGAGCATTGTCAGTTGTAAGATATAGTAAGTAACTTACATTTGAAAGAAGATTCTTATAATTGGTGTCATGTTTCGATGAAATCCTATCAATAGAAATCCGAAAATCTTCTATTCCCTCTTTTCTCAAGCTATATAAGAACTGCGATGTACAGTTCTGTGTGTCCTTCATGACATCTTCCATTTCGTTAAAATGCCGATACACTCTATTCTCCATTGAATTCTTGACATCAAAATAGGTATTCTTATATTCGTTTATCTTAAAGCATAACTCACTGAACTCGTCTAGATTTGTTTTGATCGCTTTATAGCACTCCTCTAGCTTCGCTTTAAACGAAAGAACACTCAGAGAAGTCTGTGTTGACGAGTCGATCACAAAAGACACACACTTCTGTATGCTGTCATTTAACTCGTTATTCAGCTTCACGTACATATCGTTATATTTCTTGCTGACGCTTCTATTACTGTCAGCCTCTTGGTATAGATAAGACAGCTTATAATGTAGTGTTTCCTCATTTTGGTACAACTTCTGGTTTTTGTTTTCAAGGTACTTCGTTTTATTGTGGAAGACCTCTAATTTCCGCTGCTGATGTTCGTGTTCTTTACTAAGAAGTTGTTTCTCATTTTTCAATGATTCGATGACATTAACCGAGGTCATCCAGTTTTCTTGTAACTCGTGCAGGGTAGCGTTCTTGGTGTCAAGTTGCGTCTGCAAGTTCTTGATGACATTCATTTTAGACATAAGTTCGTTGCGCTGGATTTCGTTGCTGGCCATCAGGGAGTTGTAATTCTCTTCGTCGAGGAAAACTCCATTTCCGGTTCGAGCTGCGAATAAATCTCTCTTCAGACGTTCAATCTCATTGGTGTACTGATTGATCAACGCGGTTCGGGAGATTTTCTGGTTGACTTCTGGTCTATTTTGAATACTTTTCGCACGCATAGCATACTCCAGAGTGCTCATCGTCTCCTCCGCATTCAAAGTTGACGAAGAAATAGTCGCTATTAATGATGTTTTAGTTCTACCACCTAAGCTATCTTGCAGGAGCCGGGTAAGCTTCGATTCTCTATAGGGCACATGGGAATTTTTTTCGGTTAATGCTTTTATGACTCGGCCCAATGTAAGCAGAGACTGGTTTATGCTCCCAGCCTCTCTGGCCCTCTTGTCAACCGCACCAGATCGAAGGATGTTCTCGCAACCGGCTAGATCGACTAAGTTCATTTTCCCTGTTTTTAGTAATTCTTCGCCATCTGGTGTTGTTTCTCTTGTGTGGACAATCACGGAGAATACTGTATGGGACCTGCTAGAGTGTGCGTTCATTAATGTCGCTGCTGTTCGACGACGCTCGTTTCCGATCTCAAGTATGTGATTTAATTGGTCTTTATTTGTAACAGTATATTCTTCAACGCCTTGTAGGATAACCGAACCTTTCTGATTTTTGTCTTCATATATTCTACAATAAAGACGATGTTACTATGAGAATATGTGCTATTCTAAGAAAAAAGTAAATGTAGGGTCAGGGGTGCTTTTTTCTTAAATGAAAATCCATGTTCTGGGAGTGCAAATATATTTCAAAATTTGATCAACTTTTGTTTGGAATAATAAGTTTTTAGATGAATTTGTAGATAACCACTAAAAAAGTTCTATGGTACAGTGTTACAAAAGTGTTAAAAGTTCTTGTAATATTAATTTTGACTAAAATCATACACAGGGCAACTTGAATATTTTTAGTTATGCGAAGTCAGAATACTCATAAATCGTGTATACAAAGAAAATTCTGAAATTTTCTCAAAAATGCTGGACTATAGCTAAAATTGTAATTTTTCCCTTAGCTGTGTGTCTTCACAAATATTCCGATATTAGAACTAAAACAATCAGAAAGAAAAGTGCAAAACAACGTCATTTTTTTAATACAAATTAAACGAGCACACTTAAAAGGAATAATCTATATAAAAACATTAACTCGAAAAACACAATAAAAGATATGAAAACATATCTGATTGTAGGTCTGTAT
Organism: Aphodius sticticus; assembly: GCA_963966075.1. Classification (NCBI taxonomy): domain Eukaryota; kingdom Metazoa; phylum Arthropoda; class Insecta; order Coleoptera; family Scarabaeidae; genus Aphodius; species Aphodius sticticus. The sequence goes on along the minus strand of OZ014515.1, from coordinate 11,315,986 downwards.
ATTTTTTTTTCTTATGAAATAAGCAGACGCCGCTTTACAGACATCTCTATCTTTTATTGTTTTTCGAGTTAATGTAGTGTCATAAAAAAATACACTTCACATGATACAAATTCTGCTCACATGGCAACCCTACTTTCGAAAACACAAGAAATAAAACGAACCGGCATGAGGCTACTAAATTAAAAATGAATTGCTAATTAAATTATAAACGTAATGAACGTTATAATATCCAGTAATGTAATTTCCAAAGAAAAAAATTCAAGAACTTACCTGATTGATTTCATATCTTCTGTAGTTGACAGCATATCGAAAAGTTCCTCATTATATAATTCTATATAGGAAAGTCGGACAGAGCTCTCTGTATTAAGTGTGCTTAACGAATTAAAGATGTGTGTCAAAGTCCTTGGAATAATACCCTCGGATTCCTAAAAATCACCACAATTACAACCAACATTAACATTTAAGAAAATTTTAACACTAACCCCTGTCTCGCCAGTCATGGTATAGGTCTTTCCCGTCCCAGTTTGCCCATAAGCAAAAACTGTGCAATTATAACCGCTGATAACTTCTGGGACCAATGGGCGGACAATTGTGTCAAAAATTTCGCTTTGTGTAGAGGAGGAATCAAAAACGCGATCAAAGCAATACTTTTTGTCGGTATATGTCGAGTGTTTGACGGATACCTCTTTTTGAGAACGAACCACTAAGATAGGACCATATTTTTTCTCCTGCTGCGTGTCAGGCCTGGAATACATATTGTTAAATCAAATAAATGACACATTCTTGTCCTTTCTAAATGAAAAGGTAAAAGTAAATTAAATGTAAAATTATTCCACGCTTCTTACTCCAAGACAATTTTAAAGGAGATCTAAAAAAATAGATACTCACCTAATACGAACATAAACATTTATATTTTGTTCTTTCATCGATGATTTTGCCGACATTTTAAACGGGAAATGAACAGAGCGCACTTCTCAGTTACAAGTAAGGGAATAGACAATCAACTCACGGCCGGTTATGAATTTATTCACAGAATGGAAAGGCACGACGCGTATTAAACTTTTTCTGAAGCACGTTTGACCACCTTTAACCGTTGGTTGAGTTAAGTTCTTATAACTTCCTAAATTGCTGCCAACATAAAACTTCTACTTAAACCACTGGTCGCATGCGCACAAGCAAAGCCAATGGACTTCTACAGCCAGATCCAGCGGAACCAGCTTGTAATGGCGGCGCTGAGAGTTGGCACTTTTCCGACTCTTTCCGTAGATATTGATAGAAAAGAATTAGCCTACACCTATACAAAGAGGGAACATTTGAACTATGTTAAATCGATATAAATGCATTGCTATGAAAGCAAAAAAATATGAAATATAATCTATGGCTGAGGGAAGCGACCGCTGAGCTCCGTTTTCTCGGCGCTTGTCTGGCTGTATAACCCCTTTTCAGGTTGCCACCAAATCTAGCACGCATTTCAAATGCAGGATGCAGCAAAGCAACTTTATTCTTTTATTCAGTAAACAAACAAATAAATAAATAATGGCTTTATTAGCTTCATGCCTTTATTATAGGTTCGGATGTCAATTGGAAATTGAAATCTGTTCTTCCACCCAAATTTGCAAGAAAATAAATAAGCAGTAATGAAACATAAATTGATATTCTCATTCTAAATCCAAGCTACCCAAACTTAAATTTAATGTCGAAATATTTGTAGTGATGTAGAAGCTCTTATAAAATATTTTCATCAAGCATTCGCCTAATTAGCAGGGCCGCGTTTACCAGTGGGCAAAATAGGCATGTGCCTAGGGCCCAGCGAAACGGGGCCCCGTAAGCGGCCCCTGCTACCTAAATAAAATAGGGGCTAGGGCCCACTAATTGTATAATAAATAAATTGACTTAGAATTCGAAGTTATATTAAATTTTAGAAAATTATATGTAACAAAAATACTTTCAGAAATAGGTCCGGAAGTCGGCGGCCCTCTATGCATGATTTCGGTAATTTCAGTAGTTTTTTTTTCGTGGATCATTTTTCCAATGTTTTTTGTAGACGAGCCTCCATATCATCACATTTTTGAGAAAAATAAGCTAAATATTTAAAAAAATAGTTTAACATAACTTTAACTTCCCTAAAAAATAATTGGCTCGTCTAACAGTAATGAAACAACACTTCATATAGTCAGTGATTACTGATTACACTCTTCTTTGCATTGAAGTTCCAAGATTCAAGATTATACATTTCAGCCTACCTAAAGAAATGCAGTACCAAGAAAACGAGATTGTTGGTCTTTTGATACCATTTTTGAAATTTTTGGTTAAAATCTAAAAAAAAAACTATTGTAATGATCTGTTTTTTCTTTGCGAGACACAAAAATGCTCGAACAATGTCGAGTATTTTCAAAACCGCACGGCAATATACCAAAGACTTTATTTTCTAATGTGACAAACTAAAATAATTCTCAAAACTTGAGTATAAGATAAAATAATATGTAAAACCCATTTTTTGGAACTGGTGGCTTTTTCATACATTTGTTGATTTGTAGACAAACGTACGTTCAAGAATATTCATGAATATACAAAATTATAACGAAAATTCAATATGTTGTTTTTTTGTCGATATCTGGAAATTGAGTCGATCAGCAAAAAAAATCCGTTTGTCCGAATTTAACCTTGTATCTCTTCAAATAAACGAGAAAAAAAGCGACCATCCTGTATTTAAGATTTATGTTCAATTTCTTTTTATCCAGATTATTTTTAAGATAGCACTAATGCTGAGGAGAAAAAAATAAGGAAGACTGTAACCTAAACTGCAGAACCCACAACACTTTTAAGTGAGTTTTAAAAAAACTGAAAAAAAAAACGAAATTTGTGGCTTTTAGAAGTGCCAAACTTTTCAGTTGACCTACACTCGCTTATAAAGCCACTGTTTATAGTTTTAATAAAATAATTTTAGTAAGTTATTGTTCCCCATATTTATAGAAATAACAAAGCATATTTTATTGCTGTTTTATATTTATTGCCACATTTTATAGATTCTGACAAAGATTTAAATGTCAATGAACAAAAAATACAAATAGAACAGCCTCTCCTAATGTCGAAATAATTTTAAGATTATTTCTAACACGCCCAGTCAACAACGCCGAGGGTTCATTTTCTATTTTAAGCTGGTAAAAAATTATTTACGCGGTACACTTTCGGAGTAAAATCTCAACGCGCTTGCAAAACTTGAAAAGGATATTCTAAAAACCCTCTATCATCAAAACTTCTATTGAAGCCAAAATCAGAAAAAGAACATTTAGGGTTTGTCAAACAACCTATTTTCATTAAAAATTACAATAAAAATTAACAACTTAAAAATGTGATTTTTATATCTTTAAACAATATTTTTATTATTGGTCTTATATCATAATATGTAGGTTGAGGGGCCCAGAATTTCAGGTGTGCCTAGGGCCCGTAAAACCCTAGACGGTTTTGCGGCCCTGCTAATTAGTTATAAAATGCTTTCTTTATTGCATGCAATTCGTGTACAATTATGGGATAATAAATAAAGAAATCACAAGCTACTTTTAATACTTTATTTTAAATAATATGTATAACATTGCTAATTTTAAAACAAAAATATTTATCTTCACTTATTGGGAATTCCCTCCAAGCCCTACAAAATAAAAAGTAAGTAATTCAGTGTAGGACATGCCATTTATGAAGGTACACTCACCACAACTCTGTAGGGATCTCCGTTACCTAACCTGGTGTCTCTTATGTAGTTCGAGCGTTCGAAACGGTCATGTAAGCTACGCCTGTAATACTAAAAGATTGCGGTTATTTAAAACAAAGAATTTAATATGTATATAACAAGTGAATTTAGACAGAAGGCAGAGTTATTGATATTATATAACAATATTAGAATTATTTGAGGTTATGTACTTACAGTTCCAATGACCAATTTATTAATAACGTATGCCGTGAAATGCGGGGCACTCATGGCAGCTACGATAATTCCGAAACTTGGTAAAATTTCGAACCACATCGTGGCTGGATACTTGTAAATTTGGTTTTGGACAACAATCAGCTGTCAAAATAGAATGTCAAATTGCGGTGAAGATATCGACGCAAGCGCCACCACATGAAATGAGCAATTTCTACAAGCTCGGCTGTCTCTCTCTAACTATAGATTTTTAATTATTGCGTCCTTTTCTATTCCGAAAGCAAGGACGTTTTGCCGCTTATAAAAAAAAAGCCAATAAACAATTGCGATTCGGACTTGCAATTGTTTGGATTTCACCTCGCCAAAGGACGAAGTTTCAATTCTAGGCAAGTTATGTTTTATCTTCTATAATTCTAATCACACTATACTATTCATGCATATAATTTGGCAAATTTCCTTATTTTTCTATAATTTTTCTATATTTAAACGTGATCATATGCGTATTATTTACAAATAGATTAACAGTTTTCTCTTTTAGGATATTGCAAGTAATGTCCTCTAAGAAATCAGCTAAAAACGAAAGCAACAAGGGCATTGTTAAAATGGGTAAATCAGATGGCAAATCGATGCTAGAAAAAATTCTTGGCGACATCAGTAAAACCTCAGCGAGTAAACAAATCGTTTTGGGCGCCTCCTCAGGATGGTACGTTCGGCTACGTTATAAATAAATAATATGCACTTGAAAATCAATATAATATTCAGGGTAACCGGTTTCGTGTCCATGAAATTCGGAAAAGTTATCGCTATTGCTGTAGGCGGAGGAATTATCTTACTTCAAATCGCTAATGAGAAGGGATATATCAATATCAACTGGGATAAAGTGAACAAAAAGTTGGATAAAGTTGCCGACAAAGTAGAGGAGAAAATTACCGGTGAAGGACCTAGTTTTATTGATAAGGTATATATATTCTTGATATTAGGAAAGTTTAATAGTCAATTGAAGAATGTTATATTTAGTATACTTTTACGCATTCCTTGCAAGCAAATTGGAAATTTTAGGAATACCATTGCTACAAGATGTGAAACAAATAATGTAACTTTCATGTGTTGTAATATGTCATGTGATGACTGGAAACACTAAACAGTCATCACTATTATTAAAGAAGTCATTTCCATATTTTAGTTTCGTTCTGTTTGATGAAGTCAACATTTTTATTGTCTCAATGTTGTCATGAATAATTATTGTTAGTTTATTTACACATGTTATTAATTTTATATATTCTGTTGGTTTTGTGTCCCAAATTTGCTTATTATTTTGTATTTCATTTTATAGGTTGAGAGGTTTGTGGATCGCAAATTGGATAAAACGGAAGATGTATTAAAACAGCAGAAAAATAAAGCCAAACATTGGTATTCTGGATTAGCTGGAGATTCCGACTGTAACTTGAAAGAAATCCATATTTTCCTAGTGTCTTTCTTTGCTGGCGTGGCTATTGGAATGGCAGCATCATAATCAAATACTCGATAATTTGTTTAGCAAGGAATTAGCTTCTATGTACGTAACAAAAAGCTAAACTGTGAATATTATTTAAAATATTACTAGTATTACCGACTGTACTTAAGTTAAGACTTTATATACATAGCGAAAGCCTAGAGTGGTAATAAACGCAACAAACAAATAATTTTCTAATCAGTTTTATTTGATTCTCTTTCTCTTTACAATCCCTTCTTGGAGACTCTATTCTAAAACGTTATATATCAAAAATTTACAACAAAACTTATTCATATAATAAAGTCAGTTTTACAAAACCAGCGACTGACAAACTCGTAAAATCTATGAATATGTACAATATCGATTTTGATGGTATGTGAAACCTATGCATGTACATGCTGTATAAAATAAAAAAACGGGACAACCCATAACATTATTAATCATGAGATTGATAGACCAAAAAGTAAAGTACTCACTGAAATTAGAAAATATCCTCTACTAACTGTTGGGAGACAAAAGTTGGTTTTTGATTCATATCAATCCAATGAATAACAAAACATTACGACTGTTCCCTTTTTCTTTTTGAGTACAGCCTATATATGCTGGGTTGCTACAGATGCTCTTTACACAATATAAAATTTAAACCTGATTTTAACAATCTTATACACGATGATTTAAAATTGTGTGGCAATAATCTATGGACTTCTTATTAGAGTTAAAATAATTACAAAAAAAGGGCTCATTATCTATGGCCAAAATAAAAGAGAAAAATTCTTCCCAATTCTCGGAAGAGCTTCACGATACTTCATGCAATCTACTTTCCGTATGCTGTTTACAAAGTTGCATCCACTTTAGAACATGTTTATATGTATAACTTTCTTATTGTAACTAAAACAGTAAGTAAGTCCCGCGAATACTGACATACAAAATTACGAATCACCTTGTGTACAGGTATATTCGCCGTGTTCAACCACTAACTGCCTTCAGATCCCATTAAACATTTCAAAAGAGATAAAATCATCTGAAAGCGGCTAGCGCACAAAACTATTAGCGACTTTTCGTTAGTTTAATTTAGAAGTATATTGAACACTACATAAAACAAAACTTAATAAAGCGGTGGTGTCGAACACAAAAAATAAATATAAATCATTTAAAAATAAAATCTACACCAAGCGGAGGAAAGAATAAAAGAAAAGTTACATAGTTCCAACGTAATAAAATTTGTCCGATCTAACTGCTCTCATCCTCAGACGAAGACGACGCTGACTCGTTCGAGTCCTCGGATTCGTCTTCGGACGATTCTTCCTCACGATCGTTTATCTGAAACATACCGGAATCTTAAGTACACATTTCGAGTGTATAGAAATTTCTAACTTACGTATTTTTCAAATCTGGAGTCTAAGTGCTCCTTTAGTTTTAGCATGGCATTCTTAAATGTACGCTTCTCTTCTTTTTTCATGCGGCTCCAATATGGCGGTTTTGCAAAAGGCGTTCTACAAAAAAATGGTAATGTTAATACAGAAAATCTTAGATTCAAATGGCCTGAAGAATACACAGTATGTTTTTTATTACTTAGATAGAGTATAAATTTCGCGTTCTTCGTCTTTGTAACTAGATCCAAGGACATACTATCAGTGGCGGATTAAAAATAGTCGAGATTACAATCTTGAACAAATTTTAAAATCTTTAGGGATTATGCTCTGTGCGCTGCCTGTGTGACTTAAATAATAATTTCAGAAACCCCTCGTGTACTTGGATCGGATCTGCTTATTATAAAAGCCGACTGATCGATATGTTGCAAATCCAGAGTGGAATCAACTATAATACTTAAATATTTTGCTTCTTTAACGTTATTTAGTACGTACTTTCCTAACTATTAAATAAATTGACGAATTGAAAAACATAGCGTCGAGTACAAGCACGACATATTTCCACATCCACAAATTGCGTAATTAACGTTTTGAACAACTTTTTGCTTAATATAATCAAAATTGTATGATACTTATTAAAATTAATGTTTAAAACTTTATGGGAACATGTCTTGGCCGGGGCCCCCAAAGCCCGGGGCCCCTAGGCACGTGCCTCATTGCCTTATGGGTAATCCACCTCTGCATACTATACAGTGTGCGCCAAAAAGTTGGAACCATATGGGAACCATATATATTCAAATTAATAATCACAGCCACCTGTCATGAAAAAAAGAGAACGTATTTTTTTTTTAATTTACACTCCTGTAATAAAATTTATTATAGCTTATATTGATTTTATTGGATTCTTATTGTTGTATTTTTTGAGAATAGTTAGTAAAAGTTAGTAAAAATTTTGAGAATTATCACAAAATTATTACTTTCTTGATGCAATGTTGTGATTTTACCGTAACATTGTGGTTTAGATATGATCCATAATTTCCATTATGTACATAATATGTAAATCACAACTGATTAGTTAGAGAAACTCAATGTCATGTCTCTTTATACGTTGTTAGTCTACGAAACCTGTTTGTTCATTTATAGAATCCGTGGTACGATTGATCCCCTCGCATGCAGTAGGAATACTAGGTCTCTAGGCGACCTGAAGCTGCCAATGCCAAGTAACGCTAAATTCCAGGTATCAATCATGTTTAAAGCGGTACAAATCTATAATCATTTGCCTTCCAATCTCAAGATTATTAACTCGGCTCACGTATTTAAAACTCAGTTGCGTAATGCACTAAAGGGGAGGGTCTACTACAGCCTAGATGAGTACTTTTTGGATAATTTGTAATTGATATGTTTCGTGTGTCGCGTTTATTTGCTTTGGTATGTCAAAGTTAGTCAAAGTAACTTTTCCAAATGACATTTGACAGTAATAATGAAAATAGAGGCACTTTACTCTTATCATTAGTTCATATTTTCTGAACCAGCCTGTATATGCTAATAAAACTTAAAATTTGATAAAACTGCATTTTTGGTTTCCCATATGGTTCCAACTTTTTGGCACACGCTGTATACTACGCGAGCCAGTACAAACTTACATTTTCTTATCCTTTTTCTTATCATCATCCTCGTCCTTTTTCGCAGCTTCTTCCTCATCCTGCTTTCCCTTCTTCACTTTATTATTATTCTCGGTGATGCCCTCCTCGCCCTTCTTCTTTTTCGTCGCTGCGTCCTCATTCTTCGATATGCTCCGCTTTCGTTTTGGCAAAGTATTCCTTATTTCCTCTTGCCTTTTGTCCTCAGGAAGAGATTCAAGGTAGGAAGCAAAGTCCAATTTGTACTGCTCCCGTAACTATAAGAAGAAATTATATACGATACTAAAATAATAATTTTAATTTGCGCTTCCCAATACTGATTCCCGATTCCCAAGTTTGATTCCCGACTCCCAATTGGGCTTCCCGAATCCCAAGTTTGATTCCCGACTCCCAATTATGATTCCCGATTTGCAACTCTGATTCCCACCCTAAAACCCGGGAATTTAATAGTTAAAAATATCTTACATGGACAATTTGCTCGCTATAGACTTTCCTCTCGTCATCCGTGCAATTTTTCCATTTCTCCGCAATGTATTGCATCCGATCCTTCGGAGTGACGTATTTAATTGCGTCGCCTTGCAGCATCATTCTCGAGAATAGACTATACGCCGAATTTGGTGGTTTTACCGGTTTTCCTGCCATTCGCTCCTTTATTGATTTTTCTTCTTTGGTTAGGACTGGTTTCACGTTTGTCGGGACAAAGTCAGGATTTTGCGAGACGTAATTCTTCAATTCGTCTTGGTATTTTGCTTCCTCTTCTGAAGCCCAATTGATCCATACCACCTTCTTCTTTTCGGTCATATTTTTCCACTGCTCCTTGCATTGTTCCTTGAACGTATGCTTGTCTACATATGCGGTTTGATCCATAGCTTTTACCTGGCTCTCGAAGTACAAGTTGAAAGGCGTATTCGGTTTCTTTGGCCCTGGTTCACCTGATTGCTTCCCGTGCGATTGTTTCTCCATCGTTCTTGAAATCTCGGGATGTAGCCGACTAAAATAAATTAATCCATCATAATATCAAGTTGCTACAAATATCACAAATATTGCCAAAACCATTGGAATAATGGTAGAAATATGGCATAATGTGGCAAAAAATAAAGCAGTACTATAAAAGGTCATGTTTGTAAAGGCTTTACAGGACACTGCTTTCGTCTTTTTCTAAACTTCCTTTCAGTAACTAGAAAAAAAAGAGATGGGTATACTAGACAAACTTCTTCATCTATTTCAGAATAGCGAACCTGGTGCAACCAAAAGGATTCACGTTATTTTGTTTGTTTACTTTTTGCCGGTTTATTTCGGCAATATATTGCTGTAAACATGTCAGTGCAAATTGATTTACATAAATTAAACCAATTGTACAAAGCGTAGAGTGTCACTGTGACGTTTAATGTATACATTACTGTGGTATGTCAAAACAAAACAAAATATCTCTTGTTGGCAGTCATTACAAATTAAAAAAAACGAAGTTTAGAAAAAGTCTATATTAAAATAGCCTTCAGCATAGACTTTTAGATATAATATGTCTAATAATATATTTTTCTACTTTGCGTTCACAATGCACACATTGTAACACTGTTTTCGGTGTTACAATGAGCAAATTGTAACATCGTTTTTACTAACATTTTGTATAAGATTGGTACACATTGATATCGCTCGATATCAAATGCCATATGCCAAACGTACAACATATAACCACACACTGCCTCTTTTTAATCGCTTGCAATCGCATAAACTGCGAAATATCAAGATTCTATACATATTTAAACATGCGTGTAGCCTGCTATAGTATTGCTAAAAGATTGGCGCTTTCGTAGTTTTGCTGTGTTCATCAAAATATGCCAGCATGATGTTTTCGGTGATGTTTTGCGATTCTGGTAAGTGTTCGTCATCATTCTTTTCAACTAAACATCAAATCTCCTTTTCAGATATAATTCAAGGACCACATTTACTTTAACAAGGGATTATGCGAGGATCAAACCTACATCGTAGATATGAAGGATTTTAATTACTGCTACGAGATTGTATATGCACAATAAATGGTTTACTGAATATCAGCATACACATAGGAAGTTATAGTACATTTAAAGTGTTGAGGATTTCTTAGTTTATGTAACGTATAAGTTTTCGGTAAAATTTTGGTCCGAATTCTGTTCGGTTCAATACCGTATTCGTTTTGTCCGTCGCTTTCGACTTCTTAGTTCTGGTTGTGCGCAACGTATTTGTATGACCTCCATCACATGTAATTTTACTAAGTATAATTTATTCTAATAAATTGTTACACCGAAATTAGAATTTGGTTTCAATTATATGTGCGTGTAAACTTGTATAAGCCAGTGGTACTAGGTAGAAACTGCTATTAAACGTTAACCGTTATAACAATTCTTTAGTAAGTTCTTATTGTTTGAAGTTCCTAACTAATCAGTTACCGCCAAACACGTCTATTTTGATTATTATGCTTATGAAACCACTGTTAAAGTTAACTTTTTAGGTTATGTTTCATGTATTTATCACAGTAGGGTTAAAAGTGTTGCTGCAAACTCCATTATGATCATAATTGTGACCTCGCTGATTATTTAATAAAACTTGTAGGCTAAACTAGAGTAAAATTACACAATTAGATTTTGTCAAGATTTTATCCCATCCTTACGAAATTGACAGTTGCTACAGTACTGGCACGTGGTACCCGCAAAATACCCTAGATTCTAATTTAGCGCAATATAGTAACCACAATTTCTAAATTTATATAAAATTAATGACGCAAAGTAGAAAAAATAGTATATTACACTCGTTTTATATGACGTATTGGTGCACTCGCACAACTCGTGCGCCAATTTGACGTCTTATAAAACTTATATATAATAATATACTATTTTAGACATATTATACCTATAGAGAATAGATAATTTAAATGTTGATATTGAGAAGCCAATCTTTAGACAAGATTCCAAATGTTAGCTGATCAAAATATTGAATTTTTGTGGCAAGCACACTTTCTGCTCCTAATATAAAAACTTACTAAAATTCCTCTAATTCTGTCTCGTATATTCGTCTTTTTTCCGCTGCCTCTTTAATATATTTTTCTCTTTTCGCTGGCGACAGGGCTTTGTACATTTGGGTTATTATTTTAGAGATCTCAGTCTAAAACGAGAACAGATTAGTTTCTTTTCACCTCAGATAAATATATCTACACGTACTACTTCAAGTCCAGGATTTTCCGCTATTATTTTGTCACGTTTATTCAAATAAAACAACATATAGATCGACAATGGCCTCCTTGGCATATCCGGATGACGTTTCTATAAATAAACAACAGAACTATTAGTAAATTATGTGTGATTACGACAGGTAAGGAGTGAGATTACTACCATGTGTTATAATTCTAGTAAACTCGCGTAAAATTAGCAATAAGATACTTGCGAAACGTACGTTTTTCTGGCTGCTGTAAAAGTTTGTCCACGGTTTCGATATCCATTCCTTTGCCTCTGTTACAAGTTCACTTAATAATCTAAACCTCCGGAGACGCTTTTGCACTAGTTGCCAGATAGACTTACACTCTTCGGCTGTATAATTTTTAAACGAGATCTAAAATAAATCCAAAGTAATAAAGCAAATCGTAAACCAAGAATAACTTACGTCATCCCAGTTGAGTTTTTCAACTCTCGTGCTGTAGGCTAATGTATCCTTGTCTGGTATAGCTGCTTCAATCCGTTTAAGCAGTTCGGATAAATCTTTCTCCGGCCAATCAATAATTTTTTCTAAAAACATTTGATCTTTAGTATGTTATATAAATTTGTTTCGTGTGGGTTTTTACCTTCTTCAATGTTGTTGTTTTTCTTTGGTCTGCCAACTTTTCCAGGAACCTTACCGACAGTTTCGATTACTTCGGGTTCTTCTTCTAGCATCGTGCTGTCGTTCATTTCATGGGCTTCTTCGATGTTGTTCTCGTCGATATGCGGTTCCTCGAGTTTGTCGTCCGGTACTTCTTCGTGGTGTTTTGTCTTCTTTTCTCGCTTCTTGCGTTCCTTTTTTGCCGGTGTCGTAGGTGCGACCACCTCTGGTTCAACAGTAGCCTCTTCTACGTCATTAGACTGTTTCTTCTTCTTTGATTTTTTCGCTTTCTTTTCCACTACGGGTTGCTCCAAGGGCTGTTCTTCATCCTCCTCTTCAATTTTGGTGACCTGCCTCTTGGCCTCTTTCTTTGTTTTCTTATGTCCCATGATAAACGTTTGCAAGTCGACTGTTGTTGTTTATAAACAAAATCTGTTTGTATACATCAATTATGTTTGGTTATGATCGTCGACAATTTTGAAAACGTTTGCTAGATTTGAGAACCAGAATTTAAACCGGTAGGAACTGCCGCTGCACGTGCCCCGTAAGTAATGGCCTTTTTTCACTAAATTCTAACGAAAAGGGCCCGAGAATAGGTCGAAACCTTCATTTTCACGAACTACAATCGATACACTCAATTTTATCACCGAAATTTCGCAGTTCGGCCCCTACGAAGTTAGCTTCTTCACAAAATACTCCGGATAAAACTAATTAAACGTTGTTCATACAACAAATATTAACTGCACGTTCGATATTTTTACACGCATTTTTCGCTCTAAATATGAAATGGCACCAACAACACGTTATTTTCTATTCTTCAACGTACGGGTCTAGGGAAAGTTGCACGCAGTGTTGCCACCGACCGCGGCAAAAATAGAGCGCGTTGCGGTAATGGCATTTTATTACCTAACAAGTTGCAGAATTCCTATCTATTATTAATAATTTACCCAAACATACAATATGTAATGCCCTTCGACACCTTGTTAAAATGCAGTTGGTATAAACAATTATTAAGTTTTTAAATTTTAGTTTTGTTATTTAAAATTTCAATGGTGGAAACACCGCTGCACGTGGTTTAGGAACAATTTAAATTGGCCAACGTACGCCCAATTTGAATGATTTCCTTGAATGGTTTCCTAAGTTGCGTGCTAAAGCTAATAAAATTCAATAAATATATTTTAAATTTGATAAACCGTAAGGAGAAATGATAATCAAAAGGAATGTGGAAGATATTTGAAAACAAATGGGGGGGTTTCCATCTGACAGCATAAAGAGAATTATCCCTAGAAGCTGTGGCCACCCTGGGCCATCCATAGCATAAAAGGATTTACATATATTAGTGTACGGAAATAGCTATTATCGCTTATTATACTATATCTGATTGAATGCAGGTATTTTCTATAAACCCAAGATGCAGTAATAATAAAGAAAAATCATATTATTTTTTATAAAAGACGTTTGTTTTCAATGTGTCCTCACAGATGGCGCCAGGGGCCGAGAGTCGATAAAACGGGACTCAGGTATATTTTCAATTGCCTCTCATAGATGGCGCCACAGAAAGCTAGATAAAATTGTGGTTAGAATAGAATAAAATTATTACTATATGTACCTTCTAATAAAAAAGAACATATTCACATTACATGCCTATTGATTTTGTCGATGATTTATTGTTATTAAATCAAGTCAATTTTACATTTTGAATACCAAAAGTGTTTAAGAAAATGAATTACATATGTAAACGTTATTATATAATTATACATAGTTATCAATAGCTACCTAACAAAATATCTAAATAAAATACTTTTTTTTTGTGATTGACCATGACATTTATGTGTTTTTTTTACGGTTTCTCGGCTTCTTTCGAATTCAGTAATTTTTCCTTACCTATAGGAAAGCGATGTAGTAATAAGACCACAGTTTTTTTTAATAATATACATAATTAGATTATTGCGACTCCGTTATAAATTGCCAATAGGTGTTTTTTTTTGTAATGCAATTTTGGGTTTATTATCCCTCACTGTTCTTTTCTAAGTGGTTTGTTCTAAATATGTTTCTTGTAAACTGTTTACTACCCAGGGTTACCAGAAAAATTTAAATTTTTGTTCAGGTTGCATTTAGAGTATCTTCTATAGATTAGCGTTTTTTTTTTCTCCAATAAATTGTAAGTGGCTTCTTCTTAATAATTTTAATTTTATTATTATATTATAATCTCATAATATAGGTATGTATAATGCTATACACTTTTATGATGCTATGGAATGCTTTTTTTTATTTAGGTTAAAACTGTGTGTTAAATGTTTAATGTTTTCTTTTCAAAATATATAAAATATTTTACGTACCTATAGTTTCAATTATCACTCGTGATGGACAATTCAATGTTAGAAGGAAATATTATATTAGGTATTTAATAAATTGGCAATGGTTCCGCCAAATACCCAAACAAAAATATATTAATATTATATGTATATAGGTGCTTACAAAGATATACGGCAATTATTTTAAAAATAAGTTTAATAAATTGGACGGGTTATTTACAGAATACGGTAAGTATTATTATATATCTACATCATACCAATAAATAAAAAATATCTACCATAGGTTTACACGAAATATATGAAAACCACACCATGATTCATGTAATTGACCACATCAAAATTAATGGCAAAACTGTAAGTTTACAAACGCATTGCTTTTTTACAACATGACTGTAAAATCACATCCAAATGGCTGGCGTATTTGTAACCATGCATATTGATGTATTTTTTTACTGTGCGCGACCATATTAAATAAATAGACGAGGACGTGCTAATATTTCACAATAGGACTTTGAAGAGTCATTTATCCACTGTTTGGTCGAGTACTCGAGCAGTTAACAGGTGAGCTTGTCCAATTATATAATACATAAATGGCTTGTTCCGAATTGCCACGGCGCGGTACCCCGCAATCACAATGACAATGTACCAATTTTGTACCTCAATTAGTTGAAGGTTCCTATGTGAGCAGAGGGTCTCAAGTTGGCATAGCACAGTTTACATATCTACTTAAGACTAACAGGCATTAATAATTTATATAAGTGCCTCCTAATGCAATGTATTTGGCATAAAAGATGAGTTCATGGCCGCACCGCACGCTGTTCGGGTGGTAATGTGCGGCCCGGAAGTCGCAAAACTTTGATTGCTCGACGGCCAATTGAAAATTCATAGTTTGTCCAACATGCAGACACTTTTCTTCATCGGGATGATTGTATTGGTTTTTAATTGTTCCTGCTAATACTTACCCCAAGGAAGTTGTAAAACCTCTGTTCCGCTTTCTGACCTTCACACAAGTTAGCAGCAAACTACGGATTTTGCTAACGTACTTCTGACTTCAAATGCCATCGGTAAAGAAATCCAAGTTCTGGGGAAATCTGAAGAACAAAAAGGGCAACCAATTATGTTCCACTGTCTACTTCAGCGAGATCCTTAAAATTTTGTCTGTGTCACAGACAGTCTAGGCACAGATTATACAAATGCGTACCTACAAAAACTAGTATTGAATTTACTTGAGAATACAAAGAAATAGAGAATGTGCCACACAGAAACCAGATCGGTTGGTTGTAAGCTCTTTACACCACCGGACACCGGACACCGGACAAATAAATTAGTGTGCTCTGTACCTATTCAGTCTCTAGAATATAGTTTTATTTCATCAATGGTAAACTTTGCGATAATTCATACATCATTTACATACGTATAAAACAGCAATGATTCTTGAATTCACCGATTTTAAGCCAAAGTGCACCGGTTGTCGCTGCACTGAGATGGCCGTAGTCGCAAAGGCGGGTGTCGGGACGGGACGGCTCTAGCAACGATATGAGGTGATTGGACCGGAAAAGTGCACCGGAGTTGTTACTCCATGTGGTGTAAATTACCTACTTTAAATTACACTGTGTTACAGTGAAAATATACTTTTCACGAGACAGTCTAAGTTGTTGAGCTGGTAGAACTGAACATAATGGCATATACGAAATTTTCCAAACACCTCCAAAATCTCGAGTTTTTCAAAAAAACTGTTTTTGGGTACTTGCATGTGTATAAAAATGCAGAACTCGGTCATTTTCTATTCGATTTCCAAAATAAAATGCAATTGAAAGAGAGAACACAGACCATTGGAAGGATGTACTGTTCGGTCAGTTCCAATAAAAAGTCGAAAAGTTATGGACGTTCAAATTCAGAAGTTTCCCATAACGACAGTTTGATGACCTGTTTCAATCCATAATATTTTATTTCTATTTTTTATTAAAATCCCATTTAAATGTGCGTTTAACACGAGTTTGCTTATTAGAATCGGTTGAAATTTGACTGAGTTATCGATGTTTAATCACCGTCTTGACATTCACACTAGGCACGAATAAACCTACGGCCCGACCGTAATAACCGTACTCGTGATTCACATTAACTAGACATTATTTTGTTTGTCTATTACCCTGTTTTATTGTATTTTAGTCTATCTAATATGTTATTAAGTACTATTCGACTTGTACCCAAATATCGTAAAATCATTAATCGACAATCTTAACTTATTACAATTGCGTATACTATTAGGACGATGTAGGTCTTTAGTATCACCTAATTTCATAGAAAATAACAATCAAACTATTCAAACTGATCCATAAGCAGTAAGAAATCAGCTCCAGTGCAAGCTTCAGTGCAAATATAAAAAAGTAAAATGTGTGACAATCGCCATAAATTTGTTTCGTCTGCAGATTGTTTGTGGTTGTGTAACTCAAGAACTAGAATGGCTTTTTCTACTCTGATGATATGGGCATCATCAAACTTATCCTAAGGTGGAGGACTGCTATTTTTGTGAATCGGACGTGAAAGGCCATCATTTTAAAACGCGGAGATACATTAGTATGCTAATGTTTTGACTGTAACGAAACCATTAGGTCTTGATGGTTGGGTTGAGCAACCTGCTGCTGAAGCTGAAGAATCATATAAATCTGAGGATGAAGCTGACGAATGCTACACTTCTTGGAAATGATAAAAAGTGCCGACTACGCAAATGTTGTACAAGAGTTTTTGAGTGCTTACGGTGAAATGGGCTGGAACATGTCTAACAAAATTCACTTTTTGCATTCTCATTTGAATTTCTTTCCGGACAGTCTTGGCCGACTCAGTGACGAACAAGGTGAACGATTTTGTCAGGAAATGGAAGCTATTGAAAAACGTTTTCAAGGAAAAACCACCATCAACATGATCGCAGACTACTGCTGGTCATTTAAACGCGAAACAGATGATGCTCTGTATAAACGACGGAGATCGAGTAAACACTTTAAGTTTTGTTCCATTTCTTGTTTTTTTTTCTATTTTTAATAAATCACGACAGTAACTTAGTACTGTTTCAATAAACGAGTAAAAATTTTACTGTTGGTGCAATTTATTTTGAACCCAAATATATCTAGAAATGTAATGAACGTAAACTCTAATGCACTTAGTAACAGATTGTGATAGTTTGGCAGGTAATAACAAAAAGGAAAAGAAAAAAAACAGTGTCATAATTTTAGAATAACATTGTAAATCTAAGTGCTAGTAATGTCTTCTTCTCCGTAGTGTGATGTGTCTAGCCGGTCAATAAAGTTTGATAATTCTGTTAAATTTCAACCGATTCTAATAAACAAACGCGTATAAGACGAAAATTTAAACGGGCTTTCAATAAAAGAATAGCAAACAAATATTACGGATTCAAACAGGTCATCAAATTGTTGTTAAAGTTGAAAAAAATCTGAAAATAATTGGAAACTTCTGAACTTGAACGTCCATAACTTTGCGATTTGTTATTGGATCGAACAGTTGAATCTTACGCCAATCTTTCCTGGATATAAGTTCAAAATTTGAGAGCGTTTGAAACAACAAACAACATCGACGATTTCTAAAACATTGTACATATTCATGAGATTTATTATAAAGCTGTTTATGTCGAAATTCTAGTATATGCTGATGGAAGACCACGAGGAGGAAAAAGGAAGCAAAAATTTGTTTTTCAATGGTATTTTTTTTCATCCACATGCGATAACATTAAGAGTAGCCCATTGGCTAATATCGAAGTGAAGCGAGTGTGAAATAATTAATTAAAGCATAAAGTAAGCCAAGCCTCGCACACAAACGTTCGAAAAATTAGTGGACATTACTTGGAACACGGGATTAATTTAGATTTGCCCAAGGTCTCCCGCAAATCCAATCAAACAACTGATCTTCTATACAATAACAACCTTGTATCTACTAGGAATTCTATAAACTGTTAATTCTTATTACAATAAATACTTCCTCCTTCCTTTTTGTGTTGTACTTCCAGAAACCAATAGACTTACCGACTTTACCTACTCGTCTACAATAGAAATTTGATAAAAATTAAAAAAAAAATATGATATCAATTAGAGAGATTAACTGGATGAGTATTAATATGGAACAAAGCTCGACGAAATATGGAGCTGCTTGTAGATGAAAACTACAGGATGAAAATTTCAAATTTCCCGTACGTCTTTGTAATATACTAAGACGACGACGAACACACTGCGACGCTTCTTAAATAATATTCTCGCTTAATTATAACAGTTAATATCAAAGGTAAACATCGTGTCCTGAAATAAAACTCAATCCTTGCTGAATGAATGGTGTGCAGTTGCATTCATCATAAAGGAACTACAGCCTGGAATATACAGTCGGATATACAGTAATTGGAGTAGACATTTCCTAAGCACTACACATATGCTTCTTATTAATTCTTCAACAGAAAACGCTAGGATCGTGCGTTATGCTATTATACACTGCTCAAAATAATTAGAGAAACACTTTTTATGTCTGTGTTTCTGTCAAGTTTTTTAATACTAAAGGTATGCAGATGGCGTATCAAAATTATAAAGACACGCATTTTCTAATAGGAAATGGAAGAGACTACATTACGAAACCAACCGAATTAAGAAACCAATATAGGTATACAGTGTCCGGCACTAACTTAAACACAAATGGGAAAATTTTTATTACCAATTTTTCAGAAAATTTTATATCAGTAAAAAGTGTCTGTAGTGTCTTAAACCTAAACTGTAAATATTAGAATATCTCTGCTTGCGTGTACAAAACTTTTAAGAGTAAAGTATGTACCTTTATTTTGAAAGCTATGCATATGTTATTTGAAAAAAGTATTTAGAAGTATTAGAGGTAATTAAATACGAAATTATAAACACCTTATCCGTTGCATACACCGCGTGTTGCCAAAGAAATTAAAATGACAAGAGTAAAGTACCTTCATCTTCAAAGCTATACCAAAATATTATTTGAAAAAGTATTTCAAAATATTATAGAAGGCATTAAGTATGGTACTATAGTCATCTTCGACGTTTCATATAATAATTTCGTATTTAACACCCTCTAATATTCTTAAGAGTTTTTCATAGTTTTGGTAACACCGTGTATGTACATACAGTGTGTCCAGGAAACGCGGTTTGTATGAAACAGTCAAGTATGTAAATTTTACTGCCATATACCGAGCGATTTAGAATATATGATAAGAGTAAAGTGAGTAAAGTACCTTTATTTTCATTATTATCGATAAACTTTATTTGGAAATGTTGTTTAGAAGTAAAAATTATATTTAAATATGAAGTCACAGCCAGCCATTTTGAAATTTTTCTTTTTTGTTGTTTTTTAATTTTTACTTTTATGACAAATATTAGTCAATGCCAGTGATCCTAAAAGGTCCATTTTAATCTATTTTTTAGAAATTTGAATACGTTTTTGACAATTTTTATTATTTTGGTAGGATAACTAATGTTTATTTAGAACTAGCGCAAAATTACTCATTTTCTTGATGCAAAGTTGATATTTCACCCTGTAGATAATAATAGATCATACAATACCTAATACGGACCGTGACTTACTTTTAATTCAATTAATATTAATGACTTTGAGTATGTTTATAATAGTAGTTATCCATCTACAGCAAGTATGTAAAAAACAAAAGAATGTATAAAACGTATTCAAATTTCTAAAAAATAGATTAAAGTGGACCTTTTAGGATCACCGGCATTGACTAATATTTGTCATAAAAGTAAAAATTAAAAAAAAAACAAAAGAATAAAAATTTAAGACACTAGATGCAAAACATCACAAGCCTAATGCATTTATCATTGTACTTGTGCCGTTTTGCATCTAGTGTCTTCAATTTCATGATGGATGGTTCATGATAATTTTTACTTGTAAACAACATTTCCAAATAAAGATTATCGATAATAATGAAAATAAAGGTACACTCGAGACCGGATATAACGAACTCCGGATATAACGAACGCCCGCTTGTAACGACCAAGAAAGAAAGTCCCGTCAGATCGCCGTATAGTTACATGTATGTTTAGCTCGCTTATAACGAACGCGTATATAACGACCGCCCGGATATTACGACCAAGTTTTTATCCATTTTCAGTTCTACAAGTTCGGTTATAACGACCAGTTAACGAACACTCAGCACAAAATCTAGTCGGATGTCTCCTGCCCGCAAAACTTAACCTATTTTCGCCAACAGGACTAATAGGAGAACCCCTACTGTTTGTTTCACTATTCCGCGGTTACGTCTCCTCTATTTCCCACCTCTATTTTTCTTATCTCGTAAGACTTTTAGCTTGGATATATGCATTAATACAAAGTTTATTTAAAAAAATATGTAGCTATGTACAAGGGATTTCTTTAAGAGCGACGCATTTCGTTTTTTCAATTAAAAGACTTGTGGGTTAGTTATGGAAATGATTTTTATTTCAAATGAAAGTATAATCGATGCTATTATTTATGAAATACGACATCATTCAAATGTCCGCCGCGGAAGCGCTGGCACGAGTGAATACGCTGGACCCAAGTTTCCATAACTCGAGTACACAAATCGGTCGAAATACCAGGAATTTTGCATTCGATGTTGGCCTGCAGATGTTCTAACGTTTCTGGCTTGTTGGCATAGACCAGCTATTTAATGTAACCCCAAAGAAAATCTAAAGGGATTAAAGACAGAAACGTTAAAACACTGCAGGCCAAAATCGAACGCGAAATTCCTGGTATTTCGACCGATTTGTGTACTCGAGTCATGGAAAATTGGGTCCAGCGTATTCACTCGTCCAGCGCTTCAGCGGCCGACATTTGAATGATGTCGTATTGCCATAAATAATGGCATCGATTATACTTTCATTTGAAATAAAAATCATTTCCATAACTAACCCACAAGTCTTTTAATTGAAGAAAAGAAACATAATGCGTCGCTCTTAATGAAAACCAATATACTTATAAGAAATGTATGTAATGGTTTAAAACACAGATAATTTATGTTTATTTTGTTTATTCTGTGTTCTTTATTATGTATTCTTTCTGTTGATTTTATTTCATTTTTATTCAATTTTCGTAAAGTTTTTATTTATTAACCTAGAAAAAACATCAAATATCGCATGTCTGCTTATAACGAACGACCGCTTGTAACAAACTAGCGACATGGCCCCTTGAGTGTCCGTTATATCTGGTCACGACTGTACTTTACTCTTATCACAAATGCATATATTCTGAATTGCTCGGTATATGCCACCGAAATTTACATATTTGACTATTGCAGTTTTGGTTTCATACAAACAGCCAACTTATTTAAAGAATACATTTTTTTGAGAAATGGATAATACAAAAAAATTCCATATGATGCGGACTTTCCTGGACACACTATATAAGCCAATAATTACATTATTGCAAATATTAGGCATTTTAGATTGAAGATCATCCAGAAGCTTTTATGAAGGTGAAAATATTACATTTTCCATGGTTACATTAACCATATTTAGAAAACGCCCTTCTATTGTATTCTTCTTGTTCTCTTATTCTATTCTTCAATTTCTTCCTCAATAAGTCTCCAGAATAAGATATGAAACGGTGCTAAATGACACTATCTAGTTTTCCAATGCCATAAACAATTTAATAGCTTTGATAAATATTTAAACAATTTCCCATAAATTACCTACTAATTATGTTATTATTAGTAATTGCAGAATGCTATTACTAAAATATGCAGCATGAAAAGAACTATTATTACATTTGTGTGACTTTTGGTTTTTGTCAGGGCAACTAGATATTTAATATTAGTTTAGGAATTACTGTGAATAAGTTACAAATGTCAAATTGGATATTTAATAACTTTTTAGCTGTTGGTGATAGACCTATAACCGAGTTAGACATTTTAGGAAAGCTGATTTATCGATATTTCGAAGTATGTCAAGATATACAGTGCGTTCCATTTAAAATTCTTAAGTTATTTGACATTTAGCAAATATCCAGTCAAGATGTCATTACGAAAAAGCGTTTACCTAATTTCTTTGAGCAGTGTATTGCGAAATGTGAAAAGTCTATGTGAAAAGTCGGGCGTGCGGATTGGTTATCATTAAAATTAATGAAGATGACACGGAGAGGTGGATGAGAGAAGAAGCAGCGTTACGTTAGTAGGAGCGCGTCAAGTGTGTAGAAGTATAGAAGTAGACGGGAAACACCTGCACTAGGCGATATTAACATAAGACACAACGCGTGCGATGCCTTCCGTTTCCGGTGTGTGTTCGTACGTATCTCAGCACGAAGCAGCAGCAGCCGCATCCTTGCGTTATTTTCGGCTGGAAACCATTTCTCATCTTTTTTCGCCGCCCGTTCGCTACAAGGAGCTACTTATTTTTTACTAACTCCCGAAGACAATGATTGACACGGAAATTGGAGGTGTATATCGGTGGCTTATTTTGGAAACGGTAGGACGCGCCGTTACAAACATCTGCCCGAATGTTTACTAAGCAAATACACGCTCCTTCCTTTATTGTTTCCACGCCGATCTCTGCCGAAACCTCCTAAAATTGGGCAAGGTCGATATAAAATAACATTTTCCATAAGCCCCATGTGCTGACCGTATCCCCTGGCCATTTGTTTTTGCGTCGGATGTGCAAATATTTTCGCAACTTTGATTCGCACCATCTCGACTTCGAACACGATTACCGTGTTTACCACTGAGCAAATTTTGCCAGAAACCGAAATCATATAAACAGTATGTTACAGTGTGTTACAACAGTTATATAAACATTAATAACCATCTTTCGAATCCCTTAGGATTCGAGATCCCTTAGGATTCGACACTTTATTACAATTTTCAGAAAATATGTGGGTTTAAATAAAATTGTGTTCAATAGAATCTCTCTACCACAGAGGTAATTAGTCGTATATCCAGTTTTGCTTGATGAAATGTTGAGCCAAAGTTAACACCATGCAGGGTGTTGAAATTACTGACAAAATTCGAAAAATACAATTTTTGATGTTCATATGGCTGAACATTATGACGGAGTGACAAATCTCCTTAACGTAAATAAATATTAACTCCCTTTAAGATAGTGATTTCTGGATACATAGCGGTGTTAAATCGGTGTTAAATCCAACTCCGTATTTTTATGTGTATAGACCAGTGGTTATTAACCTTTTTGAAGTCAGGGAGCACTTTTGATCATAAGAGAAATTCCCGGAGCACCAAAAACAGACATAACTTTTGTTAAAAATTAAAACGATTATTACGTAACACTTAAAAAGTAACATATACAAAAAATATAAATATACAAATAGTCTACCTCTTTCTTGGGCAAAATTAATTTTTAGTATACAAAAAATATAAATATACAAATAGTCTACCTCTTTCTTGGGCAAAATTAATTTTTAGAAATCAAATCATTCTGAGTATAATGTTTAAGTGCTTTTTCTATTCCTTAAGAAGTT
Source organism: Aphodius sticticus (assembly GCA_963966075.1). NCBI lineage: Eukaryota > Metazoa > Arthropoda > Insecta > Coleoptera > Scarabaeidae > Aphodius > Aphodius sticticus. Next base: position 11,291,945 of record OZ014515.1, on the reverse strand, counting down.
ACATCCGTTTGGAATGTAAAAAAAAAAAGAAAAATAGAAGATAAAATACATATCAAACAATGCGAAAACGAAAAATTAACACAATTACTATCCATAACAACAGTAAAAACTAAATAAATTTAAGTAATAATATTAAAAATAACGAAATAAAATCCATATAAAATTTTTTATCGATTTTCTTCTAGAAACTAAATGTCGTTCCCAGTAAAAAGGTTCATATGGACTTATTGGTTTTCTCAATTCCTTAAGAAATTGTAGCCGTTTAAAATACGTTTAATTGATATTTTCATGAGCTGACTGGTACACCCCAGGTACACCATAGCCCATGAAAATTAAAGGAAAGCTGGTTAATCGACGGTAAGATATAAAGGAGAAAGGTATTTGTCGGGCAATTCCGTCATACGAAGATTAACCAGATTTACCAGTCACCTCCGGCGCGACGTCACTTCTTGTCTTCGAATCCTGAAGATGTTGTGACTGAGGCACCAAATTGGCGACATGTGGTCACCCCCTGCAGGGAACCATTTGAGTGTTTTTCCATTGAGTGTCCATCTTGCTCCTTGGCTATACCGTACTGATGAGGACTAATAGTCCGAAACACGTGTATACGGTTGCTTCTTCGATCTTCGATCTTCGTATGACGGAATTGCCCGACAAATACCTTTCTCCTTTATATCTTACCGTCGATTAACCAGCTTTCCTATATATATATATTATCAAAATATCATATTTGGTTTATTGTTTATTTTAGGAAATATATTTCAAAATGTTTGCATATTTTCCGAACTTTTTATGTGACATGTGTAGGAGAGCTATACTTATTTTTATTTCAATTGTATTATGTTCAGAATTCTTTATTTATTTTATTCATATTTATTACTATTTGAAAATTGTAAATTGTTAGTTTGCTTTAAGTTTTTGTACGTTAATAATACACAAATATTATTATTGCAATCACATACGGCAAATGAGTCGCCACATTCGGCTTGCATATTTTTGCGGAACACTTGCAACAAGCACGCGGAGCACCAGTGTTCCGCGGAGCACCGGTTAAGAACCACTGGTATAGACCATCTTCTGGATTTAAATTTTTCTTCTTAACGTTGGTACTCATAGATCAGCGTTTCCCAACCGGTGCTCCGCGGATCCCTACGAGCGGAGCGCCCTATGCGCCTGACGTGAGCGGGAGAAGGACAGCGGAAGAAGGTTGGGAAACGCTGTCATGGATAATACCAGTGGCTGAGGTAATCGTAGAACCTAAAAAAACTAGAAAAAGTAGTAAAAAAAGTGAAAGTGAAAAAAAGTATTAAAAAAATTGAAATTAGGAAAGTAGCAGATTACAGCTGTACGAACGGATCTTCACCCAAATTAGATTTGTGTTGCATTTGCGCCAATGGTCGCGAGGGAAATACATAGCGGTGTTAAATCGGTGTTAAATCCAGCTCCGTATTTTTATGTTTATAGTAAGGGTGACCAACTTTTTAAAACTCCAAATCGGGACGCTAACATACTGCCAATAACTATCTCTCAGTTACAACTTCCTGTATAAGTGTACAAAATTTCGCGTAGAAATATCAATATCCCATATATCAAAATTTCACTTCTTTGAGTACATGAGTCAGATATATTTTTATCACATGGCATGGACACAACAATAACAATTAATACATATACATTACTACAACAAGTAATAACACCATTTATCTATAATTTGAGATATTACATAAGATCATTGATACAAAATTAAGCTCACTATGGAGGCTTCTTCTATAGAACGCACTAGCTCTATTGGTTCCTCTTAACTAAATACGCTAATGTTTTCAAAATTGGCTAGAAAATATCTCAATTACCCACATTTCTCTTAGATGCGGCTGGGTCATTTTGTTGAGAAAAGTATGGGACACTTTAATATGCTAACAAAATCAGTACTTTGATGGCTGGTGTCTGGGAAATTCTGGACATTAGAATAACATTTTTAAAACTCGGGACAAAATTCGGGACGCTTCATCAGTGCTCAGTGCTAGTGTATAGGCAATCTTCTGGATTTTAATTTTTCTTCTTGACGTTGGTACTCATAGATACTACCAGTGGTTGAGGTAATCGTAGGAGCTAAAAAAGTAGCCACAATAACGAATATTGTTTTGGAGAAATCTAACGCACCTGCACAGCGGTATTCGCAAATGACCGGAAGCCCGGGTTTGATGTAACAGTACCTACAGTTTGAAATAATTATGTGGGCAGGTCAAATGTAGAAAATGATTACGGTTTCTTTGCCGCTCATGACAAACAACTCACTTGTAAACAATTACTTCTTTTCTATTCGTATTCGTCTATATCGTAGAATCGTAGAAATGGGTGGGGGAACGGTACAGTTTTCGACCGTAAATTCACAATTGCATCATCCAATATGTAAAAATAATGGAAATGGTAAATTTGCAAATCAGATTACACGAGGAAAAAAAATAATTGAAAGAATAATTGAAAATAATTGTATGTTTTGTATGGGTTTTGGAAAGAGGTTAATTGCAAACGAAAGCAAATAGTATTTGCCAAAATTAAATTAGAAAGCTTTTATGTATATGATGCGCTCTGAGGACTCCCAGTGCAAAATCAATGTTTGTTAATCGAAACTGTACCATTATTTGATTTAATGAGGTTTATTAGCTTTTACGCGATTTAATATCAACTGACCATGTTTCCATTAATAAATTATTTCTTCATAATTGACATTGAATTATATAATGGTATACATAGAACGAACGGGAAAATGTAGTGAATATCGCACATTTCGGCATCGATATATTGTGACGCAGCCCGATAATAATTTATTTCGGCGAAAATCTAAAGTATTCATGAGACCCACTCTGGAATATAAGTCCTACCGGATTTTAATACGAAATAATAGCACGAGTCGTCCTTGTTGTCTCTAGGCTAGAGTTGGTTCCCGAAAATTCGGACTGCTCTTACTTGGGGTATAACACAGAGAAGGTTGTTAAAAGTTAGTTCTCCCGGTATCAAATTAGTGCCCCCCGCCCCGCACCGTCCTCTAGGAGGGATGCTAAAGCGTTGAATTGCAAATGCTGATCTTAAACTGGTATTATTGATCAGCACCTTATCCTACCACCAGTTTTTGCACATCCTTCTCTTCTTAGACCTTCACGCAGAGGAAGTTTTCCTGCAAAAAGCTCGTAATGTTATGCTGGGCCTGTCACCCAGATAGTGATCAATACTACTTTTCCACAGGGCGATACACAATCCGACGCGACCATTTCAGAATGAGAATTCAATACAAATTTGATAACAACTGAATACAAAACATTTGGTATACATCATTATTTATGGTAGGTATATTTATATCAATGTATTATGTTATATTACTGAACAAATTAAAAGATTGATATCTACGTTACATGTGTTATGTATATAATCAAATATATTATGTAAATTAAAAGTCTTCTGTTATACACTGCGCAAAAAAATTAGGGGAACACTTTTTTCGAAATCTGTAACTTTTTCAATAATTGTTCTAGGCAAATCAAATTTGGTATGCTTTAAGGGCATATATTTAACTAGAGAAAATTACAAAAACAATCCGTTTAACAAACAATTTCGTTTAACTTATTGCGACGGTCGAGTACGTGTATATAGACGTCCTGGTGCACGCTGCGCAGCCGCTACTATACAGGAAGTGGGTAGATTTGGTCGTGGGTCTGTGATGGTTTGGGCTGGAATCAGTATAGACAATAGAACTGATGTTGTTGTGGTTCCTGGTAGATTAAATGCCATGAATTACAACGAACACATCTTGGAGGACCACGTGGTGCATGCTGCATATGGCGTCGTCAATGTCATCCTAATGCAGGACAATGCAAAAGAGTTGTTTTTGTAATTTTATTTAGTTGAATATATGCCGTTGAAGTATACCAAATTTGATTTGCTTAGAACTATTATTTAAAAAGTTACAGATTTCGAAAAAAGTGTTCCCGTAATTTTTTTGAGCAGCGTAGTTGGTATCAGTATCAGTAGAAAAAAGCAACTAATTAAACTGTTGTTTTTTATGTTGTGTTATGGTCACTACACCGCATAAAGCAAAAAAACTTGATAATCGACATATATAGGCCGATTTATCCATTGCCCAGTTTACTTTTTGAAAATCTGCTATCAAGACGACTGAAGCAAAACCTAAAATCCTTATAATGGGCGATCGTCTAAACGGGTATACTATGATAAAACAAAAATACTCGTAGCTGCCATGGAAATTTTAAAAGATGTTTTGTTAACACGACCGAGTTTATCAAAGTAAGTACCCCGACAAATCATGTAAACGATAGGGTGGAAGATAGTGCATGAATAATTATTAGGGGGTTAAAAAATGGCGACTATGATTAATCCCACGTGACTCACGTTTTTTTCTATACTGATACGCTGGATAGTCCAGTGTGAGGGCTAAAAAGCACCAGGGATTAAATCGCAAATGTCGTGACTGGCAACTTCATTATTAATAAAGCGCGCAAGAATCCATGGCTAAAACATAGAAGACCAACAGGGTTGCCAGATCCAAAAATCGAGTTTGAGAGTGCTTGAGAGTGTTTGTACCACAAATACATAAATATCAAATACATATTTGATCATATTTCAAAATCATGCTGTATCTTTTTCATAAAATACTTTAATTATTGCTGTTTTTTTACTATTAAATACTGCAAATTTGTCGGTTTCGACAAATAAAACAAAATTAAAACACTGAGATAGAACTGAAATGATGTTCAACTTTACTTCAACTGATGCGGCATTTGACTTGTCTTGACTACAACTATTGTCAATAAATACGTATGTACATAAATAATTAACTGAATATTTATATACCCATTTGTACTTCCTATTATAAAATCAACGCATTATAATGTTGTTGTGATCCGTCGAAATCTATACATATAGGTTCAACGCTGCGAACTGCTAACTACGCTTTTGATATTTTAGGCTATCTACCAGGGCTGTGGAGTCGGAATCGGAGTCGTGGAGTCGGAGTTCAGACAAATTTCAGAGGAGTCGGAGTCGGAGTCGGAAAAATGTACCGACTCCGACTCCGGGTCCATGTTTAAATAATGTAAAAAAAAAAACATGCGAGATAGCCGTTGCCTCAATAGATAGTAAACGATTAACTAAAACATATTATTAGGTCTTTTACAAAGTACCTACCTACATATGTAAATATAATTTAAGTACAAAACCTACACAGGTCGGTGGTGAGTGATGATTAGCAAAATGATTATTGTGAGTCGCTTGCCGCGTCGAATATATAGTTTTCCAATTTCCAACAACCAACTTCAATGTGCTAATTATGATAGCTCAATCATCTACAAATAAAAAAATCGGACTTCGATGTATACTTAGACGAATTAGAACTTTCGAAAGTGAAGCGACAAGTGAAGCTGAATAATTCATTAAATATTGCAAAAAGTATTTTAATGATATTCCCTTGCAATTTTAAAAAGAAGAAAATAGTTTCCTACAGCTATTGTACCAGCAGAAACAACGTGATGGTATCACGTCGTATTATTAACTCTCAACTTTTTTTATTTTTATTCGCTTTACTAGTAAAACTTTGCAATTTTAGCTTTAATGTTTGACAACCTTTAACCGAAATTGATTCTCTTTTTTTGGCACATGAACAAATTTATTAAAAGTATCACATCCCTTTGTGTTTAACAAAATATGTAGATTTTAAATTGTTACTGAGATTGTGAAATAGGACCCCTTATTTAAGGTTGGTTTCAGATTGAGTAGGCAACCAAATATACACAATATATTGTAATCAGATTTACACCGAAATTATATGTTAAAGTGAACTTGGAACATTTGCCGATAATATCTATAAAAAATCCAATTCTGTCGAGTGTAGGTGACGGATTTTAAGATTATTGGTGGCCTTTGTCACAAACTAGTTCAGAATTATGTGCTCTCTAATGAGAAAACAGTTATATTTCTAATGATTTCAGAGATATTTTGAAAAAATAAAAAAGCTTCCTGTTTAAATATTGTGGTCCGATCAACAGGCCTCTTTGATTTTATTTACAAGTAGATTAAGCATGTCAGTTTAATTTTGTTTCGCCAACAAATTCGATGGAAACAAATAAAATTTTGCCGGAGTCGGAGTTTGAGTCGGAGTCGGACTACGAAAATTATCTGGAGTCGGAGTCAAACATTTTTTACCAACTCCACAGCGCTGCTATCTACGGACGTTGCATCAACCCAATTCGCATCTACCGGCGGTTGTGACGTCACTGCGCGGTGCTCGAAAATTATACCGCACATATAAATTGATTTAAAAAAATTAACTAACAAGGCAATTGTGATTCTATTTCAATAGTCGTATTAAGTAAAATATGACGATTATTTCCATCCTAATCGCGTTGTCGTGTTATAATTCGTTTCTGAGATATTTGCTTTCCTAATAAGTTTGTTTATAGCCTCTATTACAAAGAAATTTTAGAAAGCAGAAAACCAATTTATAGAAGAGATTTTGAGTTATACTCAATGTAAGTTTGATTTTTTTTGGGTAAGCGGTTTAGGAGGAAAAAATTGGAAAGATGAGCGTTTCTTTAAAACTGCTAAAATCGGGTACATTTTGAACGTTTCTTGCGCTCATGTCCAAACCTAGGGGAAAAAATGTTGAACGTCCTACAGGTTATGTAGAAATGATTCAGGAACATAACGGCCTTCAATTCAATTTTCTTTTGTGAGTGGTATCAGAGTTATGAGCATTCAAAAACAGGGCTTAATACTTTAGCAACCGATGGTAGTGCATTAAGTTTAGAGTTTGTAGAGCTGGTCGTATATAATCTTGAACTGTCATGCAACTTTGTTGCAGAATTCGATACCTCGCCGTCTGGGTCATAGTATAACCACAGTTCCTCGAATTTATTATTTATTGTTTTATTGTACGTCACACATTTACATCGTAATGTGTTTTTAATGTACGTTGGGATACATTTCATGGATACGCATACAACTCATACATACCTACGGTCTACATACCTATACACACTCATGGTCTGCGATAACAATTTAAAACAGAATATTGTGTTACTGCATGCACAGTTAGGTACAATATTGCCCAAAGTTGTCATCGCGTCTATATTACTCACGGTTAAAACTAAGCTGGTAAATCAGAAGAACTCTTCATAACTAAAGTTATTGCGACACTGCCGAACGTCTACATAAACAATTGCAAATTACTCCATCCACCGACATCACAGAACACCGACGTCAACAAATTCGCAAAGCACATGAAATTCTGCATCCGACGTCGGTATTAACAAGACATTATCCTTAAGACAACCTACCTTAATGCGTCTGTAAAATGAAAAATTACATTTCTCTAAGTGAATGCTATACATGTTTATAACTTTTACAAATAATATTGTATAACTTTCTTACTACGTCAAATTGTAGGTACTTAGAAGTGCTAGCCACCCTCAAGCATTCGGAGTTTTGCAATGGCAAACAACCCCTAAATGACGATAGTATGTAGATATTCATATCTAGTAAAAAATTGTCGGCTGCCTCAGTGATGTTCATAACTTCTATATATTGCATAACTATCTTTCATACATCAAATTGTAGGTAATTCGAAGTGCTAGAAACAGTCGGAGTTTTGCACCATTGCTAACAACCCCTAGATAACGATAGTATGTTGATACAAAATTTTACATATATTGTTGATTAAATTTCTTTCATACGTCAATTGTAAGTAATTAGAAGTTGAAGAAGAAATTGTAGGTGATTAGAAGTTCTAGCCGGGCTCAAACTCTCGAAGTGTTACCATTGCTAACAAACCCTAAATGACGAAAGTATGTAGATACCCAAATAGTAAAAGTTAGTCGGTAGCCATAGTGAAATGTTTATAACTTTTACAAATATTGTTACATGACTTTATTTAATGCGTAAATTGTAGGTAATTAGAAGTGCTAGCCACCCTAAAACGTCGAGAATTTTGCACCATTGCTAACAACCCCCAACGACGATAGTATGTAGATACCCATATATAGTGAAAATTTGTCGGCAGCCTCAGAGATATGTTCATAACTTCTATATATATTGTTGCAAAACTATCTTTCATACATCAAATTGTAGGTAATTAGAAGTGCCAGACATTCTGAAATACTCCGAGTTTTACATCATTGCTAACAACCCCTAGATAACGATAGTATGTTGATACCCATATTGTAAAAATTTGTCGGCAGCCTCAGATAAATGTTTCTAAATATTACAAATATTGTTGAATACATTTCTTTCATACGTCAAATTGTAGGTAATTAGAAGTTCTAGCCGGGCTCAAACTCTCGAAGTTTTGCACCATTGCTAACAAACCCTAAATGACGAATGTGTGTAGCTACCCATCTAGTAAAAATTCGTCGGCAGACACAGAAATGTTTATAACTTTTACAAATATTGTTACATAACTTTACTTCATGCGTTAAATTGTAGGTAATTAGAAGTGCTAGCCACCCTCAAACATTCGGAGTTTTACACCATTGTTAACAATCCCTAAATGACGATAGTATGTAGATACCCATATATAGTTAAAATTTGTCGGAAGCCTCAGAGATGTGTTCATAACTTCTATATATATTATTGCATAACTATCTTTCATACATAAAATTGTAGGTAATTAGAAGTGCTAGTCATACTGAAACATTCGGAGTTTTGCACCATTGCTAACAACCCCTAGGTACCGATAGTATGTTGATACGCATATTGTAAAAATTTGGCGGCAGCCTCAGATAAATGTTTATACATTTTACAAATATTGTTGATTAAATTTCTTTTATACGTCAAATTGTAGATAATTAGAAGTTCTAGCCGGGCTCAAACTCTCGAAGTTTTACACCATTGCTAACAAGCCCTAAATGACGAAAGTATGTAGATACTCATATAGTAAAAATGGGTCGGCAGCCACAGAGAAATCTTTATAACTTTTACAAATATTCTTACATAACTTTATGTCATGCGTTGAATCGTAGGCAATTAGAAGTGCTAGCCACCCTCAAACATTCGGAGTTTTACATCATTGTTAACAATCCCTAAATGACGATAGTATGTATAGCCATATATAGTTAAAATTTGTCGGAAGCCTCAGAGATGTGTTCATAACTTCTATATATATTATTGCATAACTATCTTTCATACATAAAATTGTAGGTAATTAGAAGTGCTAGTCATACTGAAACATTCGGAGTTTTGCACCATTGCTAACAACCCCTAGGTAACGATAGTATGTTGATACGCATATTGTAAAAATTTGTCGGCAGCCTCAGATAAATGTTTATACATTTTACAAATATTGTTGATTAAATTTCTTTCATACGTCAAATTGTAGATAATTAGAAGTTCTAGCCGGGCTCAAACTCTCGAAGTTTTACACCATTGCTAACAAACCCTAAATGACAAAAGTGTGTAGATACCCATATAGTAAAAAATCGTCTGCAGCCACAGTGAAATGTATATAGATAGCTTTTATAAATATTGTTTTGCTAAAGCAGTTTTATTCAATTGAACGCAACAATTTTCTTTTTTTTACAGAAAAAGCAAAAAAGCAAAAAAGCTAATAATAAAATAATATAATAATAAAAGATAGTTCATGAAAAAATATATTATACACTTAAATAATGAAATGTTTATTTTGTATCACAGTATGTATTTTTTTTACAATAATATGATATGTTTTTACATTTGATTATTAGAAACTACTAAACATAAGATAAATTTTTCAAAAACCCAAATATCCACCTTTTTAATTTAAATAAAGCATTACCATGTGAAAAGGTAAGAGTAAGCAGGAGGGTTTTATTTTGTATCTAAAGCGTTTCGGCTCATTATAGATTCCTGTACGAATGGTAATTGTGGTTAACCGCTAAACGGGTGGACGAGAGGATCTTTTGTCAACGGGCATGAATGGGCGATATATCAGGATTTAATTGAATGGAATATTTGTATGGGGGAACTGAAAATAAACGTTTAAATAGAATAAACTGTCGCCCATATGTGGGACAATTGGGCGGTAGATTGGCCAGCACAGGCGGAGGGACGTTTTTATCCCCCGTGCAAAAGAGTCGAAGGGAAGTAGAGGGAGGCAGTTTTGATGTATATGTAAGCAATAAGCCGCACCGTCGCACCTCTCCTCCGTGGTAGAAATAGACTTAAGATCACGTCGCCCACACCACGACGAGCAACGCTTCTCAAATCATCGTCCAGACGTATTCACAGACGTCGTTATTCACATTGTCGCGCATGGTTATGCTTCTTTAAAAGATCTCTTTAAAAGATCCCTACTACGATCAGTGCAGTTTACGAAATCAAAAAAGAACTTCTCTTCTCCGCGCACCAACCGAAATAACAGTGATTTCTTTTTTTTTGACGGTTCAGTTTCTGTTCTGCAAGTTTGTGCTAAAACTGTTTGGGACTGTTTACGTTCTCCAGCTAATAAAAAGGCGCCGAGCGCTTTCGATTGGTAAGTCTGTTTCCAAACGTTCCTATTCATTAAAGTAAATTAATAATAATTGCCTACGCCGGAGATCCCATGCTCTACTCAGCCACAGCAAATCCAACTAATAAGCGCAACTATTTTTAGACAAATTACAAAATAGTTTTGTTTCTTGTACACCTTATATTTTCATCTTCACAAAAATCTATTGAGGATATCCTACAAAACGCAATGTTTTCAGCCTTTAAGTAAACAGTGGCGTAGATACAAGGATAGCAAAATCTATTTTGATCTCAGTTCTTTACCTCCAGAGTTTGCATTGCATCTTTTCGCAAAATAACATCGGATCGCTTCAAAAAATCTCAGCAATAGATTATTACAATTGGTCTTCTTTGGTGTTCTCTACTGCAGACAAGCTTATCTAGAGGACACACACACATGGTCGTCACATTGTCAGGTTCGAGTTTGTGTTTATTTCGTTTGTTAGATGGTTGCAATGGATGTTTTCATGCATCTGCTGCCGTCAGCACCAATCTGACAACCAAATGGGTACCGGTGACGCTATTCCGTAAACATTGTCTACATGATCGATCGGATCACTGTAAATGCCAACAAATTAGTTAGTCTTCAATTGCAGTGCTAACTGTTGACGTAAAACCTATGGTCTTCTGACGTAGGAAGGAAGAATACAATCGCATTTCAGCATCAACTGCAAGAAATGTAATACAGACGTCCTTCATGTTTGTTTGATTTTTGTTGTCCACAGACTCGGAAGGAAATATGTATGCTATACAGAGTGAACTGTATACTGGCAATAAGTGGTAATAAGGTGGGATCTATTTGTGGTAGTGTAAATAGTGTTGGGTACTTATATTTCCCCCCCGAAGCAAGAAAAAACATATTTTCGTCTCCCCGTTAGCGAGGCTCGGACATATCGCTTAAACAATCTCAAACGAATCAATTTTGGCTATTTATTTATACACTTTGCACACGAATGGGCCTCATTTCCGATTCGGGTGTACGTAAAAACTCAATGACGTCAATCCTAGGTATCGGCCAGACCTTGGTATATCCAATTTAAACAGATTAGTCCTATGTTAACGCCGTTTGAAAAAACAATATTTATTATCATAAACAAACAAGCATTGTTTTTACAACTTAACCCGTGTCTTTCTTAACTGTCTCTATACGTATTCACAACGCTTTTACTAAGACAGCTTTACGTTTCTATATAGTTAACTTTCCTTACTCCTGATATACCCATAGAAATCTTACTACTAGAATGCCAATTGTTCGGGATGCGCAGTAAGTAAATGCCCAGAATTGACCTTGGTAGATGAGGTGGCTCGCATGCGCAGAGCGTCAATACCTGCACGCCATCTAATGGACATAACCAAAATAACGGTGTACATGAGCAACTAAAATTCCAGGTAAAAAGCAGTAGACCAACTTTAATACAGGATAGAATTAAGGAAATTTGTAAGCTTTAGAGAGATAAAGAGAACCGAAGGATGATACAAACTTTAGCGAGGTATCATAGGGTATCTCTCTTTAAGCTTGATAGGTATAGTGTAAAACTGATTTTTTACTGAATACTGCTATCTTATGCTTCCCTATACTGTTTCTGAACATCTTCTGGTTCTCTTTGGTTCTCCAAAGAGTGCAGCGTCCTACTATGCTTCCCCCACCCCTGTATCACCTGGAAGACCGTAATCGTTATTCATATACACCTATAATCTTTATACTTTTGCTGTTATCTTTATTTGTTTATATTAAGTACCCTATTGAGAAATGTTTCAAGGTATAAATATTATTGAGCACCTTGGAACTAATAACTCTCTTATCTTGTACCGTCTGCATCCCAATTGTTGTGTAAATATTTTGGACTCATTTGTTAGGTAAGTAGTTGTCTCAATTAAAATTCAAATATTGCATGCGTTTCCTAGGAGATTCGGAAACAATTAATTTGTTGGTATTGAATACACACTCAAAGACACATTTGCTGTGGTTGTATTCTGTAATAGCGAGGATAATATACAGAGTAATTCCATAAGTCGAGGCATCGAAAAACATTTCTTCCGCTTTCTTTTAATCTGAAGAAAGTGGATATCTGCAAAAGAATTTAAATTATGGCCAAGCTCTTAAGGCTTTTGCACTACACTACCCATCTTTTTCTGAAATTATTTTTAGTAACTATTTCATAATAGCCAACGTGGTGCAACCAAAAATATTTACAAACCGCCCACTTACAATAATGTCAATCCGAACCTTAACTTAACTTAACTTAACTTAACAAAATCTTACTGAAATTCAACATTTATCCTGCTTTTAAAAGCAGTAATACGGAGTCTACTCAGGTCGAATGCTCTAATTGTGATGCTGTTTATGTTGGTCAAACCGGAAAGAAGTTGGCAAAACGGATGGCAGAACATAAATATAAAACTTCTTCTAACATTTATCAGCATAAAATTTCAACAGGTCATTGTATAAAATACAATGAACCTACATTGCTTCACAAATGTAATAAAAACTACAAATTAGATATATTGGAACAACTTGAAATAGACAAGCATAGAAGAAACCCCAATATCACCTTACTAAATGATCAATTAGACTTTTAACAAAAACCTTTATTCATGTTCACTTTACACTAATTTAGAAATTTTTGAATCTTAAGTCGTCTACCTTATACCAATTTTTCAGCCACCCTTCTTGCGAGCTTCCAGCCGTGTGTCAAATGTCCTCCGTCTTTCACACATGGCACACGTGTTCTTTATTGTTTTTAATGTTTTTAATTATTTAAATCTCTGTTAAATTATTTATTTATTACATTACCACCGCTATTCTTTTTGTAGATTTAGGCTGAAGATGTTTTTATAAAAAACGAAACCCGTACCTAAGCAATTAAAACCTATTACAGGAAAAGAAGTTTTTGTTCCGTATTTTATTTTATTATATAAACCTTTGTCGATATGGACACATTCCAAAAAACATTTAAGGTTATGTTGTTTGTTTACTTTCTGCCGGTTTATTTCTACCATATTTTGCTGTAAATATATCAGTGCAAAATAATTTACATAAATTAAGGCAGATGTACAAAACGTAGCGCGTCACTGTGAGGTTAAACGTATACGTTACTGCGGTATGTCAAAACAAAACAATATGTTTCACGTTGGCACTGTCGGCAGACCTTACAAATACCTCCAGTGCGCACGCGTCTATGCAAAGCTAAGAAAAAGTTAAGAAATATGATAGAGCGGTATTTCAAACTATATTATTATTTAGCACTTTTCTGGGTACTAAAACGAAGTTTAGAAAAAGACGAAAGTAGTGTAGAATAGTCTTTAAACTTTGCATGGAGTTAGTGGGTAGAGTAGAGTAGACAAACGATTAAGAAAGAGATATTAGACGGGCCATATGCATGGGCTCAGTTTGCGAAGTAACATAAACCTCTGCAACTGTCAAGTTGACACCTGATACTCGTCTGGCTTGGTAACAGTAAAATACGTTTCGAGCATAACGTGAATCCACTGATCCCGCAATAAGTGAATGTGTAGGTACCATCCCTTAAAATATTCTGCGAGCGTTCGTTAACAAATTTCGGAATAAGTTTATGAAAAGGTTTATGGGCCTGTGTGTGAAAAAATATCCGAAAGAGAAAACACGTTTACTCCTAGGGAAGACGTGACGAAACTGCACAGTGGCGAGCACAGGAAATAGGGTTGACAAAATGACTTTACCTACCTCCGGAGGGGATTTACCCATCTGATCTTCGATAACCGGCACACTTACTTACCCCCGGTATTTTTAGATGCGCCCTAGGATAAGCTTTAATTTTTACTCCTGGAGTTAAGTGCTTAACATATCACTTCCCTGTCCACCTTTACTTTTGAGTATTATGAATATGAGACAGGATTATCTGCTATTTATGTAGGTAGGTACTGCATCGAAAATTGACATGATTCCATAAAGTTAAGGCTCCCGTCTCCGACCCTCAAAACGTGAAAATAACCCACGTTATAATTATTGCGCCATACGTAAAATGAATTCCAATATTTATGAACATTATTTATGCAAATTTTGGTGTGGACTACAAATATAGAAATGCTTTCCGATGGCAGTTGCGTCTGGTTATTGCCTGCTGTAATACATTATAAAATATAATTAAGTGTTAACTATCAGAGCATAAGTTATTTTCTTCTGAACTTCTCTAGACTTGCACGCTGGAGTATTGTAGTGCGTGTTTGTAGTGAGTTGGCAACCATGTCTTCAATAGCGACGATTGTGAAACACTATATCATCGACTAGAAAACTCAAAATCACTACAGTTTGAATATTTGCACAAATAGAAAGCAATACATTTATTTTTTAGGTTATACCATACGTCAAATATAATAAATACGAAATAAAAGCAAACATTTTTATAGTGGCGCCATCAACATCTGGTGATTTTTTTTTATTTCGAAGCACTATTTGAATAGAGACGGGAGCCTTAAGTCAAAATTGTTTCGAAAATATAATAAACATTCCTTGACCTGTGCAAAACAAATACAAGAACTCTCACAAAAATGCACTGCAATTCTCCTTCTGGATGTAGAGATAATGGAATAATCCAAATTATTTTTGTGGAAACTGCAGACAATAAAACATTATATGTTTTATACTAAGAAATTAAATCGGTTTCATCCGTTTCCGAAATAAAACCAGAAACGTATCGTAAAATTAACAATAATAAGTAATACCATGTGACTATTCTTGCTGGGGAAATTGGTAGTGTTTCAAAGATATTTTGAAGAAACTTGACATTAAAGTTCTAAGCTGTTATCTTTTGTTTAATACCTATTTTTCCTCAAAAGAGGTGTCCGAAGCCTCTTAAACGCGCTTTTCTTGAACCCAGGTCCTCCAACTTGGTGTCAGAAATACCAAGTTATCATTTGACGAAAGTATTTGGTGATTACAGTACTGATTACAGTACCTTCATCTTCAAAGCTACGCAAAAATATTATTTAAAAAAGTATTTCCAAACATAAGAAGGCATTAAATAGGAATCTATAGTCCACTTTCGACGTTCCATATAAATATACGGGTGTTCATGGTACTATGGAGGAGATTATGTTTAAGACAATTTTCTGCAAAGTTCATAATAAAAAATTTTTCCCATTAGTGCTCAACTTTTTGCCAGACACAATACACTAGTATCTAGAAATTTTTATAGATTTTTCCATACGTTTTGTTGCGTAATAACTAAATAAAATCTATTTATTTCTACTTAAAGAGCAGATTTTTGAGTTCAAATAGCTGCATTTTGGCAGAAAAATAAAATATTATTTTGTTTTTGGTTCTGATGAAAGGGATCTAAGATATTTCTGGCTCAGAAAACGATGTTTTGAAAAACTGGGCCATTTTAAATGGCATTTTAAAATATTTTTAGTTGAAATTTTGAAAGGAAAATACTTTATCAGTTGGGCATTAACATTATTTTTCAATCAGCAATTACTTTCCCATTCATATATACAGGCTGTCCCACTTTTTCGCCGCAAAACTTTTTTCCAGATAGTAAATGCCACACTGAGCAAACAGTTTCATATGGACCTATTTGTTTTATTTATTGCTTAAAAAGTTACAGCCGTTTGAAATAATAGCAAAACTATATTTTAAACGACTCTGACTTCTTTAGGAATTGAAAAACCAAATATGACAACAAAACCTTTTACTCAGAATTACATGGACAAAAGTGGGTCACCCTGTATATATATTTTAATTTTGGTCTCAACATGTCCCGTATATGTTGATATAATATGTTGTCCGTTAAGAAAAAACGTATCTTTAGAGAAAGAAGAAAAGATTTGTTCAGTTAAACTTCACTGTTGAAAATGTATAAGTAAAATGATATTCTTTTAACTTTTTGTGACAAGATAAACAAGAAAATATCTTTTAGGTAGACAGCGTGATAGGTGATACAAGAAAGCAGTTTTGAGTTGTCTTTTGAGAAAAATCAAACAATCGGCAGTTTAAAAATATGTAAAAATAGAGGTAATTTTGACGTGGGCTGTCTTGAACCGGGGCATACATCACATTAACTTATGCCAAAGATTGAAAGTATACAAACATCGTAAAAACGGCGTTTAAAACAATATTGGATACTTGCCATATACAGGGGGGTTGAAAAATGCCACCGAAATGTAAATAAACACGTAGCGCCAGTGCGTACTAAACATGCAGTTAATAAAGGAAAACGATTTAGGCATTGTTAACCCGTTTTGTGTATGGTGTAACGCGACACCGACTCAGAAAGGAGATACAGTTGAAAACGAGCGTGGTCCGCACTCGTTAAAATTTCTTAAGACGGTCCTTGAGTGAGCCTGGTGTCACCGGATATCATATTTAACAAGCAATTCAAACCCAAACCTTATCAGCATGCGCTGCGGCAATTTCTTTATTTAGTATGCTGACCGCTGTCCTCTTCCCTCCTGTACATTATGCATAGAGAAAAACAATGGACTCTCATAAAACTATGTACCAATTCACATTCTATCTGCAAACCTTGGAGTAACGTAGTGGCGCTGAATTTTTAATTGTGCACGTTTTACTATAAGCTCGGCGGTGAATAATAATAAAATCTTTGACTGCTGCTTATCGCAAATCTAGTATTGTTACTAGTACTAACTACGACTTACATCTTCGGCATGTCCCTTTGAAGAGACTCTCCAAAAACTGATTTGATTAAGCCCTTTGAACCCAGTTAAATTTAATTAGTCGCATCTAAGCCTACACCAGTCCTACCTTTTGGACATAATACAGTAGTCACTCGATAATCCGAACTAATTAAGACCATTTCAGATGTTTTTAATTTTCTCTGTGGAATGTTACATTCATTGTGAAAACCGATAAGAAAATTTAACCATTTCTTGTTTCCACCGTCTATGTTAAATGAATATTCTAACTGTGGCGTTTCTAGTTTGTATTAATTTTATATTCAGAAATCAAACTTGAGTGCTCTATTTTATAAAATCTAGAGGCCACAATTACGATCGACCGGCTTAAGCCAAGTTGCAAAACTTTGATATTCATAAATGTTTGTAATTTTTGACCGTTTTTCATTATTTTTTTTCGAGATATGTATGTAAAAAAAATGTATCAAATTTATCATACATAACATATACCTCTTAATTTAAAGAAAATAAGATGTTCCAGCTGATTATTTATACTGGGAGATCAAAAATGGTGTTTTTGGTCTAAGTTGAAGTAGGTACTCTCTTACAAACCCATATGAATTTTCAACATCTCATTTTCTAATTCATCACAATATCTGAATTTTGTAGAAAATACAGCTTGATATAAGATTTTGCATTTCACTCATAATAAAAAAAAATATTTTCTCTGACGAAGCGACGTTTGCCACAAATGGAGTTGCTAGTTCACAGAATTGCAGATATTGTTGTGATTATTGTTGCAGATATTGTGGCTTTTACTGATGTTCAAGTCTCGAGATCTTTGCCTCAACGATTTTTTGGGCAAGTGTTCACGGAATCAATAGCTAACATAGCTCCTGCATCATCTTCGCCATTTCGCTTTTTTTTCTTGATATTTTTCACGTCTTTTATTACATGAAATTTTTTAACCAATTCACGAACACAATAGATAGAAACGTATACCTCAGGGTATTTTTACTCAGGGTACGATACCTCACCTATGCCATAACAAAGAGCTAAATAAACCCTTTGCTCTAAGGTCAACATACTTTCAATCAGCTTCTATCAACAAATTGCTTGGATACGCTGTTACTACTGTCACCTGATCAATCATAATTGTGGTCTCTAAATTTTTTTTCACCTTTATGTAATGTCTTTTCACTGGTCCAAGATGTAAAATTTGAAATAGAACATTCAAGTTTGAAATTTGAGCATAAAATTAATTCAAATTATCTTTTTCCTATAACATTTTTGATCTAATTCCGAAAAACCGATAGTTTACTCTTCGGCCAATTTAACATTTTCGTGTTTTCTAATCATCCTGTATGTTAAATCAAAATATTAACAATGGCTTTCGACTTTTTAGGACATCCAAAACTCTTTATAAAGAATGACTTTTTCTCGAGAAATTAAAAATTACGTCCATTTTCGGTATAGTTAGGTGCAACTGGAGACATATAGATTGTGTTAATGATCTGTATCTGTATTATTATTAGATGACGCTAGATTTTACTTCTGCGTCATTTATTATAATCATAAATAATTATAAATTAAAGATCCATATTTACATATTGAATTACGTTAGATGGTGCTTACTTAGATTTTAAATCAAATCATTGACAATTTACATTTATACTTAGAGGAAAAAGATCATCCAAAATGGAACTAACATTTGTTGTTGAAAATAAAACCAAACGTGTTGCGTGCAGTTGTTTTGGAACAATATTTGTTGGTGTGTGCGTACTAAAAACTGCAAAAGCCCTGAAATTGTTCGCGTACACTCGCAAATATCAATTTCGGTTTGCCAATGCGAGCGCTTTTGAAAATTTTATGGCTTGTAGCATCCCTAAAGCAGACAATCAAACTGTAGCGGTTGTTCATGGAAGCTGCAGTGATGAGGATGGAGCATTCGCTGCGAATCCACAAAATTCCTTTGTTAGATGCATATATACCGGTAGAATGTCAATGATATGTTGGAAAGCCTGATTTTTATATATGTTAAAGTATGACAAAAACAGAACTTTAAAATTTCATATGGAAGTTTGAAATATAAATAAAATTTATTGATACAGTACTGAAGACAGTATGATCAGTACAAATCATCTTGACGTTATGACTTTATTTTCCTAAGTTATGTATTTTGAGGATAAGCCAACTAGCCCAAAGTTTGTTGACGAGAACATGACTTTGGAGATGAGAGCACCTCAGAACAAGAAGAAGAATAAGACACCAATGGTTAGGATTTAGACAAAGTAAAGGCAATAGTACAACATACACTTAGACTCTCTTCTATAGATTGGCGTTTTTATTTTCTTGATTTTGTATCTAACGAAGTCTGTTTATGGGCGCGGATATCTCAGAAACGAACAATAGCAGGACAACGCAGTTCTCACGTAAACAATCCTTATTTATTGTGGTACTCATCCATTGATGTATAATAACATTAAAGTTATTTGGCAATTTTTAAGAGTGAAATGAATGTAATCGATTCTGTGCGCAGGATGGTTCCCCTCGGGAAAGTTTAAAAAAATTACGGGCGGGAAGCGATGCAAGGCTTCGCGCGACGATTTCAAACGATCAACTATCAGGACTGTATTCAATATATTTGTCATTTTCTCGTTCGGTTTCATTTTTTAAACTAGCATACGTGATTTTTTTCTTTATTTGTGGAATATTCTGTTTTGTGATTTATTATTATTTCGCAATACTAATTCTGCTGAAAATCAGTTGTTGATGATATTATGCAACACAATATTGACATATCTCTTTTGATACTGTGGTTCGTTGCATAAATTTAACATATCTTTCATTTCAAATGTATTGTGGCTTTTTGCAATTTTATTTTTTACGTAAGCCCAGATTAATTCAATTGCGTTAAACTCGCAATGGGCTACAGGTAACCACAATTATTTTACTTCATTGCATCTGATTTTTTGTTATAAAATCTAATAGAAGTACCTTCTCTTGATGGTGATTTTTGACAGTTACAACAGCTGTGCTATAGGTAATTGACAAATAAATTTCTGACAATGATACTTCCTTGGAATAATACTTCAGCAACGCAGTTACTCAAGAAGCTTTATTCAAGAAATTAGTAATGAGTGGAAAATATTTATGTATTTATATTATCTTGATTTTACCCAAACTCAATCTGTTATGCATATTATTGGGGCCTGAGAAAAAATAATTTCCTTCGATATTTTATTTCTTTGCTGCTACCTGATAATATTAAATTTAAATGGTTCTGTTGATTAAACGTTGATTTACGCTCTTCGCTGTATACTTGCAAACTACTCTTTCATTAAACAAAGAGTCCACCATTTCTAACCTGCAACTTCAATTCTGGTATCTTTTAAAAGTACGGGTCTGTGGTGTAGGCTGTAAGCCGACTTCGAATTCTGAGGCAGAGACGACGACGTTGAACATCTGAAATGTGTTTCTAGTTCAATAGTCTCATTAAACAAAATTTTGCAATTGTTTTCGTACCTGTCTCGTTATCGTGCTAATACTCGTTGCCGAGATATCCACTTCCAAGAAAATCTTGTTTATAGCCTTTATTGCAAAGAAAATTAGTAAAATACAAAAGCTAATCTGTAGACAAGATCTTCAGTTATACTCTGTGTAAATTTGAATTTTTTTGGGCTAGCGGTTTAGCAGAAAAAAATTTGGAAAGATGAGCGTGAAAACTCTGAGTCAATCATGTTATGTAGAAATGATTCACGAGAATAACACACTTAATTTAAATTTTTTTTGTTCAGTCGTTGCAGAGTTACGTACCTGCAAACAAAGGGCTCAATACTTTTACAACCGATAGTAGTGTGAACGTATTCGGAAGAGTATTGACAATTAGTGACAGATGTGGTTATAAATAAATGCTTGGAAGTGAGTCATATTTCAGGAAGATAGATAAGGAGAGCATTCATAGTGTTTGTTTACGCGTTCTGGGTTTGTTTAGAATTACCAGTAGCATGCATGTGCATTCTGTATATCGTTTTCGACACATTTATGAACAAGCTGAGTGCATAGCCGCTCACAAAGGTTGCGCGGAGAACTTTTGGGGTCAGTAAATTGGTGGTGTGTACGCACGGACGATCAAATATAACAATAACCGTAAGATGAGAGGGTGACCGAGCTCCGAGGTTTGAGGTAACGTACATAATACGAAGGGCGATATAAAGAGAAATTAGTTTTAAATGTGCCCACATGGTGGACCTGCCCTGGGACCTCGGTCCGGACATAAAACACGTTTTCTGACTCTATACGCAATTGAGTCCGGGTTAGGGAGTATTTCCAGACATTTATTTTAATATACATAAAAGCTCGGCGGATATGCATAAGCCACAATTCCTAATGCACATAAAAAAAAAACCTTTTAAAATACCGCACTCTCTCATTTATGATTTTATATTTGTCAATCTAAAAATACCTGTAAAAATTAAACATGCATCCCCTTTAGGTTTTATTGGATGTTGATCCGAAGTCGTAAAATGGCATCAAAGTATAAAACAATCCCTGCTGAGATTTCTGGGGAGTCACAGCATGCTCAATGCTCATAATACGAAGAAAGTACGTCACTTTCTTCAAGGCCTTCTCCAACTTTATTTCAATTGGTGGATAATAAAGTTTTGCCATAAAAATAATGCTTTGTTTTGGCCGTGCGCATTATGTTAATAACAATGAGCTATTAATATCTCGTTCAGACTCCAGATGGCGGCCCAAGCTGACCGGCCGGTACAGATACAGCTCCGCGTATTTGTATTTATAGTACTGGTTTGAAATATTTATTCCTATTCAATAAGTCTTCTACCTTCGCGACCAATCCGCCATGCCCATGTTATCTCAAATCTTATTTTATTACCCGTGCCATTTATGGGAATATGTAACGGAAGAACTAACCAAGAGGTTCCCCTTAAGGACGAACTTGAAATCACCATCACAAACTATTTGTTTGTCCCACTCCCAAATGGTCTTTTTCATCAGCCTCTTTAGAAGATTATTTAACCTCAGAAAAGAAGTCCACTAAAATACCTTAAATCTGGCTACGTTAGCATTGCAAACACCACTTGTGGCAAGGAAGCAGAGGTGTAAAGCGCCTAACGTATAAATACGAAACCGAAAATAACAAAAATATAGATAAAAATATATCTATTAAAAGACTGCGTATAAAAAAGAAAAATCCAAATGTCCAAGGAATAACGCACGCATTCGTTTTTCGTTTGTTTGTCCATGTTCCCAAGGCCTCTTTCTGTCTATAGGTAAGTACTTGAAAAAAAAAATCAAAGAGAAAGTCAGAAGTGGTGTGATTTCTTGAAAATAGACTGCATCAAATTGCGATACAAAACCTGTCTTTGTGAGCCCACAGAGAGTCCTTCAGTCAGATCTTAATACAGGAACTTCTTGGTTTGTTGAAACTAATTGCTAATTTTGTACCTCTCATAAAATTCCACATAAATTTGCGGAGAGCCGTCATCGATTCACTTCATATCTTTCACAAAAAATACAGTAGTTTGCTAGAAAGAATACGTAAAGCAAAGTAATACGGATGTTTAACTCCTGATTTGCTCACTCCTGATCAAGCTCATCGTGGACTAGGGTTACCAGATGAAAGAGTGAAGAAGGAGGACAGTCAAGCTAAAAAAAGGAGGACTATTAAGTTAAAAAGGAAGACAAAAAACACAAAATAAAAAAAAAATGTTTAATGTACGCAATAATGTCGGTACAATAAATAAAACAAGGTCATATTCTACAACAACAAAAAAGTAACTTTTGTTTTTGATTTTTAAATAAAAGCTCTTCAAAATAAAAAATAAATCTAATATAAACTTTTATAAAAAAAAAAGAAGACAATAACGTCCACTTTAACAAAATATGGGACTAAATTTGTTCATATTTTTCAGATTTGCCAATTTTTAACAATAGACCTTCGATTTTTAAAAGATAACTATAAAAATCCTTGCAGTGCATTGCTTTAAAGTTGTACTGTACTAATATCAACGCCTTCACTGACTCCACAGTAAGTTTACTGGGCTCTTTCGTCCACTGTGCATTTATTAGTGAAAAAACCCTTTCAACATTTGCGTTGTGAGCAGAAATACAAAAATAAAATTCAAAAGCAATCAATACTGGGACATGATGTAAAAAAGATCCTCCATTGCTCATTCAGTCTATGCTTTTGGCAAAACTGACCCCCTTCCTTTTCGGATTTGAGGAAAGAAATAAGGTTCTGAAATTGGTCGTATACTTTTACATCATCAAAGGCATCAATAATGATGCCTCTTTTCTTTAAGTATTCAATGCATGGAAATAAATCTTCATATGTGTACTTTTCGTAATCTTTAAGATTCATCCATGCAAAACATTTCAGTTCTTCTAACGGACGATCCATTTTTCTAAGTACTGCAAAGATGCTTCGTAGACCTGTTGAAAATCGTTGCAAATAATTTGTGCTTCTTCGTTTGAAACATTTGCTTCACGAAGAAGTTGTGTAACTTTTAAGGGAACAAATTTGTCTTTAATTCTGTTTCTTAGCATAGACAAGATTGTTTCCAAGATGTTGGTAACTTCCACCACTGAATTGTCTTCCCGCTCCACAATTTCAAAGTCTGACTGGAAAACTGCCATCAACGAGTGTGTAAAACATAAATAAGCTTCCGAATACGGATTTTCAAAAAACACCTTCAACACGTAAGGTGGCTGATTTTGTGAGAAAAAATATTCTTTGAGAGCGGTCTGATAAAAAATCCCAGACGCTTAGGATTCTTTTTAAACGGGAGTACATTTTTAGGGCAATGGAGGACACCATATTTTAATTAAAAAAGGAGGACATGTCCTCCATTTGGATACCATATGGTATACCTATCGTGGACAAATGTCTGAGGTAGTAAAATATGTTGACATAAATTTTGAGAAAAAAAACTGTTCAGATTAAAGAATCGTTTCTCGGTTTTATACAAATAAGCAATAAAGACGCTGCACGCTTGGTTTAAGAAATATTGAAGCAGTTAGAGAAATACAACATGAATTTACAAGATTGCAGGCCACAGTGCTATGATAATGCTGCTGTTATGCCTGTACACAAGACATTCGTATTGACCGCGTTCAAAAGAGGTTGCAGGATCCTAAAATGAACTCACATAATGCAGCTTTAGATTTAAAAACTCTTTAAATTTATTTTCATGATGAAAGGGAAGTGTTAGTTAGTGACTCACTGAAAGAAGGAATTCAAATATGCAATGAACCTGACATTGTATTTGAGAGACGTCAAAGAAGATGAAAAGAATGGATGGCGAAACATCGAGAGATGCTGGTTTATCAGCTAAAGAACATATGAAAGGGACTGTCAACCGTCTATGCAATGAATTCAAAAGTAGAAGTGTTCATTTGCAAGAAATAGATGAAAAATTTGGATTTGTTTTTGATATGGAAGGGTTGTTCAGGGATGTAAAAGCGTAATTTACCGCGTAAATTACCAAATTAATTACCGTAATTATTAGTAATTTACCGATTTTAAATTACCTTAATTTACAGCTTAAATTACCGATAGTAATTTGTCATCAATTTAAATTACTGTTGGTAATTTACCGAAAATTTTAATTACCGTTGTTAATTTACCGAAATTTATAAATTAATTTCAAAAACCGTCCATCAGTAGTTGCGTGAATGTATCTACACCAGCACTCGTAAGCAGTCGACAAGTGCACTATTGTTTGTGCTTTGCCTGGGAGGTACTTAGGGATGTAAGAACGTAATTTATCGGGTAAATTACTAAATAAATTACCGTAATTAATGGTAATTTCCGGATTTTTAATTACTTAATGCAGTGGAGCCAATAATGCACATTTCGAATCCCAACCATCTACATACTATCAAATTCATGACTTAACAAAATGTTCTGGTGATCCGGATAAAATGTGATCATTATTTGTGAAACCGGGCGTTGTCGTTTTGTGAGTCGGTAATAAATTACAGTATTTTATACTATAATTATGCTGCTAATAATAATTGCTGGTATAAAAACTATTTTTATTGTAGGCCGCTCTTTCATTTTAATAATGAATTACTACTATTAAATCAGGAAAAGCATCAGCGATTTGTGTTATCTACAATATAATGACTTATAAGATTGTACCCAAATTCTTTTTTACATAACTTACTGTCATCAGTAAATTATCATTTTGAATTACCCGGTAATTTAGGAAAATATAATTTACAATTGCAATTTTAATTTCAGCGGTAATTTACTGAAAAAATTAATTACGGAAATTTAAAATCCTTACTCAGATTGCTAGTTATCTTCAAAATAGTGATTTTTATTTACCAAACATTTTTATTAACGTAAGTAGCAATCATAACATACAGTGCTCATAACATTTTGAATTTTTAATTACCCGGTACTTTAAACCAGCGTAATTTACCATTTTTTTTAAAATTATCTCCAATAAATTTACAATGCTGCCCGGAGGCAATAAGCAAATGATATATACACCGTTAATTTTGTTTACGATGTATATAATTTACCATTTTGAATTTTTAGTTAGGTACTCGGTAATTTAAGCCAATGTAATTTACCAATTTTGATTTTGATTTACGTGGTAATTTCATATTTGAAATTAATAATTTTAATTTCAACGATAAATAATTTACGAAAAAAAAATACTTACCGTAATTTAACATCCCAGGTTGTTTTAAAGCCGAAACGAGCTACTTTAAAGAACATTGTGTAACATTTGGAGAAACCTACAGTTGTGATGTGGATGGCAAGAATTATATGAAGAAATTTTGGATTTTAAAACGCTGTTAACAACCCGTGCAAGCCATCATATTGCTGACAATCGCGGTTTCTATTGCCAGTTGCGAAAGATCATTTAGAACATTAAAATTGATACTTACTCATATTTGAGAGCGGCGATGGGCCAAAGTCGATTATGTGATCTTGCATAGAATGAAAAATGACCGAAGAAATAGACTTTGATAAAATGCACAATTAAACAATTTGCGTCAGCTAAAGCAAAAAAGATAAATTTATAATAAAGTGTTAATAGATTTAATTTGTGTGCTTATTTACCCAATTTTAAAGTACTTTTTTAGAAATAAAACGTAAGCAATCTATCTTCGGAGAGGGGCGCAAATCGGTGTTTGCCATAGGCGCCATTTACTCTTGGTACGCCTCTGGAAGGAAGCTGAGGGATTCCGCAGCTGTCAGAGGGATCAAAAGCAAAGGAAGGTTTGAAGGGAAAGTAAAGCAGTCTACAATTTTCTGGTTTCTTCATCCACTGCTATAAGACAGGCAAGGGAACTACTACCTTCTCTGCCCCAAACGTAGACTGTACATAGCAAATGCGTTGCTTTATATAACTCAGCCATTGAACACTATGGAATTTGGAGGGGTTGGAATCATTTTCATCGGCCAATTCAATATATTTGCATATTTCAAATTAGCCTAGCAATAAATAAATAATTTAAATTAATTATCACCGCGGTCGACTGGCAAAATGTCCAGAATAAATGAAACTGCATTCCGATTATAATTGAACTGCGCCCCCTGGATTTTTGAAAAACTTGCACTGTCAAAAAGATATTGCTAGACAAATGATGACTGTTCCAAAAACAATAAACTATTGTCACCTATGTCAGATTTATTAAATGCTCTGTTTCTAACTTTTGAGAGTGTCGCAAACTTCGTGACTCGTAAAGAGTCACAAAGTAATAACTCAGAAGGCTCTATTACTTCTTTTTGGGCTTTGCACTGCTGACCCGTTGATCTCAAATACACTGGTTGTTAAAATAATAATCCCAATATATTGATTAGGTACACAGAATGTTCAAAGTAGACCAACTTTTGATTTCCTCCAAACAAATGGAATAATTGGTACCAAAATTAAACAAAACGTTTCCGGTGTTACCTTAAAGGAATACTTCATATTTTTCTTTGTAAAAATATACTAATTTTTAAAACCTATGGCCTAAGTACCTCGCTTCATAGCATTTGTGTGACGATTAGTCTTTTAGTCCTGACGATGACTCTTTCAACAGAGTACGTCGACTATTTCAAAGTAAACAACGGCTTCCACCCGAAAATCAATATGTCATATAGATTGTTTATACCATCAAATCGCATTTGAAACCATGGATCAGATGCACCAAAACCAATCAAGTTCTTTAAGTTGCAATCGATTACAAATGCTCCTGGTCCTCACTTAATATGCAAATGGGGGTATGTCAAATCCTATCAACAGTAGACGCAAGAAACGTTGGTATATTTATCTTCACAAATACCACATCCCCACCCCCTGCAATAATTAATAATTTACGTTCAGATATAGCAACGGGGCCTGATTTATATGAAATGTTAACAGCTGGTTGTGAACCAGCGAACGCCCGCTGCGTTCATCGAAAATAAAAATAGAATCCTTAGATTTTCATGCTGAGGAGCATGAAGAATCGGAATAAAATAAATCTCTGAAATATATTGTTCGAACGTATCAAAGTACACATGTTTTTATTCTACCGTGAAAATAAACAGCAATCACTCTTACGAATTTTAAATATTGGGAACGCGGCATAAGTGGGTGGTATTTTGGCAGTTTGTTATTGTAGAGCTAGGCATAATGGTCCAATATAAGTTATTGTTGGACACAAGAAAAACTTGTGCGGTGTAATGTTAATTCTTCGAAATATATTTATCACTATTTTTAGAAATTGGAACGTGACCGCAAAATTAAACATGGTTTGATGAGGATTTCTTTGACACCCGCTCGAGCTTACACCAATTCATCGGCCCACCTTTCATGTCCGGTGTTTATACAACTTAACGGTCTCGAGATGTGCATATCAGGCCGTCTATAACGCTGTTATACAGCGTTCTTTTATACCTACATGAGCCACATCATCCCATGTCACATGGTGTTAAACATATCTTAATCAATTGCACCTTACAAATACACTAGTGGAAAACCAAAAGAAGCTACCAAAGAACTTAAGAATATATGAGCAAAAAAGAGGTTTTATAACAGATATTAATCAAAAATCTCATTGAGAGTCTATTGTGTACATCGAACGTCACTATAATTGAGAATTTCCGGGAATCTGGAATCTGGCAAGACTTCCTGTAACTAAGTGTTATTAAAAAAAACTTCGATAATGTTAGGGTAAACAGGTTATAGGTACTTTACGATAATATTTATACAGAGGTATTGTGTGTATCTTTCCTCCGACAATACATGCTGCGCCGCAGGAGTGTGTTTAGGATCATTACCACCATTAATTTTATAACATACGGCGTTGGTCTAACACTTTTAATAACGCTCAACGTAAACCATCTCTATGTGCATATAACAAAATGTACAATCTAGAAGATCTCCTAAGTCGGGACATACAGTCCGCTAAAGCCATGCTGGGACTACCAACAACAGCACTAAAACCCCAGAAAACATATGAGGACATCATTCTGGAGCATACGTATGTAGATTCTGCCGGGACGAAGAAGATAGCTCGATCCATGTCCTGTGGAAGACCTTAACAAGGACACGCTTTCAACAGACAGGCCTCGAGAACTTCTGAGCTGAAGGATACATAGAGCAGCAACTCTCAAAGCTGGTAGGTTTGAAGTATTGCTAGTTGTGGCAGTATACATACATGGACATTCTGCCAGAAAGAAGAGGATAGCTGGATCAACCACATATGCTATAGTGATGCCTTAGCAAAGATACGCTTTCAACAGACAGGCTTTGAGAAGTTCTCAGTAGAAGGATACATAGAGCAGCGACTCTCAAAGCTGGTGAGTTTGATAGTATTGCCAGTTTGGACAGTATGCATTCCTACACATTCTGCCAGGAAGAGGGCGATAGCTGGATACACGTCCTGTGCTACAGTGAAGCCTTAGAAAAGATACGCCTTCTACAGAGAGACTTTGAGAACTTCAGAGCTTAAAGGTACATAGAGCAACAACTGTCAAAGCTGGTAGGTTTGACAGTATTGCCAGTTTGGACAGGATACATACAAACAGATTCTGCCAGAAAGATGACTATACCTGGATGCACGTCCTGTGATACAGTCAAGCCTTGGCAAGGATACACTTTTAACAGACAAACTTTGAGAACTCCTAAGCTGAAGGATACATAGAGCAGGAACTCTCAAAGCCATTATGGACCCTTACCAAGGATAGGTTTTCAAGAGACAACTGTAAAAGCTGCGATATAAGTAATCCTGAAAAGGCAGAAATGCCGAGAACAGTTCGAGAGGAGATGAGGACCATAACAGATCTAAATGAATGGATGTGGATACATGTGCCTCCTTATGTCAGGAGGTATGAGGAGGTCTGGGTATTTACACGTTGATGAACCATATAAAGCTGGATGCGTTTTGGAAGCATACAGAAAGAAGATCAGTGGGGGAGATAGAGTTTTTGTGTGGATTTTCGAATTGCACAGATGTGGCATTCGCGATGTCGTCCTCTACACGCGGTAAAGTGCATAAATAGAAAATACGGCAAGCAATGAGATTCGTCGCGGCATACAGATATAAAAGAGCAACATATATGTATTTTACATATTTAGCCACCCAATCTCTGTGAGCCGGGTTCCGAAAATAGCCGAGAGGCGTGCATTTGAACCCTGAGAAGTCAATGCCATCGCCGTGCGGGACGTTACAGCAAAAATCAGCAACAATAGTTTATGATTTATAGCGTGCAAAACGAAGTTCAACAACTATCGCTACTCGTAAAGTTGTATGGTGCTAAACGCGTATTGAAAACGTCTAATCGCCGCCATACATCATGGCAGCCATCCATGTCTATGAATGCAGCGCCGTTATGTATGTATATGTTGACACAAAGCAAATCAGGTGCAATTCTTCTTCGTATAACCCAAGGTTACTATGTTTATGAATAATACAATGCGTACGTACGACCGCTTGCAACCATTCAGGCTAATCCAATTGAATTGAATTTATAGGTCTATGAGAGCTAGTGAATTGATCTTCGGTCTTCGATGAATCGTGACTCATGGAATCGTTTATATCATACTTATTAATATGTTCCATGTCAAGTACCAATTAGTAATGCCTCATGGCTATCAGCGATAACATACGGCAGCCCACCAGCCCAAATATCAACCTCGATACGAATGGCAGCGTAGTATAAACTTATTTATAGCGTTATTTAAATGGAATAAAACAATACTTACTTACAGAGTTTTTTGGAGCGACTGCTACTTAGAAATGTATCTATAGATCTGTAGCGAGAATTCAAGGGCTGA
The DNA here is from genome assembly GCA_963966075.1 of Aphodius sticticus. Taxonomy (NCBI): domain Eukaryota; kingdom Metazoa; phylum Arthropoda; class Insecta; order Coleoptera; family Scarabaeidae; genus Aphodius; species Aphodius sticticus. The sequence continues at coordinate 11,261,514 of OZ014515.1, read as the reverse complement.
AATTGACCAGCAAAACTTGTCATTGTACTTTTAAAGACGACTTTTTTTGTAGCGGAAAATGATAGAAACAATAATGGTCGTGAGGCAAAAGACAATGTGCACCTAAATATTGATTGCCCAAGCAATTTTTGCAATGTGTGTTGCATTTAGCACATTGCATTTGCAACCGTTTTTGCCATCAGTGTTAGAAGAACGCCTTTGTTCTAGGCTGGGTGATGAAATTCTTGAACCAAAGAATCCTGGTTTCAGACACCATCACCTTGTTTGGAAATGAGGTATTGGCAGTTATGGGCCCAATGCTTTTCCTTGTGTATATTAATGATTTGCCTTATAAGTTAACTGTTTGTGACAGTGTGCTCTTTGCAGACGACACAACAATAATTAATTCAGCCAAACAATTTAATGAATTACTCGAAAGGGAAACTATAAATACGCAGGAAGCTGAGGATTGGTTCAACAGCAACATGCTAAAACTCAACGCAGAGAAGACACAAAAAATTATGTTTAAGCCAAGACCTGATTATGAACAATCCATAAAGTTGCTGGGTGTCTATATAGACGCCGGTTTACACTATTACCTATCAAATTAGGAAGGTTGCGGAAATAGTTAATGTTGAATCTGCTCTAACCTTGTATTATGCTTTGTGATGCGAGCGATGCGAGTGCTGGCAAATGTAAGGCATAGGGAATACTGTAAGCCTTTATTTAGGAACTTCGGAGTCTTAACCATTCCGTGCCTTTATATTTTTTCAACTTTGATGTACATTAAATCAAACTTGTCTGACTTTATCGATAGAAGTCATGTGCACAGCTACACGACCAGAAATGTGTCGGATTTGCAGAGTCCTTTACATAGATTAAAAGTTTCACAACAGTCATCGGTTTATCAAGGAATAAAGTTTTATAATGCTTTGAATGCATCGCTGCACGACTTGCCGATTGGCAAATTTATACATCAACTGAAAAATTTGCTTGTGAGAGAGGCTTTCTACTCAGTTGATGAGTTTGTACTGTACAGCAGGGAACGTTGAACGGCTCCGTCGTTTGCTGTATTTTGTTGGATTTTTTGAATTTGTATAAATTAATTTGTTATGTGTATATATTTGTAGGTGTCTACATGTATGTAGGCTGCATATATTTTTTTCTGTTTGTTTGTGACTTTCTGTAGTAACTTGTTGTTATTTGTGGAAATAAATTGAAATTGAAATGTGATATTGCATATGTAAGCTTTGCTTCGCGTAGTTTCATTGTTGCCACATTGAAGAGTCCTGATCTATACAACTTTGGAATTACAAACATTAAGTTATTGTATTCAATATATCATTTTGTGGAGTTGAAATGGGTAGTGTAATATTTGAAAGAAAAATAAATATCGTTCAAGGAACTATATAAACTACATATGGGAGGATCCGTCAACACTCCACCCAGTAAACAGCCACTTAACATTTAAAACTCTGCTGTGTGTACAGTGTATTATAATGAAATGGTCTCACACAGAAAGCTAAACTTGGTCTCGTTTGTTAGGATTATTGGGTAAGGCTGAAGTGGTTAGAAGCCCTAAAATAAAATTTAATCGTTAGGAGTCATTAAAGTTTTTTCCCTTTTTCACTTAATCTGAAGTGTTTTCGGCTACTGTTTAACGTCAAATATCTCGGGTTGGGTCCGTGAAACAAAACCGCCGCTTGTTTCGTGGAGTTACGCCAGTCAGTTTCAATTACAGCGAGAAAATATTGACGTAAAATAGCCACTTCGCCAGACCGTTAAATTATTGTTGAAAATTTGAACGTAATAATTGCAAAATTTACTACCCGTAGTCTATTCTTGGAGATTTACCACTTTTCTTATTGCACCAAGGCAATGTTTACATAAATATAGCCGCGTGATCTTATGCGATATTTAACACTTATCTGCGCCATTATTCGTTCCAATAGGCCACTATCTGTCCATAAAGTGGATAATTTTATACGCCGTGTAATAATCTCGTTATTGGACACCACGCGTGGGACGACGTGCTCAATTCAACCCATTTTAACCGGCAAAACGTACTTCTTATTTAACGCTTTATACCAAGCCGGCTTACCATAAACTCACCTGGTGATCACTTAAACATCCAATAAACTAATGTTGCCTCCTACGTCGTCGTTGGCGAAGATGCATCTTCATTACCGCAATTAACATAAAAGCAACTTTAACCTAGGAAACTAAAAAAATGTGGAGTTTCCATGGAAACTCTAGAGGAAACTCTAGCAGATCTACAGACACTGGAAGATAGAATTGTTAATAAATGTGGTTTGATGCTTGTGTACTGGTTTGTACCTGCTGGATTCAGTGTTGCCAAATGTATGTTTCTTTCAAACTGCTTCTGGGGACACAGGAATTACGCCAGCAACATATTAATCTAAAGATTGTGTACTAATTTTCGGAACAATATCGCCACGTGTAGCTTTTTCGCCAATTTATACACACCCTGTATATCCAATTGAAAGAGAACGAATTCACACAAAAACACAGGGGAGCAACGTAATTTTAGGTTGTGACGTTTGCCTGTAGATGCTGACTAACAGTGGTGCTGTAAGTGTAAACCAACGCCAGTAGAAGTAAATAACTGTGTTGGTTTAAGACAAAACATCCCGAACTTCGTAACTGATGGTAATTACAATTTATGTAGCAGGTAGTATTTCGCTAATTCTGTACCCAATTCTGACCCACCAAGATGGACCAAGATAATCTATCTTAGAAACGTTTACAAAAACCAACCTCCTGTACAGGTGGGGTTTTAGAAGATCATACTACTTTTCAGACCATGGAAGATGACTCTTGTCTTCATTTCCATCCAGTCTTTTTCATTTCTATAACATATCTTCACTACATATTAATGGCTGATAGATGAAGAACTTAAACACAGCTGTCTAGGCTTATGAAAGACAAACCACAATAAAGAACTTTACGTTTGGTCTTATATACCAGTTTGCTCTAAAGTAAGCTAATAAACAGTTGATACTACTGCAGTAAATATAATTACCAACTTCCTGTACATGTGGGGCTTTAGAAGATCATACTACTTTTCAGACCATGGAACATGAGTCTTATCTTCATTTCCATCCAGTCTTTTTCCTTTCTGTAACATATCTTCACTACGTATTTAATGGCCAATAGATGGGAGAAGTAAAACACAGCTGTGTAGGCTTATGAAAGACAAACCACAATAAAGAAATGTACGTTTGGTCTTGTATACCAGTTTGTTCAGAAATAAGCTATTAAACAGTCTATACTACTGCAATAAATATAATTACCAACCTCCTGTACAGGTGGGGCTTTAGAAGATCATACTACTTTTCAGACCATGGAAGATGAGTCTTGTCTTCATTTCCATCCGGTCTCTTTCCTTTCTACAACACATCTTCACTAGGTATTTAATGGCCGATAGATGGGAGGACTAAAACACAGCTGTGTATGCTTATGAAAGACAAACCACAATAAAGAAATGTACATTTGATCTTATACACCGGTTTGTTCAAAAATAAGCTAATAAACAGTCGATACTACTGCAATAAATATAATTACCAACCTCCTGTACAGGTGGGGCTTCAGAAGATCATACTACTTTTCAGACCATGGAACATGAGTCTTGTCTTCATTGCCATCCAGTCTTTTTCATTTCCATAACATATCTTCCCTACATATTAATGGCCGATAGATGGGAGAACTAAAACACAGCTGTGTAGCCTTATGAAAGAGAAACCACAATAAAGAAATGTACGTTTGGTCTTATATACCAGTTTGTTAAAAATAAGCTAATAAACAGTCGATACTACTGCAATAAATATAATTACCAACCTCCTGTACAGGTGGGGCTTTAGAAGATCATACTACTTTTCAGACCATGGAACATGAGTCTTGTCTTCATTTCCATCCGGTCTCTTTCCTTTCTACAACACATCTTCACTACGTATTTAATGGCCGATAGATGGGAGGACTAAAACACAGCTGTGTATGCTTATGAAAGACAAACCACAATAGAGAAATGTACGTTTGGTCTTATATACCAGTTTGTTAAAAATAAGCTAATAAACAGTCGATACTACTGCAATAAATATAATTACCAACCTCCTGTACAGGTGGGGCTTTAGAAGATCATACTACTTTTCAGAGCATGGAACATGAGTCTTTTCTTCATTTCCATCCAGTCTTTTTCCTTTCTATAACATTTCTTCACTACGTATTTAATGGCCGATAGATGGGAGAACTAAAACACAGCTGTGTAGGCTTATGAAAGACAAACCACAATAGAGAAATGTACGTTTGGTCTTATATACCAGTTTGTTAAAAATAAGCTAATAAACAGTCGATACTACTGCAATAAATATAATTACCAACCTCCTGTACAGGTGGGGCTTTAGAAGATCATACTACTTTTCAGAGCATGGAACATGAGTCTTTTCTTCATTTCCATCCAGTCTTTTTCCTTTCTATAACATTTCTTCACTACGTATTTAATGGCCGATAGATGGGAGAACTAAAACACAGCTGTGTAGGCTTATGAAAGACAAACCACAATAGACAAATGTACGTTTGGTCTTATATACCAGTTTGTTCAAAAATAAGCTAATAAACAGTCGATACTACTGCAATAATAATAATTATTTTTCCTATTAAACAACCAGCAACATCAATGTCCGGGACGTTAGACCAGCACCCATTTGCTTCGAAATGGTTGTATTTGTGGTTATATTTAACCACATAATTATTGTTCCATTCGATATGGTGCTTATCCCGTTACTGGTCTCCATACCATGTGCTCCTAAGATAGAAAACGCATACGTATCCCCTGACAAATATTACCGATATACTTACAAGCATTCCATAGTACAAAAAACTTATTAGGGTGAAATAAATTAGAACTGTAGGACGGGTACGATGATTGACAAGAAAGTGTGACAATATGGAAAGTATCTCCTGTCTTTTGTATCATCGAATCTGCTACATCTGGTATCTCACACCGGATACTGGCTACCGACGTCACTGGCTCAAGATAGTTCCCTCCAGAAATTTAGAACCGATCTTAGTGGTGTGTTGTCAAACTTAGGGTGAGGGTGCTGTGTTTGGTGTTTTGTGATAACCGGTCGAATAATACTATTTAGGATTTTATTTTTGTGGTAAGCGAAATATTTACTGAGTAAGATTTCTTCAATTATAATCATAAACGATTAGACCTCTCATCAGAAATTGAACTATTGGATCTCGTAAACACAAAAATATTCAAGAAATGACAAGGTTTCATAGACTGCAATAACTAAGCATGAAAGTAAAACACCGGTATATGCAAAAGTCAGGTGTATAAGCAGCTGTCAATTATAGGTGACAATTACATGTTGAAATTTACAACCAAGGGTGGATAGTGCTGGTTTAAAATATTGTTTTGAAAGGGCGCTCGATAGTTAAGTAATGCTGGAGGAGCGGAGCATTGCGGTTAAGGCATGAGTAAGGTATTAAAACCCCGAGGCACATGTGGCATGCACGTGCGGCCTCATCTGTCCCCCTGTATATACCTGGAAGCAATCCTGGCGCTTGAACTGCGAGCTCTTTACTAGCATAGCATGTTTCGCGCATTTGGTTCAATTGAAATTGTTTTAAAATGTAGATTCTTCAAAGCAGTCATGTTTACTTTTCTTATTTCAAGATTAAAGCTTGGCCAGCGGAAAAAATAAATGCTTTTTGTGGATTTTTGAGAAAGCGAACTTAATTATAGATTGTTGCGCTTTACTCGGTACCATAAAACAATATTCGGCGAAATGTACGCCCACGCGAACAAAACGCGGATTTGAAACGCATTAGAAATAACTGTTAATGAAACATTTCCTAGAACCCGAGAAGCTATTACGAATTTGACGTAACTATAAACTTTTTGGAAAACCCGGGAAGTTATTATCCTGGATTTAATTTGTTTAGATTTCGAGTTCCTATGATTCATCCCACTGTAACTGCATCGCGACAATCAGGTCATAAAATCAGGATCTGGAAGCATAAAGTTAATGACAGTGGCGGCTCGTGCAATGGTTTGCAGGTTTGCGCAACCCCCACAAAAAATAATGAGTTAACGAAAAGAGTTTAATTGTATCTGATAATAGTATAATATTTGGAACAGGTCCGTGATGCAAAGGAAAAATGTAGAATGTTGAAAAAGAAACGCCTCTTAGCTTTGCAGATTAGTTTATTCCTATCCTCTTCTGCAGCTTTTCGAAGTTTTGGACGAGTGACGAGGCTCTATCATAGTTGATTTGGAAAAGGTCGATGTTGCAAAGGATAAATGTAGAATGTTGAAAAAGAAACGCCTCTTAGCTTTGCAGATTAGTTTATTCCTATCCTCTTCTGCAGCATTTCGAAGTTTTGGACGAGTGACGAAGCTCTATCATAGTTGATTTGGAAAAGGTCCATGATGCAAAGGATAAATGTAGAATGTTGAAAGAGAAACGCCTCTTAGCTTTGCAGATTAGTTTATTCCTATCCTCTTCTGCAGCATTTGGAAGTTTTGGACTAGTGACGAGGCTCTAATATAGTTGATTTGGAAAAGGTCCATGATGCAAAGGATAAATGTAGAATGTTGAAAAAGAAACGCCTCTCAGCTTTTGCAGATTAGTTTATTTCTATCCTCTTCTGCAGCTTCTCGAAGTTTTGGACGAGCGACGAGGCTCTATCATAGTTGATTTGGAAAATGTCCATGATGCAAAGGATAAATGTAGAATGTTGAAAAAGAAACGACTCAGCTTTGCAGATTAGTTTGTTCCTATCCTCTTCTGCAGTTTTTCGAAGTTTTGGACGAGTGACGAGTAAAAATTGCAACCCCCATATTTCTAGAACACGAGCCGCCACTGGTTAATGATATGAATTTGTGAAACTTAAATCCAAAGCAAATGAGTTACATCACTTCCTCACCGAAATGAATTGCGTGTACCTACATAGTATAATTATATGAAGTATTTATGTTAGATTAGCTAGGAGTAAGTACCGGCCCACGCTGTTGCACGTTTCAAAAAGAAATACGCCGAAAATAGGTGAGGGATATTTTCGAACAACATGTCCTATAAATTTTGGAAAATATCGCTTCCTGCCATACAGGAAATGCAAGAAAAGTGTTGTTTCTAAATCCGTCGCGCTACTTAACATTCACGCATATATGTTCCCCTATAAATAATTCGAATGATTGAGGTTTTTCGGCGTCACATAAAAGTGTCCGCTCTCTAATGTTTTGAATGAACGACTTTTACCTCATAGAACTCCGGAAACGATGGAAATAGCCTATTGATACACGCTCTTACATAACAAGTACATTCATTAATTTTGGGGACCCTCAACTCTAAAGATGTAACTCTACAACATCTGTTTCCTAGTGCGATTTATTTTAATTGACTATGTATAATTGTAATTGTAAGCATCGCCATATAATTTTAACAAAAGGTCTCTCTTTTACAGATGATTTCTAAGGAAAAAAAATCATGGTCGTCCGATTTTTATTCCTAGTCTGCTTGTTTCCATATTCACTCTGCGAGGATATAAGAACTTCGAACGCGATAGGTAAGAGAGAATCATTAAAAATGTACGTCGTAGTCGCAAGGTATCCGCTTGGTGACGTCCAACTTACCACATATGACGTCAATAACTCAACAACTTCCTGCACATAAATAATTATTATAATTTCAATTTTAGATTCACATCAGGGGACGGAAGAAAGGCACTCAGTAGAGCTACCAATAGGTAATGCCGCTCAGTCTAACTCTGTAAGCAAATTTACTAAAATTATCTTACATTCAGAGTACCATGAGACTCCGATCAGCAATCAGGCCGAAAGATTACCTTTCTTTCCTAATACAAGAAGGATGGGCAATGTCTTAGTTACATCTCCTGGACATCGAGCAACATTTCGCTGCAGGGCAGCTGGCAATCCAATTCCAAATATAACCTGGTACAAGGAGAATGCCACGATATCGAATAGAAATAACAACAAGAATAACCCTTGGTCTCTACAGATTAGTGATACCAAAGATTCTGATAGTGGCAATTACACATGTGTGGTTTGTAATAATCTAGGCTGCATCAATCATACATATGCTTTAATCATCATGGGAGGCAACTCTTCAAATTCAAGCAAGAATTTGCAATCAAGATCATTGGTGATTGATAACAATGATAGCACCGACGAAGATGCAGCAAAGCCACCTACTTTTGCAGTGAAAAACGTCGCAATAGTACATCAGAAACCATTGAAGACCACTGTAGAATTGAACTGTGAGACGTCTGGTACCACAAATGTGACGTGGGTTAAGAATGGAGCGATGTATGGTAAAACCAAATTACAGAAACATTACTTAAATGTCACACTGAACACGAACGACGATTACGGGAGCTACTCGTGTAAGGTTTGCAATACCGTCAATTGTACCAGTCGATCTTTTCAAATAGGTAAATAAGGTTATATTTTAATCAAACTATAATAAAATATTGATTTCCGGGTGGAAGTTAGTCTTCTTCGTTGCACTTGCTTCGATACTTAGTCCTGAAGATGCCTCTTGAGTTTTACACCATCCGGAAATCAATATGTCAGACCGCGGAAGTTTATAATCTAGTTAAGCTATAGATTACAATGAAATATATATTTAACTTTGCAGAGTCTACTACAGCGGACGAAGATGAAGATGATACCCAAACCAAGCAAACCGCAGATGGAAAAGAAAAGCCTCCTTCCTTTACCATAAAACAGCTAAATCCGCTTATGGTCAAGGTAGCTGGCCATTCGGCAAACTTCAAGTGCAGAGCGTCTGGAAATCCCTCACCAAACATAACCTGGTACAAAAACAATGAGGTACCAACAAGGAACTTGGGCGAGTTTAAGTACAACGCGTGGTCCTTACACCTGCAGGACCTGATAGTTGCTGACAGTGGGTTCTACACATGCGTGGTGTGCAATTACCTAGGATGTGTTAACCATACGACCCAGTTGGATGTGACAGGTAAGTTTGAAAGTTCTTGTTGTTCGTACGTCATGGACTGAGTGTGTTATGTATATATAGAACGGTTCCCTGCAAAGCCTTACATAAAAGAGGGCTACCCAAAAAATGTAACCGCTCTAGTCAATTCAACCGCTTATCTTGAATGTCTGCTAATGTTCACTGACTTGGAACCATACATTCAGTGGATGCGTCCAACCAATTTTTCACTAAATGACGGTATAAACAACACATCGCAACCAAAAGGAAAAATACTGCAGGTACTACTATATGATTTGGTGATATTGTTTGGTGGCGGTCTAATAGGTTGTGGTGGCACTACCGTTATTTGGTGACGGATTTCCTCACTGATTTCCTTTCGCACTCCTCTATATCGTCTCTTCTTTGTGTTCTCTTTTAGAAAGCTATCACAATAGGCCTATCATCTACGAGAGTCCAATCAATGTTACTGTGGTGGTTGGGGGTAACGCTAACTTAACTTGTAAGATCGTTTCCGACTTAAACTCGAAAATATTTTGGGTCTATAACCAAACCAATACGAACGGCGACGACCCCGATACTAAAAACTCTTCCACCAGTGGCACAGAAGCTTTGAAAGTTGTCAATCAGGTACATCTCTGCAAATTTACTCGAAAGGTATTCCATTTAGTGACAGTTCCTTTTGAGGATGATAGATTCAAGTCCAAATATTATATATCTTAAGAGACAATATTTGTTTCCAGTTCTTAAAAGGAATATGTTTAAAATGGAATAAGTCTTACGAAAAGCTGTTGTCAGTACTAACATATAATTTTCTAAATAACACCAAACTAACAGAATCATTTCACCTACGACGTCGAACGAAATATTTTGTCAATTAACAGTGTTATTTAATTGAATCATAATTTAAAAATAAGTTAATTACGTTCCTAACTATATTAAGTTCTCGTAATAACATAGCCAATAAAAAATAACATCAAGAACGGATTTTCTAGCAAATTTGGTTGAATTGACAATCCGAGTCGCCGTGGCATGGATGTCAAAACGAGGTCATACACATACTATACATTTTTGATTATGGACAAATCAGGAGACCTTGAAGATATTTGTAATACTAGTTTCTTGAAAGAAAATTGAAGATGCTTCTGCAACATGAAGCAGGCCGCTTCTGCAACATGAAGCAGGCCACGAAGATTTCCTGATTTGTTCCAATCGAACATTTATGGGACATAATGGAAGGAAATTAAAAAAAAACAGCCTAGCTCGAATTTTAAATTGCTTGCAACACAATACAGTCTGTAAATAACAAAGATGTCATAACCCAGCATATCTACCAAATGTGATAGAAAATGACCCACGTTTCTCCTCAAATAGACTTAACATAAAACTTTTTAATTAGACCAACGAATCAACACAAGAAGTATTAGAGTTTAAGAATGTTACGTACGACCAGGAAGGATGGTATACATGTATTGCTGCAAATACATTGGGACAAACAACTGGAAGTGCATACCTGAAAGTAGTCGACTGTAAGAATTTAATTATTTTACATAACACTAACCCTAAATCAAATGTGTCTTCTAGCTCTGGAAGTAATGGAAGCTCAACCATCGCAACCACTATTGATAATAATCATGGGTGTTGTAGTCTCAATATTCTTTGTTGGTGCATCAATAGTCGTCATATACGTTATTAGAAAATGGAAGCAGTAAGTTATTATACATCAATAACTACGTAATTTATAAATGACACATGCAAATATCTTTAGAGAGAAAATCAAAAAGTTAAGAGCCATCGAAACTGCTAGAGCAGCTGTTGTCACCCAATGGACTAAGAAGGTTATCATCGAAAAGAATCCCTACTCAGAAAACGTATCAGAACCATTAGTAAGTCCTGTAGTTATATAATATTTATTTCGTCTACTTGATGAAATTCTTTTAGCTTATGCCAATTGTTAAAATAGAGAAGCAAAAATCTCAGAACAACAATGCCATCGATGGTATGATATCAGAATACGAACTACCAATGGACTCAGATTGGGAAATTCAAAGAGACTCTCTGCTGCTAGGAAAGAGCTTAGGGGAAGGAGCTTTCGGAAAAGTTGTGAAAGCTGATGGCACTGGTGTACCCAAGCCTGGATTCAATACAATTGTTGCTGTAAAAATGTTGAAAGGTAACACATATTGCTCTTCGAATTCAACTAACGTAATCTAATATGTAATTCGATATCTTAGAAGGCCATACTGACAACGAAATGATGGACTTGGTATCCGAAATGGAAATGATGAAGATGATTGGAAAGCACATCAACATCATCAACCTCCTGGGATGTTGCACACAGAATGGACCATTGTTCGTGGTTGTGGAATATGCGCCCTATGGTAACTTAAGAGACTTCCTGAGACAACACAGACCCTCTTCTGGATACGAACCAGCGATTGGCATGTCAATGGAGAAGGAGAAGAAAACTTTGACGCAAAAAGATTTGGTATCGTTCGCTTATCAAGTAGCTAAAGGAATGGAATATCTAGCATCACGAAGGGTAACATTAAAACGCCTATCTAAAAACGCACATAATTAACTTTATATTTCCAGTGTATTCATCGAGATTTAGCCGCTAGGAACGTACTTGTCAGTGAGGATTACATTTTGAAAATTGCTGACTTTGGATTGGCAAGAGACATTCACTGCAACGATTACTACAGGAAAACTACAGATGGACGGTTACCTGTCAAATGGATGGCACCAGAAGCGTTGTTCCATAGGGTATACACAACGCAATCCGACGTTTGGTCCTATGGTATCTTGCTATGGGAAATCATGACTCTTGGAGGTAAGTAATCGAATTTTAAAGAACTTACGTTTGCTAATTGTAGATCTTTTGCAGGAACTCCTTATCCATCCGTACCAAGTGTAGAAAAACTCTTCCAATTGTTGCGCAATGGCCACCGGATGGAGAAGCCGCCGTGTTGTTCCCTGGAGATATATATGCTTATGAGAGAGTGTTGGAGTTATCAACCCAACGAGCGCCCGGTCTTCAAGGAATTAGTTGAGGATCTCGATCGTATCCTCACAATAACAGCTAACGAGGAATATTTAGATCTCGGCTTACCACAGCTGGATACGCCACCATCGAGTCAGGAATCAAGTTGTGATGAGTCCAACGCTCTCTTCTAAGTACTAGTCATATCCCATCGACAGCATTGGCGGCAGATTGTTTAGCTAATAGTTTATTTAATAAAAATTTGCTAATCGGTGATGTTATTTCAAACAATACCAAGGTCGGTGCTCAGAAATGTTTTGGTTTTACAAAAATATTTTTATACTAAGCTTATTGTTAGTTAATGTACATAGTGATTTCTTTACAATACGTAAGGTTTTTTATGTTTTGCAGTATTAATATTATATTCTTATGTATATGGAGTAATGCATTTGTATGTAACATAGCAAGGGTTGAGTCTTAAGCCGGCTTTCCACGAGCGTTCTTCTACATCTTTCCTGGAAACCCGGCTCTAGACTTCCCCAGCAATATTTGTATTGTTTAGGTATTTATGAATTGTATGCGATGTGTAGTTGTCAACAATTTTCATCAGTTAAGCAGCTCTCTAATCTATTGTATGAATTTTGTTCATATTGCCAAAGACTTGATTTTGAACATGTTTCAATGACAATAAAATGTTTTAGTTATCATATGTTTTTAAAATATAATTCCCATCGTTAATAAAGAAAAAGAAATAAGCACAACTTTTGGTTTTAGTAGGTAAACTAATATACAGGGCGATTTATAATGAATGCAATCCACTGTTACTAGTGTTACTTACTGACATTAACCCGACGATATGTCAATATTAGAGCCCAAATTGCAATATTGTCTTGATAATACAATTTATATGAATATAATTTAGACCAAATCCAAAATTAAATTCATTTTAATATTGTCATTATCCCGAGGCTTTGCACACTTCTGTTGATGAATTAGCCCCAACTGCCCGTTAATTGTTGGTATCTAAAACGTGTGGCTTATATAAATGACGCGGAAAATTGGTTCAAGGTAGGCAACTTAAAATTCAAACAAAATTATTGTAATGTACATGTTAAATTGTACATGTTTTTGTTGGAATTGTAATTGAGTATTTAATAAAGTTATATTGTGGTTTCTTTTATTCTTTTCTATCTTGAGTCGTTTTAATAAATCTAACTTGTAATTTTTATTAAATTTGTAAAGAAGTGTAGGTTCATTGTATATTATACAATGATATGTAGAAATTTTATGTTGGTAAATGATAGAAAACGTTCTAGATTTGCGTTCTGCTGTCTGTTTTGTCAACTTTCTTCCGGTTTGACCTACATAAACACCATCACAATTAGAGCATTTGACTGAGTAGACTCCAGACTAACCCATAACTGATTTAGGGTTTTTGAAATTTGAAAGAAACTTGTAGATGGTGTTACTATTGTTAAAAGCGGGATATACGTTAAATTTGGGTAAAATTTAAATTTAAGTATCACATGTTTTTCGCCTTTGTTTTTAATTACCTCACCGTAACTTAAATATACCTTTGTCGACATGGACGCTTTCCAATAATTAAAAGGGGAGAAAATTAGTTCAAACAATATCGAATTATTGTGAGAGATTGGTCAAAACTGTATACAATTTAATTTAAACGCTTTAGTTTTGGATTTTGTATAAAGACATATCGTTTGGTATAATTCTTTGTTGCTAAAAGATTTGTAAAATCACCTTAGAGTAGAAAGGCATTATTTGAAATTACTCGTTATTCATTGAAGTGAGCGATGATATCCAGTGAAGTCTTTAATTTGCACCAGAGGGCTCAGTGGGAGTTTCGCTTCGCGCTGCCGTTTGATTATTTCGCGGAAATGAACGTAAAATACTTTAATTATAATGGAGTAATTCTAATTAATTCGCGGCGATCGAATTATGTTGGCAGCAGCGGTATTATTAATCAAAGAAACTCGGTCGGAGTATACGAAATGCAAATTCTGCCGCTGAATTCGGGAAAAGGTTTGCATACTCCTACTCAGATATGGAGGTGGCAATAAAACTTTTGGCAAACACTTCCGGAATTTATTGGCGCTGCCCGTTCGTTGTTCCGGTTCGATAAAACATCATTAAGGAGGAAGTTCCACCTTAATTAAACAGAAATTCCGGCTAGCAGTCATCTCGAATTAACAAATCAATTATTCACTACCCCACATGCTGTATAATAATGATCCACAACTTATGTAAATGTATTACCAAATATACTCTCTTCATTGCCCAAAAGAATATAAAACACGATCAAGTATTCCGATATTACATGTTATTAGTTCAGATGAACTAGATCTGCTTTAATCTTATAGGTGGAGTGATCTCCTCCAGATGTCCAAATGCAACTTTTGCAGGCCACAAGCGTTGTTTTGCTCCTTTGATGAAATATTTGAATAAGTTACTGAAACAATACGAAATAATATTTGTATAAGCAGATTGTTACGTTCTAAGCTAAGCTTTGAAAATTTGAGAGCAAGATGAGAGAATTCACATGAAGAATAAAGGAAAATGTGCATACAATAAAGCATAATGAAGTGAAATGAAATTTGGTAGATTACGTTATATGTAAATGATATTAATAACAGTTGGAAATTTTGAAGAGTACACGTTGTAGAAATGTACGATGATTGATGAAGATGGAATAATTGTTGGTTGGTCGAGCCTTCTAATTTGCAAAGGTCCGTACCCAACGAATAAATATTATGACTAATAGAACGGGTGGAAAATTATGCGTGAAATTGTGCTATATTTGCACGAAGTGTGTTACGGTCGATTCTGTGGCAATGAAAAAAGCGACATTTCACGTTACCGCCTTTTTACTGATTACATGCGATTTCCTGATGTTTATTAATTTCGTTATACGTCGAGAACCGGTGGTAAGTGGCTGTCGTGATACGAAGGGAGGGGGGAGGTGGAGAACATTGTCTGGCCGTACTTGGATAGGAGGAATATGGCCATGGCGGTTACATGCAACTGCTAAGCGAGCTGGTCCCAACTAGTCATCCATCATCAGGACGACAGTCGCATGATTGCGCAAGCACACCCTGCCACTACACGCCGCCTTTTACTCTTACCGTTTCTGCACTGTAAAGCTATGAACCCTGTCCGCGACGGACAAAATCATCCTCACGTTCAACTTGTAAAACATTTATTATATTACTTATACCAGGGCTTTATTTGAAAAATTGAAATCTCAACTGTTTGTTTAAAAACGTCAAACAGAACAAGATGGAGTTCATTGGCAATGATATTAAAACGTATAATGAGGATGACCACCATGAAAAAGCTCGAGACTGACGCTGGGTAGGCCATGGAATGCGAATGGCAATATGTCAGGGAGAAAATACTTGGAGACACCTCTGAGACAGTTTGAGAGACTCTTGGCAATAACGTTGAAACGTATAATGAGGATGACCACCATGAAAAGATTCGATACTGACGATGGGTAAGCCATGAATGCTAGCCTGAAGCAGCAACCTGAAAACCAGTGTGAAAATTACCTGTGTTACTATGAACCCTACCCGCGATGGACAAAATCATCCTCACGTTCATCATTTATGCTGTTCAAACATTTATTCTATTACTTGTGTGTGTGTGTGTGTGTGTGTGTGTGTGTATGGTAGGGGTGCGGTCTTTTTCCGCGCAGCTCCTAGGCAACAATTGGCACTTTGAGCTTACCCCTCACTACTCTACCGTAATATCGACAACCAGAGATGTTCAATTGGTTGCCGGGCCCCACGGTTTTTTGTCTCTTCCGAAAGACGGCGGACGAATCTTTGGCTGGTCCTGGGTGTGAACCCGTTGAAACGTATAATGAGGATGACCACCATGAAGAGATTTGAGACTGACGCTGGGTAAGCCATGAATGCTCATGACAGGGTGTCAGAGAGAAAATACTTGGAGACACCTTTGAGAAAGTTTGAGAGACTCTGACTTGCAACCTAGCCAGTGTGGAAATTACAGCGGTGGTGGTGGTATCTGAGGTTTAGAATAAAAGACCAGTTCGCTTTTTGAATGTTAATGGCTTTGTAAAACCCCTTTTTAACGGGCATAATAAATGAGTCCTTTAATAGTGACACATTCCTCGCGAATACGCTCAAATCCCGCGATTGGACACTGGGGAACAACAAGCAATAAAACGCGCCACCATAAAAACTTCCCCGCTACTTCCGGAAGCCAATTTCCACACTTTAAAGGCAGTCGCTTAATCTACTTAAGGGCGCATTCAAAATCAAGGCAGTACGTTACATACGTAAGGGCGAATCTGAAACTATGTAGACGCAAACTTGGAATACTACTTTTGTTTATCGGAATCCTGAATTTTGAGGTATTGATGCTCTATTTAGATGAGATTCATCTACTAATAATAATAATCAGTCAAAAAGATGTAGACGACAATTTAAAATAGGGTTGGTTGCTTTGGTGTTATTTTGGTACAGAGTAAGTTACAGTTCCTCATACAAAACAACTTCGCAAAGTTCAGTCGGCGTATTTTATTTACAAGCCGTGTTTGCACTCCTTGCAAATGTCCGACTGTGACTACAGCGCGCTGTTTTGAATTTCTGAAAGTTGACAAGTTGCACCAGGCAGCGGGGCACAACGGCAAACTAAAATATTTGCACATTTAACAGCAACGCCCGGCGTTTATATCGATTAAGTTACCCTTATCACGGCGGCGACTTAATTGTATTAGGGGTGGGAAATACACTTCATTTTTTATGCACGCTGTATCTTGTTCCGAAATCATTTTCATGTTGCGTCACGTATTACGACATAACCAGTAATTAAGCATCTAAAGCAGGCCACTATTTATTATGGGGGCCATAAGTTTATCCAAAAGTTACCCTTACTTTGTAGTAGGAGAGTAGTACGTACGTCCCAAGCTTTTTTGTATTTCAACAAGAGCCATGTGTACCTTGTACAGTGGAAGAAATATGGTTTTTAACCATAGCAGTTTTAAGGTACGTTTCCTATGCCGCGGCGGTGGCAGTCAACCTTTTCCTTTGTTCGGCAGCCGCAGCCGCCAGCCGCTGCATAGGAAACGTACCTTAACAGTTTCGAAAAACCTTGCTTGTGTTGGCCCATTTCTGATGACATATCTCATCTAATATTACAAAAGCATTTTAGAAACAAATAATACCTACACATTTCAAACAGAACCATCGCATTTATGAGACAAAGTTCCAACGTTCAGGCTGCTGGTAAAGAATTGTTGCTCACCGATTATCAATTAACAACATCGTGTTGTGTATCGTTTTAATTATAACCTAGGCCTAAACAGCAAGTCTGAATAAATTAATTATTGTAATAGCCTGTGGTTTAATTAGTATTCCACGCAGTTGAGTTGACGAAATAAAGTTGTTCTAAAAGTATTAATCAGCAACGTGAAATCTATTTAAAAAATGCATACCCGCTATTGCCGTATCAGTGGATTTTCTAACAGGGGCAATGCGCTACTTGTGTCACGATATTACCTTGTCACGCACTCATCCAACCCTCGACAGCAACTACACACCAGATACCATCGGGGTGAAGTTCACAGATTACGCTCCCAATAGAAAACTACATTACCGGTAATGTCCAGAAGCTCGTATTTTTAACGTACCTTCCACGGAAACCACTATCGATAGTGCTTCAGCTATAATCACTACCTGCATGAAATTTGTAAAGGGTGGAAATAATTATATCGGCAAATTTCGAGATCATCCAAGAGCATCTTCTCAGATGCATTTGGCATAATTCGATGCAAAATGCATACTAACTTGACGGAGAGGCAAAATTTTTCCTTCGCAGAATTCTGAGTGGACAATCTATGTATAATCTAAAACGTTGTTCTTAAGTTAATTAGAAATGGTTAGTGTTCAAATGTTAAAGAAAGTGTACCACATAGATCTATTTTTATTTTATAATTTTGTAATGGAGGATAGAGAACAGTGGCCAATGTCCTGGGGAACATCTGGTATAATAAAGGGACTAGTTTTAATGGTGGGATAGGCTGGTGCGTTGAAACGTTGATTAGTTTTCGGGGCAAAGTTATCAGAAATCCGGAGTTAGGTCCGTCCAAGTACAGCACTCGGCGGGATAGAGTCGCGGCTCTCCCAAAAGAAGTAAAAAAAGGTATTGAATTGTAACAACCTGGCAAAATATACACAAGACTCGGGGGAAATGTGCGTGGTGGTCAGTGGTTCCCCAAACACAGGGATCCTCTAAATCAAATATAACACATCGGAAGTTGTGGGCAAAAATCGTAACCGAGATATTATTGGTAATCTTGAAATTCTGGGGAAACCGAAGGGTTCGAGCCGGACATACAGAAAGCGAAACAAAGCGACGTCTTCGATCAAATGTCAACGCTGCCGATGTAGCCATGGAGTTATAGATATATAAAGCATTACACCCCTCGCAAGTGCGTTGAGTAATTTACAAAAAAAAGCAACCAGACAGAATAATAATCTATTACATCTTACAACTTAATCAAAATGCTAGACAGAACATGCTAGACGGTACAATGGAAGACATTGGAAGTCTATGGAAGTTCTTGAGCATGATGCTCCCACGTGAAAACGTCTGGGATAGAGTGAGCATCTGAGTCATCTTGCGTAATAGTTGAATTTTAAATATTCCCTTTATTCGGTTACGAATTACATCCTTTGATACGCCCTTTTATGCTCTTAAATTGGTCGAATTGGAAATGAGAGGGGTTCAAGTTTTTTTATTCCGTTTGATTTCTAAAAGTGCTGCCGCCGGCTCAAGTAGAATTTGATAATTTGGTGGTCGTGATATAAATGTGTTCTGTATCGGTTAAATTTTAGTCTGAAAAAAATACAAGCCGTATGTCCTGAGATACAGATCCTGAATTTTGCATCTCAGAAACAATGAGAAGGTTTCATCATCAACGGCTTCTTTCTTCCTTGGATCCGTAATTATTAACAAGCTCTGCAACCCAAGAAATCCACTTATATAAGTGATCTTAGCACACAGCGTGATAAACCCCAAACGGGAAACACTCCAGAACTGTTCAAACACCGAAATCTTTGCGATAAACCAATGCAGAATGCAATACATCCTAATATACTCCGACAGCCAAGCAGCCCTCACAGAACTTGACAGCAACAAAATCCATTTCCGAATAACCTGAGAATTCCTCCAAAACCTAAGGAGACTGCCAGAGAAAAACACTGTAATCTTACAGTGGCTGCCAGGACACAAAGAGGAGAGAGGCAACGAGACAAAATGGCAAACAAAAGGAGCGAGTAGACCATGCATTGGACCTGAACCAATGATAGTCATATCAAAGTGTATAATCAAGTCAGACGTGGGGAGTGGGCTATCAAAACACACCTTGGAAAAACTTGACATGGCACCGACATAGTATAATACTATTAAAGAAACCCTCAAGACATAGCCGCTGAGGTGTTGAAACTTAGTAGGAACAACCTAAAGTATGGTGACTGGACTTGGAGGGCACTGCAACCTCAGGAACCACCTGCTTACCATACAACTTTATGAAAGAAGAACCTCTGTGCAGACTTTGCAACGAAGAGGGGGAAGACGCCTCTCATATCTTATTAGAGTGCCTAGCATTGACCTCCTGGAGGGAAGCAAACTTTAGAAGAGGAAACCCCACAACGAAATTCCCCATAGAAAATCTAATCGGAAGACTCCTCAGCCTCATTAACTGGACGAAGATCTTCGATTAACTACTAGGGCGGGGGCAGTACAATAAGCCACATGGTTGCAGGGCTCCACAACCCTCAGCCCACGCTCACAGCAAAAAAAATACATAAAGAGACAATATCCTTTCGCACCCATTACAAGATGTTCTCAATCCTTCCAATAATGAATAGTACCAGACTTGATGAAGACAGCAAATTAAAGAAAAATGTGATTCATCCAAAGCAGGAATCTAAAGACCCATATCAATCTTAAGTTCAAGTAAAGAGCAAAACTTGCAATGCGCCTACATGAGCCGATATATAGGTGGATGAGTTTTTGAATAGCATCTAGTTATTGAATGACGCTACCTTTGCTCATATATTTGCTAGCTTAAGAAGATGGTTGCGGGGGCGAGATTTTTGCTCAGGAAGATTAAAATGTAATCGCCGCGGAAGAAGTTTGTGGCCGGATTGAATAGAACTTGGGGCCGGCATTGTCTGAACGTGACAATATCAACAGGAGACGAAATCGCCGCACGGAAAGTAATATTCCTCAACACTTCTGTATTAATCTGGCTTGTTTAATTAACAAATCCATTCAATTAATATTTAGCACTCTGCCAGTCGTAGCCGTCTACTTTAGACGCCGATGCTCGCTCACTCTGGGCAACACACCATAGCACAATTCACAAATTGTTTGAAAAATAAATTTAAAAATACTTTAAGGCTCTGTTTAAGGCATCGCAGTTTAAACTGTCTTTCCGTTTAAACTGAGATGGAAAATTTGGCTTTACAGAATCAAATATCCATCTTTCCAGCTTGAAGTTGTACTTTTGCAAGGACGCAACTAACATTAGGTTAAACAAACTTATTCTAAACACATTCCTCCTACAATGTTGTAAAGAATGCACAAGGCAAATCTTCTCAGAGGTTAGCGTCGTTTGATTTCTGGCCCAGTCACTGGACACTGGAGCTTATCTTCAAACTTGCCGATAAGACAAGGAAGTAAATACTTATTTTGAAATCCAGACCTACCAGGGATGTAATCTTTGATGCTTCTCTACGGTTCCTTTTAGCCTTTATCCAAGACCTCTGCTGGCTTACGAGACCAGAGTGAGCATGGAAGAGCAGATCAGAAGTTCTTGAGGCTCTTCATATGAAACTAATCGTTGGTAGCAGCACATGCACATGTAAAATTGTGGAATATAGATTTTATTCGTATGTCCAAGACCTCTGCTGGCTTACGAGACCAGACTGAGCATGGAAGAGCAGATCAGAAGTTCTTGGGGCTCTTCATATGAAATTAATCGTTGGCATGTGCTGGTACTAACGTAGAATTATGAAATATAGATTTTATTCGTATATCCAAGACCTCTGCTGACTTACGAGACCAGAGTGAACATGGAATAGTAGATCAGAAGTTCTTGAGGCTCTAAATATGAAACTAATCGTTGGCATGTGCTGGTACGAACGTAGAATAATGGAATATAGATTTTATTCGTATGTCCAAGACCTCTGGTGGCTTACCAGACCAGAGTGAGCATGAAAGAGCAGATCAGAAGTCCTTGAGGCTCTAAATATGAAACTAATAGTTGGCATGTGCTGGTACTAACGTAGAATTATGGAATATAGATTTTATTCACATGTCCAAGACCTCTGCTGGCTTACGAGACAAGCGTGAGCATGGAAGAGCAGATCAGAAGTTCTTGAGGCTCTTAATATGAAGCTAATCCTTGGCATGTGCCGGTACTAACGTAGAATTATGGAATATAGATTTTATTCGCATGTCCAAGACCTCTGGTGGCTTACGAGACCAGAGTGAGCATGGAAGAGCAGATCAGACGTTCTTGAGGTTGTTAATATGAAACTAATCGTTGGCATGTGCTGGTACTAACGTAGAATTATGGAATATAGATTTTATTCGCATGTCCAAGACCTCTGCTGGCTTACGAGACCAGAGTGAGCATGGAAGAGCGAATCAGAAGTTCTTGAGGCTCTTAATATGAAACTAATCCTTGGCATGTGCTGGTACTAACGTAGAATTATGGAATATAGATTTTATTCGCATGTCCAAGACCTCTGCTGGCTTACGAGACCTGGGAGTCTATTCTCGTCATCTTTTTGAAGCGAATGCGAGACTTCTCGAATGGTTAGGTGAGAGTGGGGATATTGGCGGTTGCTCTGTGTTTGGAACGTATGAGCGTGGCGCGTGCGTTATTGTTCTTAGCGACGAGCAAACTTGCTCATAGATACGTTCGTATGGGCGTGGCGCGTGCGTTATTGTTCTTAGCGACGAGCAAACTTGCTCATAGATACGTCCGTATGGGCGTGGCGCGTGCGATATTGTTCTTAGGGACGAGCAAACTTGCTCATAGATACGTGCGTATGGGCGTGGCGCGTGTGTTATTGTTCTTAGCGACGAGCAAACTTGCTCCTAGATACGTTCGTATGGGCGTGGCGCGTGCGTTATTGTTCTTAGCGACGAGCAAACTTGCTCATAGATACGTCCGTATGGGCGTGGCGCGTGCGATATTGTACTTAGCGACAAGTAAATTTGCTCATAGATACGTTCCAGATGGAAACCGCTGATATCTCCACTCCGTCCACCTAACCATTTGAGAAGTCTCGCATTCGCTTCAAGAAGATGACGAGAATAGACTCCCTGGGAGTCTACTCTTGTCATATTTTTGAAGCGAATGTGAGACTTATCGAATGGTTAGATGAGACGGAGTGGGGACATCCGCGGGTGCCCTGGTGTTTGGAACGTATGGGCGTGGCGCGTGCGCTATTGTTCTTAGCGACAAGCAAACTTGCTCATAGATACGTGCCAAACAGAGGGCAACCGCTGATATCCCCACTCCGTCTCACCTAACCATTCGAGAAGTCTCGTATTCGCTTCAAAAAGATGACAAGAGCGCGTTCGGATAATCGGGTAGTACGGTGAGGGTGACGCGCTGCATAATAGGCGGACTAACATCATACGGCGTTTATCTGCACATAAGAGAGAGACAGCCGACTCAGGTTATCTGAGCATTGCTCTCCCCATACCCTACCCTGACAAACGCGCTCCAAGAGTAGATTCCCAGAGTGAGCAAGGAAAAGCACAGCAGAAGTTCTTGCAGCTCTTAATATGAAACGAATCGTTGGCATGTGGTGGTAGTAACGTACAATTATGGAATATAGATTTTATTCGTATGTCAAAGTTGGCAGCAGTGAAGCGGTCGGCGGGCGGCGCAAATCACGGCCGCAAAAATCGAAAGAAGATTGTTGTTTAATTGAAACCGATACAGATGTATCATTGCTCACGCCATGATTGAAACAGGGTCACCAGCGATGGAAAATATCGATTTGGCGGACGAGGCGGCCGTTATAACATATTTCTTTTTTATCTGTCCGTCCCCGGACGTTGCCCATTTTTATTTTAACGATTCATTTAATTGTCCGCCGCCGAACCAAACCGAATTCAATATGCCGATGCCTCCATGCCTGCTATGCGGGACGCGTGTGTCCCGATTTAATTTTGGGCGCTATCATTAGCGGGACGAGAGAGACATAGAGAGATAGTTCGATCGAAACAAATGGCAGTCTTGTAATGAAGTTAGTATCCGGAAACAACTGGTTTTGACGTAAATCAATCGTCCACACTATCGTGACAACTATACGGCCCTATGCACCTCCGACATTGCATTACCATCATATTTGGTGCTCGATTGTCCCCAATTCCACCACTCAATTACCAGCTAATATTGCATTTTATACGGTTGGTTATACCCAGCGGGCTGACCAGGGTGTCAGCTTGTCCGATGACAAGTGGACCCTATGGACTACTAGACTGTATGTTAAAAAAATATGTTGTAATGTATATAATTACTGTGTGCAACTAAAATTTACGTTGGTGCTACTATTTTGCCAAATAAAAGGCAGTACTTTCAAACTGAACACTAGTGATGACCTATGCAAGAAGAGTACGAGTTCTACTGTGATAATGGATAATAGTGAAAATATAGTGAGAAGACGACACAATCAAGATGAAAAGTATTAATATCCAGGCTATATGATAAGAAATATTGGAATTTTGATATAGACTTGTATAGGCTGAAAAACAGCCACAGGATAGACAAATTGGAGAGGAATAGGGGCAAGCCTTTGTCCAAAAAGTTCGGCATTTTAGGGACTAAGAGATGATGTTCTTCTGTAGTAGAATAGACAATGACATGATACTGATGAAGAAAGACGACTAGGTTTCCTTCTTCATCAGTCTCATGCCAATGTCTATGGGTCTTCATATGTCACGCACGAAAAAAATGGATTATTTTATATTTGATAGAGTTAACATGCCATGCTCAGTCGTGGTGTAAACGCTATTAATTTAGTATGATATATTTAGTTAATATAACGGTATCGTTAAAATAATTATCCATAAATTACTTTATCACGTCGGGCTGGTTAATTTTCTATTGTTCGAGGTTCATTTGTTATTATAATTCGGGAATAAGTCACGATAGTGTCTGGGTGTTACGGCGGGTATCAAATTGTAAAATAGGGGTGTGGCCCTACTACTACTGCTACTACAACCACCACGGAGCAGGCAGGGTTGGAATGTCGTCAACGATCCAGGCTCAGCAGGAAGGGGATATTCAGCAGGAGGGACAGAGAGATTACAATTGATCTTAACTCTTTCTAACTAATATTCCGAACTTTGTTTTCTGCTTTTTAAGGAGTTAGCCCGCCGTACTTTATCCGGAGTGATGAATTGATATTAGCGCTGAGAGATTTTAAGAAAGTTTAGACGGAAAAGTGCCCGTAATGCTGTTTCTTTCGCGCTTTATAATGATTCATTTGAATTAGATATCCGCTTTTTTAACCCTCT
The DNA here is from genome assembly GCA_963966075.1 of Aphodius sticticus. NCBI lineage: Eukaryota > Metazoa > Arthropoda > Insecta > Coleoptera > Scarabaeidae > Aphodius > Aphodius sticticus. Next base: position 11,236,959 of record OZ014515.1, on the reverse strand, counting down.
TCAGCAATGTTTTATTCGCAAAAAATAGAATTTACACGTTACTAAAAACTGTGAATAATGAAAGAGGACAAATCCAAGATGTATGGTGTGAAAATATTACACCTGAAGTAGTGGAGTACTGTCAAATACACTTGTTTAATAAAAACCAATGTCACGTTGGAATGTTTATGAAATCTATTGCCCCGGTTAAAACAAAAAATACATCATTTATCCCATGTGATTGGACGCCGGGACAGTCAATAAATATTGTATGTATATCCATATTAAATCAAGCGTATTATATTTGACATGTTTATGTTTTATAACTCTTATTTATATAAAATGTAACGCACCGGCCCACTGTTTTAGTTCGGCGCCGCATCGAGAGGGGGAGCTCGACAAAGATGATATTTTTTGCTCCAATTTATGTAGTGGAAAATAATCGCGCATCCCTTGTCTCGTATTTATGGGTCGTAAAATTCAGCACACACACCGCGCCCGTACAATGTTATTCTGTACTGAAAACCTAATAGCAACAACAAAATTGATCTTATAAGCGATATTGTACCCAATCAAAGCAAGCCAGCGCCTTGGACAAGTAATTGTCGCGTTATTACAAAATATTCAAGTTATTCGAATCGAATATATGGTTTACAGAATTAAATAAATAAAGCACCGGCAAGTTTAACGCGTTTCTATACGTACCGTGTCTATAACCTACCCTGTTCTCTATATCAACCCCTAAACCAAACAATTTCACGCTCCAGGTTGTCTTTAACTCGCTGCAATTTGTTATATTTGTCGTCACAGTAATAAGTTTAATAGCTACGGGGGGAATATAAATTTGATACAGTCAATGAATACCCAGACACAATTCTTATAGCAAACTAATCAACAGTAGAAATTCGATTGAGGCTATGAACACGATTCTCATAACAAATAAATCAACAATAGAAATTCGATGGAGTCGATGAATACCAGGGAAGATTCCTTATAGAAATTAATCAGCTATAGAAATTGGATAGAGTCGATGTACACGAGGAAAAAATTGTAGATAACTAATTAACAATGGAAATTCGATAAGGTCGATGAATATCAGGGAAGAAGTCTTACAGCAATTAGAGCGAGTGATCAAAATACTCGACTAGACCTCGAGTACTTAGATGAGCGACATAACCTCAAAATACTCAGTAGACCTCAAGTATTTTGATGAGGGACTAACTCAAAATGGTTGAATACTTCCACATATTATTATAAAACGTACGGTAAACTACGCAGGCATAAATTACCGGGTAATTAAAAATTCAAAATGGTAAATTATATTATCTTAACTTATCATGCACTTAAAAATTAAAAATGATAGATTACCGATGACAGTAAGTTATGATAACTACCTACTTGTCAATAAAAATGTAGTATATAATTTGGTATATGCTTAAAAGTGATTATTTTGTAGATAACTACCAATCTTTGGAGATTTACCTGATTTAATAGTAGTAATTCATCAGCGCTGGATGGTACATATCTAAATTGAGGCTATGTCGCGGTGTTTTGATAGGGGAGGAGCATGGACACACGATGTTTGTTTTTATTTTAATGTACTTTTTTGTGGGAATCAAAAAATATTTGAATATTTATAAGTATTTTTCTTATTAATATCAGTCGTATAGAAGACGTCATAGAATAAAAGACTGATTGTCATTATAAGGTTTGTTCGCCATAAAAATGGTCCAAATATAGAAATAGCATGAAGATCGCCAGGGGAGTTGTACGAGCCTTCATACCTTAAAAACTTTAAAATCATACAATAAAGGTTCGGTTTCTAAGATCGATAATGATGATAAATCAGGACATACTAGGGTGTTATCTGGTGCGCGGTGGGGCTAAGGGCCGTTTACCGGTTGGCAAAATCCCATTAACTAGGAACAATATATCCGAATCGCTTTAGAAACATATATGATAGATCCGTAATCTATAATTGATCTTATGGAAGTTGCGCGGTGCTCCAAATCCAGCGAGGATTGCTCCTCGGCCACGTTGGAGTATCAATTCTATGTAAATTATTGACCAGATCGAGTTTAGTCCGCCGACGTCAAACTTACTTACCAAAATTAATCGCCTAAATTAGACAAACCCGTAACTCTTCCCACTCATAACTCTGTCAGATATCGCTGTAGAATCACACCTGTTTGCGCACGCCATCGAAGATAACTGGATACTCGCAAATCTGACCTCAACAAAGGACTTCACCCCCTTTACAAGAGTTATCGCCGTTTAAAAAGAGGTCTATCTTTGATCATGCCTTTCAGCCATAGGGGTTTTCAGAAACAAACGTGAGCGTTGAGCTCTAGCTAAGCAACATATGAGAGAAGTTGGAACTGATGCCCAGTGCGAGGAAGAGAAGTTGTCTTCAGTGATGAAATGAGTTTAACTTTAATGGACCTGATAAGCAACATATGAGAGAAGTTGGAACTGATGCCCAGTGCGGGGAAGAGAAGTTGTCTTCAGTGATGAAAGGAAGAGTAATTTTAATGGATCTGATTTGTGCGTTAAATAGTCTTATCATGTTGTAAGTCAAAAGAACGGGACAAAATAATTCTGAAAGGAAGACCATACTTACTTCCGGGGTTATAGTATGGCGGTCCAAGAAACAAGCTGACCTCCGCTACCACCAAACTTAATCCCATTTAAATAATGATCTACCAATGCAAAATGGCCCAGAGGACGGATTTACAGTGTTCTAATTTACAATGTTTTTGTAGCTATTTATTCAGAAGACTTCTAGTTTATATTGAAGTGGTATGCGGTTGTTGTAACGCGAGCCACGTGCCGAATGGGTAAATATTTTAAGTGATATCCATCTAAAGACGGGACACAATGGAAAGATTGAACCACGCTGGCTGGAGTCATAAAGCGTTCTCGGAAGGATTATATAAAAGGCAGCCGTTATCGCTAACTGAATACGCCGAATATAATGAAACGGTAAACGCTTTTGGAATCCTAATAACACAATAAGTCAGCCGCGTATAAGTTCCCGCACACAAAAAGTATCATCCGCAGCGGAGATTTGATTTTTATAAGGACAATGTGAAGAGAATCCCCAGTCCTAAAATCAATTTGATTTTAATTTTACAGAATCCAGTGCGCTAGAATAGCTCAAAAATAATGTATGAATGATTAGTATATCTTTACCTTAATCGTAATGCTCATGAAATCCTTGATCAAAAGACCAATCTACACCACTACTGGAGTTTTTAGAGTTCGTTAATTTGATATCGTTCAATTTCAACATTCTTCTTGCCACCCTGTCGATGCTGTCTTGGCATCCAATCACATCCATGTAAACTAAAAAACAAAATATTAAACCATCTATTTGTGGCTACTGTGTATCCACAAGCAAATTCTGGGCGAAGACTTTTTCGGGATTATTGAATGTCGCTGCAAATGTAATTCAAACATCCAATTATTGGCGAGGGTAGTTACAAAGGGGATAAAAGGACATTACCTGAGGGTTGAGCCTTTAAAGAAGAGGTGGTCGGTTAATTGGGGCTCCTCTAACGAGCGTGATTACTGCGGTCAGTTCTGTGTCACAACCAGTCATCAGCGCTACAACCCTAACCTTTAAATTAGGGTTGCAATTTTCCCGTTTTTCTACTTCCCTCTCTCGCACGGTCCCCTCGATGCCATTAAGCGCGCACCCCAAGGTTGAATGCCCACCGTTGCTATTTTCAATTTCAATACGCACTTGCCGTTCGGAATGATCGGAAAGGCCTTTTCACTCGCCCAAGAAGTTCTAATCGACATTTTGTTCCCTTACTTCCCTTACTCTATCCGACTATGCACGTATTATTAAAATAATTATAAGCCCATTACCACTCAACGGCCCACTCCACTCTTTGTCTTCAAATTCCCGCCAAAAATCAATTTCATGTCCAACCGAAATCCCAACCATAAGAGAAAATTGAAGGACTTGCTTTAACAGTACCTAAGTTTAATCTATGAGAGGCTCTTATTTTAATGGAATCAGATTTACAAGACGTTGAGAAAAAGACCAATGAGGAGAGCTCTAAAAAATGAGAAGAAGAATACCGAGTTTTACAGTTGGCAAGAAGAAGAGTTCATTTTGATCTATGAAAAAGCGAAGGAAACAGACTAGTGGGACCAGGGAAGAAACACCTGAAGACAAGGAGCTCAGAACTGGACCCAAGAATTTCATTGATGCTGTAACAGGAATTAATTGGTGGAGATTTCCACAAAAGGCAGCTGTCTAGTACTAGGCTGCGTTCGTTTAGTCTCCCCGTTGCCACATCAGTATCGCGCTGGATAACGCGCTGGCAAGCGTCGTCATCTGTTGGTATTTTACAACATTGAGATGTGAGTTTTTCGAGCTTTATGAATGGGATTTGGTTTTATACGTTTGCTGGACAGTATTAAATTACCATGAAATAGCAATTAACCGCGGCAGCTATAATTACAATCGCGCACGAGGGCGATGCGTTCGGAATCAGCTACATTTAAAATAGATCACTTTTTTTCTGCCGATCTAATCTAAATTATGCATCTCGACATCTAGCGTTCGGCGGTGAAATTTTGTAGCCCGCCACCGACCCTCGCCCCCACTTCGATTTAAATATGCAAATTAAATTGAGAGATGCCAGTGCAACGTTTAATTTCAATTCGTTCGAATTTGGTAGCGGTCGTGTCACGATCTTTTTACTTTTAAGGGCAACCGTTTAGTGAGGACATACAACTTGGAACTTTAAATAGTGTTGCCAGATTTCACACATTTAAGTTAGAACTTAGCAACACCACCCTAGGCGTGACTCCGGCGGCTTGGCTTTTCATGGTCAGCGTAAGTGCCGTCATACCTACTAAACTCTAATAATACAGAGGGAACGAAAAGCAGATTGTATAGAATACAGACACTATTTGACACTTATTTAAGGTCAGCGTAAGTGCAGTCATACGTACTTAGTAGCACCACCACTCTAGGCGTGATTCCGGCGGCTTGGTTTTTCAAGGTCAATGTAAGTGCCGTCATAACTACTAAACTCTAATAATACAGAGGGAATGTAAAGTAGATTGTATAGAACACAGACACTATTTGACACTGTTTTAAGGTCAACGTAAGTACCGTCATACGTACTTAGTAGCAACACCACTCTAGGCGTGACTCCGGCGGCTTGGCTTTTCATGGTCAGCGTAAGTGCCGTCATAACTACTAAACTCTAATAATACAGAGGAAATGAAATGCAGATTGTATAGAATACAGACACTATTTGACACCATTTTAAGGTCAGCGTAAGTGCCGTCGTACGTTTAGTAGCAACACCACTCTAGGCGTGATTCCGGCGGCTTGGCGTTTCAGGGTCAGCGTAAGTGCCGTCATAGCTACTAAACTCTAATAATACAGAGGGAATGAAAAGCTGATTGTATAGAATACAGACACTATTTGACACTATTTTAAGGTCAGCGTAGATGCCGTCATCCGTACTTAGTAGCAACACCACTCTAGGCGTGATTCCGGCGGCTTGGCTTTTCAGGGTCAGCGTAAGTGCCGTCATAACTACTATATTCTAATAATACAGAGGGAATGAAAAGCAGATTGTATAGAATACAAACACTATTTGACACTTTTTTAAGGTCAGCGTAAGTGCCGTCATACGTACTTAGTAGCAACACCACTCTAGGCGTGATTCCGGCGGCTTGGCTTTTCAAGGTCAACGTAAGTGCCGTCATAACTACTAAACTTTAATAATACAGAGGGAATGAAAAGCAGATTGTATAGAACAGTGCTCCGCAACCTTCTCCCGCTGTCCTTCTCCCGCTCACCTATGTCGCATATGTCCGTTCCGCACGCACTGTGCCGCGGCATAGTTCTTGCGGAGCACTGGTATAGAATACAGACACTATTTGACACTATTTTAAGGTCAAATATGTGTTATTTTGTTATTGTTTACTATCATATTCAATTATTTTTTTTATTTTTTCTGTTGAAAACGTATAGGCCAGTAGTTTGGAATTAATATTTTACAAAATATGCACGTTCAAATAGAGAGCAATTCGGGCATCTATGGTTAGGGGTATATAAAATCAGCAGACTGTTAAAATGAACGCCCGAGCGTGTGGCTGCAAATTGCAGCACTTTGATCAGGTCTTCTGTAGGTTTTTACGCAAATGGCTAAAATGCATTTATATGTATTTTATTGTTGAAATCGTATACGGTTTTGTGGTCATATTCGACATAAAAATATTTAGTGTTTATGAATTAACTTTTTTAAATATGTGGAGTTTTATTTTTCATATTTCATCACGGAGATTAAAAGATTAAAAAAATTAAACGAATAAAAGCGATTAAAAGTATGTCTAATACTTGAATACTCGTGAAAATAACGATAAAAATTGAACCCACGAATGGCAACAAACTGAAGACATCTCTCATGTAAATATGCGCAGATCCTTATTCAATATTACCTTCGAGAAGATATACATAGCAATAGGAATGATTATTTCATCAGAATGAAGCCGCATGTTGCGCCGGGGTATTTTAGGAAGATAAGTTTTAAATAAACCAGGCGTATATTATAGGAGACCTCCTTTTGCAATAGAAAAATCAATAAAAGAGTGTACCGACGGGGCTGCATTATTTATAAACGGAAGGCATGCAGAAAGAACCGCGCTGGAATAAAATTTTCAAAACAGAGTCCCCACCCCTCCGTTACGTTTTGCGGCACGTCACATCCGCTAAACGACAATAGGCTAGTGAATAATTTCGTCCACCATAATGGACGTATTGCAGTCCCTGGATCAGGGCTGATGTTTTTATCATATAACTTTATAATATCTTTTGTAATTGATGAGGGTGCTTCCTAAATCTCTAAAGAGACTAACCAAGACTCCAACCATGAAGAAATGTGCAGAAAGGATCTTTTTACTGCTACATAGACTGTATTTTGAAGCCAATGACTAGAGCTCTATGGTATCTGGCGCGACACAGAATTGCGATAAACCATAACGCTACTGGCTCCCATAATGGCCATAATCACTTCTAATGTTCTACAAAGAACTCAAAGAATCAGGCTGTTCCTTCCAGATAGGAAGGTCCTTCCTATCAAGTTGGTCCACCCGCTTGGACGCTTCTTATGGTTGCTTAACATCATAAGCAGCTTTAATAACTTTAGAGACGGAATTGTGCCTAAATTGTCCAGAAGCAAGACAATACTGGCTTCCATAATGGATATCTCTTAGAATATCTTATAGAGAAAGGAGATTTTCTTGAAATGTCCTCAATGTATTATTTATTTATTGTGATTATATTTAAGCTGGTATTGAAGCTGGTATGTAGCAATGCAGCATGGACATGTTTTGCAAAGGCCGACGAAAAAATGTCGAATATTTCGAATTAATTAACTGTGGTTGGTCGGGATGGGAGTAGATTTTTCAAGCATCATTTGCGGGCGCACTAGTATGCCTGATTAAATCAGGCCTGGATTGTTGAGTATATTTAATGAACACATGTCGCAACTTGCAGCGGCCGTGAGTTCCTGGGAGGAGTGCTATTCTAATTATTCAGGAACACGGACTTGGCAGCAAATCTAAATGAACCCTTCATCCCCCTACATCATATCTACATTGAGATCTAGGAGATGCATCTTCGCATACACGACTGCTGATGACTTTCACCTTCCCTTTACTTTACGTTTTAGCAACACCTCGCAAAATATTATTTCCAACTTATTTCAAACTTTGAAGACGAAAGAGATTTCGCAAAACTGTTCAAAATGCCAAGAAATTTGGGCAAATGCACTGCTAAAAAAAATGAGGGGATGATTTTTTCGAAACCTGTAACTTTTTAAATAATAGTTCTAGGCAAATCAAATTTGGTATACAGTAGACTCTCCTACAACGCGGTTTAATACTACGCGTTTAATGACAACGCGTTATAGGAATTTGAGGATCGAAAATTTTGACGCATGCGCGTTGTACGAGAATCGCGTTATATGAAGATGTAGTCGCAAAATTAGCATTTGTAGTATTTCGCGTTGTAGGAACCGCGTTATAGGAGAGTCTACTGTACTTCAACTGCATATATTTAACTAAAGAAAATTATAAAAACAATGAAACAACTCTTAGTTACTTCTAAGTTACACTTAAAAAAGGAAATTAATACCGCAAAACAAAATAGAAATGACTGTCATAGTATCCATGCCAGTCGGGTTTTCTGTGGATTGGTGAGGTTTAATACAGTGTAGGGCATACACTGTATTAAACCCACGAGCACGAATCTCTTCCTCACACCTGCGTGGCATGCTTCGCACTAGTCTGCGAAGAGATTCTTGGGGTATGCTTTCCCATTCCTTAATCAGGGCTTGTGTCAGTTCCTGTATGGTTAGTGGTGGATTAGGGCGCTTGCGAACACGTCGGTCAAGCTGATCTCACACGTGTTCAATAGGATTCAGGTCAGGACTTTACGCCGGCCATTCGATGACCTGAATACCACGTTCTTGTAAAAAGCTTCTGGTGATGCCGGCGGTATGTGGCTTTGCATTGTCCTGCATTAGGAAGAAATTTGAATTATTACCGACGTCATATGCAGCAGGCACCACATGGTCCTCCAATATGTATTCGATGTAATTCATGGCATTTAGTCTACCAGGAACCACAACAAGATCAGTTTTGTTGTCTGTACTAATTCCAGCGCAAACCATCACAGATCCACTACCAAATCTATCCACCTCCTGTATAGTAGCGGCTGCGTAGCGGTCACCAGGACGTCTATATACACGCACTCGACCGTCGCAACGAGTTCTGGATTTGTCTGTCAACAGGCGTCCAGTGACGAAGTTGCCAATCTCTGTGGTCCAGAGCAAACTTTATTCGCGCTGCCTTATGATGCTGCGTAATGCGTGGTGCACGGACAGGTCTTCTTGGTTTCAAACTCGCTTCTTTTAATCTGTTTCTAACACTGTGACCAGAAATTTCTGTTCCATGTCCTCGTCGTAGGTCGTTTAGGAGGTCTCGTGCGGTGGCAGTACGCTGATGTAGAGAGGAAAGGACAAGAAATCGGTCTTGATTTTGAGTAGTTTTTCGATTTCGACCTTGTCCAGCTCTAGTTAAATATATGCCCTTGAAGCATACCAAATTTGATTTGCTTAGAACTATTATTTAAAAAGTTACAGGTTTCGAAAAAAGTGTTCCCCTATTTTTTTTGTTTAGTGTAGAAAATCTGCTCCTCACTTGTGTTTGTGTGTACATTCCTGTTAACTCATTACTGGTCATATATTGCGTCTCAAATACTGATTGTCTTTTGTTTTCAATTTTCCAGTATATTTCTATGCACGTTTGAGATGACGTGGTGAGCGAGAAAGTAAACTATAACGGCTACAAATCAATTTACTCCGCACAACTGTTCATATCAAATACAACACAATACTTTCGACTGGTCACACGAATGATAATGTCCAGTAGGTATAACAAAGCCGGGATTCACGTAATCAAGCGGCGGGAAACATCTAACATTTATAATAGATATTTTTGTACTATTTATATCGAAATATCTTCCATTTCAGTTTACTTTCTGAACAGCCTGTATGTACACTCTTGGAATTAAGTAAGTTCTATAAATATTTTAGCAGTGTGTCGATGATACATCCAAGTACAAGTTTTTTGTTATTCTGGTCGACCGCTCGGCCGCTAAGTGCAAAAAATTGTCCGTTTACGCTTCAACTCGTATATCGGAAATTTATTATTTGCGAAACCTTGTTCGAATGCTTTGAATTGGTTTATAATAATTTATATGTTTCTATTTATTAGCTTAATGTGTAATTAATTAATGTAATTCCTACATTGCAATGTAATTGTGTTTTTATTAAATATGACGTTAATTTTATATTAATAAACATAAAAGTTTTCGATTACATGAAAGGAAAATCACATTTTAAGATATTGCATACAACACAACAAATTATACTTACAACCTTATTGCATCTAATAGCTTTTCTTGTGTTAATAAATACAAAAATCAATTTGTTGTTGTCAATATTTTTACTTTTCAGGTTATTTCAGAACTGACATATGTATTAAGATTTATTCACAAAATAGAAATAAATGAATATTAAATTGCTTTAAATTTGTCTTTATGGTAATTTGTTAATTGTGATTTACTGGTGTTTTCGAGATATTTAGCTTCAACGATATTTTGCAGTGCTTAACTCAATAAACAGAAAGGAGTATGTATTTTGTATAGCATGAATGTATGATTACTATTTTTTTATATCATTATTTTGTATTTACTTTACAGCAATATGTTTCAAATATCTGACAACTGAAAATAATGACAATTATGTATATCACTAATTTACAAAAATTTTTGGAAGCAAGCTCTAAATTTTCGACGAATTTTGATGGAATGTAAATATGTTATAATTATTATAAAAAAAATAAATCAAAATATACGACCATCTAAAAGAACATTTATACAACATAATAATTATTTCATCAAATTTGACCTGGGATGAGTATAAATTGTGTTGGTAACGGGTATATAATTTCCCAAAAGAAGACGCTTCAGAAAGGAAAGTTGTTGGTTTCTCTTACGTATAGCTTTTATTGCATATTAATTACTCACAATCATATGCAATAGAAGCTATACGTGAGAGAAACCAAACACTTGACGATTTGAACCAGGGACCTTTGTGTCGCTAGCACAATGCTCTCCCATCTGAGCTATTGACATTGTGCTAGCGACGCAAAGGGCCTTGGTTCAAATCCAGGGTGCGGCTGTAATTTTTGATATATTTAAAATTTACATCCCGCCTGTATGTTACTATATTATTAACTTATAATATTACTTTGACAAAGTATGTCGTTAAACATTTTCAGTTATAGGTTATATTGTTTGGAAATTAAAAAGGTCCTTCATTTTTAGTGTATATGCATTTTAGCAAACCTTACAGTACACAATTCATAAGTCAAAATGTTATTTTTAACTTATTATCGTTGTTAATGCACGCCTCTTAATTTATTTAGAAAACAAATTTAGAAATAAAACTTCCAATAATGTTCCAGCTAATATATAGTAAATGAAAAATGTGTGCTTATTGAACTGGAACTATATTACAATAAAACTTCTGTAAAGCTCTTTGAAATATTAACAAAAAAAGAAAAATAAAAAATTAATTAGTTATCAAACAATGCAAAACCAAAAATGAAACACGATAAATACATATTACAACAATAAAAAATTATTAATTATAAGTAAAATTTTAATAATTTGTCTTAAGTAATATGTTTCATATGGTCTTATTGGTTTTCTCTGTTCCTTCTGAAGTTGGAGCCGTTTAAAATAAGATATTGTTAATAATTCAAACGGCTGTAACTTTTTAATGAATTGAAAAAGTAATTTACTTTCTGAAAAAAATTGTTTTGCGGAAGAAACGTGGGACACCTGTATATATTGCTATAATTTAAATTATTTTGGTTGTCAAGCATGTCATGGATGTCATGAAAGATAATTGAACATTAACTGCTGTAAAGTAAATACAGATATAAAATTTCCATTGTCCTTCATACAAAATACATGCTCGTCCTAAAGGTAAATTTAAATTAAATTTAGAGAATTTATTTACATTTAGTGAATATATTTTAATATTACAATTCTGAAATAGTCTATATTTAGTGATAATCCTTGGCATCAAGTTGATTTGCTCATTTACTTACGTAAACCCGTCATCCTACCGCTGGGCAAAGGCATTTACTTGCGTAATTAATATGTGTATTAGTTAACATAAATTTATATAATGTGTCATGATATTCCGCAATATCTTAAAATGAGCTTTTCGTATCATATTATCAAATTTCATGTTTATTAATATTATTATAAAAGTAATTCTATATTTAATTAAATGCATTACCTACTCGTAAACTTAACTTTAACTAACACAAGGAAAAGGTCGGACACGCTAAAAATAAACCAAATCCCGTTACATTACATCCATCGAAAAACCACCTCGTGACGGACAACTTTTTGCGAAGCGGCCGGGTCGAGGTAGAACAGTACACGAATATATAACCGACATACTATTTTCAAATCCTGCGATAGCGATACGAACTTACTTATTTCCATGACTGTACTATGTACTTACGTGTATGTTTAAGGGCTTATCGATTATGGTGGTACGCCTTATAAAATTAGTATTAATTTAGAGCGAGAGAACTTGTCGCTGTGTAGTCAGGAACTCGTCTCTATCTTCTGGGCTGATTTACATACAAAACTAATAGAAATGCGAATTAGCAAATTTCTCGAGCCGAGGGGTGAATTTATTTACTGAATTCATAATTAATATCCAATAGTGTCTACCAAACGGGTTGTAAATTTTATCAAAAATACGCAACGCGCGCTACCCTAACGTAATAACGGCGAACTTTGAATATTTCTCAAACTTTATCATTTTAATTTGCATCAGTCGCGCAACCGTTAAAAAAGTCATTGCAGATACAGCGTGAAATTTACCTCCTTGCCGAGAATCGGGCAATTAAGAAAATGGAATTATTCCCCCCTCCATCTCTCAGTTAAACGCAGAAATTCATTTCGCCGCTTGATTGATTAAATGTAAGCCCTCGGCAGGCAGTTAACATCTGTTTATGGCCAAGATTTTCTTATATTTTTCGGCGTGCCTTTTTGTTTTTAACCCCAGTTCAACCGGAACAGAAAGGGTGCAGCATTTCGTCCATCTCGCTTACTGATGAGCCGGCACCAATGAGGTGAACTAATCGAATCACAAATTAAGGGTATCTAATTAAATGTCACTGATACGTGCTGCCATCTCTCGGGGCAGACCGAGCTGCCGAGACATCAAGACAATTTACGGTTCCATCTAATTAGACAAAACCTAAAACACATGAATAACACCTCCCAGACCTTATTTCGTACGTTTTTATTAATTGGTCTGATGACTATCTAGCTATATATTAATCTCAGAACAAGTAAGCACTATAACTTGAAAGTATGTATGTATATTACTGTAAAAGCCCGAAATACTGCCAAACCTAGGATTGTTGTGTTTTTAAATTATTAACATGCAGGTTTTCTTTGAACTATAAACATATATTTGGCGACAGATGATACAGAATTATATGCTTGTCATCAACTAAACAAACTACGTTTCCCTAACTACATTTATATTTGTTTCATTATTAAATTTGCTATCTCAACAGGATTAACGCGTTAATCCTAAATGACATATAAATAAATACATATGACATATATCAATTATTAAATGACATGAAAAATGACATATATCAATTATTAAATTTACTATCTCAACATCTCAACATCCCTCAACATCTCTCAACATCCCCCTGTAAATTTATAAATCCATAACTATTAGTTTTCTAAATTTTTCAAACTTTTTTCAAATTTTTCCAACGCGTTCCACTTTTAAGCTCACCTTATATGTCTGATCGTCCTTAATTCTGAACACCCATTTGTTATTTAATATTTTCTTTCCTTCCACACATTCTTCATTTACAAACTCCTTGTTTTCAGTCCTTGTTTTCTTGCAATGAATTTTTCTCCTCGTCAATTGCTTTTTGCCATTTCTCATTTACATTTTCGTTTTCATCTTCTTCAAATTCAACAATATTTTCCGCTATCGTTACTCCATTTTTCTTAGTACTATCATCCACGTCTATTTGATCATCAAGTTCCTTTGGTTTTTTAAATACATCTCTATAAATATAAATTTTACGGTTTTCTTCATCCCAGAGGCTGTAACCATGTAAAGTATATCCAACGAATATATATTTTTTTCTTCTCTTGTCTGATATTTTTATGTACCCTAGATTTTTTGCGTATGTCTCATTTCCAAAAAATTGTAGTTTGGTTAAATCTGGTTTCCTATTATTCCACATTTCAAATGGTATTTTAGGTACAATTTGTGATGGAGTTCGGTTTAACAAATATGCTGCGGTTCTGACAGCTTCACCCCAAAAATATTTCGGTAGACCTGAATCACAAATCAAAGCTCTGGTTTTATCCATTAATGAACGATTCAGTCGTTCTGCTTTGCCATTTAATTGAGGAGTGTGTATTACTGTATTATCCATTACAATTCCCTTTTTTCGACAAAATACCTTGGTTTCATTATTAATATATTCTTTACCATTGTCGCTTCTTAACTTTGACACTCGGTTTCATGATTCCATTTCTTCTACATAATCTTTTATACATTCTAACGCTTCATTTTTATTTTTCATTAGGAAACTACGGTATAATGAGTATAATCATCAACCATTGTTAAGAAATACCTTTTATTGTCCCATGTCATTGGTTCTATGGGTCCTGCTACATCAGTATGCACTATTTCCAGCGGTCTAGTAGCTCTCTTCATCTTAATTATAGTATAAAATACTTGAATTCTTTACCGACTCACAAAACAACAACGCTTGGTTTTACAAACAATGAACATCGTCATACCTTCAACTGTAGGTCAATGGGTTCTGATTTAAAATTTGTGTTATTGGCGCCGCTGAATCTCCATGGCCAAATCCCCTTTCCATCTCCTATGCCTTCAATATAAAAATATTAGCTATGCTTTCTCAAATAATATCATTTGATAGGTGAATTGAGGAATGGAAAGAAGCTTTGATAACAAAGAAAACAGTAAACAAATATCCCGGTGTTAAAATAAATCCGGATAAAAAATGATTATTCTTTGTGAAACCAGGCACAAAATACACATAAATAATAAAGAAGCAAAAATAAAGTACATTCTTTAATGGTTAATTATTGTTCAGGCTCTTTTATTATTATAAATATCAGTAAACTTTCAACGGTAATACATATTAACGATAAATTGCCTTTGGTAATTTAAGCTGTAAATTACTGTAATAAAAAAGTCAGTATATCCCTACATGACACACATCTAGCTACGGGCCACAAATGTAGAATAAGAACTTTTAAGGAAGCTAACCGTAAATAAAAAAATCTATTAAATCGATTGTGCTCTATCTGCAGTTGTGTAAGCCATGCTAAAGAAATTCCTTAAAAAATACTTAAATTATATTTAAAATCTTATCGACTGCCTAAGAGTTATGTTTGGTTAATGTTGCGCAATCTTAATTTTTATTTTAAGAATCAACGAGTTTGTTGTGTGGTATTTAATAAAATAGAAGTATGCACTTCACACTGATAATGTAATTTATCTACTCATTATAGTACACAAACTCATAACAAAACTATTTCCGCGGATAGAGCTAATAAAACATTTGCGGTAACTTTTGGTTTTGGTGAATAGGGTATTCCGGTGTTTTTGAAATTGGCATTTTTTACAAAGTATGGGTGCTACTGTTTGCTACTTCACAAGTAAAATATCAAACATTGTTTTAAATTCAGAGAAATCGTTGTTTGAAGTTTGAATTAGGATTGGTCTTTGTGACGTCACAAAGACCGCTCAGAGTGAGCGACTTGACAATGTTGCTATATCTAGGGTGCACGTAGTAAATTTTTGTCTTCTGTTGTGTCAACGTTTAGAATCGCTCGTTTATTGACACATGCTTTGGTTATTGAGGTTATATCAAACACTTGTTCAAAATGTACAAACTCCAACGCCGACATTGTTCTGTGCCGGGCTGTAACAGCAGTAGAACAGTAACTCCTGATAAGATTTTCTTTACATTGCCGACTAGCGAGATGAGAGATGCTTGGCTTCAAGTTTCAATGATCAAATCATCTCTCAAGAAAGTTACCTTTATTCGTCGTCAAACAACAGGGTTGCTAGTTGCTAACCGTCAACTTGGCCGATCAGCTGTTCGAGAGCTGTCCGCTGTTGCCACCGCTACTAGGGATCGGTATTCATCGTGTATTTCCGAGGGTGGTCGGTGCATTCAAACGAAATGCGCTTTTAGTTGCAATTATCTCATAGAAAACTAAATAAAAAAGCTCGTAGCTTAACTTTATGAATCCTCATAAATTGTACAATAGGTTAAACCCAATATCTGCTTAAATTTTGACATGACCGGAATACCCTATTATTAAAACAAGCATAAATCAATACCATGAGGTAAATCCTAGGATGGACCAATGAAGGTTAGTAAAAGCCCAAAATTAAACGCATAATAGAATTTTTCGGACATTTACCAAATCAGATTGGAAACATACCTTCAAGTTAAGTTGTTGTTAAATGATTGCTGTGCCGAAATGAAATTTCGACCGAAATTAAAAAAGTTTGCACCCGGTAATAACTCAATCAATTAAATATCTAAATGTCGACTTGATTTTAAGCCGGTAGTGGAAGAAGTTTTAATTTAGTTCCTTATTAATAATCAATTCGACGTTTAAAAGTGCAAACTCGCCTGCCAACGTTTAATTAATAATGCTGATTTCAATTTAATTAACTTCATTGGCGTCGACCGGAAAGCCACTGCGAACCCTTCGTAAACAAACACCATTTTGAGGGGCGTCAGTTTTTCAACTGGCCGATCCGATAGCCTATTCAAAAAAGTCAGACAAAACTTGTTTGGTTTTAATATCGTTATTCTATAATAGTTTCTCCCATGCTGCCTGTAAAGTTAATAATATTACAAATATTTACTATAACTATAGTATTTATCACGGAAAATTAAAAGTTACTCATTGCCTAAGACCATATGAACAGAAATTTATGAGTCGCTCTCACTTCTCGTGATAAATTCTATACTATATAAATTCTATAAATTCTATTCTATACACAGTTGAATGTAGGTATATTTTAATAATAATATCAGAAATATTTTAAATTATACTAACGACTGCACTACTGTACAGAAATAGCTGTTATTTTATGTATACTAAGCCGACGCCCCACAGATAAGCTTAAAATTTTAAGGCCCAGACTTATTATAAATAAAATAACAACCAGTATTTGTGAAATATTAAAATATACATATGTACCGCTATGTTGACGCAAATACTTAAATTAATTAAATGTAGCTTACTATTTAAATTGCCAAATACGAATGTGTAATAAAACTGTAAAACTAATGAAAAATCAACCTCACTCAATTGAAGGCCACAAAATTAGGAGTACAAGTGACTACAACACAAGTGACATTATGTTGTAATGTTGTTGCCAAGGGGTCAATTTTACACTAGGGAATAAATCGTTCCATTTTGGAAATTATTCACTCCAACACGGAGTTAAAAACCAATATCGTACCTATTATTTCCATTAACAACTATGTTCAACTACCTACCTTCTATGTAGTTAAATTAACTCCAATATTATGTATAACAACTGATTTTCGGAGAAAAAAGCACTACATTTTTACGGGTGCGAGATCACCATTGTTTGTGTCCCAGGAATAATACAGGGTGTTTCAGAAATAACGGCTAACCTGAAGGAGCATATGCCCAAGGACATAAGAAAAGCATGTTTTGTCAAATAACGTATGGTCTAACTTAACGTATTCTACAGAAAATTTATTAAAGAAAGACGGAGTCCGTCCCTGATCAACGGAAGAAAATCGTCAACATTCCACTACAGTTGTGCTGCAACTGGTGACAAATCAACGCCGCCGGGAACAGATCGGTCTCCCTCCACTCCGGCCTTTCTCGCTGAGCGTGACAATGACCTACATTCGCCAGGTTGATATGTACGTTATGTACGTTCACAAGCGTGGTCAGCTGCTTTTGGTTTATCAACAATAAGAATCATTTGAATTGTGGAATCTTAATGTGGGTGCATTTGTGTAGTGGTTTGTGTAGTACCAGAGACGGATGAATGGCAATTCTATGAGTAGAATGTGACATAACATTGATCGGCCACGACGCGTAGTTGCTGTGTTGAGTCGGTTTGTTTTGTTCGACGGATATCGCTTAGTAATCACAATGTCTGTAAATCCGCATCACATTTCTGGACTAGGTAAGTACTAATCTCTCTAATTTTTATTTGATAAATGTTTATTCAGACGTTTGCAACCGTATTCGGGACATGCGCGATCGGCTATTTACCAGGGCCGGCCTTAGGTGAATTCTTCAATACAATTTTGTTAGTACTTAAGAAGGAATTCCAACAGGTGATCGACAGCAGCTCAGCTGTTTTTGATGAGTTTGGAAAATCAGTCAAAGCTACTTTGGAACAAGATAGACTTTGCCGACGTGCGGTCAACATTATACGGTCTAACGTCTTTACCGCTGTTTAAATTTATTTTTGCACACGTAATCAGGCTGTCCGTTGTATAGTAATGCTTACCAACATAACATGGTAAATTACTGTGATAAATTGTTGACATAACGACATAACCTACGTTGATAATTTGAGATATTTATCATATATTTATATAACTTCAACATTTGTCTACGGTTTATGAAGTGACATCTGCAAAAACACACGTACTATGAATATGTGAAAGATTTGAAAGTGTAAGGTTATGTGCCCATTTATACCTAAAATATGTACGTAGCATTGTGTGTGTGAAGAAATCCGTGTACACATACGTATATACATAATTGAAATGTTATTCCTGAAATCAGGATATTACCCGTCCTCCAATTATACATCTATCTTTGAGCAGCAATTGTTTAAAATTGGGCATGGGTATAATAAATATGGAGCTTTGGCGCACTAGAATAGTTAATTCAGATTGTTGTAATCTTATAAGATGCTATCATTATTCAATAATTAGCCCACAGGAGCATTGAATTGTTTAAATAATTGGACCAATAGGGGACCACCAGAGCTAAGCAGAACAGACCTGAAGTTAGGCTGAACCAGCCTTTTAAAAGTTTGAAATTGACTATAGATCAGCGTTTCTCAAACTTTTTAACATGGCGACCCAAGTAATTTGTTTGTACTGCGACCCAATCATTATAAAATTAGGTATCATTAGAGATGTTAAATTACCGGGGCAATTTACGGAGCACATGTTAATCTTAACTTAAATTTAAATTTAAACTTATTTAAACTTTAATTTACTCCGTAAATTGACGCGGTAATTTAACATCTCAGGGTATCATACTTCGATATTTTGGGCAATAAAAGTGTCGCTTGTTAAATAATAAACGAACTTTTTTTTTAATTTTATATTATATAATCTTTAGCAAAAAATAATAACATATTCTCTGCGGATTACGGAATTTGTGTTTTGTTATAATCATAGTTGAAGATACACTTTCTGCCGATACGTTGTCGCAAACGGAAGCAATAATTAAATCGATTTTTCGGACAAAATTGACTGTTTGTTCTGAACATTTAACATGGGTTTAGGTTTCTTTAAATCTTATTTACAATCCTCTGTCTGTTGATCAGCTTTTGCTCTTCCTC
Source organism: Aphodius sticticus (assembly GCA_963966075.1). Lineage (NCBI taxonomy): Eukaryota > Metazoa > Arthropoda > Insecta > Coleoptera > Scarabaeidae > Aphodius > Aphodius sticticus. The sequence continues at coordinate 11,217,679 of OZ014515.1, read as the reverse complement.
TATAGTTAAATTCTTTGAAGTATCGTCTTTTAAGGGACTTATTATCTACATATTTCCCAAACAAATATCATCATTGGGTGGAACAAAATTTATAAGTTGTTTTCACCTTCAATAAGGACCCTTTCTATCACCTCTTTGCTTAATGTAAGTTTCTAGTTTAGTTATTATTTTGTCCTCCACTATCTGTGTAAATGATGGAAACATATCAAAGTTATTTTCGTGTTTGACCTTCTTCGCCCTGAATTCCAGTTTTTATAGGCTTCTATTTTATTAATTTTATTATTCAAAATAAAAGGTTTGTCTGTTAACCCTGCAGAGATCGTTGTTCATAAGCGAAAATATATTGGCTAAGTACGCCACCTTAGCGAGCAGCAAATGTTTCAAAATATTCAGTGATGACTTCTGGTCTCTTAAAAATAATTCATATTACACTCGAAGTTCGAACAATCGTGTCAAAACTTATCTTCTTAAAAACCATCTGATATGTGAATACGAATAACCCCTGTTTATGAGCTGAAGCTATTTTATCAAACATTGTATGGGTTTTTCTACCATTCTTTCTAATATAGTTCACTATTTGTACCTTATTGTTAATGCGCTACTAAGCCCTTGGTCGTCATTTCCGCAGCCCCATCAGAATATGCTTTTTTTTTGTTGCAAAATAAGAATTGATACTTGTAAATATCTCTTCGGATGTTGTTCTGGCTTCCAATTTTAAACAATTGTACTCAATATATCTGACGTAAACTAATAATATTGCTGAAACGTTTGTTGATTCGTCCAGTTGAACTGCGTAATTTTAGATTTCTGTGTATTTTTTACTAATTACATTTTAATATCATAAAACAAGTCTTCTATTCACCGACTAACCGTATCATCCTCTGCAAATATCTTTCATGCAAGGCTTTAACAATGTTTCTCCAAGTATGAACAGTTTAATATTTGATTCAAATTAGATTTACTTGTTTTTAATTTATAGCGTTTTATTCAAAATAAATCCTTGGGTTTACTTTTTTATTGATTGTGATTTTATTCTAAATGTCTCTCTAGTTTACTAATAGTTGTTACTACTAGTTTCATTAAAGCGTTGGCCAATACATTTCCACAGATAAGGGGAATTATAAAACGGTATAAAGCTATGCTTATATAAGCGAGAGATCTTTTATTTCCACAATGTTCACTCGTAAAAAAACACGTGATAAACATTTGAGCGTTAAAATATCAAGTGACAGATAAGGCCCGAGTAGGGTGGTCGGTTTGCGTGTGCAAACTTATTATAAAGAGCGATACGTACTCAACTTCAAAGGAATGATTTATCGTAATTTTGAAATTGTTAATGAACATAAGTTGTGAAGTTGGCGATACACCGTTCGTGCAAATTTTAACCAGTGTAGGTATCCGTGCGACCCCAGATAAGTGTTTCGAAAGTTCCAGATAACAACGCGAAGAATATATATTTCGTACATTATCCACGTAGAACTAAAACGAATGTAAAACGGGTACGATTATAAATAGCCACATGTTGCCCACTGCTTTATCACTGACACAATGACAAATTGGTACAAACTTTGAATGTTGTATTTGCTATTTTCTGGACAACTAGTATTTTATAGAATGGATACGTAAATCAAAGTATGTAAAAAGAAAATAATAAACTAATGTTGCCCTACTTGCCTATCCACCTATTGGGATAGGTGTTAAAAAGTTAATTATAAACAATAATTTGATTTCAATAGTCTGCGATTCTCCAAACTGTTGGGAGCCACTGTAGATTAGATACGTAAATCAAAGTATCTGAAAGAAAAATAATAAACTAATCTTGCCTTAGTTCCCTATCCACTTATTGGGATAGGTGTTAAAAATTAATTTTTAACCATAATTTGATTTCAATAGTCTGCGATTCTCCAAACTGTTGGGAGCCACTGTAGAATGGATACGTAAATCAAATTACGTGAAAAGAAAATAATAAACTAATGTTGGGAGCCAAACTGTTGGGAGCCACTGTAGAATGGATACGTAAATATGTGAAAAGAAAATAATCTAATGTTGCCTTAGTTCCCTATCCACTTATTGGGATAGGTGTTAAAAAGTTAATTTTATACAATAATTTGATTTCAATAATCTGCGATTCTCCAAACTGTTGGGAGCCACTGTGGATTGGATACGTCAATGAAAGTAAGTGAAAAGAAAATAATAAACTAATGTTGCCTTAGTTCCCTATCCACCTATTGGGATAGGTGTTAAAAAGTTAATTTTAAACAATAATTTGATTTCAATAGTCTGCGATTCTCCAAACTGTTGGGAGCCACTGTAGATTAGATACGTAAATCAAAGTATCTGAAAGGAAAATAATAAACTAATCTTGCCTTAGTTCCCTATCCACTTATTGGGATAGGTGTTAAAAATTAATTTTTAACAATAATTTGATTTCAATAGTCTGCGATTCTCCAAACTGTTGGGAGCCACTGTAGATTGGATACGTAAATCAAAGTATCTGAAAAGAAAATAATAAACTAATCTTGCCTTAGTTCCCTATCCACTTATTGGGATAGGTGTTAAAAATTAATTTTTAACAATAATTTGATTTCAATAGTCTGCGATTCTCCAAACTGTTGGGAGCCACTGTAGATTGGATACGTAAATCAAAGTATCTGAAAAGAAAATAATAAACTAATCTTGCCTTAGTTCCATATCCACTTATTGGGATAGGTGTTCAAAAGTTATTTTTAAACAATAATTTGATTTCAATAATCTGCGATTCTCCAAACTGTTGGGAGCCACTGTAGATTAGATACGTAAATCAAAGTATCTGAAAGGAAAATAATAAACTAATCTTGCCTTAGTTCCCTATCCACTTATTGGGATAGGTGTTAAAAAGTTAATTTTAAACAATAATTTGATTTCAATAGTCCGCGATTCTCCAAACTGTTGGGAGCTACTGTAGAATGGATACGAAAATCAAAGTATGTGAAAAGAAAGTAATAAACTAATGTTGCCTTAGTTCTCTATCCACTTATTGGGATAGGTGTTAAAAAGTTCATTTTAAACAATAATTTCATTTCAATAGTCTGCGATTCTCCAAACTGTTGGGAGCCACTATAGATTGGATACGTAAATCAAAGTATCTGAAAAGAAAATAATAAACTAATCTTGCCTTAGTTCCCTATCCACTTATTGGGATAGGTGTTAAAAGTTCATTTTAAACAATAATTTGATTTCAATAGTCTGCGATTCTCCAAACTGTTGGGAGCCACTATAGATTGGATACGTAAATCAAAGTATCTGAAAAGAAAATAATAAACTAATGTTGCCTTAGTTCCCTATCCACTTATTGGGATAGGTATTAAAAAGTTAATTTTAAACAATAATTTGATTTCAATAGTCTGCGATTCTCCAAATTGTTGGGAGCCACTGTAGATTGGATACGTAAACAAAGTATCTGAAAAGAAAATAATAAACTAATCTTGCCTTAGTTCCCTATCCACTTATTGGGATAGGTGTTAAAAATTAATTTTTAACAATAATTTGATTTCAATAGTCTGCGATTCTCCAAACTGTTGGGAGCCACTGTAGATTAGATACGTAAATCAAAGTATCTGAAAGGAAAATAATAAACTAATCTTGCCTTAGTTCCCTATCCACTTATTGGGATAGGTGTTAAAAATTAATGTTTAACAATAATTTGATTTCAATAGTCTGCGATTCTCCAAACTGTTGGGAGCCACTGTAGATTAGATACGTAAATCAAAGTATCTGAAAGGAAAATAATAAACTAATCTTGCCTTAGTTCCCTATCCACTTATTGGGATAGGTGTTAAAAAGTTAATTTTAAACAATAATTTGATTTCAATAATCTGCGATTCTCCAAACTGTTGGGAGCCACTGTAAATTAGATACGTAAATCAATGTATCTGAAAAGAAAATAATAAACTAATCTTGCCTTAGTTCCCTATCCACTTATTGGGATCGGTGTTAAAAATTAATTTTTAACAATAATTTGATTGCAATAGTCTGCGATTCTCCAAATTGTTGGGAGCCACTGTAGATTAGATACGTAAATCAAAGTATCTGAAAGGAAAATAATAAACTAATCTTGCCTTAGTTCCCTATCCACTTATTGGGATAGGTGTTAAAAAGTTAATTTTATACAATAATTTGATTTCAATAATCTGCGATTCTCCAAACTGTTGGGAGCCACTGTGGATTGGATACGTCAATGAAAGTAAGTGAAAAGAAAATAATAAACTAATGTTGCCTTAGTTCCCTATCCACCTATTGGGATAGGTGTTAAAAAGTTAATTTTAAACAATAATTTGATTTCAATAGTCTGCGATTCTCCAAACTGTTGGGAGCCACTGTAGATTAGATACGTAAATCAAAGTATCTGAAAGGAAAATAATAAACTAATCTTGCCTTAGTTCCCTATCCACTTATTGGGATAGGTGTTAAAAATTAATTTTTAACAATAATTTGATTTCAATAGTCTGCGATTCTCCAAACTGTTGGGAGCCACTGTAGATTGGATACGTAAATCAAAGTATCTGAAAAGAAAATAATAAACTAATCTTGCCTTAGTTCCCTATCCACTTATTGGGATAGGTGTTAAAAATTAATTTTTAACAATAATTTGATTTCAATAGTCTGCGATTCTCCAAACTGTTGGGAGCCACTGTAGATTGGATACGTAAATCAAAGTATCTGAAAAGAAAATAATAAACTAATCTTGCCTTAGTTCCATATCCACTTATTGGGATAGGTGTTCAAAAGTTATTTTTAAACAATAATTTGATTTCAATAATCTGCGATTCTCCAAACTGTTGGGAGCCACTGTAGATTAGATACGTAAATCAAAGTATCTGAAAGGAAAATAATAAACTAATCTTGCCTTAGTTCCCTATCCACTTATTGGGATAGGTGTTAAAAAGTTAATTTTAAACAATAATTTGATTTCAATAGTCCGCGATTCTCCAAACTGTTGGGAGCTACTGTAGAATGGATACGAAAATCAAAGTATGTGAAAAGAAAATAATAAACTAATGTTGCCTTAGTTCTCTATCCACTTATTGGGATAGGTGTTAAAAAGTTCATTTTAAACAATAATTTCATTTCAATAGTCTGCGATTCTCCAAACTGTTGGGAGCCACTATAGATTGGATACGTAAATCAAAGTATCTGAAAAGAAAATAATAAACTAATCTTGCCTTAGTTCCCTATCCACTTATTGGGATAGGTGTTAAAAGTTCATTTTAAACAATAATTTGATTTCAATAGTCTGCGATTCTCCAAACTGTTGGGAGCCACTATAGATTGGATACGTAAATCAAAGTATCTGAAAAGAAAATAATAAACTAATGTTGCCTTAGTTCCCTATCCACTTATTGGGATAGGTATTAAAAAGTTAATTTTAAACAATAATTTGATTTCAATAGTCTGCGATTCTCCAAATTGTTGGGAGCCACTGTAGATTGGATACGTAAACAAAGTATCTGAAAAGAAAATAATAAACTAATCTTGCCTTAGTTCCCTATCCACTTATTGGGATAGGTGTTAAAAATTAATTTTTAACAATAATTTGATTTCAATAGTCTGCGATTCTCCAAACTGTTGGGAGCCACTGTAGATTAGATACGTAAATCAAAGTATCTGAAAGGAAAATAATAAACTAATCTTGCCTTAGTTCCCTATCCACTTATTGGGATAGGTGTTAAAAATTAATTTTTAACAATAATTTGATTTCAATAGTCTGCGATTCTCTAAACTGTTGGGAGCCACTGTAGATTAGATACGTAAATCAAAGTATCTGAAAGGAAAATAATAAACTAATCTTGCCTTAGTTCCCTATCCACTTATTGGGATAGGTGTTAAAAAGTTAATTTTAAACAATAATTTGATTTCAATAATCTGCGATTCTCCAAACTGTTGGGAGCCACTGTAAATTAGATACGTAAATCAATGTATCTGAAAAGAAAATAATAAACTAATCTTGCCTTAGTTCCCTATCCACTTATTGGGATCGGTGTTAAAAATTAATTTTTAACAATAATTTGATTGCAATAGTCTGCGATTCTCCAAATTGTTGGGAGCCACTGTAGAATGGATACGTAAATCAAAGTACGTGAAAAGAAAATAATAAACTAATGTCCCCTTAGTTCTCTATCCAGTTATTGGGATGGGTGTTAAAAAGTTAATTTTAAACAATATATTGATTTCAACAGTCTGCGATTCCCCAAACTGTTGGGAGCCACTGTAGAATGGATACGTAAATCAAAATATGTGAAAAGAAAATAATCTAATGTTGCCTTAGTTCCCTATCCACTTATTGGGATAGGTGTTAAAAAGTTAATTTTATACAATAATTTGATTTCAATAATCTGCGATTCTCCAAACTGTTGGGAGCCACTGTGGATTGGATACGTCAATGAAAGTAAGTGAAAAGAAAATAATAAACTAATGTTGCCTTAGTTCCCTATCCACCCATTGGGATAGGCGTTAAAAAGTTAATTTTAAACAATAATTTGATTTCAATAGTCTGCGATTCTCCAGACTGTTGGGAGCCACTGTATTGGGGGGGGGGGTCTTCAATCTTTTGAGGTGAACTCAGTTGAAGTTTAATAACAGCCAATCCGACGACATGAAGAAGTGGTTGAAGTTAATTTCATTGAAGATACACACAATAAATAGAAGTAACAGGGTGGGTCGAGCTCGTAAGTAAACATTCGGTATAACAGAAGGGGTTGAGAAAATTTTCATTAGAGGAAGCGGGAGCTGGAGGGCCGGATATACGCAGCTCGTGCAACTGCATTAAATTTCGACAGACGACAACACTAGTAGTAATAGTAGATGGTAGTAGCATTAGGTACCTTAAATTTAGAATAATACATTACAAAGAAAAATACAATAGGTAATTTAATAGACCACAGCCTTCTCCATGATTCCATGTCTTTTTTGTACACTTTTTTCTGGCATGCCTGCAAACTAAAGCTTACAGTCAATATAGGTAAGCCACGTCATCACCTTTCTTCCCGTCAAAAAATACACCTCTCTATGTCACTGAGTATAGGGATCATCATACCTACGGTAACCTTTGCTTGTATGAGTGATGTGTACGTCCGCGAATAATGGAGGAACTATCCGATATCGTCAACTTTTGTCGTTTTATATTAGCCGAATCGAAATGGACGAATAAATGTCTCTTACGGAAACAATTTTAGCACTTTTGTCCTAGAAAACTTCCTAGAGCAAATTTTTCTCTTCCTTGTCATTTAAAATGTATCGTCCAAAGCGACGTGGCAGCCCCCCCACCTCTTATCTGCTGTACGTACGAGTGGTGGGGGGAATCTTTTTGCGCGCCAAGCCGGAGGCCGACACATACGGCGCGGACTCGAACAATGGAGGCATCCTATGTATTACTTTCTTATTTGTTTTCCTCTTTCGAGCAAAGACGTGCGCGGGCAAAAAGGCATCTTATAGGAATTAGATTCCTTCCGTTACAATTTGTTTCCTTCTTCCGATTTAATCAAAATGACCCTGCACGCGACTCCTTACAAACAAAGCACTCAAAATGTATTTAAGCAAAAAGAGAAACGTCAAAACAAGGACCGTCGGCGAGGAAGCTTATAATCTAAAACAAGGAACGATCGAGAAATGGTACCACAAAGGAGCTGGGATATTACGATTATATTGACCAATTACATTACTGGAAAGTTTGCTCATGTGTGTACCTCTAAGAACTCTAAGGTAGCCTTTTATGATGCCTTTAATCCAGATCGGCAAAATCGTGTTGGTTTATGATAGTTTATGGATAATTTGCAGTCGCAGGCACATTTGGAGATTACCTTGTCATTGACTGTCATAGCACTATGCCTACCCCAGACTCTCTGAAATGTCTTGACAAAGACTTGACTACCAAACTTTTCTTTCTTCCTCTCCAAAAGGCAAGCCATTAATAACTGCTCGATCATAGCGATTAATATTTTTCCTATACACTAAAATTATCACCAACACAAATATGGTCCTGTATACCTGTCTTCCATTCGTCTTCTGATACAAAGGAAAATAAATTTTCAAAGTTTGTTTGTCTTGCCCAGCACTACCCAACTGTCTTCCCCCATTTCAACCGTTTTTGATCATATGGGCTTATTTACTTCATGATCGGTTTGAAGCTCGTATTGTGGCAAAATATAATAGACAACTTTTTCCATTTTAAGGCGCCTTCTTTGTAGAGTTTCAGTTCTTGCATAGCTTTAAACTAAAGCTAAGAGTTGTAAGAGCTGTTTTTCTGCATCTATAGAGATGAACACCCGATCCAAATTTACAATTTACAATGTTACGTGTTTTATTATTGTTTTAGGCAGAAGTGGTTATTATTCGATTATTGACATATTTTTTTGTCATTTATTAACTAATTTGAAATTGTTTATACAATTACCATTTGTTTAAACAAAGATATACGATGTTATGAACATATACTTCCATTTGTTTGCAGAATTTACTAGGTTACTGGCTTTTTTTGTCATTTATTAACTAACTAGCAATGGTTTAAACAAATACCATTTGTTTAAAGAAATATATAATTTTTGAAAGGAAATTATTATTAGGATATTAGCATTTTTTTGGTCATTTGCTAACTAATTTGCAATTGTATAAAGAAATACCATTTGTTTACAAAAATATACAAGTTACGGACATATTTTTCTTTTTTATTATCAGAAATTATAATTAGATTGTTGGCATTGTTTGTCATTAATTAACAGTTTGCAATTGTATAAATAAATACCATTTGTTTAAACAAAAGTATACAATGGTACTGACAATGATCGTTTGACAAAAGTTATAAGTGAATTTCTTGTCTTTTTTCTTGCCAAATTTGTTAACTAATTTTCAATTAGAACCTATAATAATAATTAGTGTTGCAACCACATTACTTATTAATACTCATTAATACTTATTAATAATTTTTGTCAAGAAATACGTACTAACATTGAATATTATTGTTTAAACAAATTTATTTCTTCAAACAATTGCACATTAAGTAACAAATTACAAAAAACTTGCCAACAATGTAAAAAAATAATTACTACAAGAGAAAAAACAAAAAACATTGTAAATTTTTGTTTAAAAAATTGGTACTTGTTTAAAGAATTGCAAATTCGTTAATAAATGACAAAAAAATGCCAATAATTTAATAATAGTTTCTGCAATAAATATAAAAAATATGTCCGTAACAAATATATTGTTTAAACAAATAGTATTTGTTTAAACAATTACAAATTAGTTAATTAATGTCAAAAAACTGCCAATAATCTACTTATAATTTAAGCAAAAAATATAGAAAATTATGTCCATTACCATGTCTAGACTTATTTAAACAAATGGTATTTGTTAAAACAATAGCAAATTAGTTAATAAATGACAAAAATACCAATAATTTAATAATTTCTGCAAAATTAGAAAAATATGTACGTAACAACATATATTTTTTTAAACAAATGGTAATTGTTTAAACAATTGCTAATTAGACCAAATGACCAAAAACAATAATTTAATAATGTTAGCAACATATGGAAAAATGAGTTCGTAACATCGTATATTTTTGTTTAAACAAATGGTAATTGTTTAAGCATTTTTTTAAATTTTTAAATTAGTTAATAAATGACAAAAACTTGTCAACAATTCAATAATAGTAATTTCTGTCAAAAAAATAATAAATCACTGAACTTTGTCAAATTGTTAATTTGGGGAAAATTTTGCCTCATTTTTAGGGTACTGCGGGAGAGGGTGGAGGCGGTGAAAAGAAAAATAGTAATTGTGGATCGATGAAAAAAGGAAAAAAAGATGCGTTTTTCCAATGTATTTTAAATGAGAAATTTGAGGTGCTCGGTGGTACGTGTTAACGTTAACCGATTTTTCTCAAATTTTGGGAGACGGAGCCGATTGGGGGGATCGTTGCCCTCCAGCAAAAAAAAAGATTTTGCAAGGTATAAATTTGGACCACCCTAGTGGCCACTCTTCCATGTACCGTCGTAAACTAATTTTAATTGGAGTTCCATCTAGTGCTGCCGTATAATTTATGAGGTTTCCTGTGGAAATGTAGTTGTCCGTAACCTAGTTAATAGAAAACAAATTTATTTAAATTAATTGGTTATTCTTCTTTGAAGTATCTATAGGGTATCGGATAGGGAGGCTTGTGGGCGTGCTAGCATTAGTTTTGGCTACCCCATCGACTCTCGCCCGACACACTCTATTCTCTCAACGGGGTGGGATGGTGGGATGCTTCGTCAGTCGACGCTCTGAAATCGACTCCACTCAATTGTGTGTACAGTCTACAAGCTTCTAGAGTTAGGTACACTAATTTCAATTATGCATTATATTAGCATTCAGCTGTATTTGCAGGTGCGAAATTATCCGACCACATATGTAGATCAGATGGAATTTTCCCGCAAATGGCAGCACCGCTAATATATCACGAGATGGTGGCTCACCCGCTTATACAGGTTGTACCAAAGTAACAGCCATTGTCCGCCTCACACTTTCCTTTAGATATCACCACCAAAATTATCACGGATGTGAAATTCCAATGGTGTAAGGATTACATTGTCCAAATTTATTCTCTTGATGTATTCTTTCTCAATCAATGAGACATTCTCCAGCCATTTTCGGAATATTGTCTCATTTGTAATTATGATTTTCCATCTCTGAGGATTACCAAGAGTCACTTCCATAGCTGCTTCCAATGTTATGCCAGGGTTTATGTCGTTTTTTATGCCTGAAAACTAATATGGGGTTCCTTATCTGTTCATTAAGGAAGCTATAGACCTGGCCGGTGCTTGCACTTTTGTTCTCCAGCGTCTCCATGGTTCGTATAATAATTTGAGTACGTGTCTCGAAGGTGCAATAAAAATCTAAGCGCCACTTTTTACGGTCCCTAGTTATTATCGCGATAAAAACACTTTTGTATATCTCTCCATGTTAAGGAGTGTGCGGAACACGCGAAATTTGTCTCGGACGCCTTTCATGTTGTTTTTATCGCTGTTGACTCCCTTTATCCAGTTTCAGTGTTCCAAGATTTGCTCCGGCTGAGGCGCACAGGCCGGAGCGCTGACCGTGGCGAGATAAGCCCCTCGAAAAACTTCCGCCTTTATCTTAATTTTATCGTTTGCAACATTTTTCTTCAACCTTAATACGCGTTTCACCTTCATCTTAACTCCGGCCAACTTCGGTCTCCCCCTTCGTGTCAATATATCAACCCCTTTTACACCTAACGGACATCCATCAACGCCCATAATCTTAATAAATATCATATCGGAGCAGTTTTTATGCCGTCTTACTTCAGTGAAAAGTCTCTCGTTTTGGAATTGTGTCACTGTTTTAAAGGTTTGGGAAGAGATATAGCTAAGCTCAATCCTGGTATTTTCTTGTGTTTCTTCCTTGTTTGTGCTGTCAAAACGTTGCATTACAACTCAAAAGTATTCTTATACATTGTTTCTTTCGTTATGGATATGCAACCCAATCCCAGGCAGCCTGATCTGTGAAAATGGCATGTTACTATGTGCTGTGGATATAGACCTCCATAGGACTGCTGGCTGAATGTTAAGGTAATTCATTTATAATTTATATGTCTACATGTCATTTATAATTTATTTGCGATTCTCAGCTCAAGAGACACAAATGATCTTCTTATTTTTATACCAAAGACAATTTGAAAAACAAATAAAAGAATTAAATGTCATTTTCGTTTTTGCGCAAGTTTTGATTCTCTTCGTTTTGTGTACTTCCTACAGTATGTTTTTGTAGAAGGCGAGTTCTGGTAATCGTCACCAGTCGCCACCATAATGATTAACCAGTAAACCAATAACAGTTTTTTGTCGCTTTTAAGCTCTTTGCCTACTGGTATTTCGAATGAATGAAATTGAACATTTGTTTGCAAATTCTTTTACTTGTACCAACGTTTTCTTACTAGCATAATTAAGCTCACCCTATATTAAAACAGGTCTTCTTTTTTGTAAAAAAATAAACCGTTTTGCCTGGCTAAATTTGAAAATAAGTTTCTTCCGGGTTATGCCGTGTGTCAAGATTCGTAAATGCTGAGGTTTCGCGAACTATGTTGCTAGCTTCTTCAGAGTATTTAGTTAGCTCTGAAGAAGCGAACAACGTGGTCCGCAAAACGTCAACATTTACGAATCTTGACACACGGCATAACCCGGAAGCAATTTATTTTCTAAATTTGAAATGTCAGGCTCCAGGAACTTTATATTTCTCTCTTGCTACACTCCTTCAGTCATCTACCTTCCATTCGTTGCTAATTCTTCTGACTGTGGCGTATCTGCTTATGATGGCATCATAGTAGCTGGCTTGTACTCTAATAGGATTTTTTTTAATTTCTTTCTCTATTAGCCCAAAAACTCTATCAGGAGAGATAAAGGAATGTCCTACAATTGAAAATGTTACCTCAGTTGTTTTAATGTTGGGTGGTAATTCATTAAGAAGCCAAGACGCTAACATTGTCATCAATGTAGTGTTTTTATTTCAAATGCTTGGCTGTTTAATGCATGTCTCTCTGCCGACGCTATTGTGTTGGTGGAAAATACCAAAGTCTACAGGACCCAAAAGTAATACCTTTTGTATGTTCTAAAATTTTCAATTTTTAAAACATACCTGCGCCTTGTTTTGACATTCCTAGAGTAGTTTTCTGGTTGTCGCTCCTTATGGTGGCTACACACCCAACTGCAAGCTTGACAAGCATGCTTGATCAATCAATTTGTACAAGCATGCTGTAGCGACTGTAGGATAATTTTGTGCAAGCGTTATGATTGTACAAGCCGCTTGATGATGGATTGAATTTGAATCATGCAAGCTTGTACAAAACCGTGCTTGCACATTTTATGTGGCTTTTTAAATGCTGTTAATCCTTCGTGGGAGGTTATAGCTTCTCTCATGATCGTATCCTTTTTTTTAATTAAATGTATTACGAGTGACAAAATCTTCAGATAAGTACCTTCATTCATTCTGAGATAATTATGCATAATTATGCCAACCACAAGGGTATATCTTCAATTTACTCAGTAAATTAATATGGGAATACGTTTTTCTTTTCATCAACCACTCTTTACACCAAATTTTAGCTTCTTATTACGCGTTTTCCTCTTGTGGGTGAGGCAAAAAGCAGCCCCTGCCAGCGCATCGTCGTCCGACATAGTCCAAGCACAAACTGGCGATTGTTAAAGCATACTTGTACCGTGTGGTGTCGAAGGGAAATTTTACGTAGTTGTGCAAAAGATTGATCAAGCATGCTTGTCAAGCTTGCAGTTAGGTGTGTAGCCACCTTAAGCTGCTTTGCCTTCTGATAGTATTTATGGTTACCCTGTCTATTAGGGGATGATTTGTATCGGATAAAGGTGTTGGGGTGACAAAATGGTGTCGGGTGTAAACGTGTGCATTACCATTGCAGGTTAATAAGGTCGTAACGAGACATATACAAGTTTGAGTCGGTTTTTACGCATCTCGGCAAATAGGCGACGCTTCGTATTTGCTATGGAATGCGCGGGACATAACGCGTCGGTTCCATTGGGGGGTTAGGACGACGTCGGCAGTAGCCACACGGTGCTTCCGATCAGTTGAACTCGCGTCGTCGTACAGTGTGTAGGGGCACTCCGTCCACCTGACAGCTTATCTACGCTTATGAATATGTCAAACACGCGACTGCCAGCAATGTTTTTCTCCGAGCACCAGTGAGTGACCGGCTGTTTTTCACGAGCAATACTTTATCACCAAAGAACGTTCACCCTTGCTCAGGCTGTTATTGTTGAATTCGCCCGGTAAGTAAATAAGTTTCAAAAATTTTCACGCCACAATTGGCCCAAATTATGGCACACTTCAGAACCGGGGCATGGTTTATTGTGTAGCGGTGCAAAAACTGAACAGGCCTTATTAATTATGCGGTCGGCAAAAACGCGCGCGGTATTATTTTAGCGCAATTAATGCATTTCGAGCGGGCCATGAATCATCCGCGACCGGCAAAAAAGCAATTTGGTCCCCATGATAAAAGATAACGGCGGCGAATACAACAAATCACTTGGTCGCTTGGATTTGAATGAGCACTCGCTCAATGTTTAAGACAAGTATTTGTACATCGGAATCGAGGTTGAACATTTTTGATCTCGGGAGGATCGCTCGGATTTCACCCTCAATCTGCCCTTACTTACTCGCTAAGTATTTTTCTTCCGATAAATTCCGATGGGCTTCGATCACCAATTATACTCACCAATCTTCAATTTCCGCCGAATTGCGTTTCGGATCCGGCATTATGAGCGGCGGTTTAAACATTTCTAACTACTTCCGAAAACTGTTCAAATTTAATAAAACCTTTTCAATTAGGTACGTACTCTTTTTCTCTATCGAACGCTTCAGCAAATATTGAATTAATCGCTTAAGGGATGCTCAACTCTTTAATCAATTAATAAACTATTCTGCCTTACAACTTGTTTATATTTGAACTTGTAAGTAAATATTCAGTATTCACTTCAATACTTATTTCAAAATTCATATTCTTTCCATTTTAAACTTTTTTCTTCGATTTTCAATCCTACATTTTGTTGTCTTGATTTTCTCGCGAAAACGGCGTCCAGACTAGGGATAGTCCACGAACACAAACCACTCATAAAATCACGATATGCTAAAGTTTCACGCACCCAAAATAGTGAAAATTACGGAGCAAAATGTCAGACAGAAAATGTCACTTTCACTGCCCTTGGTGTATCGATAATTTATACGAGATATGTCAAATTAAACACAGCCCACAGAACTGCTTGCAAACTGACGTTTACGTCATAATCGATGTACGAAAAATAGATTGAATCATCGATGTACAAACAAAGGATTGAAACATCAATTCTTTAAGTACCTATACATTTTTTTAATTGTTTTATTATGTAATAATATTGGTATTATTGGTTCTCTTCCTTATGAGTCCATAAAATACATTATGAACACTGAAAACTACTGAAGACCAGTTGAATCTGCGCAAGAACCTCTGTCTTCGTGTCCGGTTTTGTCCACGGTTTTGGTCAGGTTTTTCCAACCAGATTTCTTGGCGTGGAATATAAACAACTGAGACGCCTTTTAAATTATATTTTTACCGTGAGGTTCCATTATGATCCTCTGAAAAGACTTTCATAACCTGCGGTTGAAAAATGTTATAATTCTCGAAATATTTTCTCGCCGCTTTTGGTTTATTATGAAATGCAGCACAGAGTTGAAATTAATTAAAACGGAGCTGTTTCCTGTTGTTTTTTTTTCATGTTTGGATATGACAGTTGCAACGCTGAATCGGCGACATGAATTTAAAGAGAAGCAAATATTCGGTGTATTTATTTAAATATTAGGTATGTATATTTGACCAGGTATAATTCGTTTCGTGTAATTGTTATCAGGAAAAAAAATGTAATGGACCTGTGCAATGACCATGTGTGCTTAAAACTGATTTCAAAACAATTATGGAAACACTTTAGTTTTTTTTATTCCCTTGGGGGTGTTCACTATGCATATTAAAGTTAGAGTTAAAAATGAATCACACCAATCCTAAAACTCCTCTATAAAATCGAACCCCGATATGTCTGCAAACTAGTAGCTACTGACAGGACTAACCATGTCATGATACGTATCAATCCTTTGAGGTCAACTGATGCCACACAGGAAAGCCGCTGGCTAAATATGTTACCGTTAATGGTAACTGAATTAGGTGTCATAATGTTGCCATGCCCAGAAACTGTCCCAGGAATATCGGTCAACTTAATTAATTAACTTCTTAATTGAGGATTCCGGGCAGATTTAGTTAAGATCGCATGTGAAATGTCTTTGGCGGTATAAATCAACATATTGCGGAAGTACCGCATCAGAAAAATCCTGTAAAATATGCAAATTCGCCCAATTAGAACTTAAGACTAGATGAGGATATACTAGGACATCGAAAATTTTGTAGGGGAGTAACAGAGATCTGCGATTGCTAATGAAGCCTATAATTAGAAACACTGCAAACGGCATGACCCTGTTATGTATTACGCACAAGAATAGGGGAAATTTTATCAATGTAATGGGAACACACGGTCTTTGTTTCAACTGGGATCATTGAAAGGTCGAGAGATTAATCTGCTTATAATAGCAATAACTGTTGATGCGCAAATATCCCCAAAATAAACGGTTTCGAAACTGCTATAGCCCGAGTTTTGCGCACCCTATGTATGCAACGGATTCCGCATATATTGTTGTATTTTTGCAATTATGCAGTGCCCGCTTCAGTTTGAGTATGCGCGTTTTTGTTCACTTCCAAAACCGACGGTTTTGATATCCCCGCCGAAATAAAGCCGATCAACTGTGCACGGGAAAGTGGAAACACAAAGGGCGTTACCACTTTTTGATTATTACCCTCGATAATTTATGATTTCACATGACTTTGTTTACCTATATCAATTTATGTTTGTTATTTTTATACTCGCTTAAAATTTATGTATGAGTTTAAAAATACATATTTGCACACCAAAGAATACTTAATTAGATTATTTCAACATCCAACTGAAACCTTTAGCAACGTTGCAGACCACTAAAGATGTGGTCTGCAACGTTTTCATGGTCACATGTCATTCTCTTCAGATTCTCTTCAGAAATTATAGTTTATAAGCAACGCATAACTCAATCCACGCAAGCCGTGGCTACACATTCGTATACTTTCCAAATATCAAAAATTTGCCAAGTATCCGATTATTTGCGAAAAGAAAAAACCAGTTCTATTCAATTCGTATCGAGTCCACCTCAAAAATAGATTTATATATTCGACGGTCGGCTGTGCAGACGGTTTTTTTACGACGAATACTTGGTATTTGCAATATCCAGTTGAACTGGATGTAGCAAGTGCCTACGCGACAAATATTGGTTTCATTTATTTGCACTCGATGAACATTTTAGTACGCTGTTTAATTTTTCCATTTTTTAATTTCGTTTTGTGTGTAGGTCATATACGTAGATTGACAATAGATTTGTAATTATTAGTAAGATTTTTGATTTTTCTAAAGGGCGAAACCGCATAAAATTGTAATTTTGTGAAACCGTTAGACAGACAGTTTTCCGGAAACCGTCAGACAGAAATTAAAAAAAATATATTGTTGTTTTTACCTGTCCACATAAACGCAATGTTATTTCTTTCCAAGAAAAACGTACACCATATACAGAGTGTATCGTAAGTTGATGCTTTCCTATGAACAATATAGATGATACTCATTTATGAGCTTTTAAAATATAACCTTTTTGTTAAATCAATAAGCTACACAAAATTCTCTACTATTAAACTATTTTTAATCGTTTAGACCAATCAATAACAAAAATTTTCGATTTGCGCGGGAAATATATTTGCCAAATATTTAACATGTGACAAATATTTGATATTTGGCAAGTATACGAATGTGTAGCCCCGGCTTTAGAATAATTGCAAGCAAATAACACCAATAATATGTAAACCCATTTATAATATTATTAAATTCGTTTATAGTTTCACATTATTGAAAAACGCATTCGCTGATATTCACCCCCCTCTCACCTTTCGTCTATGCGTGTCGGCGAGTCCGCGCATTCTTTTGTTTTCACGTAAGTGCCAACCAATCTGTAGACCCAATTGCGTTTGGAAAATTATAGCGTCTTTTAATATGTTCCTTCGCAGTTGCCCAGGCATTTAGGCTGTTTCTTCGCCTAGAAAGATATGATGTCAAAGCTGGGCGATGAAGACAAAATTTGATCTATGCAGAGTGTGATGGCGCGAAATAAATACATAATCCAAAATAATAAATTTACGTGTGAAAATAAGCAGGAGTAACGTCGGGAATGATTTTTATTTGTTATTAACCCTCCGCTAACGCGCGACATATAACAATGCCGTGTGAAAGTGAGTTGGGGGTGGTGGTTTTTGGAAAATACGATACGTGTTCTGTCTCAATACGCTTTTGCCCATAAATAAAGCAGCCACCCTCGCTTTTGCATTAGGGTCTGGACGTACGCACCCCGGTGGTAAGCGTTTTTTTAGCACGATGTACCCGTAAAATTTCATCAAAACTCGCGAGTGACATCGCGTAATCTTCCTTACCGGCAGGCACGTGTATGCGCAGCTTGTATATTCTTGTATATTCATATACATATTTTATATATTCGCGCTGTGCCGCTTTATTCGACCATATATATCGCACACACATAGGCGCGGTGCAAAAATTGGCCTCAGCAGGTCATTGTGATCAATATGTATAATAATACAGAGGTTTAATTAACGTAATCAACACCCAGCTCTATAAGTTACCAAACGCGTTTAATTGAATTGCACCAATTACGCCCGAAAATAAGGATCTACTGCCCGCTATATTGCCAACATTCCCCACAACGTCACACACGTTAAGTTCAATTTTAAAACTCCACTAATTAAACCAATCCAGTTATAAAGCCCGAAAAAAAAAAACAATTTCAGTACATTACTATCCACTAATCCACATATTAACATGTTTTAGTTCAGAACCTAATTCAGAATCTAGTTCAGAAGTTCATCTGAACTAGTTTTTCTGAACTAGTTTTTCGGAACTAGTTTTTCGAAACTAGTTTTTCTGAACTAGCAGACATTTTTGTTTAATAAGGTTGGCAATTCCTTTTCGAACTTGTATTACTAAATATATCACCCGAATAAAACGTTTTGGAATCTACGGCCTTTCCCTTTTTTTTTCTTGAAAGGTTTATACCAAGACTTTGATTAGTTTAGCAAGTATAATAAAGCTGGCCATTAGTCCTCGGATTAGTAAGAGTGATCCTGTTTTAACCAGCAAAAAAAACATATTTATATTTCGGATCATCAAGTATGCCGTTTGAGGGTGATGTTCGTTAACTGAATTCAGCGAGCACGTCAAACTGTTTAAGCACGATATATAATTCAGGGTACATTAAGCACTTAGTCAGAACTCGATATATTTAAAACAAATTGATATTAAAGTCCGAATAGCGCGGTAGCGTGAGTTTCTAACCCTAGCTGGCACATTTTTGGGCGACCCTTTATGCGCACCCTAGAAAAAAGTCCATTAACGTCACAGTCAATGATCGTCCGGAACGTCTTTTGAACTAATCCATCTGATACTTTCATTATACCGCCTATGACAGCCTCATCAGTTTTACTTAATAATATCTTACGTTAGTCTTACGTTATTCTCCGGAAGGCTTTACTGGCACTCCTTTATAATAGGCCGATTATATTATAATGCATATAAATATTTCAACGCTCCTCTTCAAGTCCTTCCTATTGCTTCCTTATTTCAGGGTTTTGAGATGTAAAAAATAAGTACACTAAACATTACTGTAAATCGTGTATCGTTTGTTTGGTTGAAATTGTTTGAATGAGGTTTGTTGGGTGGAGTAGTTAAAATTGTTTCGAATTAAATTGTGTTAGATTAAGTAAAAGTAATTCCGAATTAAAGACGGTAGCGTTTCAATTAAGTTTGGAGGGTGAAGCGAAACGAAGAGAATGAAACGATTTGCGGTGAAAAATGGGGCGGTATGTGTGTGTGAGTGTTCTTTCGGTATATCCCCGTTTTTAGCGAATAGATGAACTTGCACCCCGGAGGGTTAAAATAGTAATTGAGCAGATTGTTACGAGCTTACTGTTGATTAAAACAACTCCGCCCCAGTGGCACGCACACACATCGAATTTCTACGAAATTGTTAAGTTCCATTTGAAACAGGGCCGAGCGCGGCCACCTACATGCCCTTAATTATTTTGGCTCATGCGTTTTCAAACTAATAATGCCAACATTACACTTGAACTGCCGACTCTAACTGCGACTGGCTAACCAGCCTTTATGTTGTTCACAAAGTAAATGTCATTCCTGTTATGGCGCACAGGCGACTCGCTCAAAACTATTTCGCCATCCCTGTTCAGTCCCTCTAACGACCTGAAACATATTTACTTTTTAAGTAATTCAAATAATTACTAACTTTTTTACCAAGGGATCTAATTACATCCACTCATAATATACAAAGATGCCGACAGAATTGGTTTATAAACTAGGGTAACCAACGGTCCCGAATTGGGCGGAATAGTCCGGAATTGGGCGGGATAGTCCGGAATTGGGCGGAATAGTCTGGAATTGGGCGGAATAGTCCGGAATTGGGCGGGATAGTCCGGAATTGGGCGGAATAGTCTGGAATTGGGCGGAATAGTCCGGAATTTGGCGGAATAGTCCCAAATTAGGCGGTATAGTCCCGCTTTTGATAATTTTATTCTAAAGGCCAGAATTTTCAAGACACCACTCATTAAAAGCTGCACTCTGTCTACTCTCTTAAGAAAACGTAGTATGTGTTTTATTACTTGTACGTTTTGATAAAGTTATAGGATACATTCTTTTGAAAGTGAGAAATTACGAAACTTTTAATTAAGAAATGTTTTTTTCAAACGATTTTTTTCGTTATTAATAAAATAGAACTGCTGCATGAATTTAGTCAAGCTTGAATCTTGTCGAGAAGCTACACACAGCGAAGTGTATTCTCAAAACGTGAGAAAATTATTTACTTGCAGTTATTGTTTTAGATGAAAGTTAATATTTAGTTTGTTTGAAACAATTTCTTTCATTTAAGAATTCCTTGTTCTCACAATTCAAGAATATCCCAATCTCAGAGTTATTAGTTTCGGTTAAGTATATAATTTTCAAACCAAGTAGTTTAAATTCTCAATTCAAGAAGTTTATCAATATCTTGAATCAAGTAAGTCATTGTTTGCAACGCGCTTGCGCATTTACACTCAAACGTGCACGAACGTTGCCGAGATTTAAGATTTTTCGCATCGGCCTTTGCCTTCAGTTAGTTCTGCTATGGCGTCGTGTTCGCTGACTACCGAGTATTGTCCGGGAAGAGTTCAATATGTTAGTACTAATTTTGTAGGTACTGTACGCAATAACTACGCGATCTATAATATTATGAAAGTATATAGTTTTAATTTTGCGTGAATAGCCTACAGTACTTATGTTCAACGTATTTGCGACGCAGTTCGTAGTTGTGACTTGTGACGCACACGGTACGTAAATTTTGCCTAGCCATATAGTGGTCACCAAATCAACATACATGCCACAGAAAACTTACTTGTGTAATATAATGGAAACAATTTGATGTCTAATAGAATATGGTTGTGTTGTTTTTTTCCATGCCTTAGATATTGTAGGTAGTGATAATTTATAAATAGGTAAGTATATATGTAATTAAGCAAAGAAATTTCATACAATAAAACAAATATCATTCGCTAAGTTATTGTCTATTTATTTCACACAATTCCCTACCTTTTTAAAAAAAAACTAAAACAGTAATTTCTATTCAATACATTATGATCATGTTCTTGAACTAATAATATCTATACTCATTTCAAGAAAATATTTTCTCATTGTCAAGCATATATATTCACTTTAAGAAAATTCCATTATTCTCAACGTGAGAATAGTTTTCTTGAATGAATAATATCTATACCTACTCATTGCAAGAAAATATTTTCTCAGATATACAAGCATATGATCATTTCAATTCAACAATATCTCTTTATTCTTAACTTGAGAAAATATCTACTTGCGGCTATAGCAAACTAATCATTTACTTGGATGAAAGCATATTGCTTTGAGTGAAGTATTTACTTTTCTGTTTGTACATCTCTGGCCTTTGAGGTTTTGATTGTTCAAATAAAATGCATGGTTTTCATAGACATACCAATGCAGAAAGTACTTCCACAAAATAATAAATGATCAATTATAGATGTTTGTGGATTGAGTTTTTAATTTATCCAAAAAGATTTTTATTCATTTCAGATATTGATCGATATTTGCTTTTTAAAATAAAAAATGTTGAGTTTTAAAAATTGGTCACCCTGTTCTAAATCCCATCTTGTATTGTAAAATGATGTCTTGATGACTGCCTTAGCTCAAGGATGCTCATTGCTCATGTTCTCTAACTACGATAAACAATCCATCTTCCTTCGTTTTCAAAATCAATTTTACGATTTGTAGCATAAGAATTTACAGGCTTGCTCAAATAATTTGCAAACAAAAAACAAGAACCAAGGGCGATAATGATTTAATATCAACATAAAACTGCGTATATACGTAAACAGCTATATTAGTATAACAGCTCCGGGGTATTGTGCGTTAATTCTGCAAAATATGACCCATATGTAACCCCGGCATGGCCCAGAAATTAATTATAATTTACGTATATTTGCGCTGCGATTATTACCTAACAATACATTCGTGAGAAATATGATTTTATTATTAATATTGATTTCATTCTGTTTCTTCAGTTTTTTTTAACACCTCTTCTGCTTCTAATTCTTTTGTGGATGACGTATAATCCTATAAAGCATTATTTGATACAATTGTAAATAACCCAAGTGTAAATCGGGTGCACACACCGCTCAGCATGTGTATCTCCACCTCAAGATTGAAGTATTCGCTTTACCACAACATGTAAAACGCCACTACATAGCGAGGGGTAATGGTTATCCTTTGATCCTTTGTTGTAAAATCGACAGTGAACTAACTGATTGCCGACCGCTAACATTGGGCCCGTATCCAAATATTCTGATGGTGTATTGCGGCTCCGTGCGTCGTTGTTGGAGTACAGGCCCATAAATCAATTCATTTTACAACCTTCGCGAGTGACAAAAATCAAGATGGGCGCGTCCGAGCTTACAGAAACGAGCCCTGTTGCCTAAATATAGAATTAAGCGAGAAAATGTTTGTCAGTTTGTTTGAATGAACCCTTCGCTGGTAACTTGAGGTAATTTATTATCAATCTCAATAAATGGACTTGTGAAAAAGTACCCTTGAGTTGAAATAACAAACCGCGTATGCATCTCCGACACTTTAGTGTTTGGTATGAGTCACCTTGTTTATATTTAGAGAAGATCGAGTGGATTTCCCTCCGCTGGAGTGACGGGGGAATCAATTAGATTAAACTGTAACACATACAGTTGTCTCGGGCAGTCGCCTAAAACCTGTCGTCGAAATGAAATAGTCGACATTGAAAAAGTACGTAAAAAGCCTTTAAGTCCGGGATTGTCAATCATCGTAAATGTTTTCCTTTGAACCCTTTGAAATACTTCTTTTACCATCAAAACATTATTCGTCAAATAAACGAAAAAGCAGGTAAACTAAAAATAATCATCTGAAAACTTTCTTATATTCAACTCTTCAGTTCTGGAATGTCATTATTTATTTATTATTTATATAATTATAAATAATATAAGATGGTTTCTGTACGTTTCTATGGAAGAGAAACAAATTAAAACAAGCAACGGACAAAAACAAATTAGTAGAGTACAGGCGCTTATGAAAGACTGAGAAACTAAATGTTGTTTGTTAACCGGGCTATATGCAACCCCTACTACAATTGAAAATACTACGATTTAGCTGCGGCCGTACA
This sequence comes from Aphodius sticticus, assembly GCA_963966075.1. Classification (NCBI taxonomy): domain Eukaryota; kingdom Metazoa; phylum Arthropoda; class Insecta; order Coleoptera; family Scarabaeidae; genus Aphodius; species Aphodius sticticus. The sequence continues at coordinate 11,194,213 of OZ014515.1, read as the reverse complement.
TATTTAAGCAAATTCTTTCCTCTTCTGGGGTTGTTTTAGTTTAGTTCATCTCCTGTGAGATGAATTACATTAAGTATAAAATATAAAATACGCAAGCACAAAACAAGTTAAAGGCACACAACAAATTGCTTGGTAGATAAATGTGCGGTTTATCTAGGATTAACACCAAATTTGCGCATTTATTCTTTTATAATGAGTCTCAGATAAAATTTACGAGGACCAAGAGCAGAGAATTTCATCCCTCTCCACCCCGTTTCATTCTCCCGCTTCCACCCCAGCATTTATTTCTCATTTGTTAGTTACGCCCTGTATTTAATACTCTCTTACCGCGGTACTTAATTTGAAAAGTGCCATTTCATGAGATTTAAGAGTTAAAAACAATCCGAACCCCCGGCTTCGTTCATTATACCGAATTGTTGGCGATTATAACGACGGAATCCGACTGTGACGTGAAACGCTGCCAGATTTGGACAAAAAAGGAAACTGCGAATACAATAATTGCGTCCGTCCTTTATCTAACGAGAGCTTTACACACAGACAGACAGAGATGCGATCGGGTATGCACTCAGGATTGTTTGCTGTATTCTATTTTTGGGCTAAGTGTTCTTCTGCACCAAAATAAAGCCACGGTTTATAAATAACTGTATTAAGAACTCAGTTCGTATCTGTCAAATGAACATTATAAATATAAGGCAATGACGTTTAGTGCCACCGCGGTAGCCCCATTAGATCAAGCCGCCTTCTCCATGTCAATAATAAGCTTAATTATTTAACCATAATGTCTTCATCTACAGATTCATCTACAGAAATAGACTGTTCTCTCTTTAACGTTTCAATCATTATTTCATTTTGTTTCTTTTGCTTACAGTAAAAATAGCCAAACAATATCTCCATATCCAGAAAACAGTCTTCAGACTATCACAGGTCTCCTCACAGGAAATTGTCCATTGAGCTGACACCATTTTACCAAAATTGGACGTACAAACAGACTTGCCACTTGGCCATAATGGATTTGTGGTATTTGTATAAGACATAATGGATTGCTCTTATTAAATCAGTACGCGTGCGTTTCTGTTTGCGAGTAGGAAAAGAATGTGCTCTAAACTCCTTTCGTTTGATATGATGGAGCGCCTTGCATGTTTGTTGTGAACTGCAATTAATTTCAAGAGGGGTCGACGTGGAATAATGGTGATCAATCAAGCCCTAGACATGTTGATTTGAGATTTTAATTACAGGCTAAAAATTAAATTCGCTTCGGATTATACGGTATAACAGTCACTAACTAACACTACACCATCGCACAACTTAAATGTCTCTTATTGTAAAACAACACTTGAGAGGAAATGATTGACGATTAAAAAAACATTTTTTACTTTATCATATATAGTATGATAAAGTATTGTAATCGTGCCGAAAAAAAATGGAGATTTTAGCGGAAATATGTCCTATTGGGGCCCCAATAGACAAACTTAGACCTGAAAAGCTTTTGGTTCAAAAGGGCCCAAAGGAACTAGATGTTTATTCTAAAAACAAAAAAAAATTGAGATTTTAGCGGAAATATGTCCTATTGGGGCCCCAATAGACAAACTTAGAGCTGAAAAGCTTTTGGTTCAAAAGGGCCCACTCTTAGGATTTTTAAACGATTTTTCAAATGAGCCGCCATTTCTTTAATTTCGTCAAAATAGTTCAATAATAAATAAAGTAGAGGAAGTTCTTAATAATTTATGTCTACGACATTTTTTGGTAAAATTAATAGTTTACCTGCATGAGCAAATTGTATTTGATCGAGATCGGTAGTGTCTGCATTAATATAAAACTGGTTAGCCGGGATTTGACAGATATTGTCATTCGAATGACAAGAGGTACTGTCAAACGGTTTTGACAATACCTACTGTCAATAGTATCAAAATATCTGTCAAATCCTGGATAACGAGTTTTTTTTAATGCAGACACGACGATCTCGATCAAATGGAATCTCATGCAGCTAAACTATTAATTTTATATATAGTATGATAAAGTAATGTGCCTGGCCACATCAGATTTTTTTTGAAAAAGTTATTGTTAATGGTGTTAATGCATTTCATGGAAGTTTGACCAACCGGTAATAATAAAGTTATAATCAAACGTGATATTCTGTGGTGTATACTTCTCTGTAAATATTTTATTTTTTCTGTTTTTTTATAATTAAAGGGTAAAAAGTAACGAACCCCGTCGCAATGAAATGTGTATAAATCTCCATATACATATGTATGTCGGCTTTGCGAGAGGGTCAAACGGGAATCCTTTTTTCCCTGCATTCATAATTTCCCAACTTTTCCGTTTCCAACAGGGAAGTTTTTATATATTCTTTTTCCAAAAATTTCTCAAAATTATACAAGCGTAAGAGCCAGGAGTCGTATCCACATTCATTCCAGTTAGAATTTAAGTGAAAAGAAGTGTGTTTGCCCGATGTAATAACTTTTCAGTGAAAACCTGAAAGGGCACACACTACAAGCTGTAATGTTATATGTCGAATACTCTGAAAAGATGGTACTTCAGGTTTTTACTGTGGTACTACACATACATCCTCCTTTAATTAAATTTATCGATTTGCGACTTTTTTGCCCCGCTAAAAAGCGCGCGAGGCGCGCTCGGCCAGACTTCTTGACAATTTTCTCCTCAGCCATGAAATGGAAAACAGTTTACAAACCGCGCAATTATATCTTTGAAATATGTAAATGAAATATTAAAATGGGGCATTCTTATTTCCAAGGAGAAAACAAATTGAAATTTTACTTGTGGACTCTCACCATCATCATTTTCAACGCAAAGATTGTCAATCTTAATTAATATTGATCTGTCTTAAGCTAAACTTACATATTTAACAGGCTGGTCGATATATTAGTGTGCAAGTGAAGAGTGATAGTGTAGGGTCTTGGATTTAGGGGAGGCACACCCATTGGCTGTCACTGTATATACAGAGATAAAGTAATATTAATGGAACTGTATAAACGATGTGCATTTTGTTTCAGGCTGCCATACCACTAGAACCGAACTGGGTCTGGTACTTTTAAAACAATGTCGGCCACACCGAAACTTTGGGCATGCATTCATTCCACGTGTTATTATTTCGGAAACGTATCTACTTTGATCCGGTATCACTCACGAGCAACGCTTCTGAAATTATGTTTGTCTTTTGCCGACGATTACAGAAACTTATAATACACGGGAATCTTTTAAATGTGAAGTACGAAGGAATGCAACAATTAACAGTGCTATTCTCTAGAAACCGTTGTGACATGCCTGTTTCTTGCTCAATTCTGCAGTACTTCTGAACATCATATCTCATATTTTTGACTTGTTGACATTTTTCACAACTCTATAAACTTCATTGGCTTTCCTGCCTTTTGAATTACGTCAACCAGGTCTGATCGTTTGTTGTTTTCCCTATGCATTTAGAGTCCTTCGATGCCTAGCCTTTTTATGACAGCTATGATGCTTTGAAGATTCACGTTGTACCAGTTCTATAGGCTTAGTGTGCCAACACCAAGGTAGTATGTAGACAGTGTCCTGTTCCAGACCTGTTCTCATTCTTAGCTCTTCTTTTCGCAGCTCGAAAAGAAAACATAAGAATGAGAACTGAAATGGCCTTTGGTTATTTCAAAGAAGGGCTCAGGTCCGCAAAAGTGAGAATTAGATCCTCACTTTGCAAGTCTATCGGCAGTTTCATTTCCTTTGGTTCCTTTATGTCCTGGCATCCACAACAGATGGATCTTGTTGTTTTTTGCCCTTAGTGCTCCCTGGCTGTCTGAGCAGATGCACACTTTGACTTTAGTGAGATTCCTTCCTATGCATTCTTGGGCGCATAGTCCAATGGTGTGTGTCTCCGCCTGAAAGATGGTTGGTGAATTTCCCATGACTTTAGATAAGGTGTACCTTGGTTCGGTCACCCCTGCACCAACTCCATCATCTGTTTTTGATCCATCACATCTTTGCATTGTTGAACTCGTACGCAGTTGGCATGCTGTCCATGGGCATGTCTAGGACATCCGCCCAGATTGTGCTGATGATCTTCAGTTGACCATTAAGACCTCCTGATTTACGTTTCGCATACTGTCTTATTCTAAGGGCATCCTATTTGTTACGTGCAGATGCAGTGGTGTGAGGTTAAGTATTGCCTCTGCAGGTACGGTGGGGGGTACGTTCTCATAACCCCACCAGATAACTGATCTATAGGTGACAACTGGTCTGATTATGGTTATCTATAGCCAACAAATCATTTTGGGTTGAGGCCCAAGTTTCTGCCAAAGTGTCTGCGGAACGCCCATGTTGCTTTTGTGGCTTTGGCAGCAACGTTCTCCCGTTTATATAGTATAATGCTAAATTCTTGTTGTGAAAGTCTCCGCCAGGCTATTGGCTTACATATTTATTATATTTGTTGTCGTTCTGAACGCAGATGGTCAGATGATAAATTTGATAGAATTTCAAATGAGGTGTTTGTTAGTGTGCGGTTTCCTTTGTGCGTCCCTCTCTAAAGGTCTGAAAATGGTCTATTAGCGTTTGCTTGGTTTGGTGGTTCGTTTTGGGACCACGAAACAATGGTAAAACACGCTCGTAGCGGACAATTGACATTCGGTATGATTGTTTGAACGCTATTAATTTGTTTGCCTAATTACTAAAACTTGTTAGTTCTAACAATTTGTCTTTATTGGATTCCACTAGGTATGAATTAGTTTTGTTCCTCTTGTTTGAATACGATATGTTACTGGCACGCAAAACGTCACAGTGATCTAATTAAAACTACAGAATTTACACAAGTTTAGATGTATGTTGTTCGTAGTGTGTGTAACTCCATTGTATGTACTTTATATATATATATATATTGAGAGGGGTAGGACCTTTTAACCTATGAATATGTAAACATTTGTACTGCATATTGTTCAGCAGAAAACTAAAAATAAAGCAGGCCGTCAACAAAAACGCAGTAGTGCCCCAGGCTGTTTCCCCAGATTATTTAGTAGCCAATAAATTTTATTTCCTTGCAAAAAAAAGTAATATTACATTTTTTCCCACTTTCCTTTCACGCCCCATCCGCAGAAAAATATCCCACCGGTGTTACATAATATCAGATTTTAAGCGATTGCATCTGATTTTCTTTTCTTTCCTTCACCATACCTATCTTGACCTATAAGTCAAAATTAAATTTGTTAGCATTCACCAACAGATCTGTCAAGTATATTAAAACTCCCAATGTCATGATTATTTGATATGTAGCATTTTCAGCCAACGGGCAAATAATTCCCCTCAAATGTGTGCTTTATTTTCCGCAAGTTTGCATCGGTCCGCTGTCTATAAAAAAATGCCTGAAACAAAAGTGCCCCATGTTGACAGATGCCACAACGTGCGACCGAGGTACCACGGCGTATTTTGCGCCACACAATGCATTCCGAATTTGCAACGATTCATCGACAGGTGGACAGTTCCCATGGGTAATTTCCCATTATTAAAAATTCACAGATTAGTGGTGAATCAACATAAATTATTAGTTCTGTTTTGTTTAGTTCGATCACACGCTTATATATTTTGACAAATAAACTTTCTTTTTCTGCCAGTCTTTTAGAACGTAGCGTAGAACCACTGTGGAGCCGCCATCATTGAACCAGCAGACCTGCACAACTTACTCCTCGAACAATTACTGACTTTGTGAAAAGGCTCAATATCGAAGGACTTTTGTAAGAGGCGTACTTCGGGGTGGCAAGGGCTGAATTTGCCACCCCAAAATTGTTTAGCGCAGTATTTTGCCACCCCAGAATTTTGAACTAAGTTTCAATAATTTACAAATAACTAATAAAGAATACAAGTCAACAACACGGAAGTCATTTAACTTTATTGATTCTCCATTAATCATGCTTAGTTCAGCTCAACATGTGTTTTGAAAACTGGTAAATTTTAAACTTAGATAGAAATATTGGAGTAGTAGACTTTACGTAATGAAATAAGGAACAATAAATGCGTGAAGAGCGGAAGTGGTAACTCTGTAATACGTGATTTGTTGCACAAGTGTGACTTCAATAAGAAACACGTTCTTTGTACTTCATAGTCTTTACAACTTCATTGAGACATCAACTAAACGACTTGCTGTTTTTGAAAACATTCATTAAAGTGTAAAAGGTTTAGTGGTGGAACAGCAACATTGAAGCTTTTGAGTGATACCAGATGGGCTTGCCGTGTCGAAGCAATGCGTTCTTTATTAGATAATTTTGATACCACTGTTACGACTCTACGTAAGATTTCTGAGACAGACTCTGACAGTGGTAGACAAGCCAATACTTTGTTGAAAAATATGGAGGACTGCAACTTTGTATTTGACCTGCTATTACTCAGGAAAGTTCTAGCACAATGTGATACACTGTCAAAGACCCTTCAGTCGAAGTGAAATCAGTCAAAAATAGCACACATGAAGTATTGCAATCCTTCAGAACAGATGAGTTTTTCACAAAAAGTTGTTCAATCACTGCACAGAAATCGTTGCCAAGTGCGGGTTTAGACCCGCCCAGCTGCCAAGAAAGGGCAAAATTTCCTCAAAAACTGGGGAGGAAGTAAAGCTCCATTTGAATCTGTAGAGTAGATCTACAAAGATTCAATCCTCTGGCCAGTTATTGATATACGAAATGAGGAGATAGAGGCTAGGCTTCAAGAAAACAACCTAGATGTACTTAACCACTTAAGCAAAGCTCTAGGTGGAACTGATATAGACAAAGCCAGTGTCCAGTATGTGAGAAAATATTACAATTTAGACAATGAACTTCTTCTATCTGATCTGAGATGTTTTTGCAAAATGGAAGAATCAAGAAACAAACTATTCAAGAAAGAGCTGACGTCTTTGTACAAAATTTTTTTGAAAAGTGTGTTCCCTAAGCTTTTTGAAATTTTTCGTTTGTTTTTTACTATTCCAATGAACTCTGCATCTTGTGAGAAGTCTTTTTCGTGCTTACGGCGCGGCGGTTAAAAACATACACCAGCAACATGATTGGCCAGGAGAGGTTGTCCTCGCTAGCTCTTTTGGCTATTGAAAGCAGTGTTGAAGTAAACATTTCCAAAGTTATTGATGAGTGATGACTTCAGTTCACACCAGAAGAGTAAAAGTTTTGTTTTTTGTATCATGTTACCTTGATTTTTCCTTTTATCACTGAACACACAAATTAAAATTAGGCATACTTTTGGGTTGTATGTGAACGATAATTACTTTACGTGTGGTTTAGTTAATAACTACTAATTGTTGTAAAAATAGTCTGAAAAAGCTTCAAAAACTAACAAATTTAAAGCCAGCTTTTTGTTTTATATTTTCCGGGGGGAAAACCCCCCGGTTGGTCTTGCCACCCCAAACAAAAAGCTGAAATGACGCCCATGGTAAGAGCGAAATACAAAAGAGCTTTTAGGTCAAAGTATATCAAAAGGCACAGAGGCTAAACGACCCAACTCTACCATACCAAACATACCATTAGATTGAACAATTGTCTTTTTCTTCCAGCCTGTTAGAACGTAGCGTTCTAGCAGTTTTGGGTTATTGCCAAGAGTGGTCCGAACCTATATCAAATTATGTTCAAAACTATGATTACAGCGGAAAACAATATTAGCATAACGATTCTATTTGAAAAGGTAACTTTTGTCGCCGACCTACGTTCACATATATTACTTTTGACAGGTCATTATTTCAAACATATTAATGCATTTTGCATGTAGCATTTCAGGCAAGCAACTGCATTATGCAGTTTGTTTCCAACTCTGTTACCATAACACGTTTTTTTTTTGCTTGTTCTGATATATAAATACAGCTCCGGAACACAATTGATGCACTGTTTGAACACCAAGTCAATGAAGTGAATAATAATTGTCGGCGGAACTCAAGCATTTGATTATTTATGCTATTTTTTGGCTGGGCTTCCTGTTTATTATCCACAAGACAAAATTTCGGAATTAAACGTTTTGAAATCGTCTGTTTATGCGGCGCATACATAGGTATAACTCGAGACAGAACGTGCCTCAAATGTTTATGCTGCCTACTGGAATATCAACAAGAAGGTGTCGGGGAAAAGAGATTCACTGATGTAGTGGGCATTCACGTATCTTGAGATTGAACAGATAAAAGACATCCCGTATAATGCAACGCTTAGGGTGTGTACTATTTAGAATATTGTGTGAAGACGGCAAAAGGCACTGTTTTCAACACAGGCAATCTCAAAATTAACTGCTGCGTGCGTTTCAAAAGAACGCCCTTTCAAGGCACGCTGTCAAAACAATAGATGACACGCATCCTATAGCAGATGTATTGTATAAAAGATCTTAGTGTAAGATATCTACTATCATAATACACCATTCCGTTTTTGAGAAAACTATTTACACTGTTATCATACAGGTTACTTTTTTTTATAGAAGGTTGTATGTGTTAGTTACGTATTGCTGATTGCGTATTGTGTTGCTACAATAAACAGCTTGAGTTTCTGTTACCCTTTTTCGTGCAATAATGAGGTGTGGGATAACAATATGTTTTGTGTTTCAACTTCAGCGTCGAATTGTGGAGTGAAATGACAATGAAACACAATATTTGGAATAATAAGGGACCGCTGTGAACTTTCCTTAAACTTCGACCAACCAAACAAATAACTTCAGCGTCAGTAATTTTATGTAAATCGGAAGACTGTCGCCTCGCTCTCCTAGCTATCTCGCCTGTTAATTTGCTTCAGACATTGTCATACCTGATCAACATAAATTACCCATACTTCTAATAGTGATGCCCCTTCCAGCATCCCATTACTGTTACCGATAACTTCATTACCGCACTATATATGCCTCTAGGGGCTCTGTCTATCTCCCTATATTTTCTTACGAAAAACTCAGTTTCATGTGGAAACATACAAACTAATCATGTTTAGAACATTTAAATTATGTTGTTAATACAATTGTGGGTTATCAATAGGATCTTTGTTTGTTGATCCTTAATAACAAATTTATGTAGATTTGTGCGTAGGGATATGCCTAAATCCGGTTGTGTACACTTTCAAGATCAACAATACCTTGGGAAGTTTGCTTTGCAATATTAACCTTTTCAGTAGGTATACACGATGTCTCATGGAAATTATGTTTTTGACGTAAGTAACACTATTTATATAAATATGAAAGATTGGAATCAGGATATACTTACTCAGTACTCCAGTATTATATGTTGAATCTTAAAAAAAATACTCAATGTTTGATAACGCAACAAATTTTGATCAACTTTCTTCCTCCCGGGAAATTTTAGCTAATAGTGATTCTATATTTTTTTTCTGTCATTCTATGTGTTTATTGGGGTGCTGAATCCGAATTTCAACTTCGCTACTTCCCACGGATGTGGCTTCCCAATGAAAATCGCAAAAAGAAACTAAAAATTTTCGACCGTTTTCCAGTTTCTTGCGAAAAACTGATAAAGCATGCACTTTTCGAGGTAGACCATTCCATACAAAAATAAAGTACATTAAATTTCCTATAAGAGCACTGAAATACATTTTTGGTTGAACGGTTTGGCCGCTAGAGCGCGCTGAAAGAAGGAAAAATTTTCCTACTTTATGTAAAACCCAGTTTTTAAGTTAGTTAAAAATGCTGATTGTGCTAAAACTACATTAATTTCCCTACAAATTGCACATCTTAATCACTTATTTTGGCCAAACCGTGTAGCCGCGAAATTGGGTTGATATACAGTAGAGCGTCGATAATCCGTACTAAAAGGGACCGAAGGTGATTCGGATTATCAAATATTGCAGTAAATACTAGAAACTACGAGTATTTCTTAAACTATATGAATGTCAAAAAGTAAGAATCGTAGGATATCGAAGAGATATCGAAGGGATATCGAAGAGATATCGAAGGGATATTGAAGAGATGGCGAAGGGATATCTAAAGGATTTATTTATGATTTATTTGTCTTATTTATGATTAATTTATTATTTATTTATTATTCAATTAACTAATTGGGACCGAAAGTAATTCGGATTACTAATATATATATATATATATATATATATATATATATATATATATATATATATATATATATATATGTATATAAAACAAAAGCAACATTTTTCTGTAAACAGGAACCGACAAAAAAGGCTTAGGTTACTCAGTGATTACTCAGTATTGGTTACTCAGTATTTTATTATTATTTTTTTGAACGTTCGGATTACCGAGATTCGGATTAACGACGCTCTACTGTATTATGTCATATTAATCTAAGCAAAGCCGCGAAGTCAAGAGCCCAAATGTTTATAAAAAAATAAAAAAATTACATAATACATTAAGTATTAATTATTAAAAAGAGCAAATATATAGTTAATAAATAAATAGTAATAATATAGGTCTCTACTGAATTTTTGGTGAAGGGCTCTTGTTATCGCGGTTTCGCGTAATGTGACATAAAATTACAACGCGCTTTAGCGGCTACACAGTTTGGCCAAAACAGCTGACTAAGTTATGCAATTTGTAGAGAATTTAACGTAGTTTTATCAGAATCTAAGCTTTTTTTTGTAATTACACGCACATCACAAAAAGTAGGAAAATTTGGCCTTCTTCCAGCGCGCTCGAGGTCAAACCATTCAACCAAAAAATACACTTGAGGGTGCCTATTATAGCAAATTTAGTATACTTTATTTTTGTGTCTACGTCGAGAAGTGCACAGTTTTATGACTTTTTAGCAATAAACTGCAGAAAAGTAGAAAATTTTAAGTTATTTGCGATTTTCGTTGTGAATATATAGGATGATAGAAAAACAAAACTTCTATAATTTTTTCCTGGACTAAAATTATGAATAAAATTAAGAATAAATTTGCAAATATCTCGCTTATTCGAGCTAACCTGGCAAAACGCCGTTGTGGAAATGTCAGGGGGTCATAAAGAATCATTATTAGCTAAAATTTCCCGGGAGGAAATTTTTTGTTGCACAGTGTAATTTGCTTCTCTTCTTGCATAAGAAATTTGTGTGGTCTATATGAATAAAGCAGGAGATTTAAGACATAATATCACAGACATTTCGAGAAGAAACAAATTTTGGGCATTTCCTCCCTTAATTCTATTCATCAGCCAGTCTATAAATAACTAAAACAAAGAGTTACCCTCCGTACAAGTATTCCGACGTCACATAGGATATGACTTTGACTCGTTATCCGTTGCTCCGGGGTGAGGAGAGGATGAGTAGGATCATGACGTTTAAATATTGTAATTACATACGTAATCATGCACATCAGTGGTACGCCAGAACAACAATACAATTAAAATTTAGATTTCCTTCTAAAAAAAGAACATAACATCTATTTGTGGGGTGAATGAGTTTGAGCAACTCTATGGGATCGATCGTTTCACTTCCGGTCTGCGTACGAAATACGAAACACAACCAGGAATGCCTGTCCTCGCAGCATCTATCATACTTATGAGGAAACTCCTAGCTCATCGTGGCAAATTTTAAATGTCAGGGGAGGGAGCGAGAGAGATACCCACTGGAGTCCCGTTCTGCTGCTGCACTTTTGTTTTATGCATAGTAACGAGTGCAGAGCAAAAGACGCTGACATTACTACGTCGCCTAGGCGCGGGTGCAAAGCCGGATCCACACCACCGTTGACACATCGTAATGTCGGAACAGCTTCATCATTTTGTCCCAGACCAGACGTGTCTGCAAAAAGCGAATTAAATATTTAAATCACTGTTTTTTTAATGGAGATAAACGACCACCAAAGTTCTCTTTAAGACGATCAATCGATCAACCTGATTTCTACTTATTTCCTTAGGTTTGACAAAGTTGATCATATAGTGAATATTCACGAATAACTAGGCAAAGAAGAACACCAGCGCATCGAACACAATTATTCTGATGTAAACTACAGCACAATCGGAAGAAAAAGTACATTACAAAGAGTACTGCACACAGTGCACACTACTCAATGAAGCATATTAAGTTACATACACATAAGGGGCGACGCAAGCGGACATTCATCCCCACTACCACACATTTTTGACCATACCGTTATGCTTATGCTATGATGTTTACCTATTATTGCAATTCTGCGTATTCTCTTGCACGTAACTGTATCTCCTTCCCAAGGAACTGCTCGTTAACTGGTTCTCATCAGCTGACGCCTATGCTTTGTTTCACCTGATACTTTACAATACTCATCTTTGATTAGTGGATTGATCCACCTATTTACGAGGAATTAATTTGCAGACTGTCGGAAGCAATCGTAAAAATACATCGCACTTTGTGTTATTTTTACCAACTATTCTGTGCTATTTCGGATCTTGGAGATTCGAACGACATTCCTAACATGCTATAGTCTGTATGCTTGTTTGTAATGATGACCTTTATTTTCAGGTGAATCGCCGCAACAACACTTCAGTGGCAGCTTTCAGAAAATTCAACGTAAGTTATGTATGTTTAAGTCGAGTTCATACTTGAGACGTTTCAAATTGCACAGGGTTTCAAGGGGTGAGCTTTTGGGACAGCCGCGTTGGCAGTCGTCGTGTTTGTGCATTAAGTTTGTAACCTGTAATTGTTTTATTGCTGTGGGGTAGGATTTGCAGTTAGCAACTTTGTAATTCGTACTTGAGGCTGAAGTTACTGTTTGGCAGAGTCATTGTGGTAACGCATGTCGAGTTAAAACTGATGGTAAGTCCGAACAATACGGGCTTCAGTAGTTTGTTAGGGGAGGTTTCAGACTACAATTAAACCCTACTGTCGACGACTAGGTCCATTTAAAGATTGATGTTTCTACCTCCAATAACGATTTTCTAACAATTATTTTCCATACAAATCCTTAAGTCTCCATTAAGGACTACGTTTTAGTCCTCTAAATTATCCCATCAGTCAGAAAATGTAGTGAGGAGAGTTTAGGTCAGAACGGTCAGGAAACCTTTTACGAGGAATAATGCAGAGATATATAAAATTGTGACAACGAAATGGGAACGGGTCATATTTTCTTCTAGCCATTTTCTAGACCATATAAATGAAAATATTGGAATGGCAGATAGTTTTAGGGCGGATTGCAGGAGAGCCAAATTTCGGCAATAACAGAACAAAGTTATATCCATTTAGACCCTGCCCCTACTAGGATCAACTCACCCTTTATACGGTGGTTATCCCACTTTAAGGGGCAGAATGAGGATAAGAACTAGTAACATTTGTCCTATATAGCCAGTTATGAATGTTTAAGCTCCAGAGAACCTAACTGAGATATGGTTATAATCTTAGTATTTTTTGCTTAGGGTTATCACAGATTAACCAGATGCGAAACTCGCAGGAAAATACAAGTTCCGACTACATTTTTCATTCGTCAGTGGTCAGTTTGTTTACATTCTCAGAGCTAGTAGGAAACGCCCACCGCTATTCCTTTGTCATTCAGTCAGAGAACAACTAACAAATACTAGTATAGGTATGATCAACTTAATAACAAGGCACCTGAATTTAGAGGTTATCCGCACATAGACACATATAGTATCCCGATATCCGGCAACATTTGAGGTTAGTGCGCAGCCACGTAAAGTGATGACGTTTTGTGACGTCAATCAAATAGGATTCAAGGTCGCAAAATAGGTTCCTTCAGGTCAAAGGTGTCGACACGAAGTTTCGCATCTGGTTAATCTGTGGTATTATTATAATATTTAGTGTAGTATAGAGTAATAGTACCTATAGAATCCAAACAGACATGAATATAAATAGTAGTTTCCAGTCGCGTTTGAAAGCGGTGACAAATGAAATATAAAATATGAAGGTAATTATAGAAATTATGTTGGACGAGGGCTTGAGGTGCAACTGACAGGCGTGTATTAATTTGGCTAAGAACTAAATCCTGAACAAATCGCACTTAATTGGTTACACATGTCCTATTAGATGAACATATTTGAAGTACGACTCGATTTGTACTATTTTGCCTCTAAAAATACTGCGTGAAGAAGGAACGATAGTACGATGGTATGAGAAGCATAAACATGGCCATACTGTACTATTTCTCGGTTTAATTTTACACCCCCGTGCTCTCGCCCTACTAAACTGGAAAATAAAATCAGAGCACCAGCGCGCACGGGTTATTGAAATAAAGTTCGCCTGTAAAACGCCGGGAGTATTGAAATGTATTGCTTTTAAAAAGTTTTCCTGGCGCTTCAGCGATCGGCCTTGAAAACTTGGGCAATGTTTTATCGCCCGCTGAAAATAAAAGAGCTTGTTCCCCTCCCTCTATCAAAAAAACGATGCACTTTGACAAAGGATCTCGAGCATTTAGGTTGCTAGTTACGACGCGCTTGCGTAGGCAGTGATTAATATTGACATTCCCATGAGCCTGCAAGCTCTAAACCGAAGAGAGACCAGCTCCCAAAAGTATAGTTAATCAATTTATGAACCGCAATTTAGGGTCACAGGAACACTACACCTAAACGCTCCAACCCTTCGCACAACAAGCTACACTGTTTTTTTAATTACCCCATATGTGTTTTGTAACCTCATGAATTGTTCAACCATTTAATCGAATAATATTTAATTCCCACTATGGCAATTCCTCCATTGAACCTATTTCCTGTTTCTTTGTTGTTGATGGTTGTGTAATGTATAACATGGCACCACACCGCAAACTTGTTCAAGTGGTTTCTTCCTCAAACACCTCCAGTTTCTTGAGAAACGGCACTACACACAACGAAACGTTGTCTCAATTCAATGCAACCTTTGTTAATCCAAAACAACGGTTGTTTTATATATACTCTAGAGTATATATCGTTCATTGAAGAAAGCCGTTGCTTTGACCGGTTGTCTTACTTTAAGATTGTACAATATTAAATGGATACAATACTTTTTTGATTTAAGAATTTGTTCTTTTAAATTAAAAGCTTGGGTAGTTAGATTAATCAGCTCACATTCTTAGATTAAACATTTACCTACTTCTTTTAAATATGAACCATGTTATTATGAAAACAATAATATTTTACTTGGAATGCCATTAAGACATCCAAAGAACAATATTGTTATTTTCCAACTGGAGAACGTAGCGTTTCTGAACCGGGGTTCCGCGGAATCCTCGGGTTCCGTGTGATGTCGTCAGGGGTTCCGCGGAAAAATAGTAACAAATAGCGGTGACGGTCGCCGGTTCATGGGCACATCATTCAGTGTTATTTTTATGTATTATTTTAGCATGGGATTATTATTTTAAATATTTGATTAATAAACAAGGTCAATCATTAATGATTTTGATTTGGAGCCCTTCTAACCCAATAAACCACTGTTATTTCGATATTACATCCAACGGGCAACATTCTAGACTATTCATTAACTTCAATTTTGACAATATTACTTACAATTATCTGTTCAATAAAAACAAAATAACCTCTAGGAAACAACAATCTGGCAGAGTTATTAGTCAAACTCTAACATTATTTGTATTCAATATTTTTGCCTTTCCAAATATGTGACAAAGTAAACCTATAATTTGAATCTGCTGCTCATAATGGTAGGTACTTTAGGAGCAGAACAGAGTTGTAGGTGGTGGGTTTCAATATGATCTTACATTCCAGATAAGATAACTAACCTATCAGCAGACAAGTTCTGAGCTTCTATGACGAAAATTATGTCGGTCCTCATCATAGAAAATCAATAAATATACAGAGTGAGTTGCAATTATAGACGAAAATTTATGCGGACAGGAAACTAAAGTGTAATTTCAAATTTCGTGACTGCATTTAATTAAACAAAAAGTAATTAAATTAAATTGAAGTAAGTACTAATTTTGACAATGAAACAAATTTAAAAGTGCTTCACATATTTTTATTTATAATTTGGTATGTTTTTGTATTACATATATTTTACCTCGAGTTATAAATTACCTTGTATCAGTCTAATTTTCTACATTGTGTATGTATTTCTTATTTAACAAACTTTAAGAGAAAGTACAGAGATCATCTGTTACAGATACAATTAGTGTGTATAAATATCTTCTACTTGGGTGTTTATTCCCACACTTTCTTTCTCAGAACGTAATTATTGTTCTGACTAAAATGTTTCATAAGGACTTATTTATATTTTTAATACCTTAAAAATACTAAAATATTAATAAAACAGTATTTTAAATGGCTCTAACTACTTAAGGAATATTAACTTGTTATCAAAAGGTCCATATGAAACTTTTTACTCAGAATAAATGTTTCTTAATTTTTGTATTTTGACCAATGATTTTTTTTTTAAATTATACTGAATTTATTTATTTAATTATTTGTAAAAGGTACTCTTTGTATTCTTCGTTTTCGCATTGTTTGATTTGTATTTTCTTCTCCCTTCCTTTGGTAATACTTGAAAGAACTAAAGAGGACAGTACCTAGAGAGAAATATCTGCAATGTTACAGAAAATGAATGTAATAATCTACCAAAAAAACTGTAAAAGGAGAATTAACTGTAACATCGCTGGTTATTGGATACCAGCTAAATTTGTATTCTGTATTGTTTTTACAGAATTCACATATTTCACAAACATATTCCTGTGAAATTAGCACAGTCTTAATTTGACAGGGCATTTTTTAAATTTTACAGGAAAAATACTTTAATTTCACAGTAGTAAGTAATATTCCATCATTGAACTGCGTTTCTTTACAGACTTGTATCTGGTTACTTGAAATACGTTAGACGTTTTTCTGTACGCAAAAATTACTCGAAATGCCTTGGAAAGGACATTGTATATTTTTTGTTGGGGTTCCGCCATGTTCCAACCCTATTTAAAGGGTTCCGCAAGAGTAAAAAGGTTGAGAAACGCTGCTCTAGGAGATCTCTCTTACGACGAGAAACTAAAGCTCCATCTATCGGCTCCGTTCACATTATTTTCAAAACAGCGACTGTCTTAAATCAAAACAATCGTTTTCTTTAAGCAATATTTACGTTGATTTATATTAAAGAAACATTCTCATTACAACAATGTTTTTTTTAAACAAACAAATTCTGTTAAGAATGTCATTTTCGTAACATTAGACAACCATTATCTGTGTGTAGTAAAAATATTGAACCATGTTGAAGAGGTTGGGCTTGCTTTGTTTGTCGCCTGCTTGTAATTTTCCGAGGTTGGTGTTTCAGGTTACTAGAGAATATTAGAAATAGTTTCACGGATAAAGATAACTAACTCTCTTATCATCCATAGTAGTCAGGTAAATATTCATGCAAATTCAAATACTCCGGTTTTCTATTTACTTTATATGTAGTTTAATGGTGTAATTTTACCCGAGCTGGAGGCTTCAAACGTACAATTTTAATAAACAGTGGAGCGGGTATAAAGAGCGCCAATATATTTTCCGGCTTAAGCATTTTTAAATGATAAGCAAATATTTGTGTTTAAAATTAACTGTGGGTTGATCCCACTGAGTTATGAGGGCGGAGGTATAATTTATTAACGATGTTAGCTCTGAAATACCATCACTGACCACTACGAGCACTCGACTCATTGTGGCATAGACCTCAATAATAAGTTATAAATATCTATACTGCAACTGTTGGTGATTGGTAATGTCAACAAAACAGTTTGTACGGTTTGTTGCTCGTTTAAATAGAAACTGGTAGTGAATAAACGACTAACTAATTGTCCGCCTTTTGACCTGTCCAATATTTCAAATTTCAGTTTCAACTTTGTCCGGTGACCTATTATTTCCAAATTGAATTCGCCGCGAATTTATAGTTCGATTAATATCAAAAAGTGCCTATCTATGTACGCACGCAGTCGGTGTGTACCAGCTAATGGGTCCACTTTTAGCAATGGCCCAAAAAAATTGCGACGTGGACAAAAATCTAGCGAACCGAAAACTACCAACGATACAATTCACCAAAACTGCATTGTTTCTATGATTTATTTCTAACTTTTGTACATAGTGTTCTCTACATGGCCTTTACTAATACCAGAACTGTGTTCAGATCTGTTAAGAGAAGCCATAAATCAGCTGGTTGACTTCCTATGGCCCAGTATCCGCATCAGTGTGACCTTGGTTGGTTTTTGCAAGTACCTTCAGGGATATTTTGCAGTCCCAGGAAGCTTTGGAGTTCTAAGCCTTTGGTTGTAGCGTCCTCAACGCTGTGCGACTAAACGATTGTTTGCCCTTTAGATGTTCCGCCTGAAAATGGTTTAAGTGTGGCCTATGGTAACGAACTTCATTATTCCTGTAGGCATTAACGAACGGCTCCATGAATTTATTAGGCAAACTCGATATTTGTCCCGTTGTATTCCAGCCAAATCCCCTAATCATCTTAAACAAAAACAATTCGTTTATCAATTTCACAATATGGGTCAGATATAATCCAGCTGGTAACAAGGCGATTAAATCTATTGCGCCATCGAGTATGTTTACAAATATTATCAAAGGTATTAATTCATGATGACGCGATATGTACTGCATTCGTATTGTTCAATACAACTATCTGCTTATTTGTTATGGAGAAACATCAGTTAACAAACAATGCAATACTAAATAATGTGATTTTTTGATAGTATTTTGTTGTGCTTGTGCTCAGCAGACGTACTTGTTCTGCCTGTTGTCGTCCTCTCCTTTGTCGACATATAAATAGGTAAGTTATCAACGTCGATCCAAAGTGCCTAATTAACCTAAGGCTCTGGTAATAACGAACTATTCTGGGGCAGCTGTTTGATGAAAAATAACCTACAGCAAAAATCCTAAGCCAAGAAGCAGCTCAAATCCCTGTTTGAAACTAGATCCTGGCAGTGGTACGTCTGTCTTGGCCTCAATATCAAAAGAGGCAAAGCGAACCAAACTGCGGAGATGTTCTACCCAGGAGGTTAGAATAAACATAGGCTCGAGGAAAGCTGGAATATACTATAAAAGGCAGAACATCGCACCTCCACATCAACCAAAGTCCAATTTAGAATAACCTGAAAATGCCTCCAAACGAGAGTGACAGAGACAAACACTATAACCCCACAGTGACTGCCAAGACACAAAGGGGCGAGAGGCAACGAAAGAGCCGACAAACTGGCAAACTGGACCAGCACCAATGATAGATATATCAAAGTGTGGTGATTAAACTCAGTAAGAGCAACCTAAGGATGGTGCCTGGACTAACTGATAACTGGATAACTGGGCACTGCAGCCTCAGAAAGCACCTGCACACCATACAACCTCTGAAAGAATAATCTCGGTGCAGACTGTGCAACGAAGGAGAGGAAGATATCTCTCATATCTTATTCTAATGCTTAGCATTGACCTCCTGGAGGGAAGCAAACCTTGAGAGACGAAAACACACAACCAACAAAGAAAATCGAAACGGAAGACTCCACATGGCTGCAGTGTTTGTGTTAATCAAACTCAGTAAGAGCAACCTAGGGATGGTGCCTGGACTAACTGATAACTGGATAACTGGGCACTGCAGCCTCAGAAAGCACCTGCACACCATACAACCTCTGAAAGAAGAGCCTCGGTGCAGACTGTGCAACGAAGGAGAGCAAGATGCTTCTCATATCTTATTCGAATGCTTAGCATTGACCTCCTGGAGGGAAGCAAACCTTGAGAGACGAAAACACACAACCAACAAAGAAAATCTAAACGGAAGACTCCACATGGCTGCAGTGTTTGTGTTTGTGGTGATCAAACTCAGTAAGAGCAACCTAAGGATGGTGCCTGGACTAACTGATAACTGGATAACTGGGCACTGCAGCCTCAAAAAGCACCTGCACACCATACAACCTCTGAAAGAAGAACCTCGGTGCAGACTGTGCAACGAAGGAGAGCAAGATGCCTCTCATATCTTATTCGAATGCTTAGCATTGACCTCCTGGAGGGAAGCAAACCTTGAGAGACGAAAACACACAACCAACAAAGAAAATCTAAACGGAAGACTCCACATGGCTGCAGTGTTTGTGTATGTGGTGATCAAACTCAGTAAGAGCAACCTAGGGATGGAGCCTGGACTAACTGATAACTGGATAACTGGGCACTGCAGCCTCAGAAGGCACCTGCACACCATACAACCTCTGCAAGAAGAAGCTCGGTGCAGACTGTGCAACGAAGGAGAGCAAGATGCCTCTCATACCTTATTCGAATAATGCTTAGCATTGACCTCCTGGAGGGAAGCAAACCTTAAAAGACTAAAACACACAACCAACAAAGAGAATCTAAACTGAAGACTCCACATGGCTGCAGTGTTTGGGCTCCCCAACCCTCAGCCAACGCTCACATCCACAGAAACAGGGTTACTGGTATGTTACTCAGGGCAGCATCTGCCGAATGAGACCATGCCAAAAGGTCATGAAGACGGCAAAGGTGGATTAGCCTCTGAGACAGAATAAAAGGACTGTTCTGGCTGCAAACAGCAAGAAGCCGAGTGTTATGGAGCAATATAGAAGATACCTACATCCAGGAGTGGATATTGTTAGGCTGTGGCTGCACTGTTGATGTAGGTGTGTTTCGGTGTTGTTACAGTCTTCGTTGGATGCAATGCAAAAGCGGAAATATAAAATGTCATAAGTTTGTATCAGCTGAAAACTTAGAGAAACTGCAAAATTTCCTAATAATATTCGTTCAAGTCCAGCGAAGACAGTTGCAGGAGTTTTATGTCCGTCAGGAAGTTTCCGATGGGGAGGATTAGAACGCGAGACGTAACTGTTTCAAACATGAAATCGAATTTTAGCGGATTAGTGAGACCTCGAGGGGATGTGGTTGCCACCTGGGGCTAATAATATATCATGATGCAAGTTCCCGTGCACATGATGCCTGGCAGACAATAAAAACGTTCAACTGCTGGACGCACACTACCAACCCCGCTGGGGTTGAGCAACCCTCAGAATTATTTACTGTCGCACGAGTTTTTATCCATTCAGCAACTCTTCAATTTATTAAATTACCTTTTGTTGTACAACAAGAAACCGTCCAAATAATTCATTTATATGTTCTACGCGTACACGTTCCGTTTACCTTTTGGCAATGAATTATATATTCTCCTTTTGTACGTAGATTTATTATTAGGCGCTCCAGTGTATACCTGTTTCACTTTTTTTCCGTTCCACATTAATTCTACATGCGTCATATTTCTTTCTTATGATTTATCTACACATTATGATATGGTCGCTTACAAATAAAAATAATGAATACGAATGCTTTTATTTCGTTAATGTTTTCACAATTGTCACTCTGCGAACCTTAGTCCTCCTCTGAATGATTATAGGCCTCCCTTATGCACTTTTTCTTGATCTGGGCGACTAAATACCACTCTATGCAGTTTTACTAGATATTATCATTTCTTCAAATGTACAACGCTTGTTAGTTTATTGTAGTATACTAACAATCACAAGACAAAAAAAAATACCAAACAGAGTCAATTATGTCATATATACAGGGATGTTAAATTACGGTAATTATTTTTTTTTAATTTACCGTTGAAATTAAAATTATTAATTTCAAATATTAAATTACCACGTAAATAAAAATTAAAAATGGTAAATTACGTTGGTTTAAATTACCGGGTAATTAAAAATTCAAAATGGCAAATTACGGTGGTTTAAATTACCGGGTAATTAAAAATTCAAAATGGTAAATTACACCGGCGTTAATACCAATCACTGTAGGTTAGGAATGCTACTTATGTCAATAAAAATGTTTGGTAAATAAAAGTCGTTATTTTGTAGCAATCTGACTTAAGGATGTTAAATTTCCGTAGTTAATTTTTTCAGTAAATTACCGTTGAAATTAAAATTATTACTTTCAAATTTAAATTACCAAGTAATTAAAAATTCTTAAATTACCGCGTAATTCAAAATGATAATTTACCGATGACAGTAAGTTATTAAAAAAAATAGGTACAGCCTAAGTCATTATATTGTAGATAACCACCAATCGCTGATGCTTTTCATGATTTAATAGTAGTAATTCATTATTAAAATGAAAGGGACTACAATAAAAATACTTTTTATACCAGCAATTTATAAAATGTACAGTCTAACAGCATAATTATATAATAAAATACTGTTATTTATTACCGACGCACAAAACAACAACGCCCGGATTCACAATGATCACTTTTTATCCGGATCATCAGAACATTTCTTTAAATCATGAATTTGATAGTTGGTAAGTGGCTTCTGTTATAAAATGTGCATTATTAGCTCCGCTGAATTAAGTAATTAAAAATCCGGAAATTACCATCAATTACGGTAATTTATTTAGTAATTTACCCGATAAATTACGCTCTTACATTCCTAAGTACCTCCCAGGCAAAGCACAAACAACAGTGCACTTGTTGACTGCTTAGGAGTGGTGGGGTGCATTCACGCAAGTACTGATGGAAGGTTTTGAAATTAATTTACAAATTCCGGTCAATTACGAACGGTAATTTAAATAGACGGTAAATTACTATCGGTAATTTAAGCCGTAAAATACGGTAATTAAAAATCTGTAAATACCATTAATTACGGTAATTAATTTGGTAATTTACGCGGTAAATTACGCTTTTACATCCCTGCATATATATCGTATGGCACTTTGATCTTCTGAACATCAAATCTCGGAAACGGTATATTTTGGACTTCTCTGAAATTCTTGTGTCGCTATATTACTTAATAAAATTAATTTTGAACGAACGATATTAAAGAACTTTGAGCTCGTTATGGGAATATGCAATCAAATACATAATTGTATGAAACTCGATATTGCGGCAACTTAAAAATGTTACTACACAATCGCTTTGTAGGATAAATGTCAAAGGTTTCCGAGATTCGAGTTGGAAAACGTAAATAATACCGTCGCTGCCTTTGATATCGGCCGAAACAAATGAGTAGCCGGCTTTCGATATTCGTCAGCTTTTAATTTCCGGCTCCAGATCGAAAGGCTAAATAGATATTAATTTTTTCTGCCCGTCGAATCTTTCCCCTTACAAATATCGCTGCCAATCATCCTTAATGAAATACAATTAACAATCCGTAGAATACTGTTGTAGAATTTCTGCAATAATAAAAGACAATCGTCCTTTTTGTTCTTCCATTATATCTTCTTTGTCTTCTTGTAATACTGATTCTTATGGTATATGAGCTAAAAAAAAACTACGTTTATTATTCTATCTTTCTAGTTGCTTTCCAGTATGGTTCTCTCTATTTTGTCTTAGCAAACATCAATTTTGGAAGGAAGAGCTTCATTGGCAAAATTCGGATTAAACGTTTATTTTTTGTTACGGGCGTTCATATTTTTAATTCGAATTTTCGCAAGAAATTACGCACCGGCATGGAGGGCAGTATATCAAAATAAATATCCGGAGGTAATTGGAGTTTAGGCCCCCGTTGCGCTCGTAAAGAGGAGGGCAAAAAAGCGGGGAATAAATTTCACTGCACCCCCGGATTGAAATGAGCTCCATCATTGCAGTGGTTGGAGAGTAATATAGCCGTGTCTCCCCCCCTTCAGGAAAACTCATTAAGACAATTGCGATTTCTACTAAATCGTTAAGATCTACTTCCCAAGGTACAGCCGCAACATTTTACCGAAAATATCCTAGAGCTAAGCGCGCCGTGAGAGAAATTGCTGGAATTGTTGGAAGAGTTCATTATAATCTTTAATGGCGTCTTAAATTTGATTCAGTGTGGTTGTCAGTGGCCACTGAGTTTATTACTCATCCCTCATACAAAGAATAATATAGAAGAAACACGTTATGGATTCTCGTAGAATCCTCAGCCACCGAGAAGTTGTCAGTCTTCCTCCACTCTGGCGTTTCTCGCTTACAGTGACATTGACCTACTTTAGTCTATTCATATCATCGTAGTCAACTGTTCGTTGGTTTATCTACAATAAATATCTAACTGGTTATTTGTAGCCACGAAAAAATGTAATTTATTACAAGAGAGTATGTATATTCTACACTTTTAAGTGCATTGTACATAAACAATGTAGAACCACTTTCCATAATTATAAGTATCAATACAAATCGATGTGTAACATACATAAAAATACATATGTATAAAAATATGTGTTTACACAGCAGAAGTATTAATACAGATAAATATGTATCCTATATATAAATGAGTAAATCGGTTTACATGGCAAAAGTAGTAATGCAGATAAAGTGTAATGTACATATGTATGTGTAAATCTTTTTACATGTCAGAAGTATTATTACATATAAATGTGTTTCATGCATAAATATATGTAAACCAGTTTCCATCATTGCGTGTATTAAAATACATGCAATATTATGTAACGTAAGAATATATTTTATGTAACGTAAGAATTTATTTATTAATTAATTACTGAAAATATATATTCATGCATTAAAACTTTACTAATATATCATAATGAAATATATATAAATAAAACCCACTTAACTACTTTTGTTATTCTTTTAAATCTACATCCAGTAATACAGAGGACAATATTAAACAACTTTAACTTTAGAAAATCGGTATTGTTTAAAACAAAAATACATTCTAATGCAAATATGATATACTTACAATAATTTTAATTATACAGAGAAAGTTACCAAAGCTGTACTCCCCCCCCCCCCCCCCCCCCCGTCTAGTCACTAATTCCAAAACTGCAGATTTCATTTTTAGTTTCTGAAATACTTGGGGGTTCTATAAGTTAAGACAGTTAACGGAAAACACTACAAACCAAAATCTTTCAAGATCTTTCAAACATTGAGTGTAGTTTGGTTGTTATTATTGTGTTATAACCAGGGCTGTGGAGTCGGAGTCGTGGAGTCGGAGTTCAGACAAATTTCAGAGGAGTCGGAGGCGGAGTCGGAGTCGGAAAAAATGTACCGACTCCGACTCCGGGTCCATGTTTAAATAATGTAGAAAAAGACATGCGAGATGGCCGTTGCCTCAATAGATAGTAAACGATTAACTAAACATATTATTAGGTCTTTTACAAAGTAAATATAATTTAACTACAAAACACACAGGTCGGTGGTGAGTGATGATTAGTAAAATGATTATTGTGAGTCGCTTGCCGCGTCGCACATATAGTTTATGTATTTCCAATTTCCAACAACCAACTTCAATATGCTATCATCTACAAATAAAAAAAAACGGACTTCGATGCATACTTATAGACGAATTAGAACTTTCCAAAGTGAAGCGTCAACGTGTGGTTTTCCTTATTCATCAAAATTACGAGAATTTGCTCCTATTCGTTCGGCCACAAAGATCAGCTGAACAATTCATTAAATATTGCAAAAAGTATTTTAGTGATATTCCCTTGCAATTTTAAAAAGAAAAAATAGTTTCCTACAGCTTTTGTACCAAAAGAAACAACGTGATAGTATCACAGTCGTATTATAAACTCTCAATTATTTTTTTATTTTTATTTGTCCCAATATCTGAATGTTTGCAAAAGATAATGCTTTATTAGTAAAACTTTGCAATTTTAGCTTTAATGCTTGATAACTTTAAACGTTTAACCGAAATCGATTCTTTTTTTCGGCACATGAACAAATTTATCAAAAGTATCACCCTTGATTATACAATATTATGGTATAATCAAGGGTATCACATCTCTTTGTATTTAACAAAATATGTAGAGATTTTAAATTGTTACTGATTCTGTCGAGTGTAGCTTACCGATTTTAAGATTATTGGTGGCTATGTCGTAGTCTTCTTGCGATCAACTAAAAAGCACCGATATTCGCAGATTTCGTCACCTACTCTTGACAGAATTGAGCCAGATATATTTTTTATTATTAGCAAAGGTACAAACTTCACGCTAACGTAATTTTTAATGCATAAACTTAAATATGGATAATATA
This sequence comes from Aphodius sticticus, assembly GCA_963966075.1. Taxonomy (NCBI): domain Eukaryota; kingdom Metazoa; phylum Arthropoda; class Insecta; order Coleoptera; family Scarabaeidae; genus Aphodius; species Aphodius sticticus. The sequence continues at coordinate 11,168,466 of OZ014515.1, read as the reverse complement.
TGTATAATAGCCGATAAAAAATTATAACTGCGTTTCCGATTTAAACTCTACCTTAAGTTGAATGTAGGAATATCCATGTATGCAAGTCATACTCGTTGCAGCCAGAATTGTGACGTCATTGCCACTAACAAAAGTAAGAGTTGAGATTATTTTAATTTTATGTTGCACTTAATTATGTATTCATTGAAATGAATTTTACTTTGTACTATACAGTGGTTTGTCATTACTATTGTTATTATTAAAGATAGAAACATCGGTTCAAGTGACAAACTAGTTCAGAATTATGTGCTGTCTAATGAGAAAACAGTTGAAGTTCTAATGATTTCAGAGATATTTTGAAAATATAAGAAAGCGTCCTTTTTAAATATGGCCATAATTTTGTGGTCCGATCAACAGGCCTTTTTGATTTTATTAACAATTAGATTAGGTCAGATTTAATTTTTTTTTGCCATTAAATTCGCTGGAAACAAATAAAATTTTATCGGAGTCGGAGTCGACAGATTTTTTACCGACTCCACAGCCCTGGTTATAACTACGGCAAACGCCACCCACCGGTATGACTACCAGTATACGTAGTGTGAAAAATTCCAAAGGTAATTTTAACTTATGCAACCGAAAGGTCCGCAGTTGCGCAGTTATTTGGGTTGCATACTCACCGACAGACCGGCACTCAAAAAAAACCTATAATATATGTTTTTTTTGTGTAAAAAGTTAACGATTAAGTGTTAACCTTCACTTCCGTTACATTTGTAACAAATTATCGGGCTATCTGTTAACGAAGTTAACTTTTTCGTTAACGGACTAACAATTAACGAAGTTAACTTTCTGATTAACTTTGCTCGCCTGAATTTCTAAGGGCGAAAGCAAAATTTGGCTAAGCGATTAGTGCTTGGACGATACCCCGGCAGAATGGTGCCAATACGCAGAATGCACTTTCCGAACGCAAAATACACACTTTGTGTAAAACAATACACACTTTATTAAAATAATGCATCAAAAATGTATTAGATTTACATTAAACATTTATTATTGTACTTTTTGTGTTTATTTATTCACGGTTTGTGTAATTTTGTATGACGCTATGTATGTTTTTACAATACAGTTGTGTATTACACTTAAAACATGTATTTGATATTCATTATATATGTAATATGTATTGTACGCTTATGAATTATATTAATTAACGAATCAAGTAATTTTGTATCACAATATGTATTTTCTACAATAAAGTTGTGTGTGTATACATTTTATTGTTAAAGGCTACTAAACACAGAAATAAAATGTAATTTTAACAATAAAATATGTATAGTTGCAGTTCTTATTCGTGTAAATTTACAAACAAAATGGAAAATATGTTATTTTACCAGCGGAGATGTATTTTTAGAAGTTTTTTGTGTATTTTTACATAGTTTTATTGATATTTACAAAAAAAGATATGAAATATTAACATTTACAGCTATTTCATGAAAATTTTACATCATATTTAGGTAAAATGTATGTAAATTTCCATACGTTCCTAACAGTGTAGTACCAGAGACGGACGGATGGTAATTGTATGCTAAAACTAAACTAAAACTACTCTTCAATGCTTTTTTGAGCAGTTTATTCAATAATTAATGCTAATCAGCGACCTTTAAGGTGGTATAACCTTAATAACGTAAACCAGATCACCCTTGTAATCGTGATCGAAGCAATTAATGTGGCCCAAATCGAATTAGAGGAGAACTTTGTTCCCGATTTCCAATCAATTGAGGCATTTGATGACATTTGGCGTCATATATGTACGTTCGGGGACCAATTCTATTAACCGTATGCGGGCCACTGCCAAGGCTTGCCTTCTCACATATACCTAAAGCAGTTTTGTCGGTTGATCAAATGTCGTGAAATATTACAAAATGAGAACAGATTTTCATGTATCGAGATAAATCATGGCGGATACCATTCATGTATTCGAAGCCATTTCATTTGTAAACTTCTAATTCTAGTTCTGTGTTTTCCCCGAAAGAAACTCGAACAAAAGTTACGGCGGAAAGTTTTAGCAGGTGTTTTCTTTTTTTCTCCCAATTCAACCCCTGGACAAGCTGATGATCTGGTGAGGGGAAATTACACTATATTTTATTGATGAGTATTTATTCCTCGCAATTGTATACACAGGAAACTCCCTCATATTAGGAAAAAAACAATATTAGAGTCGATATATCGATTTTAATTTAACTTAACCCTTAAATGCATAGTTTTTTGAATGTTTAAAATTTAAGTGAAAAAGATTATTTTACGCATTTTTATAATAAATTCCTTCTTTTTCAAGGAATTTAATATACCAATCTATAAATATTGCAGATATACAACATTGTGCGTTATGATATATAATAATTATAGATACTACTGTTCTATATGAAACATTTTAAATCAATTATTTTTCTTATCACAGTACAAGTTTAGCCCACATGTTTGTCCTAATTGACCCAACCGTACATCTTTCAGAGTTGCATGTTGAGATAGTCCACCCTTCTTCTTTATCATCATTTCTTCTAGGCTGATTAAAGAGGGATCCTCTTTTTACACTGCTCGATTGTCTAACTCGACACAGGCATATTGCAACTTCACTAAGAATGTCAAAGAATGTCATTTTGTATCAAGAGAGGACTTTGAAGTGGCTATTACGATGTAATGTCCATACGTTTGCTAATGTAATATCTAGCAAATGGTAAAATATTCTAATATATCATTTTTTACTTTTCGTGCATATTTTATGTCGAGCTTTTATGTCGAAGCCTGTCATAATTACCAGATTCTCCTGGAGAATGTGCATTATTGTCTTTGAAATGTAGAAATTGTCGTATTTTCTCAAATCGACTAAGGCCCAGTATTTTCACCTAAGTACCTACAAAGTCCTAAACAGTTAAGATAGTTGTGGCGATATTTTAGTTCGTTAAATGAGAAGATGTATCGGAAGCTGTGGTGGGCAGCGTCCTGTGCTCCTTATGTTCACGTTCTGCTCACTGCCGCCGGCACATTTTCTTATTTAATGGGCTAAAATAACGCAAGTCTGACAGATCTGTCACATAACTATTAAGGACTTATTGGTAGGTGAAACTACCAGCACTTAGTGTTATAGTTTTTATTATCATATCCACTCCAATGTCACTATTCCAGTAACAACTAGTGTTTCAGTAAGACATGAAAAGACAACGGACATGAAAATTTTAATTCCTATATATTGTAATATGTAATGGTTTAGAAACACCAGGTTGTTGTGTCAGTAAATAAATATTTTAAACATTTATGGGGTGTGGACAAATTATAAAGTTGTCCATTCATTATTAAGTTATCCATTTCTGTGAAAAGTTAATTCTAAATCATTTTCTTTACTCTTCGCTTTGTTACGTTTACATTTTCTATGTCTTTTGGTTGGTACTGGCAGAAACTAAATTATCATAGTTATCCTCACTATCAGTATTTGCATCTTCTGCATTAGTTTGTTCTTGAACTGATTCGGATAATATACAGAATCAAGTAAGTTATCAATTCAAGCGGGCCCATGATGAAAAGTTAGAAGATAAAAAGAGAAGCATCATAAAACTTTGCAGGTTTACTTAATTGCTACAAAGATGTTACGGCTTACGTCATCAACAGTGTAAGTAAACTAAAAGCACAAGAGAACAAAGACAACCAATGTCACAAGTAAAAATCACAAAGCAAAATTGATTTATTCTGATAATTTAGCTTATAATAATTTGACGGCGTCTTAAATCACCTGAAATGAATCGCCTGTAATTTGGCATTTCGAACCCGATCCCAAGGTTAACTATGGCCATAATCACAGCGGCGCGGAGGGTTCAAGTTGAAGGGTCTGGCAGTGAATGTCAGTGTTTTATTACGGACCCTGCAGAACTATTAATTAAATTACTTCGCAGTTGGACACGCAGAGTTACACCTTGACAAGATTTGCTGCAAATCTCCCATTGGGCGCTAGGCTAAACTTTCATAGTTCGGCAATAGTTTCATTGTAAACAGTGGTATGTTTCCAATTGTAACTCGCCCGTCGAATGCCTTCGTTACGGGCAAATCTGCCTGATTTTCAAGTCCGACAAGGCAATTCAATGTATACCAAAAGCTCCTGCCAATGATTAGTGAATATGTTATGTTGTTTCAATTACAATTCCTTCAGTTCATCACAAAAAAAAAGAACAATTCAACAAGTAACAACAATTCTTGTTGTGCTGGTTAGCTTACATACACAGTCATGGGTGTATCCTGGGGGGGGCAAGGGGGACAGCTGCCCCCCCCTTCCGTATTTTGGTATTATGTTTATTACAAAATAATAAAATTGCTCGACAAATACCTTCCTCCTTTATATCTCACCGTCGATTAACCAGCTTTCCTTTATGTTTATTACATAGCACTCTTTCCCTTATGGACACTAGGGTGGTTATTTTTAAATAGAAAGCAACGATCCTCCCCAAATTGTTTCAAAGTCAATAAAAAAGTAGAAAAGTATTTTTTTTTTTCAAAATTTTGATTTTTAATGTTGCCTTATCGAGGCCTCACATTTACATGGGAAAATGCCTTTTTTGTATTTTTGGTTAATAATTGTTAATAATTGTTTTTGGTTAATAATTGGTAATAATTGTTCGGGGTTTGGAAAAATTTATGTTAAAGTTTTAGGACTTGTAGAGAGTTCTTCCAATAAACAATTTAACCTATTATACATATGGATTTGACGCCCCCTACCCACCCTCACAGTGCCCTGAAAAATACTCAAATGAAAAAATGAAAAAATTGAAAATTGGCCGTTCTAATCATTTAATTACCTTTTTTTCTCATAGAAATCATTACTATACGTCTGTTTATGAACATTTGTCAGTTAATTTCCATTTGTTTAAACAAATTCTATAGGTTGAAATAATATGTTTTTCTCGAAAATCCGTCTGAATTCTGTTTTCTGAGTTCAAAATGGCAGTTAACTTATAGTGACATTATTCATTAAAAAAATTCTTCCTATTGTTTAAACATGAACTTTTCAACTTTTTTTCCTAATTATGGTAGAAAAGTCGTTTTTTTTTTTTGTGAAATTAACTTATAAATGTCATGTTCGAGATATCTAGCCTATATTATCTTATAAACCCACATTTGTTTAAACAAATGCAATTTCTTTAAATAATTTTTGTTTGCAATTCTCCTAAACGCATATTTTTTAGATCCGTCTAGCTGTTATTCTGTTATTCTTGTTCACTGTTATTCTTAAGTGACATCATTTATATTTTGGGATGATTACCATTGTTTGTAGAATAAATTAATATTCGTTTTCAATATTTTATCAAAATAGAGTACAGGGAATAGATTCCAAACAACAACAAATCAACATTATCTTGAACACATAGTGGTAGGAAATAAGAATAAGAAATGGAGAAAGAAAAGTGGTTAATAAGATTTGTTGACGTTAGGAAATTAAATATTTTAAAAAGAAATGTAACTCGAAAATTGTAATTGTAATTTCCCGAAAAAAAAAGGATTACAAATCATTTCAATTTTTTCGAATAAATGATATTGAAGACGAATAATATTTTATTATTTAAACAATGGAAATCATCCCAAAATATAACTGATGTCACTTGAGAATAACAGTTGGCCAATCCGATCTAAAAAAAGATAATTTTAGGTGAATTGCCAATAACAATTGTTTAAACAAATGGAATTTGTTTAAACAAATGTGGGTATAATATAGATAGTAGGTTTAATATCTCGAACATAAAATTTATAAGTTAAGTTCTCAAAAAAGCTGACTTTTCTACCATAATCAGAAAAAAGTTGAAAATGAATGATTGATTGTTTAAACTATAGAAAGAAATCTTTAATGAATAATGTCACTGTAAGATAATAATTTGCCATTTCGAACTCAGAAAACCAAAATTCATTCTGATTTTCGAGAAAAACGAATCATTTAAAGAAATATAATTTCTTTAAACAAACGTAATTTAACTGACAAATGTTTATAAAATTCCACTAGACTGAAATGATTAGAAGGATCACTTATCTGAAGAATGTACATATTTTCATTTAAGGGTAGTTTAAGGGCACTCCGGGGGTGGGTTGGGGGCGTCAAATCCATATGTATAATAGGTCAAATTCTTCATTGGAAAGTCCTCTACAAGTCCTTAAGTAATCTTAAGTTTGCCAAAACGCCGAACAATTATTTAAAAACTATCAACAAATGTCTTCTTCCCATGCATGTTCCCATGTAATTTTAACCGTGCCTCGACAGGCACGGTTAAAAATCAAAATTTCAACAACAAAAAATACGAGTCCACTTTTTTTGTATTTGGAAACGATTTGGGGGGGATCGTTGCTTTCTATCATCACAGAAATTTTTGCAATGCATTTTTGAACCCTAATGGTCACCATACCGCAAGGTAAATTTAGAAAACTGCCCCCCTTCCGATTTGAGCTGGATACGCCCATGTACACAGTTCTTATCTTTTCAAAATAATTTGTTTTTTTTTGACAAATACAAGTAATGGAGATTGGTATATGGATAAGAAGAATTAAAGCTTAGGGTTTGTTTGATGATATAGCTATTAATTTAAAGTGCGGGACTAGCACGATCCGTTAAAATATCCCATTGTCCTGTGTAAATATTGGCACAAGTCCGGGTTCTGTAAATACGAAAATAGTCGTCTGCGTGGCGTTCAGTAAAAATGATTGCCAATATTTTAATGGGATTTTCACATTTGTTTACCCACTTTCTTTGAGATTTATTTTCCACTTGGCTTATCGATTGCCTTGAGTGGGGCAATATATCAACCAGATTGTATGAAGTCCTGCTCCGATATTAGGGCAAAAAAGGGCCCTACGGGCGCGCGCTAGAGATGGCGGAAATAATGGTACGCGCCGCTGCCGTGGACCAGAGCGCCGCGCGAATTATTAATCGGAAATGTCATTCGCAAAATTTATCGCCAACAAAAGACGATCGTTTGCGCCCGCCAGTAAAAGGCACACGTTTATGGGTAGTGACGAACACGCCAAATCGCTCAACGTTTATGGGAGACCCGGGACATTAAACCGCATAAACCTTTGTATTTCGAACAGATTCGCGATACCGAATATCATATCGCAAATATTTATAATACCCAAATCTATGACAATCCATCTGGTGTGAAATATGCACTTGACGTAGGTACATCAATACCATAGAAGTAGGTAACAAATCCCTCAAGCACCATGGTTCAAGCGTGCATTCAAGTAATCCACCCAATAATTGCTATTATGATTATATTAATCCTCTACAATAAGCTGCATTAATTGCTTCCCTGATCTTAACATAAAACTATGTCTCAGGTCCCGCTATCTCTCATCACTGACTTAGGCTAAGGTAAGAGACGTCCTCGCTTTTGGCGGGACAGTCCCGAGTTTTCACGTTTTGTCCCGCGTCCCGCTGAGTTTTAAAAATGTCCGGCTTTTTAGGAAACATTATGTTTTTCACAGAATTTTTAGAGAATTACTAAGAAAAATGAACTAATTGCTATTTCGTTCAAACATTCTTTTTCAAATCGTTCGTTAAAAAGCAGTTACATATTTATAATATAAAACAACATTTTGGGGTCGCCACCGGTTTTTACACGTATCAACATTTGATATGTCGACTGACCGGCTTAAACTAAGTTAGCTAAACTTTGATATTCAATAACTTTTGTAGACTTTGACCGATTTTTTTTCGATACATGTAAAGAAATTTATCAAATTTATACATAATATACTTTGATAATTAAAAACAATAAGATGTTCCAGCTGATTATTAATACTGGGAGATCCAAAATTGTGTTTTTTATATGTTTGAGACATCCTGTGGGATAACTAAGGAACCTAAGGTACTCTCTTACAAAACCATATCAATTCTCAACATCTTGGTTTCTAATTCATCACAATATCTGAATTTTTATAGAATATACACAGTTTTATGCAAGATTTTGTATTTCACTCATAATCAAGTCAGATTTGCTGCAAGGTTTAAAGGCACATTTAAATTGCTAAGTTTTATTTCAAATTGTTTATCTTCTACAAAATTCAGATATTGGAATGAACCAAAAACAAAATATTTAGAATATGGATGTATTTGTAACAGAGTACTTTAAAACTTGCTCATGCTCCGCAGTTTTTCACAGCGTGTATCGAAAGCAGATCAAAAAAGTCATTATGGTCTGTTTTTAAAAAATTACAATAGTATGAGCTAATCTCTAAGAAATTCAATGAATTTCTTTAAAATGCATTGAAAAATAATGAAAACTGGTCATCATTACAAAAGTTTAGCAAAATAAGCGTTCTTTTAATTGTGCCGGTCAGCGTATTTTTCTCAAAACTGTGGCTGACACTTGGTATATCTTGTTGTGCTGTACAGGGTCGTCAGATTAGTACATCTTTGTTAATTTTTTACCTAAAATTTATTTATTAACCATAAGAATAATTCATCTTTCTTAGTCTTCTTACTATATTTAGTAGTTAATAAAAATGTTTTTAAAAAATATAAAAAATTATTTACAATATTTATTTCCTGCAAAGAGCTTATGTTGGAAGAATTTATGTTAAAGGAAAGAGTTAATATATACCACTTTAATCCCTATAATAAACGATAATGAAATAAACTTTTCTTGTATCAAACGATATTTATATATTTAATATAAAATGGCAAAACAATTAATCACTATGCAAATAATGTCGAATATTCAATGAAGTATGTTTTGGTTAAACAAATATGTTATGATCACAAGCACAACAATTTAAGGAGTATATGATGCTTAAAATAAAAAAAATCTGTGTAACCAACCAAACTAAACAAACATATTAATAATAAGTTTTGTGTTTATCAAAACCCTAGAATTTGTCTATTTTCGAGTACGATCTTTGGAAAAGACGGTTGGTGTAATTACTACCCCCCGCCCCGCCCGCTACTGTCACGATTTTCTACAATAAAAATCTGGTCACCTTAGGCTGGGGGCATTCTAATCAATTACAGATTACTCAAAATCATCAAAAATGTTTAAATTTACATACTCCACTAGAATAAATTTTGAGAAGCTATCCGAAAATGACTAGTTATCGGGTTGGTAAACATCCGTTAATTAACGAACCGGAGTGATTAAGAAAAAAAAGGGGGGGGAGGGAGTTTGACTTCCGCGCTGTTGGCGGAGTGGATTTGATTGCCTGGCGGTTGTAATCAGACGACAGTAGTATGATAAGGCGTAATTAAAGTGAGCCAATACTAATGGCAAGGGAATTAATTAGCTCGTTAGGCGAATATGAGACGCAAAATCTAACAATTAGCGAGGCCGCGCGTTGCCCTAAGCAAGAGAGTCGCTCTACGGTGCTGGCTGCTCGATGGTGTGCTGATTTGTGTGCCGTCAATGAAGCCACCCCGCTTTCAATTGTTTAATAATGGGAAAGCCGCGTGAATAATTGATGATGACTGTTATTGAGGACCACGTATCGCAAACACCACGCCGTCCGCCACTTTTAGGGCTTCTACCATTCCCAATCGTCACGAGTCCACGTCACCGGCTACATCCTAACGATCCAATCCAAACGTTCCCACGAAAGATTGATCCCACGTCACCTATAACTACCCGATTGCTTTAAATACTGCAGTTGCAAACGATATATCTAGACGTTTCAGGTATCCACTATCCATTAAGGACCATGAATAATTAATATTTTCACAGGGATAAGATCATTATAGAAAGCCTTGAAATATTCGAATAGGTAGCAATAGGTCTATCATTGCCAACCACCACACCGCTATCTTCTTATGCACTGGGAAATGCCAGATACGACCAATCTTCCAAACATCTAAGAAGGTGGAAGTTTTGATAGTCAGAATAGTCAGATTATAAATAACGTTGAAGAGGATAAGCAGATATATTATGGCCAATGGTATAATTAGTTGAAAAATAACCCAAGTAATCGATTGAGTTCATCCTCGCCATTGGTACATCAATGGTAAAGACAGCCTCCTCTTCTCCAGCCACTTCTTAGATCATCCTTGATAGAACTCTCAATGCTAACGATTATTGATCATTGACCACATCTGCAGTAGATCTTATAGTATGTCTTTGAAGTGAAAACTGGGAGCACATATTTCACCTATGTGGTGACGATATGTTTAATATTGTTGTGACAATAGTGTTCTTGGCTAGGTACACACGTGTTCTCCTCAATAAATCAGTATTACTAAGTACTTGTCCTCATACTTAATCATCATATGGGTTACCCGTTGAATAATACAATTGGTGAGAGTATTGGAAACGGACTAGGGTGGTTTCTCCGAATCAGCGCGGTGCATTATAATGCAATGATTATGTGATCCGGCGTATGGCATTGTCCGTATAGCAGTGACATCTCGGTCAAATTGCGGTACGGTACGTTAACAGCAGTACAACAAACCCGGTATTCAGCGCAGCTATGCAACTACAACGGACACACGTATTAACGAATATAAACAGTGGCCAGCGCGAATGGCAATGGTTCGTATATGTATATAAACGTGGCGCTTGCTGTAGGGCCTAACAAATCCATCCACTGACACGTTCCGACATCCACCCACCCACGCAGCGGCTCTGATTGAATAATTCATAACAAAAACAAACGCATCCGTGGTTGTCGAAAAATCTTTCTCCGATCTGCCGGTAGTGGGGAATTACGTATCCTGGAATCCTGCACAGATGCCGATATGACACTAATACCCCCGTCGGAAGCACACTCCTGAAAAAGAATACTGTTTTTACGCCCGATTATTGCCGCGGAATGACAATCCCCGAATACCGGTCACTCGAAATTGGGCAGCGGCGATAACCGCAGACACAAACATTCATCATGCTTTTTTATAACATATTGCACTTTTCCATCTGGCTAAGCTTATCCAGTGCGAAATTACCTGTAACTTCCTGGTTGTTGAAATAAATGGCGTGTTTGGCCTCCAACAACACAAAATCTTTAATTTGGTTATAATCTTCTTTTCTCCATGTGTTTTCATCGTCCATCTTCCTTCCAATCATTCTTGACTCTCCTTCTTCACTGTGCAGTCTAATTGTCATATTCGTCTTCTATTGTCGTCTTCATTTCTTCGTCATCTTCGTCTACGTTTCTTCTGGGTTTTGTTTCACATTCGTCGTTTTCATCCTCTTTTTCCTTCTCTTCACATCCAGCTCTTCTCCGAATCCTTCTCAGTTTCTGGATGATCCTTAGTACCATCGCGCATTGGCATGTCTTCTTCTAGCGTCAAAACTTTTGCAGCTTCTCCCATTTGCGTCAATATTTCTTCAGCAAATTCTTCTAATACACCTTAGAGTTCTTATTTTTTATAGATACAGTGCTCTTCCAATCCTCTTCCAATAACAGTTCTTCTTTTCATCTAATGCATAAAAGAGGGTTTGTTATGACATTTAGCGCTCTTGTAATTTAAAGAAATTTACGAGCAAAAGTGCGGCATGCATTACACCTCCACAATCCACATATGTCATCAAACGTGGTTCATTGCCTGGTGCTATTAGCATGCGTCAAAACTTTTGCAGCTTCTCCCATTTGCGTCAACACTTCTTCAGCAAATTCTTCTAATACACGTTCTTAGAATTCTTATTTTTTATACATTCAGTGCTCTTCCAATCCTCTTCCAATAACAGTTCTTTTTTTCATCTAATTCATAAACGAGGGTTTGTTATGACATTCAGCGCTCCTTTAATTTAAAAGAAAATACGAGTAAAAGTGCGGCATGCAGTACACCTCCACAATCCACATATATCATCAAACGTGATTCATTGCCTAGTGCAATTAGCATGCGTCAAAACTTTTGCAGCTTCTCCCATGCGTCAACACTTCTTCAGCAAATACTTCTAAAACACCTTCTTAGAATTCTTATTTTTTATACATTCAGTGCTCTTCCAATCCTCTTCCAATAACAGTTCTTTTTTCGTCTAATACATAAACGAGGGTTTGTTATGGCATTCAGTGTCTCTTTAATTTAAAAAATTTACGAGTAAAAGTGCGGCATGCATTACAACTCCACATATATCATCAAACGTGATTCATTGCCTGGTGCTATTAGCATGCGTCAAAACTTTTGCAGCTTCTCCCATTTGCGTCAACACTTCTTCAGCAAATTCTTCTATAACACCTTCTTAGAATTCTTATTGTTTATACATTCAGTGCTCTTCCAATCCTCTTCCAATAACAGTTCTCTTTTTTATCTAATGCATAAACGAAGGTTTGTTATGACATTCAGCGCTCCTTTAATTTAAAAAAAATACGAGTAAAAGTGCGGCATGCATTACACCTCCACAATCCACATATATCATCAAACGTGATTCATTGCCTGGTGCTATTAGCATGCGTCAAAACTTTTGCAGCTTCTCCCATTTGCGTCAACACTTCTTCAGCAAGTTCTTCTAATACACCTTCTTAGAATTCTTATTTTTTATACATTCAGTGCTCTTCCAATCCTCTTCCAATAACAGTTCTTTTTTTCATCTAATTCATAAACGAGGGTTTGTTATGACATTCAGCGCTCCTTTAATTTAAAAGAAAATACGAGTAAAAGTGCGGCATGCAGTACACCTCCACAATCCACATATATCATCAAACGTGATTCATTGCCTAATGCAATTAGCATGCGTCAAAACTTTTGCAGCTTCTCCCATGCGTCAACACTTCTTCAGCAAATTCTTCTAAAACACCTTCTTAGAATTCTTATTTTTTATACATTCAGTGCTCTTCCAATCCTCTTCCAATAACAGTTCTTTTTTCGTCTAATACATAAACGAGGGTTTGTTATGGCATTCAGTGTCTCTTTAATTTAAAAAATTTACGAGTAAAAGTGCGGCATGCATTACAACTCCACATATATCATCAAACGTGATTCATTGCCTGGTGCTATTAGCATGCGTCAAAACTTTTGCAGCTTCTCCCATTTGCGTCAACACTTCTTCAGCAAATTCTTCTATAACACCTTCTTAGAATTCTTATTGTTTATACATTCAGTGCTCTTCCAATCCTCTTCCAATAACAGTTCTCTTTTTTATCTAATGCATAAACGAAGGTTTGTTATGACATTCAGCGCTCCTTTAATTTAAAAAAAATACGAGTAAAAGTGCGGCATGCATTACACCTCCACAATCCACATATATCATCAAACGTGATTCATTGCCTAGTGCAATTAGCATGCGTCAAAACTTTTGCAGCTTCTCCCATGCGTCAACACTTCTTCAGCAAATACTTCTAAAACACCTTCTTAGAATTCTTATTTTTTATACATTCAGTGCTCTTCCAATCCTCTTCCAATAACAGTTCTTTTTTCGTCTAATACATAAACGAGGGTTTGTTATGGCATTCAGTGTCTCTTTAATTTAAAAAATTTACGAGTAAAAGTGCGGCATGCATTACAACTCCACATATATCATCAAACGTGATTCATTGCCTGGTGCTATTAGCATGCGTCAAAACTTTTGCAGCTTCTCCCATTTGCGTCAACACTTCTTCAGCAAATTCTTCTATAACACCTTCTTAGAATTCTTATTGTTTATACATTCAGTGCTCTTCCAATCCTCTTCCAATAACAGTTCTCTTTTTTATCTAATGCATAAACGAAGGTTTGTTATGACATTCAGCGCTCCTTTAATTTAAAAAAAATACGAGTAAAAGTGCGGCATGCATTACACCTCCACAATCCACATATATCATCAAACGTGATTCATTGCCTGGTGCTATTAGCATGCGTCAAAACTTTTGCAGCTTCTCCCATTTGCGTCAACACTTCTTCAGCAAGTTCTTCTAATACACCTTCTTAGAATTCTTATTTTTTATACATTCAGTGCTCTTCCAATCCTCTTCCAATAACAGTTCTTTTTTTCATCTAATTCATAAACGAGGGTTTGTTATGACATTCAGCGCTCCTTTAATTTAAAAGAAAATACGAGTAAAAGTGCGGCATGCAGTACACCTCCACAATCCACATATATCATCAAACGTGATTCATTGCCTAATGCAATTAGCATGCGTCAAAACTTTTGCAGCTTCTCCCATGCGTCAACACTTCTTCAGCAAATTCTTCTAAAACACCTTCTTAGAATTCTTATTTTTTATACATTCAGTGCTCTTCCAATCCTCTTCCAATAACAGTTCTTTTTTCGTCTAATACATAAACGAGGGTTTGTTATGGCATTCAGTGTCTCTTTAATTTAAAAAATTTACGAGTAAAAGTGCGGCATGCATTACAACTCCACATATATCATCAAACGTGATTCATTGCCTGGTGCTATTAGCATGCGTCAAAACTTTTGCAGCTTCTCCCATTTGCGTCAACACTTCTTCAGCAAATTCTTCTATAACACCTTCTTAGAATTCTTATTGTTTATACATTCAGTGCTCTTCCAATCCTCTTCCAATAACAGTTCTCTTTTTTATCTAATGCATAAACGAAGGTTTGTTATGACATTCAGCGCTCCTTTAATTTAAAAAAAATACGAGTAAAAGTGCGGCATGCATTACACCTCCACAATCCACATATATCATCAAACGTGATTCATTGCCTGGTGCTATTAGCATGCGTCAAAACTTTTGCAGCTTCTCCCATTTGCGTCAACACTTCTTCAGCAAATTCTTCTAATACACCTTCTTAGAATTCTTATTTTTTATACATTCAGTGCTCTTCCAATCCTCTTCCAATAACAGTTCTTTTTTTCATCTAATGCATAAACGAGGGTTTGTTATGACATGCAGCGCTCCTTTAATTTAAAAGAAAATACGAGTAAAAGTGCGGCATGCATTACAACTCCACATATATCATCAAACGTGATTCATTGCCTGGTGCTATTAGCATGCGTCAAAACTTTTGCAGCTTCTCCCATTTGCGTCAACACTTCTTCAGCAAATTCTTCTAATACACCTTCTTAGAATTCTTATTTTTTATACATTCAGTGCTCTTCCAATCCTCTTCCAATAACAGTTCTTTTTTTCATCTAATGCATAAACGAGGGTTTGTTATGACATGCAGCGCTCCTTTAATTTAAAAGAAAATACGAGTAAAAGTGCGGCATGCATTACACCTCCACAATCCTCATATATCATCAAACGTGATTCATTGCCTGGTGCTATTAGCATGCGTCAAGACTTTTGCAGCTTCTCCCATTTGCGTCAACACTTCTTCAGCAAATTCTTCTATAACACCTTCTTAGAATTCTTATTGTTTATACATTCAGTGCTCTTCCAATCCTCTTCCAATAACAGTTCTCTTTTTTATCTAATGCATAAACGAAGGTTTGTTATGACATTCAGCGGTCATTTAATTTAAAAAAAATACGAGTAAAAGTGCGGCATGCGTTACACCTCCACAATCCACATATATCATCAAACGTGATTCATTGCCTGGTGCTATTAGCATGCGTCAAAACTTTTGCAGCTTCTCCCATTTGCGTCAACACTTCTTCAGCAAATTCTTCTAATACACCTTCCTAGAATTCTTATTGTTCATACATTCAGTGCTCTTCCAATCCTCTTCCAATAACAGTTCTTTTTTTCATCTAATGCATAAACGAAGGTTTGTTATGACATTCAGCGCTCCTTTAATTTGAAAGAAAATACCAGTAAAAGTGCGGCATGCATTACACCTCCACAATCCACATATATCATCAAACGCGATTCATTGCCTGGTTCTATTAGCATGCGTCAAAACTTTTGCAGCTTCTCCCACTTGCGTCAACACTTCTTCAGCAAATTCTTCTATAACACCTTCTTACAATTCTTATTGTTTATACATTCAGTGCTCTTCCAATCCTCTTCCAATAACAGTTCTCTTTTTTATCTAATGCATAAACGAGGGTTTGTTATGACATTCAGCGCTCCTTTAATTTAAAAAAATACGAGTAAAAGTGCGGCATGCATTACACCTCCACAATCCACATATATCATCAAACGCGATTCATTGCCGGGTTCTATTAGCATGCGTCAAAACTTTTGCAGCTTCTCCCATTTGCGTCAACACTTCTTCAGCAAATTCTTCTATAACACCTTCTTAGAATTCTTATTGTTTATACATTCAGTGCTCTTCCAATCCTCTTCCAATAACAGATCTCTTTTTCATCTAATGCATAAACGAGGGTTTGTTATGACATTCAGCGCTCCTCTAATTAAAAAAAAAAATACGAGTAAAAGTGCGGCATGCATTACACCTCCACAATCCACATATATCATCAAACGTGATTCATTGCCTGGTGCTATTAGCATGCGTCAAAACTTTTGCAGCTTCTCCCATTTGCGTCAACACTTCTTCAGCAAATTCTTCTAATACACCTTCTTAGAATTCTTATTTTTTATACATTCAGTCCGCTTCGAATCCTCTTCCAATAACAGTTCTTTTTTCGTCTAATACATAAACGAGGGTTTGTTATGGCATTCAGTGTCTCTTTAATTTAAAAAAATTACGAGTAAAAGTGCGGCATGCATTACAACTCCACATATATCATCAAACGTGATTCATTGCCTGGTGCTATTAGCATGATTATGCATTGCGTTCGGTTCCATTACGAAAGCCAGGGCAAACTTTCGCCGGTCGCAACTGCAAAAAGGTAGTGACAAATTGTTTGGATAGATAGTTTCAATCAATAAATCGAAACTAGGTTGTCCAAAAAGCTAACAGAGGAATATTATCCGCGAGAAATATTATAAATTGTAATGGAAAAACCCAAATCGGTTCACTCGGAACTTAACTGTAATTTAAGTTTGGACGCCTTCCTGGCATCCTCCATAACCCCAGGTACAATGTTTCATTGTTATTTATCTCCTCCCCGGATATCAGACCGCATTTCGAATTCCGAAAATCAAATTCTAATTTAAACTTCCCTTCCTCTACTAGATACATTATACCATATAAGGAATTTATAGAATCTGGATGTCCATACTTCCTAGAATTACTTTTATACCAATAAAATTTCAAAGCATGAGTTCTAGGACATTTTAGAGATTTGAAGCACTAAACATACAGATGAAGACCCACAATGGCCACAACCCAAAATACCCGATTCGGTAAATTGTATTTACCCAAATCAGTTTAAACAAATACTTAAAATAACCTAACTAGTCCGTGGAGTCTCTATCTATAAACTTCTAGGAGATTATTGATGTTCAATGTTCATCGCGTGCAGTAAATGAAAAATACTTGATACAGGGTGGTGACTCCGTGCTTGGCAAGCTCTCTATGAGACTTACAGCGTTACAGAAGTTTAATATGGACTGCAGGGACCATTGCCTTTGTTTGTGTTCTCGAGAATTGAATTACAAGTATAAAGCAATCTTCACACTCTGCAGCAGTATAACAAAATTAGTTTTCGCCGCGGTACCTTTTACAACTTGTATACGAATTTAGCACTATCCAACACTAAAGCTCATTTTCCACCGGAGTTTCAATGTGGCAAAAATATGTACTTGGATATTTCTCTACTAATGGAAAACTTGCCCAGTGAAACTGTACAGGTCAGTAATGAGTAGAGATTGGACTTTTAAGCATTTCTAAGTGTGAGATGACCTGTAGGGCGTGGCTTAGCGATTCACGTGTATGACCTTCAAACAGACCAATCACAACGCAGTTTCAGCTTTATTCGCATTCATAAATGGTTTAAAGACCGCTCTCTAGTAATGAGTGATATTTAGTTTTATGCTTGACGAGTAATGAGTGGTGAATCTCTATTGATGCCCAACTCTAAGTGTCTACCTTCCCTAAAAGAAGAAAATAATAAAATTATTTCTGAATTCATTCTGGGATAAAATTGCTTTTGTCGTATAAGTAAAGTGCAGGGAATATTTTATTGAATAAATCGTGCAGTGAACTGTGAGATATTGTTATAAAAATTGATGAAATAGTGCTGCGATGTGTCTCGCGTGGAGGTCGTAGGGAAAATAAGGGAAACTCGTTCTCGTTACGGAGTACCGGGTAGGATGTCGCATGCCGGAACTAAGATTGGTATAATAAAATGAAAAGCAAATTCAGCATTTTGTCAAATGTGTTGTAAAGGTGGAAGACAACGGGCCACGCAGGGGGCGAGAGAGAAGAGAGACCGGCACATCCGTTAAAGTTTGAGGAAGGGTGTTTCTATTAAAGACCTCGTGGCAGTCAAGTCACGTCAAGTAGGATTGGTCCTGAATCCCGCGCCCGACCCTAACAACAGCCCGATCCAGAATCCGACCCATCTCCTGTTTTAACACACAAATATGTGTAATATGTGCTTTCCGACTTTCCTCTGCGAGTTTAATCAGACCATTTGTAAGCTATGCTGCTCTCCCTATACTATTACGTGTATTATATTTACTTCCACCTTAACAAATTCTCCAACACCGGCTATTACATGACAATCCCAAATCGTGCACATACAAGCAACCAATTACGTACACAAAGTCTACAGAATTTACGTATACCTTCTGCATTCATGTCATCAGACCAGTCTTAACAGCAGCACGAACTCCAGGCCACTACAGTTTAACGTGGACTTCATAACCAGAGAAGGAAACGCACGCTAACAAGACGGTCCATATCGTCGGTTCATTACTCTAAAGACAAAGCATTTTGGAGGCCATCGAGTACACACTACACAGGTGTGTAGCGCAAATGAAAGCCTGGTAACAAACAGCACCCCCAGTCAAACATTCTAATCAACTCTGGCCAGTGGTTTGTAGCTTCCCAACCATCTAGTCTCCATCGATAGGCTTCATCTTCCTGTCGTCAGCATATGCCAAACTGGACAAATGAATCAGGTGAAGATGAGGTCCTTGTAGAAAGCCAAATGATGAAGTACATGTTCTACAATGGACATGCCAATAGCGTCCAAACAATAAACTTCTATAGTTGATGGTGTCAAAAGGCGCAGTCCCAGCAATATAAATGAACACAACTTATAAAATGATTAATGTGAAGGAAGCAAGTAAGTATTTTATATTTACAAGCGGCGCAAGTTGTGAGGTTGCACTTCGTTCAGAAACTAAACAGCTTAAAAGTACTTCTACTTAGCAGTCAAGCGAAAATTCTCAGCATTAAAGTCTGGAGGATTTTTAAGGTAGACTGGTGGTAGTAGGGAGGATTTATATTTAACAAACCGTCGGATATGCTAAAAAAAGTTCACGCGCCGAGTGGTGTAGAGTTCACTCAGGGAATGATGGAATATTAACATAAAATTTTAAAACACCATTTTTGCTAATATTGGCGTGGGCTGGTCTCACGGCATGGCATGAATTTTATAAGACTGAAGCGTCGGTAGACGGAATAATATTTTGCCAGGAAATGGGCAAAGAGAGCATGTAGAGTACCAAGGGAGGAACAAGGGGAATGCAGGAGGTCATCGAAGTGGGGCACTAAGGTTAGGGCTGGCATAAAACTCGATATACCCGTGTTGAGGAACAACTAGAATGTAAACATAAGAATCGCTCTGGATTTTCCTCCGCCATGTAACCGTCGTGTAAAAAAAACTTTCAATATCGCTGACAAGTGTTAGGGTTATAAATTCTACCTTCCGCGTTCCCTGTCCGATACGTGCTACCCCTTTTAATGCGATTTTGCGACAAAAAATAAATAAAATATGTATTTCCGACGTCCCGTTTCTTGCTGACGTCCATGCTTTTGCGATTGTTTCGTGATATATTCGAATGCCAAAATCACGCATATGAAATAAAATCGACCTACCTAGCCCTAGCCATGAATTAAATGAACGATTTTCACAGTTTACTCACGTTATATTTCAAAACCTATCACCTATCACCTTGAATGGATCAAAGCCGTCTCCTCTTCGCTCCTACAGTAATATTTGGTCTCTACATTGTCAATCAGTTGTTATTCGACCCATTCTTTGGAGAATTATTTTTTCTTCCTCATTACATTGATAAGAAGCTGCCAATACTTTCTGAGGTTATATGTGCAGGTACAATTATTGTTACCATCCTCATACTGCTACCATAATCTTCCTCTTGGAACCGTGGCATGAAGGAAACGAAAGCTTCCTTTCATTGGCTTGAACCAAAATGGCAACACGAAAGCCCACGTTAGGGAACTGTTAGTGATGTGATGGGAAGCCACATCTAATATTTATTATGCGTTCTGGCTGGATAGGACATGTGCTGAGGAGGACAGAAGGGGATGTCGGCACTAAAATGAACGGCAATGGGAAAGAGATGCAGAGGAAGGCCTGATGAAAGCTGAATCAAGAAAGAGCAACCTTTAGATTTTAATAGGCATACTCTTTCTGATGGGCATTCTGGTTCCGATGGCATCTCGTTTTAGTGGATGGAAAACACATCAGTTTCACATAGAAAGTCCTCCCTCTCTCCTTGACAGCTAAGACCTACCAATTCAGAATACTTTATCGAAGCTAGACGTAGACAACCGCTCACAGTACTACCAAATATGCCATTTCTGGGTTATTTCGTCTTCTCAATACTTACCTAAGGAAGGAGTTGTTATATTATGGGTTTTGTTAATTCTGTAGATTTTGAGGCAAATCTGTGGAGTGCGATATCCATCGGGTGGAACAGTGGAAAATTTTATCACGAGGCTCCCGAATACCTTTGTTTCATTTCTCTCTCATTTATAGAGGATTTAATCATTCGAAGCATTGATGGTGGGGGGTTGCTTTTACCGCCGCTGTGCGGAACGTCGAGTATACCGGTAATATTTGCTGGTTAATTCCGGGAACGACTGAAATTGTTTCATTTTAATACGGCGGCTTCCCGGTGACTATGATGGATTAGTTTCACTCCACTTCTTGTATTCGAGCACGCAAGATTCGCGGAAGATAACTGCAGCCGCTATATTAACGTCGTACAAATTAAAACGGCAGTTAATGTTATTAAAACTTGTCCCAGGCTTGTGCGCGGCGCCGTTTTAAGGACCTATTCTGGAATAATGGATCGTTATTGTCTCTGAATACCATCCTTTCGCTTTACGGTATACTAGTGCTCCAGATTATATACATTCCTTATGGATGAGTCGTAAGTTCGTCCTACATTTTCGCTTTATTGTTTATACTCACCTCAGATGGGGCCACCATTGTTCCTGGGAGATGAACCGAAACTTAGGGCCCCACACCAACATTTCTAGAATAGTCGACTATTCAACATTCTATACTACATTATACGCGGCTGCTTTAAAGCCGCGTAATGCCGGAATACTTAACGGGATTTAAACCTTCCCGCAAAAATCTCCATTTGCTGAACTTAAATCCAGAAATTTTGATGAATATAATCGTTCGAATAGCGCGATATTTTGTGCAAAGTGAGATAGAGTGATATATGTGGCAACACTAGTGTTTCGTTTTAACTTGAGACTCGTAAATATCTCGAGAAATATGCATGGTACGACAAAAGTGTGAAATGAACTTGTAGGACGCAAAGGGGGAAATGAGATGACGATATCAGTTTCATTGCAGATGGCGCTGCAATCGGTGAAAATGGGGTTAACTTCATTTTTTTAAATGGGAATAACCAACTTTTTTTATCAAATTATGATTTTACGCTAAATAAGAAGAATCTTGTGCGTAAACAAACCCTATGCGCATGACGGGGCAACGCGCGAGATACCAAAACGTGTCTCCGTTATGCACATACCTTCCTACGTTGTACCATGAGTCAACATGACAGTTGTGGCTTATATGCCAGACGGAGAGCGCATGCCATGCAGTGGCAGCGGTTCTAACTACCGCAGACGCCACAAACTTCCAGCGTCAATAACTTTTGATAGATGCATCGTACGAAAAAAATGTCAGACAAAAGATTGTTCTTATTTAGCGTAATCATAATTTGATAAAAAAAAGTTGGGTATTCCCATTTAAAAAAATGACTTCATTTTCACCGATTGCAGCGCCATCTGCAATGAAACTGATATCGCCATCTCATTTCCCCCTTTGCGTCTTAATGATTAATTTAAGATACTTTTGTCGTCCCATGCATATTTCTCGAGATATTTAGGAGTCTCAACTTAAAACGACCACCCGGTATAAGTTCTTATGTATATGGTGTCCAGGAAAGAAAGAGTTGCCGGCTGGTGGTAAAAAGGTCAGTAACTGTTGTTTACAGGGTAATTCATATAATATGTAGTCAGGGTTTATCATTTCACAAATTGTCGAAAGATAAATATTGTGAGCTCTTTTATAAACTCTTAATGAAAAATTATCTTCAACCGTGCTGAAGTTAAAATACCCCCGCCGTAAAATATTAAAAAAAAAGACAAGTGAACCGATTTTGCCCATTCACGAACTTGTCCTTACTTCTTAACAGACAAACTTCTACACCAAATTTCAGATCAATTACTTCAAAATTACGGCAGTTATTGTGTATACAGACGGACAGGCAGACGGACATCTGATCAAATCCATATATATATAAGTCTATATTTGCCACGCATCTTTAAGGGTGTTGCAAATGTTGAATCAAACTCAATATACCCTCACCACATTAAATGTGGGGGTATAAAAACGACGAAAGTACTTTTCTTTCTTATATTTTTTACGTCAAAAGTTTCACCTCAAAAAGAAAAAGGGTGTCCAACTCGAAGCAACGTGATTTAATTTCATTGAGAGTAATTCGTCTCATAACAGCGAAATCGTTGTGGGTTTTACGATTGAATGAATGAATGAATCGAAGGCACGCTTACAAATCCATCGATCCTAATTATTTTCTTTCTATGCGGTTAATTCGGGCGAGTAACAACCACCGAAACTTTAAATCAAGTTGACCCGAAATTAGTTTTCCAGTAGCGGCGTTGGTGGTAGAACGGCAGGGCGGAGGATGTCTCTCCGCATCCTTCAGAAAAATCCATATCCGTTAAAATGTCTGCATTTCCTTTGCTCTGTTCTCTTGTGAGGCATGTAACAGCGCCTTTTGTAGTAGTTACTATCCGTGGAGAACTGAGAACAGTAACTATGACCGTATGCTTGCCGGTTTTATCTGCTTTTAAGAGGTAAATCCTCCGCTACCGAACGATTTGAGCATGCCCAACAAAGCGTAGAGACTGCCAGTCTGTCGCTGCTGCAGTGCAACCGAGCTGTTTTCTCCCTTTTTCAAAGCCCAAAGATGACGATATGGTCTCAGATTTACATTGTTATTTCTGGCACCAGGCACCAGGCACCTCACGAGAAATAGACAGTTTTGAAGGAGTTTAAAGGCGAGAAGACAATGACGACTTTACCTCTGCAAATATGATCGTCACCAGTCTAGTATACACACTTCTATTTTCAAATATACAGAGTGACCCAAACATGTTCTCTGTAATGCTAGCTCCAGACTCAGCCCGAATAAATCGGCCAAAAGTTCGGCGAGGCTGGGTGAGACGGGAAAAGAAGGCCATCCACATTCTCGGCGTTCGGCTCGTGCATTCAGTGTTCATCTGCGGGTGACTTAGAATGGACGTCGCTGAAGTAGCCGCTGCCTCAGCGTATAGTATGTGTGCATACGTTCATTGAAATTGTGGTTATTATTAACTAATAATTAATTTAATAACGTAAATAAAAATTTAATATAAAATATATTAAATATTTGAAAAATTTCTTAATTGATTTCTTATTCCGATCATTTATATTAGATACCATATACTAATATAAGACATAGTAATACGATTTTCCATAAAACAAAACTAATTGTTTGCATAATTATTATTTTATTATTTTGTGTAATGTATTGCGTTATAAATCAAATATGATAGTGCATATCTATACAGAGCTAGTTAAACTTACAACTAAATAATTCTCCAACCGTAAACAAAATAAAGAAAAAACATTTTGTTTTGTTTTAAACTATAGGCATCGAAATTTGCTAACATTTCATTTTTAAAATAGAACAATACTGTATATTTTATTTTTTTTTAATTCTAAGATTATTTCTAAGAATTTTTTGTAGGAACCATTTTGTATTATATATTATATTTTGTATTTTACAAATAAATTTATTATGTTCAATATTTTGAAATCTTTTTATTTCAATAGTAAATAATTTATTCCATTTGTTACCTACATTTCGGGTTGCATTGATGCTCGAAGAGCCCCTTCAACGCACGTGTTTGCTATCATAAATCAGACTCCAGACGTAAATAATACCTTCGGGTGCACACAAAAACTGCTATGCGCCTCGTCAACAATCCACTTTGAATGGATCGATACGAGAGCGCACAAATGAAACAAGGCGCTCGGCGAACGCGTGATTTTTATCCGACTGTCTGCATCCGTAGAGACTTCTGGCAATCGAATGTTAGCGGATTTGGACGAATGTGGCATCCACACATAGCGGTCACTCGCTATGTCTCGCGAGAGTCTGGACGAGGTATAAGGATAGAACGGCTATCCGGTCCGGCCGGATAATTTTGCATGCTATTAGCAATATATAATAGCAATTTCTATATTGAAGAATAATATTTTCCATTATTTGTAACCTGTCATTCTTTAATAACCTTTTTTTTTATTCTTTACCACGTTCTTAGAGGTTTTAGCTATAACATATCAACAAAAAGTCATTTCGTCTTCAGATTTGATCGAAAAAGTAAAATCTGAACAAATTTTCAGTTACGACGTCTACATGTAATTAACAGAGCAGTATAGTGCTCTTTTTCATCATTCGTGATCTACATATAAAAATGTTTTTTAGCAGTTTCTTTTTTAGTAAACATGAATTAATATTCTTCATTAGTTTGAATAAGACTTGATATGTTGAAAATAATTGCTGAACTCACAAAATGAATTGTTTTTTTTCTTCACCATTATTATCAGATGATTCTCTTCAAAAAGATTTCTTCTTGGCATTATGAAATTGATCAGTTTTTTTTTATATTTTTTTATTAATCCACCGCAGTTACCAGGTAAGAATATTTATTGTCTTATACGCACTACTACACTTCTACCCAACTACCATACCTTACAATTACCTTTTTTTATCCGATTTCAATTTCTTTTCTGTAAAATGGAATTGTACGCAATGTCTACTGATTGCGTACAAATCTTTACCTTTTTCAAATTCAAGCAAATAAAATTAAGAAATATTAATTGCCATTTTAATCGAATATTTTTACTGGCAATTGTTATCCAGAATCGCATGAAAACCTTGACAATCTTCTGAATATTGCAAATCTGAATTTGTGCATAAAAAAAAAGGAAATCGGATAAAAACTGTCTGCAGACTATATGCATGATCTCTTCAGTTCCAATAATCTCTGTTTTATCTATTTCAAAATAGTTCCAAACAGTACTTTTTCATATATTTGTAATAGTTCACCTAATGTTAAAAATTTAAACAATTTACAATAAAGATCCGGCCGATCCGGTTTTACATAATCGTTGGATATCCGGTATACAGCCGGATAGTTCGACCGGATATTTGATATCCCGGATGAATTTTGACCGGATTGTTTGGTATCAGGTTTTCGGGTTTTCCCGGATAACCGGTATCCTGTTAACCGGCCGATGCCCGTCCGTTCCATCTCTAGACTTCTCTCAAAACATCTCCTTATTCGCTGAACTTGAACGACAATTTCATAGCAGAGTCACAAGAAGTGACTCAAAGAAGTGATAAGAAGTGCTTTGAATAGGACGGGTCACATTCACACATTGCTAAAGTCATACTTTATACTACTTTTGGTTATACTATTTGTTACTGTTAGCGAAAATTTAGCGGGCTATTTGTTAGAATTGAGTTATAGCATACATTGAAATGTCGGGATACATTTTTAGGGTCCATTAAGTACGTCGTAAAATAAGGACGTGAAGGGAGCTCGTATCTGTAGCCGATAAATAAAATGTCAACATTGTAGCCTTACCTAAATATTAAGGAGCTATTGATGTTAAAATGTACTTCGCATTTACACGTAGATATTGATATTGGGGTTGCGCCGTAATGAGTTTGTAATTTTTACGATAATGCGAAACGGTGTAACGATGTAACACGTATCGTAAAAAATCCTCGCAACTAAGAAACATTTTTCCGATAAGATACCGCACGGTGGAAATATCCGCCCTCGATAAAGTCGGTGTCGATAAAAGCAATGAAGTGTTAACCTAGAAACACCCATTTGACAAAGTTTCCTTTGTCAGTGAGTGAAACTTTCAGGATCGACTTTAAAAGATGCTTTATCCAGCCACCCCGCCCATGTGTTGAAGGGAATTAATAAGAAGATAAGAAATTGGAATGGCGGCGCGCCTATAGGCGAAAATACTCAAAGTCAATTAAAGCCATTCCGGCAACCATTGTTCTAAAGACTCGCCCAATACCAGATCTCCACGACTTCCATTAAACTATGCGAACGCAATATTAAGCCCTTTGTTCCGAATTTTTCAATGTTAATGGGATTTAATTCACTCTATATTGAAAATACTGCGCCCAAATGCGACCCGTTAACTTGATAGAACTAATTTAATTAACACCAGACGGATTGAAAAATTCCAATCCAATCAACATGACGGAAACGCCAATATTTCACGGTCCACCTAACACTGAATTGCTCCTCCAGGTAATAATTCAAATATTGATCTGCAAGGATGACAACTGTTATAGAAGAATAGACATAAAAATGTCAAAATTTATCTAACATCTGCAGACCTAGTTATGCTTGAGCAAATTTATGATGCTGAAAAATACCAGAGGGACATAAGGCGAGAAATATGCAACTAGATTGCCCACAAATGAAGCAATATTGATCTCCTTCTGGTCGACAGGAAGTGGCTTACGCTTATTATTATTGAACCAATTTGATGAGAGTTTCTGCAAATGTGTCAATTTCCATTATCAATTCAACCATCATACGCTTCCACCTCTATATAGTCTCTGGGCCTTCCTCATTCCTGAAAAGAGTTCCAAACTATAACGTCCAGACTTGGCAGTAATGATATACTAGTCTTGATGATGTCCTATATGGACTATGTCAACTAAAGCAAATGTCATGGATCTCTCTCTGATAGTATTTACGCTTGTTGTTGGACCAATTCGAGGACAGCATCTGGACTTCCTCATCTCCGAAAAGGCTAACAATTGTTAGCTCTGGTAATGCGTATAATTTAAACGACCTAATAGCTTTCAATTAATTAGCCCATTATCCGAGGTGTAGGAGTACAATGAATAAATAAAATTGGGGTTGCTTTTCAGTAATTAGTTGATGCCTCAAATGGCCGTGCTGGGGCGCAGGTTTATAGGTGTGTGTGTGTGGGGGGAGAAGAGAGGATACATTTATCCCCTACGTTATAAATTTAACCGGCAATTAACAAACTACTTATCTTTATAAATTGATGTCACTAAAGGCCATCCGAGTCAGGGATGGCGTTCACTCGAAATGAATTATATCAGATATTTTATATAGCGGCTTGGGAGAGAAATAAGCTAGATAAAACGGTTGGCATTCTACGTACCAGAGCTGTGGAGCCGAGAGCTTGCTCCGCCAGAAGCGGTGGCGGAGCAAGTTGGTGGCAGTTCGAGTCGTACAGTACTGACCACGGTTCTGCTAGGGGAATCGATATCTGTCCGTTCATCGTTCCTCGGGTCGTGAATGGCTTTACCAACAGCTTAGTATCAAATACGGGCCGCCTAAATCTCGCATTACGCGAACGCCGACGAGCTAAGATTGTGAGGTTCCGGACCCGCGGAGATAAATTGTGTTTATTCAGGGTATGCCGGCTGGCGCGCGGTGATTTTTTTGTAATTATGGGTAGATTGAATCCGCGAGAGCCGCCTTGATGACGTTATGAGTGCCTTCAAGTACCAATAACGAGTCCTTTGTACGGGAAGCGACTGCCGTTTAGATAAAATTGACTCGAGTTATGACAACGTGCCTACATTTATACATCTCCTCTTGGAACTCCACACCAAATCGTTTCCCTTCTGTATCACGTCATCTCCCTTCTCGTTTATTTTGCTTTATTTGTATTGCCAGTCAGAAGAAGAAACTGTCTTTCTCCTTTTCGTTGATAGCTTGAGAACTTTTAAACTATTTAGGTCCATCGATAGATGATATGTGGCACCTTTGCAGCCACCTTTGCGTCAGCCTTCCTCCTTCACCTTCGTTTTTCCCGAAGACCGATCTTGGGCCAGAAGTAACAAGGCTGATCTCTTTGCATGTAAAGGCATGTACACCAAATAAAATTATACATCTGCTCTTGGAACTCCTCACCAAATCGTTTCCCTTCTGTATCACGTCATCTCCCTTCTCGTTTATTTTGCTTTATTTGAATTGCCACTCAGAAAAAGAAACTGTCTTTCTCCTTTTTGTTGATAGCAAGAGAACTTTTAAACTATTTAGGTCCATCGATAGATGATATGTGGCACCTTTGCAGCCACCTTTGCGTCAGCCTTCCTCCTTCACCTTCGTTTTTCCCGAAGACCGATCTTGGGCCAGAAGTAACAAGGCTGATCTCTTTGCATGTAAAGGCATGTACACCAAATAAAATTATACATCTGCTCTTGGAACTCCTCACCAAATCGTTTCCCTTCTGTATCACGTCATCTCCCTTCTCGCTTATTTTGCTTTATTTGAATTGCCAGTCAGAAAAAGAAACTGTCTTTCTCCTTTTTGTTGATAGCAAGAGAACTTTTAAACTATTTAGGTCCATCGATAGATGATATGTGGCACCTTTGCAGCCACCTTTGCGTCAACCTTCCTCCTTCACCTTCGTTTTTCCAGAAGACCGATCTTGGAACAGACGTAACAAGGCTGATCTCTTTGCCGATCACTTGGAAAAGACATGTACATCATATGAAAATCATACCCCTGAATTTTCGGATTGTAGCACGTGGACGGCACAGGAGACAAAGCCAATACCCCTCATTTCACCAAAAAACTAATAACCGAAATCAAAACTAACCCCAGTTCGAATACAGCACCCGAGTTTGATTTGATATCAGGAGCCCTGCTGAAGCAACTACTGAGAAAACCAGTGATGAAGTGTTAAACTTGTTTAATGCTGCTCTTAGGCTAACACATCAGCCTTTATTTTGGAAAGTTGCTGACGTCATCATGATACCATAACCAGGAAACCGCCAAATGATGTAACATCATATAGACCTATATCTTTATTATCCACCATTTCAAAACTGTTTGAGAAATTGCTTATCAAGAGAATATACCGAATTCTCGAAAAAAATCAAACTATTCAATAACAACAATTCGGATTCCTAGCTCAACCGAAGGCTCTTGAGGAGAAAATTTGCTCAGCAATATTTTTAGACGTGGCGCAGGCATTCAATAAGGTGTGTTAAAATCATATCTGAAAGACCCTCACTTCAGGGTGAATCAAGATGATGAATACTCCTCGCTACGCAATATCAATGCCACAAGAAAATGCACTGGGATCACTTTTGTACGTACTGTAAACTTATGATATTCCCATTCCAGAAGAAAGCACAGCTATTACAGACGACACTGCTATTATGGCGATTAGTGACAGTGTCGAAGAAGCAACTAAAAAACTACAGATAGCTGCAAACAAAGTCAACCACAATTTCCATCTTTTCTTTCCTCTCGGCATCTAGCTAATCTAGAAGCAAATTGGGGTACCAGCTATGGCTTCGTCTGTCAGTATTGTGTATCTATATGCATACATGTCTGCAGGTACTGCAGGTTTAATTAAGACGTGCCTTTAGTTTGCATTGCCTGGTAGCTGCTCCATACTCCTCAGATCTATCATGACCTTGAAGGTCTTAAAGCTTAACGAGAAACGTTATTAAGTCTGGTGCACTGGCTAACTGAATAAATATCTCACAGGAGATGCAAGCCCTCGCTTATAGAAAGCAAATGCTGTTGCCGCAGAATATCAAAGATTTGAAAAAGCTTGTTAAGCTTTTCTTTTGAGACGTGCCGGATTGCGGGATGGAAACGTAAACGAGAAGTCACCAAATTGAAGCACCACTACCGGAGACGTAGAAACGCTTATGTCATAACTCCAATATGCATTTATTTACTTCGTTACGTTGGCTCTCTTAGTAACAGCTTGCCGTGATTAACCCCCCGCTCTAACGTGACTTCACGCGCCCCAGCACACGTTTTGTTTCAATTACAAACGAAATGTTGCCAACTTCTACTACACATGTAACGCTTTTGCCCCGCCTATACGCTGGCTTTGTGGGACCAGGCAAATTTCGCATTCCTTTCGAGGCACGAGAGGATTCGTATATTTAATTAATTAAATAAAACCGACACGTGTCGCCATTAGAATACGAAATTGTTACGAAAAATAGAAACATTGGCACCTCTCTAAAAGCATTGGATTATTCAACATTCACATCACAAATAGTAGTAATTACTTCTTTTAATAATAATAATCAACGCCTTAACATCCCCCAACAGCTTTCGCCGCTACGCGGGCATCAGCAGGCCCGAATTTTCATTATTATGGCCTTAAATTGTTTGTCTTCCATCATCGTACCGTGGAGTGAGAAAAACCTTCACTCTGAACATTGCTCAGACTGACAGCCCAGGTTAATACACAACCTCTGATAGAGGAAAGAAGTAGCATTAATTGGTCAAAGGTGGAGGGTGCGTTCTACTTATTAGCAGTTATTCTCTTATGTAATATGTTATTGACCTCTTGTTGTACCACACCATAATAAACAAAACAACAAAATGACTTTGGAGGTCTACTATCGTTAAGCTACCAGATAGCTTGGCAGACTGAAAAATGAGATCATATGAATGAAGATATACTGTGAGCGGAATCAGGACTGTGTGTACCTGACAAATAACCCGTTATTAATACGGTGATATGCACGTCCCTGGAAGGAAAACAAAATAATTCAAACTCGACGGTTTTGGCAGATGTTATACATCATTGGGAGCGCGTGTTAAATTGCGTTATTGCCCGCGGGTAGGGGTCGATGATGATAATACACCGCGATTTGCAATATTTCAGCTGCACACTTTATTTATCATTGTTATTGCGGGAGGCCACTCCAGCAGCGTTCAGCCATTTAAGGACCGCCGCCAATCCGAGTGTTTTACACACGAGGACCTATGTGGGGGGCTACCATAATTCACATCATTGGGCTTGAATCACAGCATTAAACCAGTACATAACATGTAAACTGTAAATTTTTTAAGGATTGGATGACAATCATTCACTCTCGCCAATATCTTCAAGTTTTCAAAGTCCATTCTTTGTGTAGCTTTGAATGCTTCGTCCTGTTCGTTGCATACATCTCCGTTCTTCAGGAGTAGTGTGCCGTCATTTGGTTTGGTCAAAAGATCCTTGGCCGTACCTGGTGCTCTATATTTTACCGTGATGCCTGATTTCTTCAGATGATACAGAAACATTACCAAGCCTGTCGTCATTTGCAATATTTCAGCTGCACACTTTATTTATCATTGTTATTGCGGGAGGCCACTCCAGCAGCGTTCAGCCATTTAAGGACCACCGCCAATTCGAGTGTTTTACACACGAGGACCTATGTGGGGGGCTACCATAATTCACATCATTGGGCTTGAATCACAGCATTAAACCAGTACATAACATGTAAACTGTAAATTTTGTAAGGATTGGATGACAATCATTCACTCTCGCCAATATCTTCAAGTTTTCAAAGTCCATTCTTTGTCTAGCTTTGAATGCTTCGTCCTGTTCGTTGCATACATCTCCGTTCTTCAGGAGTAGTGTGCCGTCATCTGGTTTGGTCAAAAGATCCTTGGCCGTACCTGGTGCTCTATATTTTACCGTGATGCCTGATTTCTTCAGATGATACAGAAACATCACCAAGCCTGTGGTCATTTGCAATATTTCAGCTGCACACTTTATTTATCATTGTTATTGCGGGACGCCACTCCAGCAGCGTTCAGCCATTTAAGGACCACCGCCAATTCGAGTGTTTTACACACGAGGACCTATGTGGGGGGCTACCATAATTCACATCATTGGGCTTGAATCACAGCATTAAACCAGTACATAACATGTAAACTGTAAATTTTTTAAGGATTGGATGACAATCCTCGCCAATATCTTCAAGTTTTCAAAGTCCATTCTTTGTCTAGCTTTGAATGCTTCGTCCTGTTCGTTGCATACATCTCCGTTCTTCAGGAGTAGTGTGCCGTCATTTGGTTTGGTCAAAAGATCCTTGGCTGTACCTGGTGCTCTATATTTTACCGTGATGCCTGATTTCTTCAGATGATACAGAAACATCACCAAGCCTGTGGTCATTTGCAATATTTCAGCTGCACACTTTATTTATCATTGTTATTGCGGGAGGCCACTCCAGCAGCGTTCAGCCATTTAAGGACCGCCGCCAATTCGAGTGTTTTACACACGAGGACCTATGTGGGGGGCTACCATAATTCACATCATTGGGCTTGAATCACAGCATTAAACCAGTACATAACATGTAAACTGTAAATTTTTTAAGGATTGGATGACAATCATTCACTCTCGCCAATATCTTCAAGTTTTCAAAGTCCATTCTTTGTCTAGCTTTGAATGCTTCGTCCTGTTCGTTGCATACATCTCCGTTCTTCAGGAGTAGTGTGCCGTCATTTGGTTTGGTCAAAAGATCCTTGGCCGTACCTGGTGCTCTATATTTTACCGTGATGCCTGATTTCTTCAGATGATACAGAAACATCACCAAGCCTGTGGTCATTTGCAATATTTCAGCTGTACACTTTATTTATCATTGTTATTGCGGGAGGCCACTCCAGCAGCGTTCAGCCATTTAAGGACCACCGCCAATTCGAGTGTTTTACACACGAGGACCTATGTGGGGGGCTACCATAATTCACATCATTGGGCTTGAATCACAGCATTAAACCAGTACATAACATGTAAACTGTAAATTTTTTAAGGATTGGATGACAATCATTCACTCTCGCCAATATCTTCAAGTTTTCAAAGTCCATTCTTTGTCTAGCTTTGAATGCTTCGTCCTGTTCGTTGCATACATCTCCGTTCTTCAGGAGTAGTGTGCCATCATTTGGTTTGGTCAAAAGATCCTTGGCCGTACCTGGTGCTCTATATTTTACCGTGATGCCTGATTTCTTCAGATGATACAGAAACATCACCAAGCCTGTCGTCATTTGCAATATTTCAGCTGCACACTTTATTTATCATTGTTATTGCGGGAGGCCACTCCAGCAGCGTTCAGCCATTTAAGGACCACCGCCAATTCGAGTGTTTTACACACGAGGACCTATGTGGGGGGCTACCATAATTCACATCATTGGGCTTGAATCACAGCATTAAACCAGTGCATAACCTGTAAACTGTAAATTTTGTAAGGATTTAATGACAATCATTCACTCTCGCCAATATCTTCAAGTTTTCAAAGTCCATCCTGTGTCTAGCTTTGAATGCTTCGTCCTGTTCGTTGCATACATCTCCGTTCTTCAGGAGTAGTGTGCTGTCATTTGGTTTGGTCAAAAGATCCTTGGCGTTGCTTTGTGCTCTATATCTTACTGTGATGTCCGATGATACAGAAACATCACCACAGGCTTACAGGGACCCATGATGTACTAGATACCTCAGATACTTCTCCAGCTTATTTGAAGTACGAGAATGAATGACGTCAAACTTGTTAATTTTGGTTCTTTCTCCTCGCCATGGTGATCGTCACGCTTTCCTCTATCCCTAAAGCCTTGACTGCTCGCCAAATAAAACAGTGTCTCACAATATGTTTACTACTGCCTAGTGTTTGGTTCCTTTCTATTTGGATTTGGTGTTGTGAATTAGTGTTAGATTGTCCAGGCTAGCATGTTTATTTTCAGACTCGTTCCGCTGGTATTTGTTTAGATGTTTCTGGTGTAATATTTCTTCATTCGGATTATAGTAATGCATTTGTTCTTCATTGGGATATTTTGTACTTGTCTAGAATTGTTTATGCCAACCGGTATAACCAGTTAAATTCAGATTTACTATTGAGCAGTCTAAGATACAGTGTTAGCTATTTATCCCGTGTTGATTGATATGAACGCGTTAAATGACTGAAATTCACACTCCGACGCCGAGGATGAATGCCTTAGTCGCAATGGGTTGATTTAAGGAAACCTAATTTATCCAAACATGTGGAAATAAGGAGTAGCAATACGCGTGGGGAGCATATTTCATGGTGGAAATATGAAGGCAAGGGCAATAATAAATCGTTGGCTAGATTAAGTGTGAATGGAGCGGCAGAACTGAACCGATCGAGAAGTAGATAGCTATATATCGGATTGGGGGGTGAAATATAGTAGGACGTTTTAAAAGCTGACGGGAGATAGATTGCCGTTATGAAATTATTTTGATCGAATCTATATAGGAGGATAGGTATATAGGATGATTTGAACGGATCGGTCAATTAACTAGAGCGAGCAGAAACAATATTTCCTGCTCTTTTATCGGTACTGAAAAACGTTTACGGGTCCCAGTCCTAGGTTTAATATATATAAAAGCTCCTACGTTATCCTACGGTATTTAAGCGTAACACAGGGTGCATTGATGCATAAGGAATACACATGCCACATGCTGCATCTCACGTAATTCCATATACTTGTCGCTATACTCTAAGAATATGCCCGTGAATACCAAATTTTCGGGAGGAACTCAGTTCGCATACGTCTCCGCTGTCATACTTTATAAATAAACAATAAATAGAAACTATTTTCCTAGAGCAGGCACAATTCATGATAAAGTGGCCTAGATTCGGTCCTTGTCGATGTTTTGAGGCTTCATCCAACTGACACTCTTTACATTTGTAACTGTTGGGTAATTGGTTTGTAGAAGGCCCTCAGTAAGTTGGTTATTACGAAGGAAGCTTGACTACTTCATTTATTCGTCCAGTGGCGTCCCTCGTGGATGCTTTGCCCCTGCTCTGGTTACTTGATTATTTATAGTTCATTATAGCTTATTTATACTTTGCTCGTGTATAGTAACTAGCGCTTGGCGCCATGAGATTACGTGGAAGATCAGAAGCTTAACTATCCTTATCTCATCTTGTAGTTTTGCCAGTAATGTATGGATATATCTCAAATTAGTCAGTTTTATATATTGTAATCAATATGTAAGAGAATTTGCGCAAAACCGCCTGGATAATTAATAAAAAAAAAACAATCAAACGTGATAACCCGGCGAATGTAAACGATGATCCTGATTGTCTGATCGATGTGTTCGTGACTGGAAAATGTAATTTTAAAATTAGGGGCTGGAGTTTCGGTTCGGTTAATTGTTTGGGGTTGATTGAAAAATTGGTAAAAATCTGTTTAGAGGGACCACTGCTGGCTGGATGGGGCCCCTATTAAGCGTTAAATATCCTTGTCTGGGCGGCAAGAACTCAGCAATAAATTGGGATAACCTAATTTATTACCCCTTCCCTATTTCGCACGACGTGGATGTAATTAGTCGATACCGTATTAATGACGATATTTGCAAATTCTGCATAACATCTAGTTTGGCGATTCCAAAGAAGCGTAAACCATACATGTAATTTCAGTCGCATATTGCGAGTATTTGAACTGCTCAAACTCAAATATTCATTCGTGAACATTTTGTGCAATATTTCAGGGGAATTCATTTCTCCCTCTATATATAGTTATATAAAAGCTATTTGAGAATAAATTTAAATTCGACTGGACATTCTAGGAACCAAATGAAATTTCCTCTTATGTTACATTAGTTTTGCCATGCGCTGATGTCCAACTTTCTCATGTTTTCATTACGTTTTGACTAATATTCAGCGAAAAATACACACTCCAGCCATAAAGTCTGGCTAAAGGCATTTTAAAACATTTAGCAACACTTGCTTTCCATAACCATGTTTAAAATGATAAAAAGAAACTTTGTCCCCTCTTTTGACGTCGATTCTCTCGCAAATCTAAGGGCGAAAAAATTTGAAAAAATTCTGATGCTGTCCTTGGTTAATTGTACCACTCATAAAAATTAGAAAGTTGTATATGTTGGCGTAAATTTCATCATTTTAACTTTAGCAATTAATTACTCCGGAAATAATGAATAGATTTCAACAAATTAAAAAGTAAAATCGCCCGCGGAATGTTAGCTTTCAATGTGCATTTTTGTAAAATGATTGGATTAGTGGTTGACCCACAAAAAGCTTTTATTATTATGCAATGCCAGCAATTCCGTTATTAGAAGAGCTAGAATAATGAAATATAGACTATAGGCTACCTAATAATTCATAGGTTTAAAGTTTATTACATAATCATTGTTTGCCTTGCATTTTCCATACAAAAGATTGTGCTGAAACGCCGCGTGTATTCCGACGCTCTACGGTCTTTGGTGTGTGCGGGGAAGGGTGTGCTGTCGACAGTGAGAGAACGGCGGACAGCTGATTACCAATAGACAAAAAGAACAATAACTTGTCAAGGTAGTAATTTTAACTAACAGAATTAAATTCTTAATTTTTGCAGAATTTTTATTATAATATGTGACCCGGTACGAGAGAAATGCCCTCTCTCGTTTCGATAGTATTGACTCCTGTGTTTGACGTCTCATAACTCTAAAACTACTGAACAGAAAAAATTTAAATTAATACATATGTTGTATGACTATCAAATTTTTTTGCCTCTCGGTGTAAACATGAGCGCGAGAGAAGTGAAAAAGTATACCCAATTTTTGCATTTCTAAATTAACGGTCGTCTTTCCGATTTGTTTTTCTCCTAAACCACTTACCACAAAAATTTCAATGTTTGTTCAGGTTGCATTCAGAGTCTCTTCTATCGATTGGCGTTTTTGTTTTCTTCAATTTTTATACAATAAGGTCGTAAGCAAGATTTTTATGGAAGCGGATAGATCAGTAACGTATGTTAACAGGACAATGCAGTTAGCATGTATATAATCCTTATTTACTGCGTCACATGTCCCTTGAATTTAATAGCATTCCAACTATTTGTTATTTTTTTTTAATTAGGTTTTTAAGAAATAAACATGAACAATTTTTTGCGCAGATCGGTCAGAGCGGTCAGTGAGTCCGTTTTTGTGTTTATTTATTAGTAATACTTAAATACAGGCAAAAACAATACAACTCTTGATATATTACATATATTACAAACAACAGCTCTGAGCGTATAAAACTGATAAGTCGTTATATTGTGTCCGTAAACACTGTTCTCCTAGCAACTAATGCACCGTGCGAACCCCCATTACCGGCAGCGTGGCTGTCGATCCCTTCCCCCGCACCACCTCAAAGACCGAAGAGCGCCGTGTCAATTGCGGCGATCATGAAATGCTTCTACACTATCTCTTGTAGGGAAAATGCAAGATAAACAATGATTCTGTAATAAACTTTAAACATATGATTTATTAGGTAGCTGATCGATACTTCATCATCCTAGCTCCTAGCTTATGCTGGCATTGCATAATATAGCTTTTTGTGGGTCAACCACTGATCCGATCATTTCAAACAAAAATGGACATTAAAAGCTACCACTCCGCAGGTGATTACACTTTTTAATTCATTAAAATCTATGGATTACTTCCGGTGTAATTAATTGCTAAAGTTAAACGAATGAAATTTACGGGGCAAAAACAGCGCAAATTCTTCTTAATTTGGAAAAATCGGGTAAACGCCAACATATACAGCTTTCTAATTTTTATGAGTTGTAGCATTTTAATCAAGGACAGCTTCAGAATTTTTTCAATTTTTTTCGCCCCTAGATTGGAGAGAAAATCGACATCAATAGAGGGGACATTATATATGGCCACGATAATATATGTGCCTTAATGACAGCTTGGAAAAATCTTGAATTGAAACTAAAATGATATGCGGAAACTTAATGTTCAAAATGATGACTCCATAGCACAGGAGGTTAGGGACGCTAAAGAATCGAAAACCGGGGTTTTTGTGATTGTTTCTCGACCAGTTCCATTTTTCCAAAGAAGAAAAACCCTTCAAGTAAACGGCAATAAAGTTTTACAGTGTTTGAATAATGTGTTTCTTTCGTAGCTCTGGTGGGAACATGGAAACAACAAAAAGTAAATTACACTTACGATCAATTTTCCGGTAATCCGCGTCTGCATGTAGTTTGTCTGGAATCCGAAGTAATTATTTAAAACGGGATTTGTTTTGGGGAGAGCGCGTTATGCGGGAATTAGAGTCCGGACACAATTGAGAGGACAATAATTAAAATACATTCCGTGTCGCGCGCTTGCAAAAATCCTTCTCTCTGCGGGTGCCTCGTCCTTTTTATTTAGTGGCCCTGTCCTCGCCGAAACCCGCTTCTGTTTTGATAGTTTGTTAATTAAGTTTTCATTAGCGCTCTACACGAAATTTCCACTAGAGCGGTGTATGGTAAACAGAGTTTGATATTTATTTTCATATCGCGGCTACGTAAGTAATGACCCAGTGCACCGTCATAATAATTATTTATTAGCCTTATTTACAGTTTAAGTGGTATGACATAGTGGCGCCCCCGTCGGACCTTAAGCGATGTAGTTTAATCCCGTTGGTGTAAATTTCGTACTTCCCAAATTTCAGTTCTGATGACGACAAGGAAATATTAATACAGCTATAACCATGCATGGAATATTACTCCCTTGCATGTAACGCAATTTGAGGGCGCATCCAAGTTTGCCCCAGTATAACTCCCAGTCTCAATTTCTACTCATCAACAACACACACCCCCCCCCCTCACACACACACACACACTCACACGCTGATTGCACTGTATCCCATACTGAAAAATCGATATGTCACAATCAACTTAAGTGTAAACGCTGTTTAATACAATAAAATTAATAATCGACATATCCTCACCAGATCCCGTCACATATCCTCAATAGGGTATTAGACTATTATTGGAAAGCCATCTTAGTGTGTTTATTCCTTCACTCTACATTGTAAATGCATTATTTTTCGTAATTATTACCTCAATATTTCATAAAAATCAGCGTTAAAAATTGAATCACAAAAAGTCCCGCCAAAACTATACTTTCTGTTGTGTGACGTCACCCGATAGTAGATGTCAAATCGGCCCATATGGTCTGTCAGCATCGGCATCGTCGCCGTTTGGTATTAGTGTTGTATGATGTCTTGTTTTCACAATTTCTACATAAATGGTGCGTAAATCCACAATGCAGAAATACGTCAAGAAAAACTCCGGATAAACTATTTGTGGCTGTTCCGCAAGATTTGAAACTGCGAAGAAAGTGGTTGGCTCCTAACCTACAAAGTTATGCTTACATGGCACTTTAGTGCTATTAAATTTAAACGGGAGAAGCATAAGAGCGCGTTCGGATAACCCGGTATGGTACGGTGAGAGTGACGCGCTGCATAATAGGCGGACTAACGTCATACGGCGTTTATCTGCATATAAGAGAGAGACAGCCGACCCAGGTTATCTGAGCATTGCTCTCCCCATACCCTACCCTGACAAACCGAACGCGCTCTAAGCGTACTAACGAATGACATCACTGGAGACTAAGCCAATTACAGAGCGTTTTCAATCACGTGATACGACGTGAATAAAATTCAATTTTAATTTTGGTTTTTAATAGAAACAAAGCATATCTTTTTTTAAAGCAATAACAAATAGTTTTCTTAAACTGTAATCTATTAGGATGACTATAATACAAGCCATATTTTTAATACAGTCAAATACCCTATTGGTGCTCCGTCATTCATTTTATAAGTTCTGGACCCCTGAATGTGTGGCACTTCTATCGGTCAGCATAAAAAAAGACTGCTTAATCAGGAAGCATCACAAAAAGGTTCGATCGTGTTATCATATCGTTGTGGAGAGAGAGAGAGAGTAATGCGTTGCGATCGGATGATAGCAGCTATGATATTGAGGGCGAACAATAGGCAAAACGAAAGCGCAGCATTGATCGAAATTAAACGACGTTCAAAGGCAATTTTATCCGATTTCCCCGGCTACGATGGTGATCTCGGGCCCGGTATGGTCTTCAGCGTCTCGCGGCAAACAATATGATTCCGGAAAGGGAGCCTTCGCAAACTAACCGCACACCCCAACACTAAAACAAACCGATAAACCGCTACACCACTGTGTACATACGTATATATACGTAGATATATACATATAACGCGTATAGCCTTCACGAAAATCTACGCCTAGCGCCGGTTGGACTACTAACATACCATGCTACTTATGGCCCAGGGAAGCCAAACCGCCTCATCAAAGATAGTCGATCAAATTACGCTGCACCCCTGAAGATGGCATCCTGGGAAATTTTCGCGTAAATGTTATTGGTGTTTAGTGGTCAATTAAAGCCTCGAGCTCGGTTAACTACATCCCATTTAGCATTCACATGTTCATTTGTGAATAAGCCATGAGTGAAGAAGTCAAGAAAAGAAATGTTTATGCCATTGGTATTAGATAAAGAGGTAGGAAGATTCAGAAGTCTGTCGATCAACTTTTTTCTCCGGGAAACTCATTGTGGGATTTCATTCTCCAAGATTTTCCTTCCTCCAGAACCTGTCATTATTGAAGAAGTGAATAAAAGAAATGTCTATGCCATGGGTATTAGGTTAAGAGGTAGGAAGATTCAGAAGTCTGTCGATCAACTTTTTTTCTCCAGGAACATCGTTGTGGGATTTCATTCTCCAAGATTTGCCTCCTTGCAGAACCTGCCATTAGTGAAGAAGTGAAGAAAAGTAATGTTTATGCCATGAGTGGGCATAATGAGAGGCTAAGAGGTAGGAAGATTCAAATGTCTGTCCATCAACTTTTTCTCTTCAGGAAACTCATTGTGGGATTTTATTCTCCAAGATGTGCCTCCCTCCAGGACCTGCCATTGGTGAAGATGTGAACAAAAGAAATGTCTATGCTATGGGTATTAGGTTAAGAGGTAGGAAGATTCAGAAGTCGTCGATCAACTTTTTTCTCCGGGCAACTCATTGTGGTATTTCATTCTCCAAGAGTTTCCTCCCTCCAGAACCTGCCATTAGTGAAGAAAGGAAATGTCTATGCCATGGGTATTAGGTTTAGAGGTATGAAGACTCAGAAGTCTGTCGATCAACTTTTTTTCTCCAGGAACATCGTTGTGGGATTTCATTCTCCAAGATTTGCCTTCCTCCAGAACCTGTCATTAGTGAAGAAGTGAAGAAAAGAAATGTCTGTGCCATGGGTATTAGGTTAAGAGGTAGGAAGATTAAGTAAGAAGTCTGTCGATCAACTTTTTTCTCCGGGAAACTCATTGTGGGATTTTATTCTCCAAGATTTTCCTCCCTTCAGAACCTGCCATTAGTGAAGAAGTGAAGAAAAGAAATGTCTATGCCATGGGTATTAGGTTCAGAGGTAGAAAGATTCAGAAGTCTGTCAATCAATTTTTTTTCTCCAGGAAACTCATTGTGGGATTTCGTTCTCCAAGATTTGCCGTCCTCCAGGAGCCTGTCATTAGTGAAGAAAAGAAATGTCTATGCCATGGGTATTAAGTTAAGAGGTAGGAAGATTCAGAGGTCTGTCGATCAACCTCTTTTCTCAGGGAAACTCATTGTGGGATTTCGTTCTCCAAGAGTTTCCTCCCTCCAGAACCTGTCATTAGTGAAGAAAAGAAATGTCTATGCCATGGGTATTAGGTTAAGAGGTAGGAAGATTCAGAGGTCTGTCGATCAACTTTTTTTCTCCGGGAAACTCATTGTGGGATTTCATTCTCCAAGATTTGCCTTCCTCCAGAACCTGCCATTAGTGAAGAAGTGAAGAAAGGAAATGTCTATGCCATGGGTATTAGGTTAAGAGGTAGGAAGATTCAGAGGTCTATCGATCAACCTTCTTTCTCAGGGAAACTCATTGTGGGATTTCATTCTCCAAGATTTGCTTTCCTCCAGAACCTGTCATTAGTGAAGAAGTGAAGAAAAGAAATGTCTGTGCCATGGGTATTAGGTTAAGAGGTAGGAAGATTAAGAAGTCTGTCGATCAACTTTTTTCTGCAGGAAACTTCCCTCCAGAACCTGCCATTGGTGAAAAAGTGAAGAAAAGAAATGTCTATGTCATGGGTATTAGGTTAAGAGGTAGAAAGATTCAGAAGTCTGTCGATCAACTTTTCTTCTCCGGGAAACTCATTGTGGGATTTTATTCTCGAAGATTTGCCTCCCTCCAGAACCTGTCATTGGTGAAGAAGTGAACAAAAGAAATGTCTATGCCATGGGCCTTAGGGTAAGAGGCAGGAAGATTCAGAAATCTGTCGATCAACTTTTTCTCTCCAGGAAACTCATTGTGGGATGTTATTCTCCAAGATTTGCCTCCCCCCAGAACCGATTCGCATTCCTCTTGCTCTTCATGTCAAAGTCTGCATTTTGTTTCTTCTTTGAGACGCTCCAAATCTGTTGGTCAAGGAGTCATCCTGCATCATGTCTTGAAACTCTACTTTACGAGTTAACTTTAAACTCTAGACGCTACGTTTATATTACATAGTATGCGTGATGTAATTCAGTTTTAGAATAATAAATCTCCACCACGGTATATTTATTTTATCCCTTCATTAATAGAGGGAAAATAGAAAAGCTTATGGTAAAATGAATAGAAGCAGTTTCGCCGCATATACGCAAATGATTATCAATATTTATTGTAGAGAGTGTATCGTGCATAAATAGGCTATGGAGCTGGTTGCTGGCAGGTTCTAGCTGTTGGGAGCGAGCTGGGTGATGTAAAGTTTTGATGGACTATAATATAACAGCGTTTGTCTGGCTTTCAAGACGCGGGTCCCGTAAATGCAGGGAAAATATATGCAAACAGTGTGGAGGCACGGTCGGGCCGCAGTCTACGTTAATTTGTTCATGTTATTATAGGATAAGATTGTATAAACATGATATTTGATAGCCCCCCTAGGGGATACGTCAGATAGGAGGCAATTTATTCAATTGGATGGGCGAGAGGTACGCCGACATGATACACCTCGTGAAAAACTTCAGCTTGCTGCGACAGGACGATAAGAATCCTCCTGCCGGTAAACAGAATTAAACAAGCTACCGACGAATACGCACAATCTTTTTTTAATTAAATTTCTAGATGCCAATTCGCTAGTACCATCGTCATCTCAAACATGAGCGAACATTTTTACGAAGCAAAATTGTGATTGTCGTTCGTAGAAGGCAGCATGTCTCCGTGGATACTGTGGCAAGGATTTCCAGGAAGCATCGAACAGCAGGGCGGATTGTAATATCCCGCAGGAGTAGTTGCAACTTTTCTATTTTCTCCAGTGTACATGTTTACACAAAGTATAAAATGCCAACGTGCAATTACGTAGAAAATATTGTACACCACTTTGAAGAATATTTATTTTCGTTACTACATACCAAATACTAATGTGTAATATATTAAAAGTAATCAAAAACTAACCGCATTCCTAACCTACAACACAAGTACCGGCCGAACTGCAAAGCGAACCCTCTTGGTGGCGGCATTATGGCGTATTGTTGTTACGAAGGGGTAAATCTTTCACTTTACAGATTAAATGGTTCCATTTTGAAAATTATTCACTCCAACACGGAGTTTATATCAACACCTAAAAATGTATTTTCTCTCAGTTTGTCAGTTATCGCAGTTGTAATTTGAGATTGTCGAGAAAGATAACACAAGAATGACTGTTGAATGTCTGTCGACAGTGAATAAATATTTTTCCCCAATGTACGAGAAACACCTGTGCGACATTCCCCATTAATGAGGGTAAAATTATGCCTACTTACCAGGTAGTTCTCAGCTGGCTCAAGTAATCAAAGAACTGTACCAAAACGATACAATAGATTCAGACATCATAGAAAAATAAAACGGGAATAATTTAGAACTGATAAGATTTATTTGAAAGAGATAAATAATATACTCTTTAGTTTTAATTAATTATTGATTTAATATTGCTATTAATTTTAATTTTCATTAGTAATCTAATACGGATGGTTAATTTATTGTTATGCATTTGCATTTCTTCAATAATACAGAAATAAATATCATTATCTGGTATATTTTCCATTTTAACTTTGCGTATGTGATTTTTTTCCTGATAAATTGGGGACGTCACAAATAGAGAAAAAAATACTATCGGATATTCAATTTTATATCAATGTAAACTATTTGTATTTTGCATATAAATTTATTGTGTTCAATATTTTTTAATCTTTTTAGTTCAATACTAAATAATTATTCCATTCGTTACCTACTTTTCGGGTGCATTGATGCTCGAACTGAAGCTCTTCACCGCACGCGTGTGATGTCATAAATCAGACCCCTGTCGTAAATGATACCTTCGGGTACACACCAAAACTGCTCGAGCCGCGTCAAAAATCCACATTGAATGGATCGTAGAAAAGAAGCGAACGCGTGATTTTTATCCGACTATCTGCACCCGTAGAGACTTCTGGCAACTCGAATGTTAGCGGATTTGGGTAAATGTGGCATCCACACTCTCCCGATTCGCGGTCTCTCGCTATGTCTCGCGAGAGTCTGGTAGATACCGTTTGATACCGTTTCGGGTATCAACTATTTTCAACTACCTGCAAAATCTCCGGTTTTACTACAGAGAGCAACAATAACATTAAACTATTCTTCTTGTTTTCAGGTAGTCCATTTTGGTCCTTATCAAGGATAACTGCCTTGCCTACACATCTCGAATTTAGCAGCCAATTAAACCAATAGAATATGTCGCATTTAGTTAAGAAATCTTAAGGTTAGTATTTTTCTTAACATTGGACCAACAGTGGATGTCCAATTTTTTTATGACAAACAGAGAATTTCACACAATTTGCTTAGTTTGTGTGCTCTTAAAATGGACACTAACTTGACACATTTGGCCACTGTTTGCAGTAAAAAAATGACATCCTTAATGGAGGAAGACCATTA
The DNA here is from genome assembly GCA_963966075.1 of Aphodius sticticus. Lineage (NCBI taxonomy): Eukaryota > Metazoa > Arthropoda > Insecta > Coleoptera > Scarabaeidae > Aphodius > Aphodius sticticus. The sequence goes on along the minus strand of OZ014515.1, from coordinate 11,123,735 downwards.
CATCTACGTAATCTTCTTTCAAATACTGTATTTAATAAAGATATCTTAGAGTTCACGACTACATCGTGGTTAGCTTAGGAATTATGTTGGAATGAGTGATGAAAAGTTCTGGTGCTGAATGAAGTCCATTTGAAAAATTGAATTAATCCCTCACAAACATCTTTAAATTTGCATTTAAGGCAATTAGGTTTTAGAATGCGGAGTAATTACTACTTGACTCGGTTTGGACTGGGCTGGCCGAAGTTTGTATCACCCTGTAAAATATCCGGCGAAATTGGCTCATTATAGAGGCACTGGACGCTGCTCTGGAAATGAGTAACATCATTTAAATTACAGGCCTTAATTACTCGCGCAAAACTTTTCGTCCGACCAAGTTTTTTAACGCATTTTTATCTGTCAGCAGGTTTTTCCCCTAATAAAACTTGCGCTTTGAGTTTGTTAAACTTTTGATTATGTTTTGTATACGCAGTGTACTGATTTATACGAAAAGAAATCCAAGCGAGACGCGATGGGCTTGATCACAAGAGCTGCAAATGCGGTTGTAATTAACATTTTTTCTGGGGCAGGGAATTTAAAATTCGGGGTGTCAGTCCACGTTACCCAAAGTTGACCGGGCGTAGACGAAAAACCCAGCGAAGAGTAAGTGTGATTTAGAGGGGCCGTATTAAAATGTCCGCGTAAATAGATCGTTGGATTATACGAAGCTACAACTCCGTGGGCAAATAAAGCGACAGGATTTCCCTTAATCGAGAAGAGATGGCGCCACCAAAAAAACGACGACAATGCGTCGCTCCACTAGTGTGATCTAGAATTAAATACGCCAGCCCGTGCCGATACGGCTTGATTAATTGAAAATAGTGCCGAAGGGGGATGTAATCAGACACCCCTCATCCAAGGTAAATGATCATTACCAACGGAAGAAAAAAATCGAAACTCCCAAAGGAACGGTCGGCGGGTTTTAGCTTTTTACGTCTTTTGAACGAAACGTTTACATTCCTAGGTTATTTTTACCCGTTTTCTACGTGAGTAATTAACTTAAGTGTTAGTACCACTAGCACCAACATCGCGGCATTTGCACCTGCAACCACATAATTGCTTTTCTACAAGAAAATACTTCTTTCTGCTATCTTATTCTATTTCACCGTAGTCATTCATGCCCGTACCAAATCTCGTTTGGAGATCAAATGAGTTTCAATTTAGGAAGAGCGTACCCCCTCTTTTACTCCTGCGCGGTGGGAACAACTATATGACCTTGAGATGCCCATGTAAGGCAATCCAGACGGATTGTGTATGATAAAAAAATATATTTTTAAGTGTAAACTATTGGAAATTGCAAAATCTTATGTTGAAATGATTCAAGATGACAGGAACCGAAAATGGAGGAAAATTTGGAATTAACTGTAGTTCCGTCCACTTCATATTGTTCATATCGTCATGGTAATCGATTACCGATAAATAAATACGAATAACGTACCTCTTCATTTAAAAATTGTGGTTGCTTGAGAATGAATTATTTGTGCCTTTTCCCTGTTTTTGCAGCGATATTAAAACAATTCTGATAACACTGTGCGACAAATTTTGATCAACCCCCTGAACACATCCCCCAAGGCGTTTTTCTAAGTTATCTCGAATAAGCGGATAAGAAAACACATAAGCGGAAAATAATATAGAAGTTTTTTTTTCTCTCATGCTAGATGTTTTTGGGGTGCGGAATCCGAATTTCAACTTTGCTACTTCCCACGGATGTGGCTTCCCAACAAAAATCACAGAAAGACTAAAAATTTTCAACCGTTTTTCAGTTTTTTTGTGAAAAAGTGATAAAACTATGCACTTTTCTAGGTAGACCATGCCATACAAAAATAAAGTACATTAAATTTCCTATAAGAGCACTCCTGAAATGTAGTTTTAGTTGAACGGGTTGGCTGCTAGACCGCGCTGAAAGAAGGGCACATTTTCCTACTTTATGTAAAACCCAGTTTTTGAGTAAAACTACATTAATATCCCTACAAATTGCACATCTTAATCACTTATTTTGTCATTATTCATTAGTAGCAACCACTCAAAATTGATCAAATCATTTTTAGTTTAGTTTAGTTTAGTTTAGTTGACACTAAGTAAGAAATTTCAGTTTGCAGGCCTAACAAAAATAGCAGTTTTGTTGAAAATGTTTTCAATAAAAGGCCTCCTTTTGAGGCCAATGGATATGCTTTCTTCAATAATTCTCCTAAAAAAAAAAATTAAATTAAACCACCGTTTGCATATACAGTAATATGTATTGATGTGCAACACTGTCAATTCAGACGCGGAATAACAACATGGAGTATTTCAGGTTGTTATCTGTACGATTGCAGTGCATCGAGTTGTTCAGGAGCCAATATAGAACCGATATTGTCTAGTTCGCACGTCAATTACTGGTCCCATCAACGTTATAGCAGTCTTGTTCTAGTCACTATTGCATAGCTATGTCGTACATAGGTCTACAAGCAAACAAGCACACCGTAACTGAGACGAGCACCAATATGTTGCCGAACACGGGGCTCCTTACATTACCCCATGCTAAATTAGTCTGCAGTATACAGGGTGACAACATCACATACTGCAGCCCAGCGCGTATTAAACACAAAAAAAATCTTTTGATCCGTTTTTGTACATAGTCATTTTCTTTCTTTTTGTGGTGCAACCTAATTAATGCAATTCTTTAAAAAAAAACAAACTTACTTACGCCATGTATACAAAGAAGTAACACTTGCTGTATAAGTTCCGCAGCTAGGTTTTAGTCAATTATAGTAGCTCCTTGACGGTTAGATAACTTGGAGAGAAATTACAGAACGCTTAAATGAAAGATAAACAGAGTCGCGAAGCGGTGCTTTTATTTGCGGCGCATATTTTCTCGTTTAGCGAACGAACTGGCGCAGCGTCCGTGACCGGCGGACGCATATGCTCGTCGGGTAGAAGAAAGTTACACTAGAAAAGTTTTGGAATATCCAGAGCTCAGTTCGCCGGAATATAAATCGCCGTTAAAAAGTCGAAAATATTTTATTAAAACTGCGGACTGGATATCCTTCAAAGGATCCATCCTCCAGAAGAGTTCACCCGGAAATGATCATAAAATAACAAGAACGCACACTTCCACTTTAAAATCCTTTATATATAAAGTTCTCGGCCCGGTTTGAATTATTGTTTCGGGAAATGTGATAAAACTGATTCGAAAGCAAAGTATTCACATTATGCAAGTCAAGATGTCAACAAAATTGCTTTTCCCGGCTCCTCCACCAAAATCCAAGATCAAAAGTATTATAGTTTTGTGAGAAATTGATAATTTGTAACGATCCCTGGGACGTGCTGATTAATCGTGTTTTTATTCTCGCTGGTCTCTACCATACATGGACGCCCGCAGAGGGGGGCAAGGAGGTGCACTTGCACCCCCCCCCCTGTCTTTTGATATAACAGGAGCAAGATCAACAAGAAATAATCATGAAATACATGCTGATTTATAACTAGTGTTAAAAATATTTAACATTTAATTGATAAAAGAAATAATAAAATAATAGAACTTAATAAAAAAATAATTAATAAACTTCTGAATTTACACATAAAAAATCACAGGTGTTCAATTACAAATAGAAACAGAAACAAACAAGTGACAACTGATTATGTTATCAACTCTTGCAGAAGTTGACTGATGACTGATTTAGCAAAACTCCAAACGTCGAAGTGCTACTAGGTCTTTTAATTACCTACCATTTGGGGTATGATAGAAATTTGTGCTACAGTTTTGCAAAAGTTATATACATTTTTCTGTCGCAATTGTTTGAAATACGTTTGCTATTCGAATGAGCATTATAGGCATTTAAAGGTTGTTGTCCATGGGGCAAAACTTCAAACGTCGAAGGGCTACTAACACCTAATTACTTACAATTTGAGGTACAGCAGAAATTTGTGCAACAATTTATGCAAAAGTTATAAACATTTTTCTGTAGCAACATTATCGCCATTTAGGGGTTGTTGTTCATGGGGCAAAACTCCACAGATCGAAGGGCTACTAATTCTTTTATTTACCTACAATTTGAGGTATGATAGAAATTTATGCAACAATTTTTGCAAACGTTTGCTGTTCGAACGGACATTACCGCCATTAACAGGCTATTGTCCATGGGGTAACACTCCGAGCGTCGATGAGCTACTATATCTTTTAATTACCTACAATTTGCTGTATGATAGAAATTTATCCAACAAAGTTTGCAAAAGTTATAAACATTTTTCTGTAGCAAGTTATTGAAATAGTTTGCTATTCGAACGGAGATTATCGCCATTTAGGGCTAGTTGTCCATGGGGAAAAACTCCTAGCGTCGATGGGCTACTAGATCTTTTAATTACCTACAATTTGAGGTATGATAGAAATTTATGCAATAATTTTTGCAAATGTTATAAACATTTCTCTGTAGCATCTGATTGAAATACTTTGCTATTCAAACGAAGATTATCGCCATTTAGGGCTAGTTGTCCATGGGGAAAAACTCCGATCGTCGAAGGACTACTAAGTCTTTTAATTACTTACAATTTGAGGTATGATAGAAATTTATGCAACAAGTTTTGCAAAAGTTATAATCATTTTCTTCCATGGACGCAATTACGTTCACTGTTTGAAATACGTTTGCTATTCGAACGGACATTATCACCATTTAAGGGTTGTTGTCCATGGGGCAAAACTCCGAAGGGTGATGGGCTACTAGGTCTTTTAATTACCTACAATTTGGGGTATAATACAAATTTATGCAGTATTTTCTCCATATGTTATAAACATTTTTCTGCAGCAAATGTCTGTAATATAATACGTTTGCTATTCGAACGGACTTTATCGCCATTTAGGGCTAGTTGTTCATTGGGCAAAACTCCGCTCGTCTACGTCTTTTAATTATTTACCTACAATTTGGGGTATGATAGAAATTTATGCAACAATTTTTGCAAAAGTTATAAACGGTTGGCTTTTTATTTCAAAAGCGGAACGGTAGCTCCGGTTTCCGTTAACCCTACTTTTTTGAGTTGACTCTTAACCCAATTCATGGCCGGTTTTCGTTTTGCACCGCACTGGAAATATTTCTGCGGACACCCATGTATCATATTTGAATTATTCTGTCCATTATAGTGGGCAGTTGCTACTTAAATACTTCAGAGACCGCTATTAGGACAAGTTCTCGGTCTTCTTTGGATATTTTTTTTCGGGAAATGTTGTAAAAGTGATTCGAAAGAAAATTATTCACATTACGTAAGTCAAGATGTCAACCAAATTGCTTTTTCTGTCCCCTCCACCAAAATCAAAGATTCAAAGATGATCAGTTGTAACCGTTTTTGTGAGAAAATGATAAATCGTATTAATCCCAGTAACAACTTGAGAATATTCAATGAATGTAAACGAGGGATTTTTCTACCAGCGAGAAATTACCAATACAAAGCGCTATTCATTCAAATCAGCATTCCCAATGGACTGCGTTGTTTTTTTGCTGCAAAATTCCTTCTGGTCGGTTCAATTCCGTGTGTGGTGTAAATGTGGGCGTTATGTAATAGGCATAACGAGTACCGACCACCGAACAACCAAAATTGGGTAATAAAGCAAACGAGTTAAATAAAGCGAATCAAGTTGTCCAACCGCAATATATTTGGCGAGATCGTCCGCTTGCTCCCCCTCGGCCCTCCACTCGATGGTGGAGGATTTGCCCTACACCCCGGTACTCGCAGGTACCGAGGGCTTTGTTTCGATTTTATCTTCTTTCCGCCGCGAAGTTGCATCACAACTTCGCTGCACCACGGCGCTGCATATGCTACACGGATCGCAGCACAATATCAAAGCTAATAAAAAGCTATCCAGCTGGAATTAACCAATAAATATTTTTAGCGCATTGGTGATTGCGGAAGTATAAAAGCTTCCAGGCTTCATCTACAACAAACCCTTTTTTAAACATATTTCTTCAATTATCCAAACGAGGATTAGCAGTTATGTCATAAACTAACATGGGCATGCCCTACTTCGACTACAATCATTTATAATAAGCCTGTATTATGTGTGATATTATATGGATTTTTATTGTAAATTTTAACTACGATATCCAGAGCTAACTTCATGTATACAGTGAGACATGGTTATCAGGCTGATCTCATCGGCAGTTGTCAGGCGAAAATGTCGAAGAGCGCTTCCACGCAAAAACTTGGATACAGCAGCTTGTATTGTCAAAGATTAAAAGACAAATTGCATTTTTATCGGGCAGTGTTTGAAACTTTCCGGATTAAGTCTTAATTAGCTGGTTACAAAGGATGTTTCTGTTTAGCTGGCGCTTTTGTAAGAGGCTTTCAAGGCTTTAAAGTTTATAGTTCACACTTTAATTCGAGTTCAACTAGTTAGTACGTCAGTTTGAAAAATATCGACCAGCGCAATTTGTGAAGTAATGATGAACGTATAAACATGTAGAGAGATCGTTGATTTTCAATCAGTGGCGTTCATGGCGAGTCAAATTTACATATACTATGAATCTGGCGATTTGTGTGCACAAAGATATACTCATTCAACATAATATGGTGGTATGATGGTGGGCATAGTATGCCGTACCGTAATATAAATGCAAATTAGCGCTGGCACTCATATTGGCTTAGAACATATTTATATTGCTAAAAGTGTATTAATTTTTACTGCAAAACGCAATTACGCTGATTAAGTTTGAAATAATGCCCTTGTTTGTTTGTCGTTTGCGCGCCGATATGAGCCAACGGACAAACACATATGAACTGCACGAGATTTGATTAAAATTAAACTCATAACACGCAAATTTCCAACACTTATTTTACTATAAATTTAAAGATAATTTATCGTATATTTCGAATTAATGATTCTCTAAAATTGCCGTTCCGTGTTCCATCGGCGTTACATACTTCAATATAAATGACTCTACACATAGTCTGGCCATGCACTACATACAGGGTGTTGACAAAATAATAGTTTTGGTGGTACACATAGAAATACTGAGTCGGATTTAACACCGCTATGCATTTCCCTCTCGACCATTTGCGGATGTAGTTAAATTAGACGGAGTTGAATTTTTACACAGTACATTTACTGCTTTTATAGTTATTAATTGAGTATTATGTATGTCAATTGATAAGTTTTCTGTGTTATGGTCTCTAGTCAAAAACAACAGTTTAATTAGTTGTTTTTACTGACAGCCCGAACATTTGGGGTTGTATGTGAAATAAATCTTACAGAAGCTATCGAAGTTTGTGTAAATGTGTCGTACGTCAATACTGTTGAGGATGTGACGCATTGTGAGCGCCTCTTTTGACGTCGACTGTACATTAGAGTAAAGTTAAATTGTCAAGAGGAACCCGTTAGGAAGGGCTGACGTGGCATTGGCAGCATCTGGCACCAAAACCACACGTTCATCAACGTTGCATTAAAAGCAAACAAACACCGACGCGGTAAAAGTTCGCAGAATACCGTCAAATACAAAACTGAAACTGCGAAAACTTTATTACCTACATGAACGGTTTAATGTAATTGTAAACTGCAGCTCGGTTGCCGCGGCTCGGCCTCTCTTTCTTGTACAACTTCCGGCGCCCCCGCAGTGCTTTCAACCGACGCGAACCATTTTAATTTGAACTCTTGTATAAGACGTTCAAAATCATCGCCTTCCGACGAATCGAATTTCATCCTGTTGTTATTCTAAGATTGTTCTATCCCGAAAGGCTGGAATATCGCTTACAAATTGGACGAACGATAATTATAACTCAACTTCTCGCGGAACATCGAAAAAGGAAAGAATAAAGCGTATTTTCATCCAGATATTAAAAGCCTTGAAATCGAAGTGAAATCAAATCAATCTGCTACTTCAGTCGCATGAAGATTAGTGGTAAATTTGATATAACAGGCCAACGATAAATAGATTTAGCCATTATAAAATACATGACGATAAACGTTTTATTATTAGAATTCGTTGTATATGTGAAACAGTATTGCTTCCATGCGAAGGGAAGAAGTAGAAAGGAAGGGGTGGTGTGACAAATTCCCTGAATTTGCGTGTTGTTTCCCGGCGGCGATATAGACGAATGGCATGTCTATTATGAACTGAGAATCTCTGTTACACAATTTCTGGTTTTGTTTGATATCTGGCGGTTAATAATGGACTCCCTCTGTGCTCGCGATGGGAAGCCATTCAAGTTATTTCGTCCTCTTCAATTCATGTCGCCCTTTGTTCAAGTGTCAGAGGCTACCGGCTCAATCGTTTACATCCCTGCAAATCGGTTGTAAATGTAAGCAATATATTATTTCGTGTATTTCCTATATCGATTTTGGCATCGACGCCGGCAACGGATACCTTTTCAGACTGAAAAATACGAGATTTTTACAGTTTTATGTTGAATTTTCGCACACCACTGCATGCCGAAACGATGCCAAATTTTACCCGATTAAATAATATTACTTAAAACTGTATTATGGACGTTGTTTCAAATATTGTTCGCACTGTTTATTTCCTCTGTTGAATATTAATTATTCCACAAAATAGTCTTCCAAATTTCATTCGTCTGGTTCCACAAATAACAGCGTGGATCACCCGGTATAATAGCACATTTCAATACCGTTAATCGAAATTAGTTTTGCCTAGTCCATACCTAAAGTATGCGTTTACAAACCAGGTTAAACTAGTTTGGATTAGGTTAAACTAGTTCGACCTAACGTGCTTCGGCAGAACTTGTTTAACCTAGGTTAAACTGGTTCTACTTGAAAACGGGTTTTGCCGGTAACATATATATTTGATTTGTTAAGACGATTTCTAGCGTGTGTTTGACTTGGTTATCGAAATATTGCAATTTGGTTCGCGTCTTTATATTTTTAGTTCTTGATAAAATAATTGGATGAAGTTCATTGACGTTACTTTTTAATTACAGTCGTTTCACAGAGCAGATTAAAATTGTATTTTTAATTATTTCTGTTTTTCTAAATAGTTCAGCGTTAGCAGTAAACAGAGACCAGTGCAGAATGTAAAAAGCAAACAGCAGCGATATATGCAAAGAAATTTTTGTTCAACGAGTTACGGAAGTTTTAAAATCCTTATTTTTAGTCCTTACTCATAGTAGTAAACATGAGATCTGCTCTAACAAGCTCCACATACCATTCCGATACGATACAATGTGTTGAAGATAAAAATATTTTTAATTATAATGTAGTCTACGCAAGTGATTTAGTTTTGTCATACTTCGGACGACGACGACGATGGACATTTACTATTAAAATTACTATGTCACGAACATACCTAGGATACTTTAGTCAGAATAAATTCCGTTTGGCTAATGTACAAATTTATTTTATTATTTAATTAACTCGTTACATTACATATACCTAAACGAGGTAAATCATTTTTTATGAACAAATATTTGACCACGCACCCGAGATACTGTTCCAATGCAACCGTATATTTATATAATTAACGATTGTTAATATTAATTATATGCGCGTTTGCGCTGCAGTAACACGTAATTTATTGTACCTGATATTGTTCTATAGACACCTAATAAATCAAAAAAAATAGCAGCTATTACATGGTAATAATTTTAGGTTTTCAGCAGTGGTTTTGAAACCAGAATAAATGTCACAATGTCACAATGAAGCAAAGTATTGACACTGTGATACAGTGAGCAGACACTTGGATATTCGTCTTACTGTTCGAGAATGTTAATAGTTTGTTCCGAGTGAATCACATTTGTCTAATTTTGCGCCTAATGTACGCATAGTCTAAAATACAATGGCGGGTCAAAAAGGGTGCGGGTGTGTAGTTTGATGAATACCTCAAATGACAGATAATACGGTAAATGCATTATGTAGTTAATAAATGATCCCGGTATCGTTAGGCGTAATGTAAAATGTAGTTGTCTGATATATAGCTATGCTATTAATACATCATCTATCACGATTATTCGAGGATGCCGCGGTCGAACAATGAATCTGTCAGATACCAATGAGATACTGAAAGCAGGGTTGCGTTAGTGGACCGGAAGCTTCTTTCAGCCACAGGATACAACCACATTTCGCCGACTATTCCTGCAGACAATTTTCAATTTGATCTGCCGGCCCGCATATTCGGCCATTTCGTCGGAAAAGTTTTTTTTTCTTCGATCGGTGAACCAGAGAGAAGGGTTCAATCAACATCCTACAACTAAACGAAAATTAAAGGGCACATTAAGACAGGTCCGGAGTACGAGTGTCCCTGCCTCGCTATCTGGTTTGTCTAAATTTAACTCAACGCTCTGAATAAAATATATTCTCTAAATGGCCGCTCAATCAAATATTTAGCCCGAATGGATATGCTTTATTGTTTTTGTTGATGCCGTTTTCTTTAAATATTGTGTGGCTAAAGCTTTTAGTAAAATCAATAAACGTCCAGTTAAGCTATCAACTATATCGTAAAATATACTATCCCAGTTTTCAGAGAGTAATTTCTAATATCTTATGGGACCACCGATTAATACTTTTCTATATTAAGTAAAGTGATTTGACGTGTTTTAACTCACCAATTCACGTGCAAAAAATTCGTGCTTATGGAAAAATTAGGTAGGCTTTTTCGGGGACTCGAAACGCAACCTTCAATTTAATAATTTCCCAGATTTCGATATCAAATTGTCAAAATTACCTGTAGAAAGTCGTCACAATATTTGATCTATAAAATTATCGATATAATGCATAAATCTCAAAAAATCGTTACTACACTGCAGCATCCAGAGCATCTTAAACCAAACGTCAAAATTCTGCGCTTCTAACCTATAAGAAAAACAACGGGGAGTGACGATTAGTTTCTCGTTCAACTTGACCATATGCTTGTTTTGAGTATATTGGAATTTATTTGGTCATTTGATAAAGACATTAGTTTTAGACAAGTAAGGTTTACTTATTAATTATAAGTCGATAAAAATGATAGAAAATTACAACAGAAAAACTACCCACAGCGCTTCTTCTTTTCTCTTTTTTTTTTCTTTCAATGGCTACCCCTTGATAATGTTAGATGATCTGAAAAGCAAGTACTTCCAGTAGTTTTTCATAATTTAAAAAGAAATTATACATTTCACGGAGTCTCGTCCTTGAGAAAATAATGACAAATTCAGTGATTGTATTACTAATATGATGGGATAATATATGTTTTTTTACTGATATAATGCATTTACTCATTTGGTATGCACCCTATTGTGAATAAGTACACGTGGTTGCGACTGTTGAATCTCATTAGGATGCCGGACTGATAATTAATGCCTTAGAAGATTCGAGATGCATTTGTATGTACATATTTTGGTGGGAAGCTTACTCAGATGGCGTGTAATTTGGAACAAATGCTTTCACGGTTTCGGAACGTCTGCGGCGAAAATGGCACAGCTATTTACATTCACCCTTAGAAGACGTACAATTGAAATATATCACTTTGGATTTACTTTAAGTGCCTGTTGTTCGCATGAATACTGCATTGAGGTGCAGAGCCCGGCCACGGAAGAACCGTCTAGTCGTCTAAGCTGGAGGAAGATTTGGTTGTTTTCCACCGAAATTCCCGCGCCATTCCGACGTCAGATATCCCGCAAGATATCAATTTCAATAATAGCTCATTCAAATCATTTATATTGCGAGATTTACACGACCACACACTTTGAGTTTCTTCCTGCTCGTCAGCCCATCACCGATATTGGCCTATACTTGTCCTGACGTTCGAGGTCAGTAAATGTCCGATTCGGGTAAATCGTCGATCCGGGTAGATCGCCGATCCGAGTAGATCGTCGATCCGGGTAGATCGTCGATCCGGATAGATTGTTGATCCGAGTAATTGTCGATCCGGGTAGATCGTCGATCCGGATAGATCGTCGATCCGGGTAGATCGCCGTAGAACACCAGTTGTTCTCAAATTGTGCAACATTGCCTTTTTATATCGTGAATATTTCAGGGGAAAAATGTGTTGATGGGTTCCATTCAGATTAAGGTCTACCCGCGGAAATGTGAACAAGGGGACAAATTGCTGAAATCCTGGCTGAAGTTTTGAAGAAAAGTTTACGCCATTTGTAAGTGTGTCAGTGGCCGAATTGTTCTGGTTTATCTCGCTGCTATCGATTTATTATGCAGTTTTCTTTGCGTTATCCCACAATCGTATTCTTTCCGAGGAGGAAATTTCACACAAACTTAAAGTGCTCTTTTATCGAATGCTATTATACCGATTTTCCCGAAAACATTTATAACTGACACAAGGAAATACTTGGATGGCACACAAAAATATTCGCTATAGGTTGTTATTTATTTCAGAGGCTTATTTTTCCATGGCGTTGTAGTAAAACAAAATGGCGCTCTAGTACACACACTGCTTAATACACAACACACATCGTTTGTTAAATTGTGTTGATAGTAGGTTTTGATAGGACAATATGGTATGATTACAGGCTAGGAAGTGTAAAAAGCAGTGTTGGGTCTTCTAATTAAGAAATTTGTGTACTGCCGCTGTAATAAAACGTTGGATAAGGTTGAAACAAATTTCAGGATGGAATAATTCTCGGCGAGTGCAATTTTATGAGGGTATAAGGATGGCGGAGTGGGAAATTTTTATTTTTAAGGGAGCGACCGCGAGCAAAGCAGTTAATCTAAATTTTCAACATGTGGCACCGGGTCAACTGTGTTTTAATTCGAAGTTTACTTTAATGCGACCGCTTATTTGCATATAAATAAAATCATTAAATCCGCACCAATGAGACGTTATGTAAAGCAAGCTCGTTCTGTTTTAAATCGGATGAGGAGCAGCTCCTGACCGACTATACATGCATTAAGAGTTCGCCTTCCTTGCAAATTCTCTTTTGAACTGATTACCAACTTCAGTCCGCCCGTTGTATACCTTGGAGAAATAGTTTTACATAAAGTTTCATAACTGGACCAATTTGAAAACTTACGGTGCAACCTCGTGTGACTCGGCCTGATTTTACGTCAGATTTTATTTTTTCTTTTGCTGGTAGAGGAATAATAAAAGTCTATTCCTGTCTTCTAATTAAAATTGAAAACCAAGCGCTCACGATGGGGACGGCTTCTAATATTCAAGTTTGTGCTTGCCGGTCGTACCCCAGGAAACACAAGTCAGGAGGAGAGTCGCGAGCTCAGATAGAAATATTAAGAAGCTTAATTTGATTATATTGCTCCAATGCTACCCGCTGTAGCACACTTCCTTCCGCGAATGCTAGATTAAAACATGATGAAACTTGAGTGCTCCTAATGTGAGTAACGACGGAGAAATTTCTATTTCACATACAACAAAACAAATAATAAAAATTCCACTACCACAATATTTATTGTAAATCCAACATTGTGCCCATCCACCTAGAAATCCTGCTTTGCGAACAATATTTCTACTCAAATAATTAACCAGTCCTCATTCACATCCATCCCTTGGATTATTCCGTTTTCACTTTCTTTGTCCAACCAGCACTATAAAATTAACTTACAGAAAATACATATTGCCTACCAACGTTTTGAATTTAATTTCATAAAATAATAAAAAAGGAAACTTTCAACCCATTTATTCGCAATTGCTTTCAACTGGACAAATAGGGGAGATCGCAGATCCGGGTAGATCGCCGATCCGAGTAGATCGCCGATCCGAGTAGATCGCCGATCCAAATAGATCGCCGATCCGAGTAGATCGCCGATCCGAGTAGATCGTCGATCGGAGTAAATCGTCGATCCGGGTGGATCGTCGATGTGGGTATCGTCGATCCGGGTAGACGTTTTGAATTTAACTTTATAAAATAATAAAAAAGATCCTTTTGACCCATTTATTCGCGAATGTTATAAACTGGACAAATTGGTGAACAAAAAAAAACATGATTACAGAAGCGCAGCGTTCCATTCATTATGGTTCTCTGGTATTCATTAAAGTTTCATCGTGTAATTCGATAGGAAAGAGAATGTTGGATGATGTATGCCCTTTTTAATCATCACCAGCGTATAGGCTGACACATTTTATATATAATTATATTTATATGGGACATGTGGAAAAAACGTGTCAAATAACACAGCAAACACAAATTACTAGCACACCGCATTTCAATGGCTAATTTAACCTTTTCGATGTCCTGTTGCACTAAAAACTAATACCATACCGCTGTCATCAATGTATTTGTTTGATAATGCAGCTTAAAGCCGAAATATGATGTCTTCATTTCTTCGTACGCTACGGAAGAAGGCTGGAATAAGATGTTGAAGGGATTTTAAAAGTTGGACATAAATATGACTACGGATGTATCCAATGATAGAAATCTAATTTGAAACGTCTGGTGCACATCGGGGACGCGCATAACGTTGCAGAACGCAATGTCAAATTTACGAAACAACTGTCACCAAAGAAACAATATGCGAACAATAGCTCAGCAAGATTAATTTCCCACAACTGCAGCGCGATATTCCCAGCGCTATAGAAGTGATGTTTCGCGAGCGCGACACCGCTCCATCTACCGGGGAACGAACACAACTGTAATTCAAATAGTTGTTATTATTTTATTATGGGATTATTCAAAATCGAGTCCGCCTTATTTTATCCATACCAAAGCTATAAATCTCTGAACTAACGCCGCCATGTTTCTGGCGCATTTGAATGGCTGCCAAACGGTCTCTGACGTATTTATTATAATTCACGTTTCAGAATGGAATGGGGCGACCGAGTGTTTCGAACGCAGCGAAAATAACGCTTATCCCAAATACCAAAGTTATTTTAAATTATATGTTTTGAATGGATACGTATAATAACAAATTAGCGTTGGCTAAGTGCTCGTCGCTCCGCGAGTTTGAGATAGTTCTTGTGTAAATCGGAAGTGTCATCTGGTCTAGCATATTTACGCAATTTTTAACAGATTTTGAAACACCGAAGGACGTGCTCAAAGCTTCAACAGAACATCACCATTAATTTTAACGATTCTCAGATCATCTTGTTCCATTTATATTGCCAACTTTATTGCTGCTGACAAACTATAATATGATTTTATGTCTGATACATTAACAACTCTATAAATTTACCATAAAGGCCAACTAGCGTACATTTTGAAAAATAAACCGATGTAAGACTTATACGTCTTATCTCAAAAGCATCTATTTCTTGAAAGGGACCATTAGATGGTGTGAAACATTAGGAATACGAATAAAGAATAGCGTGAAGCATAACGAGCATCCTGCAGCAGCAATCTCGGTATATGGGGTAGGGAGTTCGTGGTCCTTGCAGGAAAACAACATCTACCCATTAAATTTTCAGAGAAACTTTAGTTATGATTTATAGCCGTGGCGTCGCCGCATGCTTCGATGCTAATTTTCTAGTTATTGTTAGAAAAGTTGTTGGCCGCAGATGTGCCGGATGGTACGCTGCCCTATTAAGGCGAAGTGATGTAATCTTCTCTTCACTATTAATTACTAGTTATAAATAATAATTAAATTTCGGTTATTTAACTAATAACTCTTTAATTGGATAGTGGTAAAATTGGTAAATTCCCCAAGAACTGATTTATGAACATTCTCCGAAACAATTAGGTACGAACAATTTGTTGCTTATTGAAAATTCCCATCGTATGGTGTAATAATAAAAATTGCGTACAGCTTGTTCGGATGGGAAATAAAAATAAACATCCCGCGGCTTCAGGCTGCATTTTATCGAGCGGTGTATATCTGGCTTAAGGGGTAAGATAGCAGCAGTTACTCCCGGTTAAGTACTTCTATGTAGCATTTTATGAAAATTGCGAATTCAATTTTAGCGGGTAACCCCGACTTGATATAAGGGCGAAGGATGCTTTTATAAATACTTAAGGTGGGAACACTGTAACAGCCCAAAAGGAAAGGGTTTATGGCGAAATCTATATTTATTGAATGTTTAAATATTATGGTTTTTTTTTGTTTTATTTATGTATCCATCATTTAGAGTACATTTAGAGTGCCAGAGGAAACTAATTTGGGTAAATAAACACTACCGTAACTGAGGCCGCTCCCACACGCTGTGATGTATGTGGCCAACGTTGGTCATTGGTGTGCTCTGCGTAGCGTAACCCATTACCGCTTATACAGTTTACAAACTGTTCGACATATTTATATTCAATGGTAAAGAGCCAACATTTGCACAAACTACATATAAATAACCCTACAATAAATCTAGTACTCCTATCAGCATTAAGTAACGAACTTTCGATCACTAGTACGCTAGACTTGTGTAATTTTGTCACATCATGTCAAGACGTTGCGAAATGAATAGACGGAGAGAACGAAGTTGGCCACATCATAGCGTGTGGGAACGCTCCCAAACTCAGCTGGATAGTATTTAAGTCAGGTAGGTGTTCTGTCATCTTCTGAATGCGTCGAGTTTCTTTTTATTATTGAATTTATTATCCCCGAGTTGTTTATCATTTTCCGAGTTGTTGCCTGTTTAAATTCATATTTCCTGAAAAAAGACGGGGTATGCGGATCATCACCAACGGCAATCGTTGGCCACATACATCATACCGTGTGGGAGCGCTGGATACCAAGCTCAGCTGGATAGTATTTAAGTCAGGTGTTTGGTCATCTTCTAAATGCGTCGAGTTTCTTTTTATTATTGAATTTATTATCCCCGAGTTGTTTATCATTTTCCGAGTTGTTGCCTGTTTAAATTCATATTTCCTGAAAAAAGACGGGGTATGCGGATCATCACCAACGGCAATCGTTGGCCACATACATCATACCGTGTGGGAGCGCTGGATACCAAGCTCAGCTGGATAGTATTTAAGTCAGGTGTTTTGTCATCTTCTGAATGCGTCGAGTTTCTTTTTATTATTGAATTTATTATCCCCGAGTTGTTTATCATTTTCCGAGTTGTTGCCTGTTTAAATTCATATTTCCTGAAAAAAGACGGGGTATGCGGATCATCACCAACGGCAATCGTTGGCCACATACATCATACCGTGTGGGAGCGCTGGATACGAAACTCAGCTGGATAGTATTTAAGTCAGGTGTTTGGTCATCTTCTGAATGCGTCGAGTTTCTTTTTATTATTGAATTTATTATCCCCGAGTTGTTTATCATTTTCCGAGTTGTTGCCTGTTTAAATTCATATTTCCTGAAAAAAGACGGGGTATGCGGATCATCACCAACGGCAATCGTTGGCCACATACATCATACCGTGTGGGAGCGCTGGATACGAAACTCAGCTGGATAGTATTTAAGTCAGGTGTTTGGTCATCTTCTGAATGCGTCGAGTTTCTTTTTATTATTGAATTTATTATCCCCGAGTTGTTTATCATTTTCCGAGTTGTTGCCTGTTTAAATTCATATTTCCTGAAAAAAGACGGGGTATGCGGATCATCACCAACGGCAATCGTTGGCCACATACATCATACCGTGTGGGAGCGCTGGATACGAAACTCAGCTGGATAGTATTTAAGGCAGGTGTTTGGTCATCTTCTGAATGCGTCGAGTTTCTTTTTATTATTGAATTTATTATCTCCGAGTTGTTTATCATTTTCCGAGTTGTTGCCTGTTTAAATTCATATTTCCTGAAAAAAGACGGGGTATGCGGATCATCACCAACGGCAATCGTTGGCCACATACATCATACCGTGTGGGAGCGCTGGATACGAAACTCAGCTGGATAGTATTTAAGTCAGGTGTTTGGTCATCTTCTAAATGCATCGAGTTTCTTTTTATTATTGAATTTATTATCCCCGAGTTGTTTATCATTTTCCGAGTTGTTGCCTGTTTAAATTCATATTTCCTGAAAATAGACGGGTTATGCGGATCATCACCAACGGCAATCGTTGGCCACATACATCATACCGTGTGGGAGCGCTGGATACGAAACTCAGCTGGATAGTATTTAAGTCAGGTGTTTTGTCATCTTCTGAATGCGTCGAGTTTCTTTTTATTATTGAATTTATTATCCCCGAGTTGTTTATCATTTTCCGAGTTGTTGCCTGTTTAAATTCATATTTCCTGAAATATCTTTTTGACGCTTTCGATTTTTTATGTTTATCCCTTCTCAGTGGCATATTTATTTCGATATGATTCAAGAGTGTTGTGGGTCGTGGGGGAATAGGTAAAATGGGGGTTCTGTTGGTTTGCCTGAGGGGGGAGGGTGCTGTGTACACGTCTTGGAATAAGTTTTGGGTAATTCATGCAGAAACATGGAATTTGGAATCGATATCAAGTGTGTGTTTGAGAATGTTTGTAGAGGCGAAGAAAAATATCCCTTTTCGGAGGGGTGAAATAGTAGAATCTATCATAATATGGAAATAAGATTTTGGGACTTTGATAGGCCACAGCATCAAGTGCCAAAGGGGGCGGTTTGGAGTGCGCGACGGTGGCGACGCCGAGACGCCGCGCCGCGCCGCTATGATAAACTGACCGGAATGTGTGCTGAAAATTGGCGCGTAGACATAATAGAATCGGGGAATTGAGAAGGCGCCAATTGCTTTTGAAAGTGTAATTCCGGGAGCTTTTTCTCCCGGACTATCCGGCGCCCAGACCGAAATTATACTTCCAAGAATATATATACACTACTCCCCCAACCATCCCCTAAAAAGATAAATACACGCCATGCCATCTAGGAGCTAAGTATATCCATTATTCTGCAATGCCGACCGCATCTAAATTCAGCTCGTATTGTACTCCACGGTTATGATTGTCACTTGTCATTAAAGCTAAGCAGCTCGAGTAGCGTTGCAATAGAATTCGACTCCTCTGCCATTATTTCCAGCTCACTGACTCGATAGTTCGCCGTATTTCCTGCGATAAAAAGAACATATACGAGAGATCGAAATATTGTCCTGTTCTGTTGTGGAGAGGGATGTATCGACCAATAAAGCTGGATTTGTCCCGATGCATTTTAACGAGTATTTATATGGAAGACTGACTTTTGTTTTCTGCCCCTGCATGAGCGCAAAATCCGTAAAATGCTTTATATCCGTACGCGCGCGCCAGACAATATTCTATTTAATCCGGGGGCCCTCCCAATACAATCTATTTTAAATCACTTCCGCGGTTCAAGTGTTTATTTATGCGGCCCTTTATCCCGGCCCGCATCCGCGTGATAAACGTCACCAGACTGTGAAAAATACCTTTGCAGGATTTTTTTTGCACCTTTGCCACTAACCGCGCCGGAAAAAAAGTATGCTAATTCTCGCCACAATTCCGGACTTCAATTTACACAGAAAAAAGAAAACCTGCAAACCTTTCCCTTTTACTTTCCTCTTCGAAATTCTATTCTACCTTAAATCTCTACTACAACTCTCACAATTTAATTGAGTTGTTAACATAAACACGATTTCTTTATTAACCATGAAGCGCGTCTGCATTTTTCACAGGTGGCTTGTTTATTATCAAAGTGTCATTGTCTATCTATATATCTATATATACAGTGTGTCCCCCGGTGAAGCTAACTATACTTATAATGGACGTAATTTTTAATTTCTCGAGAAAAAGTCATTCTTTATAAAGAGTTTTGGGTGTCCTAAAAAGTCGAAAGCCATTTTTAATATTTTGATTTAACATACAGGACGAAAATGTTAAATTGGCCGAAGGTATATAGGTAAACGTTGTTTTATATTTAAATTTAAACCCAGATATCAAATTTCAATCAAAAATTTTCCAACATATCAAAGTAAGTGTTTTGGTTTACAGTACCGTCAAAAAAGTATGGTCCTATTATTTTCTTGTAATAAATCCCACACCAAACATTCATTTCTTTATATTTTTGAGAAGTGGTTGTAATACGGAAATTTGGATTTTCTTGAGACCAATATCTGCAATTCTGTGAACTAACAACTTCTACAACTGTAGAAAAATCTATCGACCATAATTTGTTCTCCCATTAGGCAAAATTCTAATCGGCGAGCATCATCTCCTTCTACTAAAGTGTGTATTAGTACTGGTTTATAAGGATGAAATCTTTGATTTGAAAAGATCCTTTGCAGGTGGCTTTTACTGATGTTCGTCTCAAGATCTTTGCCTCAACGATTTTTTTGGGCACGGAATCAATAGTTAACATCATAGCTCCTGCGTCATCTTCGCCATTTCGCTTTTTTTTCTTGATATTTTTCACGTCCCCTGTTGCATGAAATTTTTTAACCAATTCACGAACACAATTGACAGAAACGTATGCCTCAGGGTATTTTCTGTTAAAAACTTCAATAGCACGGCGGTACGATACCTCACCTATGCCGTAACAAAGAACTGAATAAACCCTATGCTCTAAAATCAACATACTTTCAATCAGCTTCTATCAATAAATTGCTGGGATACGCTGTTACTACTGTCAACTGATCAATCATAATTGTGGTCTCTACATTTTTTGTTCACCTTTATGTAATGTCTTTTCAATGGTCCGAGATGTAAAATTTGAAATAGAACATTCAAGTTTGATATTTGAGCATAAAATTAATTCAAACTAACTATTACCTATAACATTTTTTATCTAATTCTGAAAAACCAAGGATCTGCTCACCGAAGAAGCAAAAAGCGGCGCCCAACGCACCGATTTTCCGCCCTAAATTCCTGTCCTCAGCGCTTAGGCTTTCGATTTCGTCGATTTTCGTGCCTGCTGTCAATATTTTTTATTTTTCTTTTCACCATAGACAGTTACTTCACAAACATCTTTCACAGCAATCCAGTATGTTTCAATTGATTTTTGATTATGTAATACATTTATTAAGAACAAAATGCTAACAGGTTACGAAAAACGGTTCATTGTAATAAATAAAAGGCAATGAAAGAATAGAAAACGAAATTAAACTTTGACTCCTGAATTTGTATCAATTTCATCCCCGCTTTCAAGATAATTATCATCTAATGAGTGATGACTGATAAGCCCGCATTTTTTCTTATATTTCACATCATGTCTACACGTATTATTTCACTGATTACAACTTGCATCCGATATCATATCACCATTTTTGGAACCTATAATAATACAGTTTAGCTTGAGTTCAATTGCCGATAAATAAATACGAGTAACATACGTCCTTATTTAAAAATTGCTGTTGTAAAAAGATTGCTTGAGTCGTTTGACCAAAGCCCTATTGTATGATGAACCTATTTTTAACACAGTGTAATTTGTGAATGCAGGTTTACTCGGCGTATGAAAGACAGTTAAAATAAATGGAAGTACGGAGTAGAAAGAAAATATGACTTATGTAACATTTAGTAGGGTTCCGGTACATGAAGCACGTAGTGGCCCAGACGAGTAAGACGTTGTTGGGGGTTGAAATTGTTTGCAGCGAATGTCAAATTTGATGATCCGTAAAGCCCTAATGGAATTTATCGATATAGTATACCCGGACCCCCTTATCCCCTTTCATTTATTGGCCATGGCGATTCATGTATGTCATTTATTAATTTTCTGTGTGCGTTCAGCCGAAGCAAGGGTCTGGTTGTAATTTTCGTTTCTGTTTTGCAGGATTTTACCGCAAAGGATTTCAACATCAACATTTCCACATAAGGTAAGCAAGCAGGAAATACATAAAAGTTAGATCCTACTCCAACATTGATTACCTGATTAGTTTAGGAACTATTGGTATAATTCCGAAGTTTTAATAGGAACGGAATACGTCGGTAATCTTGGTTATTTCTCGAATGAAATGTCGTTTTGCTACTCTATTTCTACGGATTCAAGTATAGGAGTATTTAGTTAAGCGTTTTAATTATGTACAGTGGTATCAGTGATGCTTTCCCAAAATTTTACCAGGGGGTTCGCATTGGCAGTGAATATTTTCTAACCTTTTTTAAAAAATATTAATATTCCCATTGAAATATTATTTGGCAGAGTAGCACACTAGCTGATGAATATTAACTATCAGGAAAAAAATAATTTATCGTTTATATTAACTTTTATTTTGTTTACTAATTGGAAAAGACACAAATTTATTTACATAAACTAGAATTCGAAAATGTCATCTATTCATAGTATTATAATACTTTATAATAAAATTTTTTTTTATTAATAAGCATAGGATGCTTAACATATTGAAACTAGTCTAAAAGATTAACCATCAATTTTACTCTGAATTCTTAAAACTAGGTACTTGTCTCTAATAGGCTATCCACTGATGTCCCTATATTTACTTTGTCCCAAACAAGAAGCACTAACACTTTTTACACATTTCACTGATTCACTAGTTCGAAGGGTTTAGTTCTTTTTTGTCTTCTCACTAGGTTCTGGTTGTCCAGTAGCTGCAGGGCCTCTACGTTGACGTGGTGGCTTAGGAGAGATTCATGCTTAGTGGCGAATCTTTTTATCTCTTGGATGACTTGTGGGACACCAAGATCACGGTGCAGGTCACTATTCCGTATGTACCAAGGAGCGTTAACCATATTCCTTAGTACTTTATTTTGGAAAACCTGGATTCCTTGTATATTGGAGCTTTTTGCGCAGCCCCAAAGCTGGATGCCGTATAACCAAATCGGTTTTAGTACTTGGTTGTAAACTTGTAGTTTGTTCTGTACTGACAACTGAGAGTTTCTTCCCAGAAGCCAGTACAGTTCTCTGTATTTGAGGCCAAGCTCTACTCTTTTCTTCTTAACATGTTCTTTCCACCTTAGTTTTGTATCCAGTGTCATACCCAAATACTTTGCAGTGTTCGCATATGGAACTATGGCGTCGTTAATCTTGACATGAGGTATGTCCTCGATTCTTTTGTTTGTAAAGTTAATGTGGACAGATTTCAGTTCGTTGAGCTTGGTCTTCCATTTTTTGGTCCATTTATATATTTTATTACTAGCTTGTTGAAGATTCCTGGTAGATTTACCAATAGTTGATCCCACTGCCATTAGAGCCGTGTCATCTGCGAATGTGGCGACTGTTACATTTTCCATCTGTGGAAGGTCACTTGTATATAGAAGATAGAGAATTGGTCCCAATACACTACCCTGGGGTACCCCAGCTTTGACTTCTTTTAGTTCCGAGTATTCATCGATCTGTTTTATTCTGAATAGTCTATCAGATATATAAGATGTTAGCAGCTCGACGTATTGTGAAGGTAGCATACTCTTTAGTTTGTGTATCAATCCTTCGTGCCAAACCTTATCGAAAGCTTGTTTCACATCAAGAAAGATTGTTGAGCAAATAAGCTTTTCTTCTAATGCTTTCTCTATGATATCTGTTATTCTATGGACTTGATATTCACTATATTCTTTTGATTTGGATCTTTTTCACCCTGGTATCATCTGCCGAGTTATGGTTCCTCGACCAACTTGTTACGTAGGGAACTGCGTTTTCCAACTTTTCAATGGGCGACCAATTAAGTTTAAAGTTATCAAATTTGATACGTTCTGCACTGTTAATCTGGATCTTTAACTGTGATTATGATATTCATCAATGCAAATCTCCGTTCTGCTTCACCACTAACAGCAATCGTATTAATCACATTTTTCGGCCTTTGAATGTTTTCTGGAATTTTACTAATTTCCTGATGACCATTGCTTATTATATTTTCTAAATAATTACGGAAATCATTCTTATCGATATCAAAATTAAAAACTTTTTGAAATTTCATTTCATTTACATTTTTTGTCGTTAATACATACATATGTTATGTCGTTTGTTTACATTTTCTGTCGTTAATTAAACACATATTTTGTCGTTCAAATGCATATTTTGTCGTTCAAATGTTTATTTTGTCGTTAAGGTACCGAAATTTGTCGTCCTAAGCCCTAATTTGTCGGGCCGAAAAATGCAACCCTATTAAAAGTAATCAAAAACTAACCTTACTCAATTGAAGCCCAGAAAGTTAGAGGCACAAGTGATTACAACACAAGTACTGACCGAACTGTGCAGCGAACCGTCTTGGTGGCGACATTAATGGTATCATCAACTGATTTTCGGAGAAAAATTCACTCCGTTTTGTGTATGATTAACTACGTGCAAGTTCTGTCCGTAAAATTTTTATCTGTGTAGAAGCAGGATCGCGGTATATCTGAATAACACTGAAAAATGTATCTGGCAAATCCCGCCACTCTAGTTGACAGCTGGTACAATGGCGCAACGTGTGACGGAAATAGGGTTGAATTGAAAAGCTGGAGTCTAATGAAACACTCTTTACTAGCGTGTTCGAGACTGTAAACCCGTCTTTCGCTAAGAATTGCAAAACGGGCCGGGGCCCGTATTTTAGAAACAGCCGTATTTCTTCCGGCAACGGCAAACGAAAAAGAGTGAATTTCCCAAGTAAAATAAAACATCGTAAGTAATCGCAGGATTTGCGTGCGGAAGTGGCGGTCCCTATAAATCAATGAGCGAAGTCCGATTGTATCCATCTTCAGGGCGGAAGTACGGCCAGGCCCAAGCCGGCAATACCAGGGATATTTCGCAAATATTTACAGAATCCAATTTCGGACTCTTATTCTGTTTGTACAGTACAAACAATGGGACAGGTGCTCATTCAAACAATCCTTTACACATAAAATTTATTGCCCTGGGCAAAGGGAGAGAGAGAGAGGAAGAGCGCATTCTATTTAGCCGCCGCTTCAAGACAACGGACGTTATTTAAAATATTTAATTTCGCACCCCCGCTCGCCGCAAACATAAAATATTGCACCCACTCCAAAAATCTTCGCTTAAAATTGGACGGACGTACCGAAACGATCGATGCGCTCATGATTTATGATCCTCCCCCTAAACAATTTTATCACACCCATTAAGATAATATTACGTACCGCCAAACAGGTACTCAGTTTTATGATCAAAACAGCAAGAAAAAAGTTCCAATTAATTATAACTAATAAATTAACCAAATGTACAGAAACTGGTGATACCGTATTTCCGTACAGCCATCTTTAATAAATTCATGTTGAAACAATTTATTCAATCAATATTATCATTGAGTAGACCTTATCATATATTTTAGACTGGGTGTAACATAACTCTAACATAACCAGATATTTGTTTCTTTAATTATTTAAAATACTCACATTGCTTTACACTATCCAAGATATTGTACCAGAAGTTATACAAGAAATCTACTTATATCTTGTACAATAAATAAGTTATTTTAAGGGCAGGTGTTTATGTAGAGACCTAAAAAGTAGCTCAGCTTTGGGACAGCCTTTCAAGCGAATTTACAATTTAATTTTAATTTAATTTTGTCATTAATTAATCAATGATTTTTTTTGTTATAATTGAGTATACTTACTTTTGCTGAGTACATTCGTCTTATACAGTGAGTCTCACGGGACGTTGGGTGTATGGGTACTTTTGTTATTATTAGAGATAGAAAGTCGGTTAAATGGACAAAGTAGTGCATATTTATGTGTTCTTTCATAATCTGTTCAGAAAATCGCCAATGAATTCGTCAGAAACAAACGAAACTTTTGTTTTTCTTATGGACGCTATATTGGTTTTATACATGTTTGGATTTATCATTTCTTTCTGAGTAATTTGGTATGCCACATGCCATTTTTAATACAATAAGATAATAGAATTGACTGAAAATTGTACACTTCGAGAATTGCTGAAAATCGCATGGTGCCACGGAAGACATTTTGTGTAACAATGTGATATCTACCTATCTGTACCCATCTGTTCAAAAAATATCCGTCCGATGAAAGATATTTTCTAACTGCCGTATTTTTCACTGAAAGAAGATGCACTATAGGGTACTGGGCCCGCGAAAATCAGCACTTTTTTGTACCGCGCCATAATCAGGTGTCGCGCCAATCTTTTATAACAAAAACTTCGGAAAGGTATCGGCAATATTGCTCTCTGAGGACGTGGAAGTAAGAATAGACGATATACCGTTGGCCTTACCCTAAGGTATGTGGTTCCAACAAGACGGAGCACATGCACATAATGCCCGAATTGTGAGGAACTATTTAGATATAAGACATAAACGAAGAGTAATTGCTACCTATTGAGAAGTATCATAACTACCAAGATTGCCGGATCTTACCCCTTGTGATTTTTATCTATGGATTGACTTAAAAAATAAGGTGTATGGTGTTTATAATTTTGGAAACGTTGGGGAGTTACGTGACACCGTCATCGCCGCTTGCAATTCGATTGACAGAAGAACCATCGGTAAGGTCACCGTATTACGGAATGCTGTGGACAATGCCTCCACGAAAATGGCGAGATTTTTGAAAACATTATTTAGTTTGTTTAAATGTTGTTACTTTTTGTGTTATGTAGTTAGTACAAATAAGTACATTCCAAAATTTTATTGTAACTTGACTATGGGCACATAAATACTGCATCACTAAAATGTGCTTTTCATGGCACCATGCGATTTTCAGATATTAAAAAAAAACATAAAATTTGTCTGCTTATTGTGTTCTAAATATGGCATGTGGCATACCAAATCACTCAGAAAAAAATTCTGAATCCAAACATGTATAAAACCAAAATGGCGTCCTTAAGAAAAACAAAAGTTTCGTTTGTTTCTGACAAATTCATTGGCGAAAAAAAATTTAAATTGACATAAGCAAATTGTAGATAAAAAGTGCCTTTATAATGTCAAAACGCCTTTTTGATGGGATCACAAATAAAGAAGTTATGACCATAGTTAAAAAATTGTTTTGGTTTTTTCATAATAGCTTGGAAACCATTTGGAATTCAACTGTTTTCTGAACAGATTATGACAGAGCACATAAATATGCATTACTTTGCCCATTTAACCGACTAACAAAAGTACCCATACAATCCAACGTCCCGTGAGACACACTGTATAAGGCATGCGAAAAAGTTCATCTGTTTTTCTGCCACAATCACAAGACAGTACCCCACGCTGCGAAAGGAAGTCATAAGAACGATTACAGGCCAACACCAGGGACTTCCAATTGCATAAGGGCAAATTACAAACAATCAACCCCGATTGACGTAATTTTCAAGGCAGGAAAGCCAAACGATCCACGCAGCAACATAACATACCTAGTATTATACTTAGTATACTTGAATTTGCAAAAATTTACAAAAATTTGTTTCGTACGAAAATATACGCAAGAAGTGGACGCTGTTGTAGGCAGTATCCTGAAATGTCTTTTAACAAGTATTGTGACTTGTTATTGTTACTGCTGTTTGTCTTTTAGTATGGAGCCGTACCTACATTTGCATTATTCCTCCATCTTCATTTAAAATTGAAAGAAGATCAACATTGGCCGTTATCAAACTGTTCGTTTATCGTGCAGAAAAATCACCTACTTATTATTCTCCTGGTAGGAAATGTTTGTTTTTACCGAATGGGATCGATAAAGTAGGTATCGTCGTTCATTCTTACAGTGTCCGTGTGTTCGTTCCACACCTGAGTAGTAACCCTGTCACGTTTTCTGCCCTCTTGGCTTTTGTCTCATTTCTCATTATTCTCTTGGTTTCCATCTGAATCCCTTGGGGCACATCAGTCAACTAGCAATTATGTCTTGCCCACTGATGTAGGTGACCGGTCCACTACACTGCAAGGTGTCCCATACATCAACCGGTTAGCAAAACTAGATGCTCGTTTATATCAAAACATCCAAAATAACCGTCGTTAGGAATTTCCTGAAAATTTAATCGTACTGTAAATGGGGAATATAATCATATTGACTGTTAACCTTAATCACGTTGAAGTTTAATTTATATTAATATATACCGAGCCTATATATGCGCGTAAACATTTTAATTTTATTAAAAGCTCTATATTCAACATTTGTATTAAGCACTAAATCATTTTAATGTTATTTATATATTACTTTGGACAGGTAAATCGTATTAACATATTAAAACTAATGAATAATGTATACCATATATTTGAAGGGTGCAGGGGAAAAAGGACGAATGTCAGAAAAAGCTGCTTATATATAGACGGAATAAGCCTAGTGTGAATAATGTGAACATCGCACAGAAAAGAAATTTTTGTTTTGTATAGTTTGATTTGCAATATAAATATTAAAATTTTAACGTGTGGTCATGTTCCATATTATTATTTGTGTAAATGCATGAAAATAACGATCGTATGCTGATATTGTGGAGTTCATATTTCAGAATAACAATGCAAATATTTACCGACAAATATTGTAAATTGGCAATAATGATTCCAGCATAAAATACGGAAAAGTCAAAAATGCCGCATGTTTAAAGTAGGTCGGCTAAAGTAGACAAAATGTACCTATATATATATATATATATATATATATATATATATATATATATATATATATATATATATATATATATATATATATATTATATTACAGTTTCTCTAGTGTAGTAAATAAATGTTAACTAATTACAAATCTGCGTACATATATATTTCCAGGGGTAATGAGTTGATCGAAATGATAGCATTGTATGTTACATGTTTTTATGCTATTAGAGCACTGACGTGGTAGTACGTTATATAATATAATCGCTTATCACAAGCATTACTCCCATAACGCATACATTACTAAAAGAAAGCATAGGGTGGAGGAATTTATTTTACCGTTTATAAAAAAGTCAACCTTTGTAAATTTCTGGAAGACAAAAAGTGTAATTTGCAAAGAGAACTATAAACTTTTCTCGCGGAGGGTTAGAAATAAACACGATTTTATATCATCCTTTAATAGGCTCATATGCTTCTTCGGCATGAAACCAGATTGGATCGGTCCATATGTCGTATACCACTCTCAGTGGAAGTGTAGAAGCAGCAAATCACGTTTTTGCCTCCTGATAGCATCAAATGAAATCTCCCTCCGTATATAACATATATATGTATAGACATTTATCTAGCGGAATAGCGGCAACCCCTTTTAACCATGGGGACATATTTATAGTCTGAAATACAAACAACAACACGATAGCCCATAACGGACCGAATATATTGCCAATAAACGTTTTATGATTTCATAAAATTGTTGTTTTGCAAGTAGCAAATTTACAATTCCAGCAAGGATTCTCTACGCAGGAAATACAGACGTTGCCAAAATGACTCCAATACGCTATACTGTCGGAAAGCCAACATACAAATGACAACTCATTTCCAAGGTCCCAAATATATAATTAAAACCCGCTTATTGTTTCTACCTATGGTAGAAACCCTTGTCCTACGAACTCGATTTTTGTACCTGGCAAGCGTATTTCTACCGCACCCTTTTCAAAATTCATATTTTCTAATAACCGTGTTACACGCAATTTAGTGCGCAATTTAGTACACAATTTGCGCAGTAAGTAACGGGTGATCTAAAAGGACTGATCATTTAGAAAATAAACTGCTTCCGGGTTATGCCGTGTGTCAAGATTTGTTAATGCTGACGTTTCGCGAACCATGGTGCTCGCTTCTTCAAAGCTAATTGAATACTCAGTATTCAACATACACTCAGTATTCAATTAGCTTTAAAGAAGCGAGCAACATGGTTCGCGAAACGTCAGCATTAACAAATCTTGACACACGGCATAACCCGGAAGCAGTTTATTTTCTTATTTAGTGTTACTAAGAAGGTATGCGTGCATGATACAGGTTATGATCACTGTCAGATACCATGGTGAACTCGCCAGTAAGGGTTACGTTCCTCTGCAACGATATTTCATCTTTTTTCTCAATTACATAATTTGTTATTGGGTTCTTGAAGAGTCTTTCTAAAAATACATAATATTAAGGATTTTTCATTATTCTGGTAAGTTCATCCAGGTTTCTTATAGTGTATTATAATGCAAGTTTTATAAGACAAACATTGGCGCACGAGTTGTTCTGGGCACGACGAGCGCAGCGAGGAGTGCACACATGGAACGAGTGCGCCAATACGTCTTATAAAACAAGTGTTATATACTATCTTTTCTACTTTGCGACATTAATTTTACATACATTTTGAACATTGTGGTTGTCATCTTACAATCTTGCGTAGTTTTATATTCAACAGTTGGTACTTGTGGTAAAATTTATAAATACGATTGACGCGAGCCAATAGCGATTAAGATGTCAGCCTTGTTTGGCACTTGACGTCAATGTCATCAATCTCGGAACACTAAAAGTTACTAAAAGTTTGTGATCTAGTATTTTCATAACGACACCGAAAGCGGGTTCGTTATGGGTTTATAACGAACGCAAAGTAGAAAAAAATAAATTAAGGTTTCTTAAGTTTCACTGCCACTGGACCAAAATAACAGCTGTCATTTGCAACCATTGCCAACATCACAATTATTCAAATTGGCGGGAAATTCAACCTGTCCTCAGTCATTTTAGATCACTGTCTAGGTACAACAACATCGTAAACAGAAATGATGATAAATTTTCTTATGCTCCTATTCTAGGCAAACGCCTAGAAATTGAACTATTTTCAGTTTGCAGATTTCAATTGCTTAACAACTTCTTGTGTAACTTCTTGCGCAAGAATTGCGTAATATAAAACGGCTATAAGTAGCATTACTTTACTGACAGGCTTACTTTATTCGGGTGTATTAAATGCAGTTAACGTCAAAAATTCCCATCTTTCCAACAAACGCAATCTGACGGGAACATCTTGAAAATGGTTCCGGTTGAAATTAATTATATCCAAGAGGCTATATCGCATCCGTACTACGCTCGGAGAGATGGAGAGGGTTTGATATGGAACCAGAGCAATTGATGAGTCACGTATTACCACTAACCCCTTGTGGGCTATTCTCAATTATATTACATATCAGTTTTCGTCCTTTTCTTTCCGCCGCCGCAGTTGGTCACGTACAAGATCTGTGATGCGCCATCCCTCATGTTTACAAC
This sequence comes from Aphodius sticticus, assembly GCA_963966075.1. Lineage (NCBI taxonomy): Eukaryota > Metazoa > Arthropoda > Insecta > Coleoptera > Scarabaeidae > Aphodius > Aphodius sticticus. The sequence goes on along the minus strand of OZ014515.1, from coordinate 11,093,045 downwards.
AACCCATTACAGTTTTTATCTGTCAGTAGGAATCTTCACCACATATAGGTATTATATGCCCACTCGGATGGAATTTACTGATACTGGTTTTAATTTTGAAAGGATTTGCAGCAGTTAGTTCTATTGTTCGCTTTTATAGTTAGTGTTCTTTATCGACAGTTTTGTTGGCCTGTTTCTGAAGTTTTGTGATCAGAAAACTTGGTCGTCTTTCTCCTATTGATTCTTAAAATTAAAATTTCCTTCCCGTGGAGTCTCCTAACTCCTTCAATAACACCGGGCTATCAAAAGTTGAAAATATTGGAAAGGGGTTCCAATATAGGACTGTCAAAAAGTCGGATCCGTCGATACTCGCCCTGAAGGCTGAAGGGAATTAAAATCAGCCTTATCAATTAAATTTGCAGAAAAGTTTTAATTTGCACAAAAAGTTTACAAGCACTGTACAACTTCCATGGTGGAGAAGCCTCCACTTCTTTCCCCCACCTCCCGCAAAAAGTCAACGGGGATTTATCGCGCGATAACAATGCCCCAAAATTAAGGGACTTTCAAAAAATCAAACTTCGCCCCTTTGTGGCCGCTAATTGGTATTTCCATTAATATTCAGCCCACATTTGTAATTAATGCTTTGAATTTTTAATACGAGGGTGTTACATCCGGCTCGGTGAGTTGCTAAATCATCATTTTATAATTTGCCACCACTCATATTAAATTAAGAATTACTCTTGTCCATAGGAACAAATTGCAAAAAAATCATCCCAAAAAGAGAAACAATTTTATTGTTTGACTTAACTCGTGTGTTATGAGATGAAATTAAACCTTTTCCGATTTGCTTTATAGTTTTACAATACAGGGTGTTTAAGAAATAACGCCTAACTTTGAAGGAGCATATCCGCCAAGGACAGAGAAGCAATTTTGGTCAAATAAAGGATACTTTATTTCAAAGTTCTAAATACGACAAAATTGTATTAAAGAAATGGAAAATTAAATGGAAAAAAATGGAAAATTAGAAAGATTGGTACGTACCTAATCCAGAAATACAGAAAGCGACTTAACGCCGCAACTGCGCGCCTCGGTCGATCAAAGTTATTTTGCACGTGGGTCATCCGTCGCATACAATTGCCATCCGTCTATCTGTGGTTACACAAATCACTACAGACCCACATTAAGACTCAAGAATCCAAAAGATTCTTATTGTAGATCACCCAACGACCAGAATACAGTAGAGTCTCGTACAACGCGGTTTAATGTTACGCGTTGTACGAAAACGCGTTATAGGAGCTTGATGATCGCTAATTTTGACGCATGCGCCGCCCGTCTGTAGCGTTTTAACGCCAAAAACAATGCAAAATGTATAAGTACATAGACGTCATAACTCGAAAACACATAACCGCTTCTACAGACAGCTAATATTGCATTGTTTTCGTTTTTCTTATGCAGTATGGTAGTTGAATTTGTTAATTTAATAAGAATACACTCTCTTTGTAAGTTTTGTTTTGCTAACCGCGGTGGTGACAGTTCAAAATAGCAGCGACATGCTTATGGCTCATGCGCAGTTAGCACATGTCGGCCGGACAACCATACGCGCACGTCGTGCGTTGTACGAGAATCGCGTTATATGAATTTGTTGTCGCAAAATCTTTAGCGCGCTGTTAGAATTTGCGTTGTACGAACTCGCGTTATAGGAGACTCTCGGTCAATATCACTAAGCTAGAAACTCCAGTGTTGCAGCACAACTGGGGTAGGCTGTTGACGATTTTCTTCCGCTGAACAGGGTCGGACACCACTTTTCTTTATTAATTTTCGCAAGAATACGTTAAGTGTGGTCTACCATATTTGACAAAACAAGTTTATTACGTCTTCAGGCATATGCTCGTTCAAGGTTAGCCATTATTTCTGAAACAGCCAAACAAAAATACAAAAAGTTTAACAATATTTTTAACAATAATGCAACATTTAGATCGCCAGCAGTTTATTTAGATTCGATCGATGCAGAAATGTTGATAATGTTGATATTTTAAAAAGAAATATGAAAAATTCGAATTTTTAAAGAAAATCATAAACTTTGGGCCTCCTGCGAGAGACCTAAATATTATTCAAATGGGCTAATTTCTTTTTGTGGACTACAGGGTCCACAGTGGCAACTTTTTATCAACTTGAAATTTGAATTTCGAAAAACGAAATTCGATACGTCCTAGTGTACGTCATTAGGTCCAGTTCGGTTAATCTTTTTCTGTTTTCTGATCAGAATTGGCTAGATTTATAGGCGTTCATTCTTCAAATGGAATTAATGCGGGACCCTGGCTATAAAGGCACTATTTGTCTGGGTTTTGCTTCCGGGGGCTATCGCATCAAAGTTAGTGCCAGCCATCAGTCTAGTTCAGGCCGGCGTACATATCTCGTATTTTCTACTCGGAGTGTACTAATCCAGACCGATCTGAGAATGGAATTCGTCTCCCTTTTTCCCTTCTCTTCCGCTGCTTCATTCCCGGTTTAATTGCTAATGCTGTCACCTATAAATTATTACTTGACATATTAATCCCGAACCTTACTGGGCGACGTATGATACCCCGCAATTTAATAACTACCACCAGGGTGAAATATCACCACGTCAACGGTACATAAACGCGAAAATTGAAACTGGAGAAATATACCAGTTCATCTTATTTACATACTAACGCTAATGAACACACCAAGGGCGTTGATTACTATACACTTAAATTATATCGATCGTTAGCTGCATTAAAAAATTACCCCAGGGGAATTAAATGTAACAATATCCTCCCAAGAATGTTTCATTTACTGAGTGAAGTGAAAAATTAGGTAACACCAAGAGCCAAGAAAGGCTAGGTTCTAGGTTCTGCTAGATAATGTCCGTCGTCATGTCCCAACAGCTTCTTTAAACTTGTTGTAAGAAAGCAAAATTTCCTTCGTCCAGTCACCATCCAGTATTTCACCGGATCGAGTCACAAATTGGAAAAAAATTGATCTTTCATATAGTAAGTACGTAGGCTTTCACGGCCAGAATCATTTAGAAAATAAACTGCTTCCGGGTTATGCCATGTGTCAAGATTTGTAAATGCTGACGTTTCGCGAACCATGTTGCTCGCTTCTTCAAATTCGCTTCTTCAGTATTCAATTAGCTTTGAAGAAGCGAGCAACATGATTCGCGAAACGTCAGCATTTACAAATCTTGACACACGGTGGGGCGGTCCGCCCCGGGTGCCAAGCAGCTAGGGGTGACAACGACAACTCACTCGCACAGCCAAAGAATACTTACAGACTTACCGCAAAGACATAAATAAATAAATAGCTACATAATCTAGAGTCTAGGATCTATCTGCAATCTGCATGCTAATATTATATTATATCTCAATATGTATCGCAACTTTATTTTCATTTACTTTCGAATATAATTTCCTAAAACAATGACTTCACATAATAAGGTAATCAAAATACAGACTATGGCTACAGATTTTTTTAAAAGTAACTAAAGCTATTTATAATGCATTTATTTCCCCCGAGATATGAAAACTTAGGTCTATTGTATTTCTAGGTATTATTATGTACGGATACACACTGTATACATTTTTTTACATTTACCTTTCATGAATGTATGCGAATATTGCTTATTAGACAATGTACAAAACAGGCTAAGATTGGGCAAAGTATTTGAATTATGAATACATTTTGATTAATTTAAATTGTCGAAAATAATCTCTTTGATTTTCAAGTGGAACAAATACATAATTAAATTAATTTAACTAAATGATTTAATTAAAAAAAATACAATTGATGTTCGTAGTCGCACTATGCAACGCTAAATTTGTTTTTTAGAAGTCAATAGATTTAACAAAGTTTTGATTTGACTTTGATACATCTTAATTATAATTTTTCTACTTTGCGTTAACATTTGACACATGGGACTTTTTAGCTGTTCCAATGCAATAAATTTTTATTACTCACAATCTTTAGCAACAATTAGATTTCTAGAATTGGTGGCATCGATATCAAATGAGGGGTGTATATGCAAATGCGACACGTCCTTTGAAATGAAATCCGAGAAACCCGCAAAAATTTACCAGACATTTATTTTCAATGATATTGACTTCATATTTTCTAGGTTAATAGACGAGTTTATTTTATATTAGTAACAAATGCTGATTAAATTTATCTTAACACAGAAGGGCAATATATAAGAAATATTAATGGTCATATTGGATACGGCTGAGTTTGTCCATCTAACAAGAGACAGGTGCTGTTGATAGTTGTATGTAAGTCATTAAACAAAAGCAAACACTATCACTAATAGTGAAAATATTATTATAAATTATGAACATAAGGTCCACAATGAGCCAAACGCGACTAATCGATCTTTCAATTTTATCTATTGAAAGGGACAGGAAAGTTAATTTTGATAATGTAATAGAACACTTTAGTAAAATAGAGTCCCGTAACCACGTTTAGTATTTCTTGTTTTATTTTGGGGGTGCTCATTAGAAAACCGCCCTGGGTGCCAACCCACGCTACGCCGCCACTGCCCGGAAGCAGTTTATTTTCTAGATATTTCATATATTTACACTGACTATGAAAGTTAATTAATAAGTTACTTCTAAGTTATACGCAAAAATGTAAATTAATAACGCAAAACAAAATGGAAATGACTGTCATATTATCGATGACAGTCGTGTTTTCTGTGAAGTCGTGAGGTTTAATACAGTGTATGCCCGCCACGAGAACGAATCACGTCCGCTCACCAGCGTGGCATGCTTCGCAATAGTCTGCAAAGAGATTCTTGGGGTATGCTTTCCCATTCGCCAATCAGGGCTTGTGTCAGTTCCTGTATGGTTAGTGGTGGATTAGGGCGCTTGCGAACACGTCGGTCAAGCTGATCCCGCACTTGTTCAATCGGATTCAGGTCAGGACTTAACGCCGGCCATTCCATGACCTGAATTCCACGTTCTTGTAAAAAGTTTCTGGTGATGCCGGCGGTATGTGGCTTTGCATTGTCCTGCATTAGGATGAAACTTTGACCGACGCCATATTCAGCTGGCAGCAACATGGTCCTCCAAGATGTTTTCGATGTAATTCATGACATTTAGTCTCCCAGGAACCACAACGAGATCAGTGACGAAGTTGCCAATCTCTGTGATCCAGAGCAAACCTCATTCGCGCTGCTTTGTGATGCTGCGTAAGGCGTGGTTCGCGGACAGGTCTTCTTGGTTCCAAATTCGCTTCTTTTAATCTGTTTCTAACAGTTGGATCAGAAATTTCTATTCCGTGTGCTCGTCTTAGGTCGTTTAGGAGGTCTCGTGCTGTGGCAGTACGCTGACGTAGAGAGGAAAGGACAAGAAATCGGTCTTGATTTTACGGCATGACACTGGCACTATTTAAAAGGAGAATCAGTAATAAACATTTCTTTCCTCTTTATAACTCGATCCGGGGACATACTGTAAAATGAAAGTTGACCAAAAAAATGAAAAAGATCGAGCATATTCGAGATCCTTTTGATGTTAATATTTTCGAGTATGTTGGGTAAAATGGGTCTAAAGTTTCATGCTGAATGGGAGTGTCATGGCATGCAAGCATTGTGGTTATGTGGTGTCCCTTGAAGTCGGTGCTGATGAAAAGATAGGGCAATTTAAAGCTTATAATAGCCCGCCTATTCTACTTTTTAATTGGGCGCTTTTACAAAATTTAACGAGGAAAAAGTTAACGATAAGAATTTTATTGGATTCCGTATGTAGGTCAGTGCACACTCCTCATCTGCAGCAATGAAAGGGGCATCCTCGATGTGTTTTAAGGCACGGAATTGAAAGGATCGCCGTCGGTTACATTTAAGGGGATAATATCGAGTGATTATGTGGTAACTCAAAATTCTAGGCTAGGCCTAGCGTGTTGTCATGGGAGGAAGTCTGTACGTAGGAAAAAAACACACTATTTTCAGCTTACTTATGTGAATTGGGACTCGGAGAATTACCTGTAGCATGCGGACGGAATAATAAAGTGTTGTGTTTCAGGAGGCACTCCATACAGAACAAAAAACGAGGAAAAGAATAATGATAGCTATCTATGAGTTGCTTCCGTTCTTTACTTCTTGATATACACACGCATTGTTAGTGGTGGTAATTCGTAATACATGCAAATTATTCTGAAACAAATCACTGAAAAGTGGCGCGGAAGTTTGTTTTTATTACAGTTGGCGAACTTAAAGCTTGAGAACATACACAGCGCAAAGTTTTATTCAACAACTTGAAGAAAAATATACCCATGTTCAGGGTGTATGTATTTCTTTATTGCAATCCAAACACATCCGACCGTATCATTTTATATGGACGTAATAAACTATTTACGAGTAAGAGAGTAAGTGAAAATGAGATAAAATAGTCCGTGAACTTTTGTTACAACCAAAATAAATAAAAGTCTTTAAATTTTGTCACGTACAATACTCTTAACAGTACGTAAAAAAACTTTCCATCGAAAAATTAATAGCAGCACAGGAAATTGCGCTTCGAGGTACCAGACAGAATCCTTAAAGTGTTGAAGTGATTGAAATATTAATCAGTTCCTGCATTATTAAACATAAAACTCTTTTGTCTTTGAATTTAAAACTTTGATCAAGTTTCTGTAACCGGAATATATATATAGTATATATAGTACTTTCCTGTGTATTATTTAACAGTACCAAGTTTTTTTACAGAAAAAAAACAGCTTCCCAAATATTAATTAGCGAGTTCAAACCATATATAGGACATAATGACAAAATCGATGCTAAAACTTATTGACTTATTAACACATATTGTTTGCTGTTTCGCTATCGTGCTTGTTTCGAAAATGCATGTAAATAGAAACAGAATGATTTACAATATGGCATCACTATGGAAGTTGAGTCTTTGTTGTCGATATTTTCGTGGTGGTTTCCGGCCCACTCAAGAAGTATTAGCAATAAATTTGTGGCGGCGGAAAAACTTTTACGATTTGACATATTGTCGCAGAGTTTCAACAATGTTTATCGACGATCGGAGATATTCGAAGGATCCGGGGACTGAGCCGTGCAATAAAAAGGAATCCTCCGCACAAAAGATAAAACCGGCTGCCGGCGCGCGAAATATATAAATGACCGAAATGAAAAATCGGAAAGATTTTTTTCCAGTGCCACGAGATGTAACCATAACTCATATTCCACTGAGTGTTAGTTTATCTGTTGAGACGAAACTTGACTGATGTTAAGCTGTCTCTGTTCCTCCTTCTCTACCCTCATTCGTCCGGGATTTCGGAATAAAGTGAAAATGTTTTTGTAGCTTATGAATTCGCAGCATTATGTTATCTATCATCAATACGTAACATTTCCCTCGAACCCTCAAGCCTCTGCTACATTTATAACCTTAATGTCAGATTCATAATGCAGAAGCTAAGTGATCACACAAAAGACTCACTTTTCAGCATAAAAAGAACGAAAAACAACCCCCATATGAATCACCAGAACAGGGGAATTTCCCTTATTTTAATACGCACCAACTTTCATTAGGTATATGTGTTGAATAAATATGTCCATTGTAAAGTCAGAAATAATTAGGCTTGATATAAACACGTCCAGTGTGTTTCTGACTTTATTTTATGTATATATGTGTTTTGACGAATACATGTTTCGAAGGCAGGGGCCTTCGTCTTCATTTCGCATTGCGAAAGAAGAGAACGAAGAGTAAATGTTGTCGATTTTGGTGTCTTCGTTCTACATCGTTTCGCAGTTGTTGGACAGCTACGGATAACTTCGATTGGTATATGTGTTGAATAAATATGTCTATTGTAAAGTCAGAAATAATTAGGGTTGATATAAACACGTCCAGTGTGTTTATGACTTTGTTTATATGTCTATATGTGTTTTCACGAATACATGTTTCGAAGGCAGGGGCCTTCGTCTTCAGTTCGTACTGCGAAAGAAGAGAACGAAGAGTAAATGTTGTCGGCTTTGGTGTCTTCGTTCTACTTCCTTTCACAGTTGTTGAACAGCTACGGATAGCTCCGATTGGTATATGTGTTGAATAAATATGTCCATTGCAAAGTCAGAAATAATTAGGGTTGATATAAACACGTCCAGTGTGTTGATGACTTTATTTATATGTATATATGTGTTTTCACGAATACATGTTTCGAAGGCAGAGGCCTTCGTATTCAGTTCGTACTGCGAAAGAAGAGAACGAAGAGTAAATGTTGTCGGTTTTGGTGTCTTCGTTCTACTGCCTTTCGCAGTTGTTGGACAGCTACGGATAACTCCGATTGATATATGTGTTGAATAAATATGTCCACTGTAAAGTCAGAAATAATTAGGCTTGATATAAACACGTCTAGTGTGTTGATGACTTTATTTATATGTATATATGTGTTTTCACGAATACATGTTTCGAAGGCAGGGGCCTTCGTCTTCAGTTCGTACTGCGAAAGAGGAGAAGGAAGAGTAAATGTTGTCGGTTTTGGTGTCTTCGTTCTACTTCCTTTCACAGTTGTTGAACAGCTACGGATAACTCCGATTGGTATATGTGTTGAATAAATATGTCCATTGTAAAGTCAGAAATAATTAGGGTTGATATAAACACGTCCAGTGTGTTGATGACTTTGTTTATATGTATATATGTGTTTTCACGAATACATGTTTCGAAGGCAGGGGCCTTCGTCTTCAGTTCGTACTGCGAAAGAAGAGAACGAAGAGTAAATGTTGTCGGTTTTGGTGTCTTCGTTCTACTTCCTTTCACAGTTGTTGAACAGCTACGGATAACTCCGATTGGTATATGTGTTGAATAAATATGTCCATTGTAAAGTCAGAAATAATTAGGGTTGATATAAACACGTCCAGTGTGTTGATGACTTTGTTTACATGTATATATGTGTTTTCACGAATACATGTTTCGAAGGCAGGGGCCTTCGTCTTCAGTTCGTACTGCGAAAGAAGACAACGAAGAGTAAATGTTGTCGGTTTTGGTGTCTTCGTTCTACTTCCTTTCACAGTTGTTGAACAGCTACGGATAGCTCCGATTGGTATATGTGTTGAATAAATATGTCCATTGTAAAGTCAGAAATAATTAGGGTTGATATAAACACGTCCAGTGTGTTGATGACTTTATTTATATGTATATATGTGTTTTCACGAATACATGTTTCGAAGGCAGGGGCTTTCGTCTTCAGTTCGTATTGAGAAAGAAGAGAACGAAGAGTACATGTTGTTGGTTTTGGTGTCTTCGTTCTACTTCCTTTCGCAGTTGTTGGACAGCTACGGATAACTCCGATTGGTATGTGTTGAATAAATATGTCCATTGTAAAGTCAGAAATAATTAGGGTTGATATGAACACATCCAGTGTGTTGATGACTTTATTTTTATGTATATATGTGTTTTCACGAATACATGTTTCGAAGGCTTCGTCTTCGTCCTTCGGCCTTCGTCTTCTGTTCGTACTGCGAAAGAAGAGAACGAAGAGTAAATGTTGTCGGTTTTGGTGTCTTCGTTTACTACTTCCTTTCGCTGGACGTGTTTATACCACCCTTTTGATTAGGTATCTTAAAAAATAACGTACTTTCTTTTATGTTTTTCTATTTCGAGTTGTCCTAATAAGCTACCTAGAAACTAAGTTTTATGTGATGACACAACATTCCGGTACAAAAGAAAAAACGGAGAAAATGCATTTACACCCTTATCCGAAAATCCAGAATAGGGGAGATTTCTCATTGAGACATTGCCCGGATAGTTAATTAATGCACCCTTCGAACACTTTTCGATGTATTTAGGCATCAGATCCCTTATCAGTTATTTGATTAGTCTGTTTTTGTTACAGGTCCCATGTGGGTGCAACGCCTCGAACATGGGGGGTGAGAGAACCCGTCCCATGTGGATATTTCTTACACTGGTGCTCGCCAGCACAACGGGAGCGATGTGTCCAGCTCGTTGTCGTTGCAACGATGAACTCCTTCAAGCATCATGTGTGAACGCCAGCCTAGAAGTTGTGCCAATACAGTTAAACCCCGAAGTCAAACATATTGACTTGTCCAATAACAAGATAAACAACATACTATTCACACTAAGCATATACAATAACCTGGTTAGCCTAGATCTATCGGCTAATAAGCTGCAGACGCTAGGAGATAGCAACTTTGAATCACAGAGGAACCTGAAGCATCTGAATATTAGTGGCAATGAAGTAGTGGTAATTTCGAAGGACTCGTTCAGGGGGTTACGAGCTCTGAGTGTGCTGGATATGAGCTATAATAGATTAGAGCAGTTCACCATACACGCATTTCGCGAGTTACAGTCACTGGAGATCTTGCATTTGACCGGTAATCAGATCACCGAAATGGAAGACAACTTGCTGGAACCTACGAAGTTCCTGCGTGAGTTGTACCTGAACTACAATCAACTTCTTGCCATCCCAGAATCGGCGATTAAGCATTGCATAAGACTGAAGGTGCTCTCACTTTCCCAGAATTTGATTGAGACTATTGAAGCTGAGGACGTGCCTGCTTTACCAGATCTCCAGATTTTAGAGATGAATACAAACGTTATCGAAGATATCAATCCTGATGCATTTTCAGGCATTGCATCTTTAGAATATTTAGACTTGAGTGACAACAATTTTACAGTAGTGCCGACCGCATCTTTGTCCAAACTATCAAAACTAAGACATCTCCACCTCAGTGGAAACTTCTTCACTAATATTCCACCGGTTGCATTCCGGAGCTTATTCCATTTAAAATCATTGAGTTTGGGTCGTCTTGATATGCTGACTAGGGTCGACTCTAGGGCATTTGTGGACAACATTAATTTGCAGAAAGTTTGGATGGATAATAATATAGTATTGGAGAGTCTACCTACTAGACTTTTCCACGGAAATCCAAAACTGACGTCAATCTCCATCAAGAATTGCGAGTTAACCACACTTGAAGCTTCTCATTTTCCCCTTGACCAATTGAAAGTATTTAACATAGGGGGAAACCCGTTGCTGTGCAACTGTTCGATTTTATGGTTGTGGAAATTGGTTCAAATCCAGAAGAACAAACTACCTGGAAATTCTAGTGAAACCAATGACTTTACTATCGATATTGGGAACATCACATGCAGTGGACCAGAACCACTTGAAGGTTTATTGCTGATGAATGCTACAGAATCTCAAGTGGGTTGCTCTATGGGTTGGATTGCTGTCGCTTTTGCGATCATAGCGACACTGCTAGTTCTATCATTCGTAGTTGCTTTTCTGTACTGTGGACCAATAAAACAACGATCGAAGAAAAAGAACCAACAACCAGCGGTGAACGTTCAGAGTCCCATTGAAGACACACATCACTACGAAGAACCCATGGCAGACAAATACATAATTGGACCATCTCTGATAAGAGAATATAAAGCATTACCTAATTGGGAACCTTATGGAGATGACCATAAAGATCTATACGGTCCATATAATTCGCCTATTAAGACAAGACCACATATAGTATACGTATAAATGATGTCGTGTACAGTGATCTTCCCCTAGTTACAGATACACCAAACCAGAGTTATTACACACCATGTAATAAATAAAGTATTTCTTTTTATACATCTATACATTTGAATATATCTTATATTAAAAGAATGTTATGTACGTTAATAGTCATTATTCCATCCATCTATACGAGGAAATATAAAAAATGATTAGATATGAGGGTCGTCAGCGTATTGTTTTATATAATGACTGTTAACGAGTGAACGTATAACAATGTATATAATACAATTGAGGGTAGTTCATGTTTTTTAATTGTAAAGACTGAATTATTTTAATACGTATTTTTCGATATAAAAATGACTATTTTCGAAATTGTGTCAAATCAGCAGATAAAAGTATAATGAGCTATATATTATATATAAGAATGCAATAAAGTTGATGTCCAATTGTGCTTCTCCATAATTGTTTGTATATGTGGTAATTGTATCTGAAATACGTAACTGCTGCAGTGTTTCTACTCAAACATCAACCATCGCTTCTTATGAGTCGTATGACACACTTGGACCCACTAGTTTGTAGGTTAAATACATATACTAAACGTAATTCATTCTCAATGTATCCTATTATGAGTTTCCTACAACAGTTGTTCCTACAACAGCTGTTGGAAGAAACAGCAACGTAAACAAGTTATATATTTCATTTACAATAACCAATGTGTTTCTCTTGTATATCTCTATATGCTGGATCGTTTGTAATTAACTGAATTATGAATTACCTGAAGTTGACCTCATTGTTTGCTCAGGTGTAATGAGTAATGCATGGTAATGCATAATGGAATGGATGGTTACAAATATTAGTATAGCCTAGCAGTTACAGCGGCCGTAATGGGTAAACGTCATCAACTGACAACACTTCTTCCGTGGATACCAGACATAAGTCAGTGTTTTTCTGTTCTCAAACAATACATAAATAGGTAGTGCATTCTTCATCTCTCTGTAATAATTATTTCTCATAGACTGATACGTAGTATAAATCAAAATGCTGTTAATGTATGTGTCTGTATTTGTTCTTATATTTACAATACCATTATACATATACATATATTTGTTAAGGATTAAATTATATGCAAAATTTACTTACGTTTTATTTCTTTTAACCTTAACCTTCGTCAAACTCAAAAGAATCCTTTGTCTTGAGTCTTCTTATCAATCCAGTATTTTCGAAGAGCTGGATGGCCGTAACATTCACAAGAAGAAATCCTTATATTCAGCTATCTACAAACTCCATTTACAGTCCCATATGGAGGTCACCATTCCTAAAGTAATCTTATCACTTTATTTTAAAGTATGACTGCAATAAAAAAACACCTCTTTAGCCTTTGCAGATTATTTATTTCTTTAAGTACCGGTTTCGATCAAAGATCATCATCAGCTTAAAATCTACAAATATAATTACATCACTCAAAGTCATAAATTATATAATTTAAAAACATTACAAACAATAGAAAAACTATAACTTATGTCAAGTAATCCAAAGCCGTATAAACAGTAAAATACATTTCCAAATTCGCCAAGGAACGTTATTAGCGTGTCAAGATGGTTGCGACGTAAATAGACGATATCACGAGTACAGGTGTTCAAACGCAACGAAATGGAAGGTATGCAACGAACACAGCACAAGAACATTGAGGAAAAGAACATTTCTTTTCATAAATTTAAAACTTGAAATTTACAGATTCTAATGTAGCCTTATCGAAACTAAACATCAACGAAAAGGACCAACACAATAACTGCAAGAGTTGTACAAGAAACATATTAAATATGTGAGCCAGACTGGACGACGTACATAAAAAGAGGTTTGTGTGGGAAATTAATTTGGTCGTTGAGAAGGTTAATATTTTTGTCAAGTTTATGTCTTCCAATTTGGTATTGTTCCAATAAATCTAATTTATAGTTCTTTTGACATTTGTGCATAAGTTTAGTATTTTTGTAATCAATATTGTGACCTGTTTCTAATTTATGTCTGTAGAGATTTGAATAATTTCTACTTTGATGCTCTAGAATGCGTTTGGTAATAGTTCGTCCAGTTTCTTTCAAGCAGCCAATACATCTCTCTGTACCGAATTCCTAGTTTTCTTTTTGACATGGGTTAGTTACATTGTTAGTGAAGTCATCCAGACCTGAACATCATCAAGAGCTCTTTGGAGCTTCCTTGTTGCTTCTTCATTGTTGTTACCTACAACAAGAGAAGCCGTCTCATCTGCAAAGGGTACCACAGAATGTTCTTCATTCTTTAGCGTTCAGATTTTTTTTCTTCTAGTGTAAAACTATTTTTTTTCAATAGATTCTGTGTCAGAAATAATGGAGAGTGATCAGAGCTTAGGTCTTGACATTCTGAATAAGAGAAATAAAAAGAGGTAGGTAATTGCAAATTTCCATTGCAGAACGAAACCGTGATGCTGCAGCTTCTCTAGTTAGTTAGATGTCAGTGAGATAGACTGGTAATGTCAATTTCATCGTTTACGGGTAAATTGGATATCTCGTGTGTGCTTGATGGTAAAGACAAATTCGGGAGTACTCCGCCATCTAGATATAAATAGATTCTGGATGAGGGCTATTAAACCGTTCCCTACTTCACATAAAGTTCATACATTATACAACTACCGAACATTAAGCTACGCAATACGCTGGATGGCAGATCGTATATCGACTTTGGAAGCAATAAATGATCCAATTTAAGTATTTGTTCGCCAAATAACCACGCTGTAGCTAAACGTCCATTACCCAAACGGGTTACTTCATAGTCAGTCGTTTTCATTAAGTGATTTATCTTTAAACGGTAGTTACTCCCACGAAAGGCTTACATAATCCGAAAACTCAAAGTTTAGTGTTTGATTGGGTATTACTTTTTAAGCAATGCCTACGTCTCTAAAGGCTTTGTCTCTAAAAACAATGGAACGTCTGTGTCGCCCAGTTCTCCGTGACAAATGTCTATTGTAGTTTGAAGTAGGGGTTGACAGGGGAATGAATTCCGAGGGAAATTCTGTCAATAAGCCTAATCCTTATGGAAAGTCCGCAAGAAATTCACCCTTGCAACGCAGTGTTGGTTGTATGCGTGCAAGAATAATCAACATCAGTGGGAAATGTTTGATTAAGTGTAGGGTTGTTGTGCGAAGTAAAGGATGTCCCAGGAACTGAGGAGCCCCCCGCCAGTGCGGGCTCTTTACTTTAATTGTAAGCCTCCTTAAACTGGAGCGGGCACTACAACTTGGTCCGCCCTACTAATTATGCCAGGATTGAAGGGTTTACTTAATTAGCGATTTTCTTCTAATTAAATTAAATATTCACGCCGCCATTCAGCTAATACACAAGCCGAATAATTGCAACGTTAAACTAAGTCGGGGTGCACACCGTGAATAATGACGCAACACAAATATCCACATAACAAACTTTTGATATAACTTTTTGTTTTAAGTTACAAGTTATATTTGATTTTCTTCTAAAGAGAATGAAACCTATCATTGAAAGAAATGAACTAATTCCTAATCACCCGTGGCGTACCTAGGTGGGCGGTGGGGGCGGTCCGCCCCGGGCGGCACATATTTTGGGGCGGCATTTTTTATATTTCTGTCTAATTTATTTAAACATAAATATGCTACAATTATGTTGTCATCAATGGAATAAATGATTATAAACAACTCAGCTGCTAATAATTTCTTTGACGACTTTGTTGTTATTGCAAACAACGACTCTATCAGTCAAGGACGTTGCAATAAACTAAAATTCTGCATGTGGATAAGCATGTACAAATCATTCTTTAAACTGGGTACGTGTACATGCAGCTTCTGCTTCAGTAAATTCCACAACATTTTTGGGACTATCGAACACTTGCTTGCGTTTTTTCGTCTTCCACTCATTGATGAGATATTTTACTTTCTGTCACTGGTCAAGGTGTTAAGCACAGTGTAGAAACTCGTTGGAATGCAAGAGTAGAAGTAGTAACAATAATGTGAGGAAAAAAAATATTAAAACACGATCAGACGCTGGAATATTACTCCACTCATTGGAATCTTTTTTTTTCTGTGCTAGCACAATTTAATGCAAATCCATCCCTTTGGAAGTTAACGACCCACAGCAATACCTCCAAACAAAGGGGTTAAATATCCACGTATGTGAACTAAAGCAATTTTTTACAAATTTATTTCAGTGGACAAAGGGAGACGCTAATGCAAAACGCAGTTACAGTAGCCAAAAAAAAAATGTGTGAGGAACTGGAGATTTCCACTGAGTGTCGAGTTAGAAGGAAGAAGATTATGAGTGGTGAACATTCGCGAGACGTGGGGATATATTTTAGAAGAAGAGATACAACGGGAAATGCTTTTGTCACTGGATAGAGTTCTCCAAGAAAGAACAGTTCGTTTTGAGCAACTATATGTCCTAGCAGAAAAGTATTCTTTCCTAATACCGTGCAGTGGCGGCTCGCGTATAGGCACTGCGGAACAGCACCCCCTATTATTTCCACTTAATATTATAGATACATAACATTTAATATAGTGAGTCCCTTTTCCTTCAATTCTTTCTTTATATTTGTACAAAGTATAATCATTAAAGCTTAATGTCAGTAGCCATCCCCCAGTTTAAGTAACAGATAAAAAAATCGTTGTATGGAACAGTGATCTTCACAGTTCCAGTAGGCGAAGTGTTTGGCTGTTCTGCGCATGCGCACATAGGAAGCTGCACGCTAAGCAGGGGCACACACCGGCATGTTATTGATACAGAGAAAACTGTTGTTCCCGCAGTGCCAAGCGTGCCGACCCTGTCGTACTGGTGGACGGTAGTTTTACAAACTGCAGATGGCATATCATAAGTCCTATGACTTATGATATGCCATCTGCATTTCAACTATTCAATACGTATTTTGCAACAATTGCAGTGCTTTCAATGGCGAAAAAAATCCTCAGTTTTCATCCAGAGACCAAGGCTAAAATTATTGATATTTTCGCTGATATTTTTATTAAAATTTTCTTTTTATACGTTTTTTTTTTCCTTTTACACAACATTTTTTAAAACAATGAAAAAAAAATTCTGGAACAGCACCCCCCTACTAATACAAGCTAGGAGCCGCCACTGATACCGTGTAATCCTGTAAACACAAATTTTGAATATCACATTAATAACTTCCTTGTCATGACGATGAGCAGTTGGAAAAGCGGACAAAGGCCTCTTGAACTTTTCATATTCATTTAAAAATACAGGCTGGGAAACTCTGTTCCAAACATAGTAATATTGCTAAGAATATTTTTAACAATAGCCTTAAGTGTCATCTGTTGTCAAAACAGCTTTTCCAAACTAAAATTGATAAAAAACTATCTTCGTTCACCAATGAGCGATTTAAGATGGCGAAATCTAGCGATACTTTCTATAGAGAAATAGCTAACAGATAATACTAAGTTTTGATTGTTCTTCAAGAATTTTCGAATAAGAAAGCAAGAAAGATAAATTTATAAACACGCTTACGTGTTATATGCATTATTATGTGTATATTGTATTTGTACAATCCATGGGTACAATCTGTTTAAGCAAAAGAAATAAAATTTGTGTTTATTAATTTGTGTTGATGTCCAGTAATGTTAATAACCACCATCACCAATTTTGTTTTAGCTAAAAGCATTCCACTATAGACCAAGTCCATAGAATAACAGATAGCATAGAGAAAGCATTATACGACGGGCTTATTTGCTCAACAATTCAGAAGACAAAAGAACTAAACCCTTCGAACTAGTGAACCAGTGGAATGTGTAAAAAGCGGACTACAGTGAGTGAAGTATTAGTACCTACTTCTTGTTTATGACAAAGTAAATATAAGACATCAGTGGATAGCCTAGTTTTAAAAACTCAGGATTCAAATCGATGGTTATTCTTTTAGATTAGTTTTGAATATCTTAAGCATTTTCTGCTTATTAATAAAAAAAAAAACGTTATATGTAGTAATACTTAATTGTATTATTTTCTTTTCCAGGCGGAAAATCAGTTTTGCTTTCAGTGACAAATGTTCACTTCTCCGTCATATTCAAAAATTATCGTAAGAGGTGTTAGGCCTTAAAAATTGTTTTCAAATTTGAAACTTTTTACACTCATCCGTTAATTTGTAAAAAGCGTACAAAAGTATCTATAGAAAAGATACTGAAAGAAATTACATGATATTCACTAGCATTAACTTATGTCATCTGCGTGGTAAACACACGTATAGAACCACCGTAAAGTAAAAAAATCTCTTTGGCAAATGTCCTCAAACATATCATCCGTGTACCCCTTAAGATAACAAGATTTCAGCACGCACGTTTATGCGATCTTGAACTCGGTGTATCGTTGCATATTTATTTGAAAGCATCTTTGTGCAGGTCTGCGATGCATGGCATTCCCATGGGTTTTTCCCCTCAGATTTACCACTGATATATGCATAGCACAAGTGATAATAAAGGGGATGATATGAGCTCAAGGAATTTTTATGCACTGCCTGAAGGAATACATAGAATTTTGCTTTCGCGCACGTGTGCTGCAGCGCCACTCGACAGGAGAGTTATGCACTCGTTAGGGTCAGAATTCCACAACTACTTCTATTTATTGTCCAATATATGGCCGACTTTATTGAACTATTATCTATAACTGACCTTATTTGACCACATACTTCGGATTTTAATACTGCACGCAAGATATTGTTCACTATTCAGCAGTTTCTCCATTTCGTGTCATTTCAGTAAATAGATATTACATAAACTTTACGTAAAATATAATAATTATTTTTGGTTTCTCTTTTATGTCAGTACTGGGTTACAATGTTATTATTAAACTGGAAGAACCAAAATGGCGCTTGATGGTGTAAGTTTGAGACATTAGGGGCGCCGTTACATAAGGACGGGGGGGGGGGCGGACGCTTGCCCCCCCCCGTGGATTTCGAACCCAACTACCGCTACGCGAAAAAACGAAAAGGATAGGGGTGGGAGAGAAATTTGTGATCGATTTTTGATCACAATTGAAAACCAATAAATAGATCTGATCGCTAAATCGGTTATTATCATATCAGATGGATCTTTTGACCATAGATCAGGTTGATCTTTTTGATCACATCGCAAATGTCAAACCGAATTGAAAGCTATGTATTTATTGGACAGACAGGTCGGTCGCTGTCCGGCCTGTGTAAAATACTTTCGCGGCTAGGCTTGAAAGTTATTAACTAAACGCCTAGCGGACAATTAACATCTTTCGTGTCCCCACAAAGATGCAAAAATGACGTTTTCGTATAGAGAAGGATGAAAAAAATTACTAGATAAATGATGACTATTCCGATTATTATCGGCTATTGTCACCAATGTCAGTTTTATTAGATATTGCGATATTGCCCTCTCGTAACAGTCGCGAAAGAGCCACAAGATGACAAGATACGGTATCTAAATTTTGCGCTGTAGTCCAAAATAGGTATTGTTGTACTTTTATTTGATCGTACTTCTTAGATTCTATTACTTCGCAATTTTTGGCATATTGGTACCATTTTCTGACTCTCTCCAGCGTTGACACAATACATTTCCATACATGAGTTCGTTCAAAAGTTAGTAGTTGATCTACTCGCCTTACAAGTGTTCAAGTATAATAGTAAAATAAAAAAAATATTATTTCGTCGTCGATTATCCTTAACAAAGAATTTTGAAATTAATCCACTTTTCTCTACAGTTAGTCATTATTTCTCGTTAACGGGGTAAATTTTAAAATAATATTGTTGCCTTTTTATTGTTTATCAATTTGTTATTAAGAATCAGATTCTCGATGACCACGAGCTAGAAATTATTATAGGAAATTAACAACAATATTGGTTGAAAATTATACAAAATCTTAAATTCTAGAATAAGAGTTCAATGATTCAGAAACAAAATATATTTACAAACAATTATTAATTAAAAATATTAATCCCACATTAATAAACGATAGAAAGACGGCAAAATGACTTGAAATTCAACGAATATCAATATATAATAAGTAAGTGTTGTCGAGCATACAGGGATCACGACCATGGATGGCTATTAACACAAAAATGTGAACAAAAACATTTCTCTACCTTTAAACCGATAGAGATTTTTCATAGTGTATGCAAAAAAACACAAGGCGAAAATGCTGCCGAACAGTTAATGGCATAGTCGGTAATATGACGTCACCATTTAACACTAAAAGCAAATTGCCCCCCCCCTGGAACATTATCAAACGGCGCCCATGCCTGTGAAGTAACTAAGAAACTTAGATTCATCCCAATGTCAAAATTGTAGAAATAGACGAGGCTTTGTAACACAGCACAAAGTACAGACAACCTGAGCAAATTGCCTCTACAAGACTTGCCTCTATAATAATAATAATAAGTTTATTCAAACAAACAAACAATAGGTTTACAATCATAACAAATGATATAGATCCAAATGATATAGGATCGTATATTCTTTGATAGATATGTACCTATATGTTTATATTAATCAAAATGCCATTGCATTTTTGTAATAGGTAAAAGTATTTGTTAAATAAAATGTACGTTATAATAATTTGTTCTAAGGTCACGTCCATTTTAATGGACATCTGGAAAAACTTGGTTCTTCAGAATGCCATATACATAAAGTGAAGACATAAATTGCTTTATAACACGTCATAAAGTTTGTCATCAATTATTGGAACTATGTAAGACATATGGTGGCAATCGTTACACAAATTATCAGTTCAAATATTAATTGATAAGATTTGAAATTAAAATAATGACGGGATTAGATCTGTTGCGCCATCTGTTGGACTACTGGTTAACATATCAGCCGTGGTATGAACAGGCATGAAGCTAACGACAACCCTTTACAAATTGCTTATGGCGACAAATACTGGAATTGTCAGGATAAAATCTATGTTTTGTGGAAAGAAAAACTAATTGAAACTCGTGTACGAATATAATCACCTGAAATAGCATGTAAAACATGACTTTTTTGTAAATAAATTTGAATTTACTTCAAATTTAAATAAGTACTGTTTTTTTTCATAAACAAACTTACCTAACTATCCAAAATTCCACACTTAGAAGAAAATAAATAAAACAAAAAATCCATAATATTTTTTTATTAAATTCGCACAATACAAAATTATGCTAAGAGGCATCAAATAAGATGCTTAAATAATAGGAACACGTCGTGCTGGGACCAAAACTTAAAACTTAAAGAACAGGTGGATCAAAACTTGAATTAACGAGTACAATTGCACAACCAAGTGGACGATGAACACCCCGACTTTGGCGATGCTAGCGGCGACAGGTGCCATCTGGATGACGATAGCTATCTTGTGGAAGAGGTCCCAGTCTGGATGTTTTTTTTTTCACCCCCTTCCACGTATCTATCATAAACAACAGCCAAACTCTGTAACAACGGGCCGATATAATCTGAAGAACGTTTACTCGCTACTGCAGTGTTCTTCGAGTCCAAAGGTGCTGCGGAATCCCCGTACTTTTCGTACGCTTCAGCCAAGGTGCTCATAATTGGCCCTAAGTATGAAATGGATCTCTTACTTCTCAACGAGCTGTCCTTCAAGTATAAATCGATGTAGTTTGTCAACGGATAATCACAACTTCCGGTTAGGTAGCACAATTTATATGCTATCATAGGGGTGAAGAGGGATACTATTGATAAAACACCTATGATGACCACGGCAACTGCTGTTACGGTTGCTACAATAGTATACTTGTTCCACGAGACTTGTTGAGTGTTTTCGGGTGCTTCCAAAGGTATTTCTATACGGGTATTCGGAGCTATCTCGTTGCTTAATGTATTGTTTTCAGTTTCGTTGCAGTATGTCATGTTTGCCGACAACAGCATCAAAGCCAGCACTACCAGAGTATTCATCCTGAAAAAAAAACAACAATTAATATAAGTTAATTATGTACCTTATTGTATTTATTTGTTTCTGTCTACTTTTCTGATTTCTTTTTTGGCTTGGCAAATTTATTAGGTTTTTGAAACAAAAATGTTCTGCACTCATTTCAGCTTCATCTATTCTCATTATTTTGTTTCTGGCTTCCCCCAATAACTGATTTTTTGTAGTTTCAAGTAGCCAAACATGTTTGTAAAACATTTACAAGATTTTGACAAAACAACAACAAAATATATAAAATATAAAAATAATTCTTACCTTAGAGAAAATAATGTATATCCAAACTCAATGTTAGACTAAACAGAATAGATCAGCAATAGTTGTTACCGACCAGAAGTCAAAATTCGAACTACCTAGCAAAATGTTGTTGGCGAGAATATATACCTACCTGAAAGAAGTTGTTGGGTGGGAATTACGCGAGATAGGGTAAGAAATCCTACCTGTATTGACGAAGGGTCAAAAACGTGCCCTCGCCCTATAGGAGACACTCTAGGCGACGTAGAAATTCCGTGATGGATTGGTCGGTTTTTCCAGATCTATTAACGAGTCCAAGAATGTTATCGCTGCATCCACGTTCCCGTGAAATGTGCGCACCGGGCGCCAATTCTTTACATCCTTTGAAGTAAAAGGATCTCCAGTACACACGTCGATGTCTTCTAATTTATTTGGCAAGATTAACCTACACATACAAAAGAAGACAAATCAGTAATATAACTGCAAAAGAATTGAAAACACTTTCTTAAATAAGTACGTAGGCTTTCACGGCCAGAATCATTTAGAAAATAAATTGCTTCCGGGTTATGCCGTGTGAAGACATTTGTGTCTTGACTTATGCCGTGTCTCTTGACACACGGCATACCCCGGAAGCAATTTATTTTCTAAACTTCACTACTTCCATAAACTTCACTACATTAGCATAACATACAACATACATACAGAATAAACTTTAATCCCAGTGGTACACACAAACAACTTGCAAAAAGTCTCATCGATATCGTGTCTGCAACGCGAGTTATTCACGGTCAAAGATGACCGAATTGGTCATTTAACAATATCTTATTTTCTATTGATTGGACGACAATGGACGCTATTTCGAAATTTGTAGATCTTTTCCCCACAAAAAAAAAGGTCTATACATCGTTTAAGAACGAGTTGACGTTTTCAACTTATGCGTCTGAGAATATAGCAAAACCACACAAACTATTATTACATAAATAGTTACTATGGATATATAGAACAAAGAGTTTGATCTGAGCGATATTTTCGTCGTATTGTATAAACCCGTTAGCCTTTTACAACGTTTCTAATAATTTGCGCCGGGCGCGCGCTATAATTTGTACGTGATTTCTGTTGAAATCGTTGAATACACCCCGCAGTTCCGGAGATTTACGTAAACAACCTTTTCTCTCGATCGCCTGGCTGCTGGAGTAAATTTGACAGCTTTTCCGAGAAATTTGGTCCACGGTACGTGACTTCGTCAATGCGTTCTTTAAGTATAATTGTGAATAACGAACAATAACCTAAGGACGACTCTACCTGTGTGAGTTTCATTTGCAGTCATTGGGATTGATGATAATGTTGAAAGTTTGTAACTTAGTAACTAAATTTAATGCATAATAGCATAATAACAGATTTAAAACCATCGTTTTAAAGCCTTTTTTGACCAATTAAGTAATACATTTTTAGGATTTTAAAGAGAGACTATTATCAAAATGCAAAATTTTTTGGGGGGTGTGCGACCCATCTGAATTGAGAGGCTTCTTTTAGTTTCTGACTAAAGGAATATAATAATAATAATAATAAATGGCTTATTGCTTTCAATAATTTGTTCAGGTGGATAATCCAGAGAATATGATTACAACCAAAAATACATATTGCAATAAAGACAAATTTATGATAAAAAAAAGTATTCTTAAGTCTTTTTTTGAAATGTAGTAATATACCCGCTAAACAAGCAATATTGCGAGAACTGTCTGTAATATTGTAAGAAGATAACTATGTAAATGTAATTATGTTATGTTATTACGATGTTTGTCTAACATTATCAGCAGAATATTTCAATGACAACATTTTTGCTATATAAATGCAACATATTTCTACAATCTTGAGACATTTCATTGACAACATTTTATCTATATAAATACATCATATTTATACAATCTCGAGACAACATTGTATTTACAACATTTTATCTACATAAATGCATCATATATGGAGACAATATGGAGATAATATTACATTGAAACATTTTATCTACATCATGTTTGTACAATTTCATGACAACATTTTATTAACAATATTTTATCTACATAAGTACATCAGTTAGGTAGTACGCCTAGCGTCTGTTAGATGGCGCTGATAAATGCTAATCTCAATGCACCTCATCTTTCAGTATAGATACTGAACCCTCCGATGTACGAGAAGGACATTTACGTATTGCATACGATTCGACGTTCGTCCTGACTTGTTATACCTATAGTGATGTTCAAATATTGAACAAAATGATGCTACATTTCAATATAACTGGTCAAAATATTACAAATAATATTTATGGCTTGTAATTAAAATGATATTTAATATTACAAAAGATGTTACCGACTTATCACTATGATGTTGAAACAATGTTTTTTATAATATTTCAACAACGATATAAATACAAGTTTACAATATTATTTGTAATATTTAAACAACCTTATAACGTTGTTTAAATGTTACAAATAATGTATGTAATATGTAACTTTGATGTTTAAGTAACATTGATTGGGATGTATCCGTGGTAGGACATAAGAGGTTGCCTAGATATAACATTTATATTAAATAATACATAAAACCAATACTACTAAATCACAGAAATATATTGTAGAAATGTTGCGGCAATATTTTATTGTTTAGCGGGTAATGTATGTATTCTTGATTTTAATGGATTCTAAAAGTAAAGTTTTGTCAAAGTAAAGGTGACAAAATCTGAAGATCTAGCTGGTCATTAGGGCCTCATCATCCTATCCAGAAATAAATTGACGAGTAACAGCAGGACTAATAGGAAGATCTTTAAACATGTATACATTTAACCCTCCTACATTATACATACCTCATAGCATGAAGATACATTCGATCTGGTTTATCATCCCTTCCGTTACTATAGGTATAGTCCCCAATAATTGTATGACCAAGAGAAAAGCAATGAACACGAATTTGGTGGCGACGGCCAGTGATAGGACGAATTAAAATTTTAGTAGCCGGATAATGGTCATACAGTCCATCCTCGAGGACCAAAATGGCAGTTTCGGAATCACGAGCACCAATACAAAAACAATTATCGGAAGTGCACATTTTAGACGTCCTGTCAACGTCACGTGGATCTGCGAGAGTCCCTGAAATTCATAACAGCTAATTTTATTGCTATTTCCTTTTTAAGAAACTACAAACCTACTGGTTTCTGAAGTAATATAAAACTGTCAGAAAATAATCCTCGGCATAATGCCACGTAATACTTTCTGGCGGATCTTTTCTCGAAAGCTTCGGACGCTATTTTGCAGGCAGTCTTGTTCAACGGTATGCAAATTACGCCACTCGTTGCAAAGTCTAAACGGTGTGGGAAGTAAAATTCGTGACACAATTTCTTGTTTACAAACGCTCTGTAATTGTTCCTGAGATATGTTTGAAGCGTAAACTAAAATTAAATGAAATCATTAGTTAAAGCTAATGAATTATTATCTACAACGTACCTTGGATTTATCGTTGCAATTTATTGCTAAATCAAAGGCTTTGTTGATCAATAAAAAATTCTTTGTGCATATAATTGTCTTCGGAATATTTTTATTAGAGAGGTATCTGCTAATTGCCGATATTATTTCAGTTATTAAGTGGACTACACAATTCATTATGAATTTTTACAGTACCACCTTCATTAGTCAATTCGAAAGTACCATAATTTTACCTAAAACTTTGAAAAATTATAGGAATGTAAAATATGTATTGATTTCATGCTTACCACAGTGTAGCTTATGTCATATTTTTATTATTATCTTAAAAGATAGTTGCATGATATGAAAATAAACAAAACATGGGGCATAACCTGTCATTCTGACAGCGTGACATAACCTAAAATTATCAATGTGGCGGGTTGCCTAAGCTACGTCATGACTATATTTTTAATGCATATCCTCAAAAAATATATCATAGAGTGTAATCAAGTGTAATAAAACGCAATTCACTATTAGTAAAGCGGAGAGGCAAAAAAACCTGTTCTAAATTACAGAAATATGCCTATTAATGTTAGTCCTATTAAGAATAAAGAAACACTTAACATATGTATTTAAAAAATTTATTTAGAAAAATATACAAAAAAACCTATTTTATTAATACTGTCAATGAATAACAAAGTCAAATTGAACTACTTTCCCTGCAAGAAGTACAATAACGAATAATAGCTTATGCGGTATAATTGAATCCTTTTCTTCGAATCAATCATTTATGAAAATAGAAATTTAGAGATTCATATACGAGACGGCGATTGATAAAACGTCATAAAACCATGAATTATGAGTTTTTCGATGGACGTAAATCCCAAAAGATATGTAAAATCAAAATCCATGCAAAACAACGTTCATTTTTTTGGCCCATGTGATAGGTTTGTGATAGGTTTTAACCACGGTTATTTATAACAGATAACATACACAATGAAGAAGAAATATAGAAAACAACTCACATTTCTTAAATGCAAAAAAAGGAATGGCACAGTCACATTTTACGCGACATACAAACTAAAACAGGAACATATCACAATACAATTTGTATAAGACAATAATGCTTTTAACATTGCTTAACATTGCTTTTTAGGAGCAGCACTGAAGAAACTTAGGATACTCTTCTGGTTTCCAGGAACTTTTGCTATAACCTTTGTTACCTTCTTTGTGGACTTTATGGATGAAGTTATAGATTTCTTCTTCTCCGGACTCTGTAAAAAGATGACAAAATATTTATCTTATCTAGTCTATTATTTTAATACATAGAGATAACTTATTTAGTTTATACACAGTCAGTAAATTGAGATAACATACATTTGCTTTTTTGATAACTGTAGTTTTAGTAGCAACAACCTCAGTGATCTCTGTAACTACGTTTTCAATACTCTCCTTTTTTTCTTCATCAGAATCCTGTTTCTCCAAAGATAACTTCTGAACATTCATCACAATCCCAGTACTGTTCTTCCTAAGCTGAAATCTGGTCCTAAGGCTTTTTACATTAGTCATATCCTTGATAGGACTATCAGGTTCGCATTCAACCACATCGTCATCAACATATACAGAAGAATTCAAATCAGATTCATTCAACGATTGCAAGGATTTGGATGGAGATTGGCTTTCTAAGCTCCTACGTATTTTAGTAAAATCATCGATTGAGCTTAGGAGGGAATCTGGTGGTGTCCCACTTTCAACTGCAGGCTCTTGCTTATTCTTGAAAAATCTGCTGGTGACCGTTTGGTCGTAATTGATCACAGTCCTTTCAAATTTGCTTAACTTCTTCAAGTTCCTGAACGGCACAGTCACACTCTTGCTCAGAACTGGTGATAATTCCTCTTGAACTTCCTCAACCTTAGCTTTCTTAGCCGTATGGACAACTTTGTATTGATCCAACTCCTTTTGGAGTTTACGGTCATATTCATCTTTCTCTTCATCGGTCACCTCCACGATGAAAGACTCTTTCCTGACTTCTTCTTTTACAACTTTCCTAAACGAAACCTGTGGCTTCTTGTAGTTCTGCGACCAAATACTAGAGAGTGGCACAAAGCTTGGTAACCACTCGTCCACCTGCTCATGGGTGAACGGGTCGATATTCCCTAAAGCTAATTGGAAAGCTGCTTTACTATCAAACACGTCACCAGCATTTCTGCAGTACTCAATATTCTGATCAGGTGGTACAGGATTTAACGGAAGTAATTTCCTGTTGATTGGATCAAAAACCAGTTGATATTTAAATGTTGCATCTGCTACCATGAATGATTCACGATACTCGTCGGTCACCACCACATTTAACTTCAGATACGATGGCATCTTAGGCAATGCCTGAAAGAAATCATAAGACACGTACAGATTGTGATTCTGAATTGGGTTCTAGTGCCAAAATAGTGCCATACTTACATCATAAATGCTGGGATTAGCAGTTACTGACAAAAATTTTAGAGCCTTCTTCAAACCTACACCTGGAAGACTGCTTAGGTAATCGCAGCCTGATAATATGCACATGTAGCGAAATTTGTCAAAACTATACATATCTTGTCGTAGCTTCATGCAGTCGTTGATTTTTCCAGATTCTACCAAAGTTCCACAGCCTTGAATGTCCATCTTGTACAATATCTAAAAATGAAGACAAAAGGTTACAAAACGCTTTAAAGGGTTCAAATTTTAAGCATTCCTTATTGGCATGATTATATACATAGAAGGAAGAAAACATCATTCCGTCATATGATTTTATATGATATTTTGAAAGGGAGGAAATCCAAGCAACTCACACGGCAACATAACATATGATTTGATTAAAAAAAGTGCACAAATTACACAGCAGAATAAGCTAGAGATTAAAAAATTAAAGCTGATAATTTTAAACTCTTGCAGTTTTCATACCTTAGTACAGCCAAATAAAAGAAGATCTGAGTCCTCAGTAATTACAAAATCAGCGATTTTATTCATATTCAAGTACGCTAACTGGGAGTCAGCTTCGTAAGGAGCCACGATACAATCTATCCCGCTGTTCCGGCATTCTTTGATAAGATCCAAAGCCATCTTGTGCGTAATATCGACTGATTGAATGACGTACTTCCTGGCATCTCCCGTCATGCCAGCCCTGATCAGGTCAAGAGCTTTCTTCTTTGCGTTGCGACGTTGTTCTCGCCTCTTTTCCTCTGTAAGCTTCTTTGCTGGTAAGTGTTGCCCGTCGAAAACCATGATAGGGCGAATATCGTACGACTTCAGCATTTTTAGGTATTTCATGCAGTACAAAACATAACTGAAATGCATTTTGTAAGTATTAGAAATAAGAAAAACAGACGTAGATGATTCTTACCCATCTGTATGTTCACCCCGT
Source organism: Aphodius sticticus (assembly GCA_963966075.1). NCBI lineage: Eukaryota > Metazoa > Arthropoda > Insecta > Coleoptera > Scarabaeidae > Aphodius > Aphodius sticticus. Next base: position 11,064,561 of record OZ014515.1, on the reverse strand, counting down.
ATAAGTTTCTCTGCGGAACCGTAGGCTCCCTTATGGAGCCAACAATAAGCATCTATCGCCACTGTTGACCCTCGAAATTCAGCAACATGGGCCTTTCTGGATGCGTTTTCCAAGAACGGCAATAATCCCTGTATTCCCATTATGCAGTTGTGTTATGAATTGTGAGAAATATGTAATCAATTGATTCCCGCCTTATTTTAGGTTAACAGCAAACTAGGTATGTTTTGCATCCCTCGTTGTTAGCCGATGCTAACCTTCTGGTAGTTACGGTTTCTACGATGGACTTTATTTATGAGATTTTATTATAGATCTAAAGAAATGGGACGTTTAAAGTTTAAAGAGCTATTTTTAAATCGACATCAGTAAACATTGAAGATGGCGCTAGGCCCGATAGATGGAGCTACGTGACTATGAAAGGATCAATAAATCACCACCGATCTGCAGAGATAGAGCAATTTAAATAAATAAATAAATATTCTTATTACAAGAGTAGGAATTTAAAAGTAATTTAATATTATAGAAAGTACTGCATATAATTATGAATATTCACAGGTTGGAATGCTGTTTTAAGCAACTCCCAACAGATGGTGTAACCACATTGCGCGGTTCTTCAAATATTACAAAAATATTTAGAGCAATTCGTTTTTTGATAATGTTTCTATTGTAACCAGCGGCATTGTTTGAAATACATTTTATTTTAGACTCTCTTTTACTTAGATTCTTTAGTTTATCTTTCCAGCTTCTTTTAAAACCCTCTTCTATCCATCAGGTCTTTGAACTAACTTTTTCGGTGAATTTACATAAAAAAAACATAGGAAATTGATTCAGGAATTCCGACATCGAAGTGTGAACTCTTCCTCATATACATATCAGAAAGCATTAATTTTAAGTATAAAATGAGACAAGCATTTGTGAGGTAAATGATGGTAGCCGTAGTCCATTGCCGAGTCAAATTTATCGTTATGGTATAGTTTGCGCCTTGCGGTAATTTGCAGGTAATGTTGTTAAATCCTTTGGCGTGTTTAACTGCTCAAGGTTAGTTTTAATAAGTGTCGTCCAAAGGTCAAGCTTCCGATTATATTAACCAACGAATTACTGTATTGATTATTCCAGAAACCCTTATGCTTGACCACCATACCGCATTATTGCGTGTACATTATTTTTCGAGATATCCAGCACAGCAACGACAATCTCGCCACACGATATAAATTACATCTTGAATTCTATAATGAGGCGAGCCGTCTGTAAGTGCTGTATTATTTGTATTTGTGGGTTGACTACAGACCATAACTTAGGGTGGCCATATAATATAATAGGAACACCGCAGAACGAACCATAAAAAGGACTATAAATGTACTTGAATGTAGATAGACCAGATTTTATTTATTAGTTGTAGAACTGACACACTGTGCTATGGCTGGCCATGTATGCTACTTAGGAAGGCCATATAACAGTGGAACCATCTTGGTGCATTTATCAGGTATCTACGTTTTCAGAATTTGATTATTTATAGACACAGGGTACCCATAATTAGACGATTGGATGACATCAGTCAAAAGGAAGCATGCAGAACTACATGTCCCCCAATTCCATGACCATGGTTGCAGAAAACTTTTAAGGACCTCCTAACCGATGCTGACTTGTGTAAGCCAATGTCACTTACGGTCTATTCTCAATGCACAAGAGTATCTTGAGGGATAGAAAATCCTCGCTTTATGCATTAAAAACTTGTTTATTTGGCTCTGAATAAGAAGCAACGGGAATAATATGCAGAATATGTAGAGCGAGTAGAAGGCCAACACTCATCTGTCATTTGCTGGAAATGGAAACAATGGACAAGCTATTGGAACTTACACTACGATCAAGATACCATCACGACAAAAATACTTCTTCAACTTAAAATATCAAGTTATGTTCTGGACACCATAAGAATTCAGTGAGCAAAAAAACCATTAGCCGAAGAAGGTACCAATTCCTCCTTTGAGGTAGCACAGTCCCAGATCTGAATACCTATAGATAGCCAATATAACACCAATATTCTCAAAGGTGTTGGTATGCTGTCTCTTCACAAGATTGGTCCTTGGCAAACAAGGGGTTCCATCGTTTAGTTAATATTTAAGTTCAAGTTCATAGGGGCAACAGTTTTCTTTGAAAGTGTATTCCGTGATGAACCAAGGGTAGATTGCAGTACATTAATAAACGTGCCGCCAAACTTTTAGATCCTTATAAATCAAATTAACCTTTACCTTTAACCGCGAGGTTAAAATATTGATGGTTTTTTGCCACGCGATATCTGCGCACTTGTGCTGATGATTTTAATGATTAATCGGTGGCATTTTCATGTTTGGCAATCCGAAAACGGCTGGACGCTGATCACTTACTGAACTTTATAAATAATGTACAGGAAGTCGTATTGATATAAATTTATAATCAAAGCAATTGTAGAGACCATTCTAAACATCCTTATCAGTTGTTAATTTAAATTAAAAATTGCATAATATCTATAGGATATATCTAGGATATTTATTTAGGAAACATCCTGTTCGACTTGACCATAAAAAAGCAATCAAAAGAATAAAATCAATAATTTGTCGAAGGTGCTAAGTGCTAAGTGCAAGGTTAAAATATTGATGTTTTTTTTTCACACCATATCTGCGCACTTGTGCTGATGATTTTAACTTTTAAATAATGTACAGGAAGTCGTATTGATATAAATTTATCATCGAAGCAATAATTGTAGAGACCATTCTAAACATCTTTATCAATTTTTAATTAAAATTTAAATAGTGACAAAGCCCAATATCCATCAAGCACAAATCAAGCAAGTTTGCAAGAATAACCAACTACATACCAAATGATCAGAATACGCACTCTAGTGATCACATATCACTGCAATGTTATCAAGGAGGATATTTATTTAGGAAACATCCTGTTCAACTTGACCATAAATTGAGGATATGTTGATTTTGATACACGCAATAGATATGCGGTTTCAGGTAAATGGAAAACCTGCCAGATTCAGTATAGATTGGAAATATGCGTGTTCGCTTATATAGGTATTTAATATACTTTGAACAATATTTAACTATGTGGTTAATCTTGCTTCCACCGACTTTGTTTTTCTTTTTTAGGAAACTGTTCCCAAAAAAAAAACTCTTGGTGTAACCTTATGCAAAACTATAATGCTGATAATTCGTTCATTTGATAAAGTTGAATGATTGATTAAAATAAATACATATTTAATTCATAAATATGCAACGAAATCAAGCCAGCGTATAATATTTCCAATAGTGCCAATCACCGCAGGGTTGACGACCTTCCGTGTCTAGGCTCTTTATTATTAAACTTGAGGTTTAGGATCAACCCTAGTTATTAATACGTTTTTAATTATTCATGTGGCGAACCTCTAATTTCCCTCTTGTAATTTTATTCTAGGCGAAGGGTGGTTTATTTTTAGTTGTGTTGATTTTGTGAAAACGTTGATCTTATATCATCACCGTAGCAGACAGCCCCGGATTTAAAGGAGGGCTGACTGGGCGGCAGCCCAGGGGCCCCCACCAAAAAGGGGCCCCCACAAAATAAAATAAATAAAAATTATATTTAAAATAAAACTTTTTACATATTTCGAATGATATTCAGTTAATTTAAGCATTTCTTTTCAAAAAACAGTTGCCTATATTGTGAAGATTGAAATCGTACCATATTCGCAATAAATGAACAACATTTCTGAAAATGTCGGGTCTATTTCATGTGAAATGTAAGAGGTATAAAAGAAGGTAGGTAATGCCTTTTTTTGGGCGCAATTTTGAAACATTATTTTTTACTGTTTTTTACTGATTTTGCTCAAAAAAGCAGTGGAACCGCGAATCGTTATCTTTTCGATGGTAGAGAAACCAAGGCCAACTTTTAGTTTTCTTATGAGCGCCATGTTTGATTTTGACATTTTTGAAAGATTTTACTTGCTTCTGTTTTACATATTATACCACACTTGTTGGGCTGTAGATTCATTGCAAACTTTGATGTTATTGTTTTTGCAGTGTTATGGAACTAAAATATTTTTTTATTGAATTGAAATTATGACAGTTTGTAACAACACAATGTATTCAGGGTTCAGGTTGATGTTAGAAATCCTCTGCATTTAAAAATTCCATAAACATAAAAAGGAAAACTTGGTTTGAAATGATGTGACATATTCAAAAAACGTTGATTTCAGCTCCGATTCAATCTTTGCAATAATAAACAAAAGATGTAAGTAACATTCGTAACAACGTAACAACAAGTGTGATATATCATAATTTAATCTGACGAAAAGACCACATAATATGTTACAATTAATCATGCTGCCCTTAACAAAACCGAAAGTTGGTAATGGTTTCTCCATAATCTTTAAAGATAACTGACAGAATTAGATTTCTCGTGCCGATTACAAACGTCCAATTTATTTTATTTATTTATTAGCTACTTTTTAGTAAAAACTATAAAAAACAAAAAATTTTACCCTGCAGACGACAAAAACTCACCCTGTATACAATGCTATAAAATCTCTACTGTCCAACAGTGGTAGAAAGTAAAGTAGGGAATGAAAAGACGTCGAGCAAAATACTTTCAAATAAAATAATTGCATAATTTAAAACATACATATTTAAAACAAATTTTATTCCTAGTTTACATGTTGTTTTTTTTTCGTATGATTTAAAACGTGTTTTATTTCATGTTTAAAACATGTTTTTTTTTTGTAAAGTGTTTAATAACATTGTTTCGTAAAAAAGAACATTATTCATAAAAAAAACATTACATAAGTAATGTTTTTTTATAAAAAAAAACATTTTTGATTTGTTTAAAAACCCTGTCAGTAATTCTGCCTAGCCGAATATAAAGTAACATAACATTGGATTGAAACGTTCTGTTATTGCCAATTTGTTATGGTTTTAATCTTCACAATACAAGCAATCCCTTTTTTAAAGAGATATTTGAATTGACTAAATATTATTAGAAAAGCGAGTATGTAATTAAAAATGTGTACCGCATTTTTTGGCCCACAAGAATGAACAAACTGTACTGAAACTTACGTATTTACAATGCAAAATAATGTTATCAAGTAATGTGCTTACGCCTTATGTCTTCAAGAGCTAATGCAGCGCTTTTCTGCCAAGGGCCCCCACAGCTTTTCTACCCAGGGGCCCCCCAAATCCGGCGCTGGTAACAGAATTGAAGACCTGAAGTAGATAGCGAGCTAAAAACATTGTTCCGAGATATTTAGAAAATAGTGTCTGGTAAGCTAAATGTTGAATACAAAAGCTTCACTAATTTTTTGTTCATACTTTTGTTTACTTTAAGTTTGCTTAAGTAGATAATATTCTGTGTTATTTTTGATCTACATCTTGTAATGAAACAGCAATCAGTGGCTGTTACAGAGGTGTTGTTTGTTGATCTAAGGAAAGTTGGGCATCTTAAGTGGTGGTCGAGAAGATGATTGAAACCTATGCTTCGAAACTGGGCATCTCTCTTAGCAGGTTTAGTGACTTGTCGTTACTGTTCTTGCTGTATCGCCTTCAGTAGTGGAGATAAGGACGTGAATCAAAAAAGGAAAATGTTCAGAAAAGTTTGAGCTATTGGTTGATTCTAGTTAATCGCAGTGATTATCACTGATGCCCCCATAGAGTACCTACTGCAAATGTCGGCAAAAACAGTAAAACTGTAACTTGACACAAAATATCTTTCACAACATCAGTTCTAACAGGTCAAGCTACTGAATTAACTGAATAAATAAATCATCAACATCCTACTATCGGTTCCAACAAATAATAATTGTGATAACTCGATTGTCACGGAAACATGTGACAGCTGCACGAAAGGGTGTATGGAAGCGTTTACGTAAGTGGCACATTTATTTAATGACTCGTAGTCTGCAAATGGTGCGGATCACGTGCAAATTTTGCTTATTAACGAATTTGAATTAGATAATAATCATTTTCGTTGTCTCTTATAATATTGTCACACGCAGAGATACACAATATACTCAAAAAGAAACGTCTTGTTATTCCTATCCAGTCCCGAAAAAAGATAAAATGAAAATATTAGAATGTAATTAAACTAACAGAACTAAACTACTAATGTAAAAAACTACAGAAAACTCTTTTGAGTAAAGTACCTTTATGTTCAAACCTACACAAAAATGTTAATTGGAAAAGTATTTAGAAATATTAGAGGTCATCAAATGCGAAATTATAACCTCCTTCTCCATTGCATATACCGGGTGTTTTTATTACGAATTAACATTTTTATTATCAATTTCTCAGAGTCAAGTGTCTGGATTGTCTTAATTAAACCGGAAATGCAAATATTAGAATTTAAGTATTTGCTTGCATGTACCGTGTGTTACGAAAACCATAAAAAACGATGGTAAAGACCTTTTATGTTTAAAGCTGTGTACAAATATTACATAAAAACTGTATTTGGAAATATTAGTGGTCTTTAAATACAAAATTATAACCACAATCTCCGTTGCATATACTGCGTGTTTCCAATAAAAATGATAAAAATGACAGAACATTAAGTTTTATTATGCGTTTTCTGGATTAATAATACCTATATTTTTAAAATTCGAAAATCATCCATCCGGTGGACCGGTGTCCGCTTTTAGTTTGAATGTAATGTTATCTCGTTTATTTCAAAATATTATCTCGTTTATTTCTTGTGTGCCCTCAAACCAGCAAGAAAAAGTCAAATCGAAAAAATGGTGGTTGTTTTATTGAACGAGGCATGATCACAAAGTCTTTATTGGTTGCTGTGTATGTTGCCAAACCTTTTGGCCGACAATAGTTGCTAAAAAAAAATTACCTGAGATAGGTTAAGCCACAAACGTTTAAACTTCATAAAGGAGTTTGATGATAACTTTAATGTTAAGATGAGTATGTAGTAAGAATAGGCCAAACAATAGAGCTACAAACGATTTTTTGACATAAAGGCTAGCAGGAAGCCGCCTGTGCAGGACAGTCCATAGTATATTCCCACTGTTTCCTACTCGAAAATGCCATATTTTAATTTTTTATAAACAATTGTCAACAAGAAATCGCGTTTTTTTTTAAACTTTTTTTATTGTAAAAAGAAAACTATTGAAGCAATCTTAATGGTGCAACGGGATGAACTGTAGAGAATAAAAAAAAAATAAAAACTACTGGAAAAACCGGATTTTTTTTTAATTCATCACTCCGCCATTTTTTTAATATTAACAGCTGAATTTTCGCACAATCCTGATTTGAATTTTTTTTGGCAGTATATTTGCGGAGAGCTGGATGCGTTTGAGGTCGTCCGATTGCAATTTAAAAACTAGATGTGAACAGCAACAAAACGTCTATTCTGATTTTTCGATAAGACCCGTTTAAGTGGGTAATAAACTACTGAGAACATGAGCGAAAACACCCGCGCCCGCTAGAGTGGTCGAGTGATGGGGGAAGTGTACGATTAGAGGGGAAACGTATATATATAGTAAAACGCGCGCGCAGCGCGCTTGTATTACTATAGATACGCGCTTCCCCGCGTCGACAGTCTACTCCCACTACTCGACCGGTTTGGAGCGCGCGGCAGTTTTCGGTCATGTTTGCAAGCATTTTTCACCTATTTCGCAACATTTTAACGCAAAATCAGAATAGACATTTTGTAGCACAATACTTCTAATTTCGGACCACCTCGACGCATCCAGGCTCGCCGAATCATATTGCATACAAATATTCAAATCGCAATTGTGCAAAAACTAATGATCGGACAACGCCTGGGTTGTCCACACTCAAAGTACCCATCAATCACTACTTTCACGCGAAAAGCCTCCGCTACAACTTTCAAAATGGCGGAGTTATGAATAATTGAAGAAACGCAGATTTTTTTCGGTTTTTCCGAATTTCCTCCGTTAATATTAATTTAATCGAGTCCGAGCAGGGTTCATTTTTCTCTCTTCTCTACAATTCGTCTGTTGAAAGCATCAAGATTGCTCCATCGGTTCAGTTTTTACAAGCGAAAATCGAAAAAGAACACGATTTTTTGAGGTCTTTTGTTTATAAGAAATGATATTTGCGAGTAGGAAACACATCACAATACATCCACGGACTGTACCCCGTGACCTGGGATCGTCGGCTTCCTGCTAGTATTTTTGTCACGCAGAAATCTCTATTGCTTGGTCTAGAAATGAATGCTAGAAAAATGGAGGAAACTGTGGGAAAGAAAGAAGTAATCCAGAAGTAATCAAAACCATCGATCCATATCGTGACCGTACCTAACAATAGGGCCGTCATTGCGTCATTCTTTATGTTATCATGGACCATATTGATGGTTACAAAGCCACACAGCAAAGCTCCACAAGTGTAGTGTGTGCTTCGGTGGTAATACAAAAAAAGATATCGATTTGCGAAATGACGACAAGTCCATGACGTAGCAATGTGTGAATTTGGGGATCTTCGTTAGGTGGGGTATGGTTGCGATTTCGTGCTAACCTTTGGTGAGGAGATTGCGATCGTGATAAACAAGCTTACGTAGGGAGCAATTCTTTTAGAAATCAGATTGGCCCCTGATTTACGACGTGAAATATACATAACGGCGGGAGCCCTAAAAAGCTGCAGGTTATGACGCAATCGCTTGCGTGTTCCTTGGGCTTTCTGGGCGCCATAGTGACCAGCTACCTTATCGGGCTAAGATCCTTTTATAATGTGGTAATTCCATGCCATACACACGTGTATAGACTGACTTATTTCTTAGGCGCAAGCGTCGCGTTCTTCTGGTCAGTTCCATACTGTCCAGCGTCTTATTCTAACCAGGGCTGTGATAGAAAGACCTCGTTTAGTAGTGTTGCTTGCGAAAGGATGAACGCTCTTTACGTGACAGTGTCCATACCACTTCTGCTACTGCTGGCCGGTTTCAACCACGCTCATGGGTTGACTACGTTCGGAAAATCAAACAACCAACAGCAGAACTCGCAACCGCAAAGTACTAAAAACTATATTTACCATTCTGTCCCATCACCCAACTTCCCCGAAACATCAATGCCCGCACGAAACCCTCGCTCAGTTTAAATTTAACATCCTTTCGATACCATGCATATCCATATCTACATCTTTATATCCCTCTGTTTCATTTGCACCGGTAACCAAATTTTCCGGATGATAGGGATCCAGTTAAAAATATCCTCTCTATCTGCTTTCAGTACCGGCCAAATCATGCACAAGTCACGATACCTGCAAAGGGATGAGTGGGACAAGTTGTGTAAAAGAGCAGAACACGCATGTTAGCAGGACTCTTTGCCTATGTGGTAACAACGAACCACCACACAACGGAGTTTGCCCAAACACCAAAAAACGTAAGCAGTCTATTTGCATCCTACTTTTTTTTGATCGTTGCACCAACAAATAATTTCGAGAGATTATAACCTTCTTAACAAGAAAAGGCAACTTTTTCGTTATACTCCAAGAAGTAATATGAAAACAACTGGAATGTAATCACATTTTTATCGCACAATATGTTATTATTATTGTCTGGTATCACTGGTATTTATTGTATCACTGATAAGTATTTATATGTTTTGAAGATGACCTCTTCATAGTTAGAAATTATAGTTGTTTTAGTTTCTCCTTCATTAATTTAATACCTAATATTTCTGAAAAAAAAATTGCCAGAAAATGTCAAATTGTCAAAATGTCAATTTTAACCCATTTAAGTCAGGATTCGCTGACAGACTCTCTTGAATAATGAACGGATGCATTTTCCACGTCCCAAAGTCAGGATCTTTGGATAGCACTGGTCTGACGAACAGGGTTAAACTCTCAAACGTAGAAAGTTAACTAACCTTCATACATAATGAAACCAAAAGTACCAATTAACATAAAAAAGTTATTCAAATAAAATTCCATATTCCAAACAACCCATGAAATATTGCTCAGCCACAAGATATTCGACAAGAAATGTTAAGGCAGTTAAATTTACTCCTATAGTTCTTTTCATTTAGTCATTTGTGTAGTCTGAAACTGTTTAAGAGCTGCTTGCTTCTGACGCCATGGAAAGTTGTCTTCCAGTAATAATTTCAGTTATTTTTCTTGAAAAAATAATAAACTGCAATCATGGCTTCTTTTATCAGATTGATCGTATCCTTCTTTTGAACGTTTTAGCGTAACGATGGCCAGTAGTCATAACGATATTAAGGACAATAAAACAATGCGGAAAAGTTTGGAAAAGAAAGTACATAAAAGTAAAATGTAAAAATGTAAATCCTGTTCTTTCGTGCAAATGTTCCTCTTTATAGCAGCGTTTATATATGCGAAATGCACTGCGGTGTTATAGTTGATTTCTTGAATGCGCTCGAGGTAAAACAACATGCCAAACCCAAAAAGAAAATCAAAGAAAAAGACCCATTTGCTATAACAAGTCTTCTCCAACTTGGGAATTTTCCAAATCACATCTTGGATGTTATTGCTACCCACCGTATGGGTGAACAATGAGCAATGGACAAAAAACGAAAGCAGTCTATTTGCGTCATACTTTTTTCATCGTTGCAGATAAATATAAACAAACAAATAATCCCGAGAGATTATGAGCTTCATACGCAATAGAACTATAGTAGAACAGCAGAGAAACAAAAAAAGTTACCTTGTTCGTTATACTCCAAGAAGTAATATGAAAAGAAAAACTGGAATGTAATCAAAATTTTATTGCACAACATGTTATTGTTATTGCATCACTGGTTAGTGACGGATGTTAATGTTTTTAAGATGACCTCCTCATAATTAAAAATTATCGTTATTTTAGTTCCTCCCTCATAAATTTATTAGGTACCTAATATTTCTGAAAAAAATGGCCTGAAAATGTCAAATTGTCAAAGTGTCAATTTTAATTCATTAAGTCAGGATTCACTGACAGACTCTCTTAAATATTGAATGAATGCAATTTCCACGTCCCAAAGTCAGGATCTTTGGATAGCATTGGTCAGACGAACAGGGTTGAACTCTCAAACGTACAAAGTTGACCTTCATACATAATGAAACAACATGAACCTTTTAACATAAAAAAGTTATTCAAATGTCAAAGTCTATATTCCAAACAACCCATGAATCCCAAATATCTTGCTCAGCCACAAGATATTCGACAAGAAATGTTAAGACAGTTAAATTTACTCCTATAGTAGTTCTTTTCATTCAGTCATGTGTGTATTCTGAAACTATTTAAGAGCTGCTTGCTTTTGACGCCATGGAAAGTTTTCCAGAATTTCCAGTAATAATTTCAGTTATTTTGTTTGAACAAGTAATAAACTGTAATCATGGTTTCTTTTATCAGATTGATACGATCTTCTCTGGAACGTTTTAGCGTAACGATGGCAGTTGCCATAACGATATTGAGGGCAATAAAACAATGCGCAAAAATTCGCAAAAAGTGCGATATTCCCTTGAGATTTATTCACGGTTGTGGAATAGAATTACTGCGTACACATGCACTTGAGGCACATAATGTAAATCCCGTTCTTTCGTGCAAATGTACCTCTTATCAGCGTTTATATCTGTAAAATGCACTGCGGTGTTATAATTGATTTCTTGAATGCGCTCGCGACGAAAGAACATACCAAACCAAAAAACAATCAAAGAAAAAGCTCGTTTGCTATATAAGTCTTCTCCAACTTGGGAATTTTCCAAATCACTTCCTGGATAGTATTGTTACCGACCGTATGGGTGAACAATTGACTTTGGTTAGTCGATTTTGCTCTACATAAGGTATTCAGCTCTTAGCAATAATAATTACTTCAAAGAATCATTAACGTTGGACCTGAATCGCGGAAAGTTTTGAATGTTTCACTTAAGGGCTGCACGATCAATAGGTGTTTATACAGTACTTTCACTTCTACGCTAAAACTGTCACGCCATTTCGACGTTTTTAACCAAATGCACTAATTTTACTTGTAGGGGTACTTTGTAACTGTGCTTATTTAGATTTGGCCTACCTAAAATTCATCACACTTGAGTACTGAAATTAGGGCTGGAGATTTTTCAGTTAAATAGCTAAACCCATGTGGATTATCAGTAAACATAATAATAATAATATATTTTATTATTGTTTTCTTTTACAATGCATTTGAAAATACTCCTGAATATTCTTTGTAGATTGGTATTGTAATATTGAAGTATTGAATCTTTTGACGTTTGACAGTTTTCCGAAACATTCGTATTCGTTATGGAATTATGAAATTATATTATGTACTTTTTTTTCTAATAAGTACAAAGTGTCTTTAACATATGGAAACTAATCTAAAATATTAACCATCAATTTGAATCTGAAGTCTTAGAACTAAGTATGTACTTGATAGTAATACACTATATATCCACTGATAGCATGATTATGCATATAACAATACAGTATTTATTTATGACCTTTTTTTATTTTTAATCCTTTTTTCCATACTATTGCCGTTTGAGATACTGTTTAAAACATGAAAATAAACCTAAAGAAGTCAGCATGTTTGTTGGCTATTGTTGACCTAATTTTTCTATTTATCTGTTTGTCCAGGATTTTTTTGCATTTATCTCGCTTTTTTAAAACCCTGTCCAGCGAATTACATTTTTGGACACGACACCATACAGTATCTGGAGAATGTCATCAACACGAATAATAATCTACATAAAGAAATATACCTCCAACTCTTGGTATCGTAACAAATAGTGCAAGGGGCGTTAACCGTCCTTCCTGGATTTCTAGACTTCCTTTGTTTGGAATATCGTGAGTAAAGTAACTTCATTCCCCATGATTAATGACAGGTTGCAGCCGCGCGAGGTATCCTCAAAACTGGCCGACTTTAAAAATTATGTTCGGCCTGGGCTGCGTTACTCGCGCTACCCTGATTTATTCTGATACTGCTTGACCTGATTACAAGTTCCGACGGCATTTGCATAGGTCTCAAACAAATAATTAGTGCCGACTTTCTATTGGAAACGTTTACCTAGTTGGAAAAAGTAGTTAGCTGCACCACTTCCTGGGGTTTTAAATTGCACTTGGTGGCATTACTATTACCAACTATTACCTTCCTTTTGTGACGTAGATGAGTATATATATGCTGCTATTGGCACTCATTTACAACGACAAATATTCATGAGACTTTGAATACCAAAGTGGCCTTCCAATATCCAGATCTGAACCCCATTAAATGTTTATGGAGAGGGTAAAAAGTAACTATTCTCTTTGATTCTAGTCACTGTTTCTAAAGTTTGTGCCATCTCCAGTTTCCTTTAACTCTCTGCAACTTTAGACTGTGCGTTTCCAGAAATGTTTTCCTATCTAAAAATCTAATAACCTTTATATGTAGTTTAGAAATTTATAATAGTTGTTCATTTACATATGATATGACCTATACCCTTAAACTAGTTCAACATTATTTTGAGATACATTTATCACATTGTATTGATCTGTTGTATTCGGCGACAGTGTTCTGTCATCAGATTCGTTCTATGACCTAGATGCTACCTCCAGTAATCTTTATGCCACTGACATAACAGGCGTTGAATTTACCTTAGCCTTGACAAGTGGTTAAAATCCAGAATACTCCTTTTTTTGTGGCCGTGAGCGTTGTATAGTTAATCGAAGGTCTTCGTCCAGTTAATGAGGCTGAAAAGTCTTTCGATTACACTTTCTTTGGGGAAGTTAGTTGTAGGGTTCCTTCTCCCAAGGTTTGCTTCCCTCCAGGAGATCAATGCTAAGGATTCGAATAAGATACGAGATATCTTCCTCCTTCATTGCAAAGTCTGCTCAGATGATCTTCTTCCAGAAGATCCTTCTAGTCCAGTCACCATCCTTAGATTGTTCCTACCGAGTTTGATCACTGCAGCGGCTATATGTCTTAAGAGTTTCTTCAATACTATTTTACTATGTCGGTGCCCTGTCAAGTTTTTTTCAGCCGTCGGTGTGTTTTTGATAGCCCAGTCTTGCACGTCTGACATAATTACACACTTTGATATGCCTATCATTGGTTCAGGTCCAATACAAGGGTCTACTCGATCCTGCTGCCAGTTTGTATGCTCTTTTGTTGCCACTCTCTCCTTTGCGTCCTGGCAGCCACTGTAGGGTTGCTGTGTTTGTCTGCAGCAATGGACAAAAAAGGAAAGCAGTCTATTTGCGTCATACTTTTTTCATCGTTGCAGATAAATATAAACAAACAAATAATCCAGAGAGATTATGAGCTTCATACGCAATACAACTAGTAGAACAGCAGAGAAACAAAAAAGTTACCTTGTTCGTTATACTCAAAGAAGTAATATGAGAAAGCTGGAATGTAATCAAAATTTTATTGCACAACATGTTATTGTTATTGCATCACTGGTTAGTGACGGATGTTAATGTTTTTAAGATGACCTCCTCATAATTAAAAATAGTCGTTATTTTAGTTCCTCCTTCATAAATTTATTACCTAATAATTCTGAAAAAAAAATGGCCAGAAAATGTCAAATTGTCAAAATGTCCATTTTAACCCATTTAAGCCAGGATTCACTGACAGACTCTCTTGAACATTGAACGAATACATTTTCCACGTCCCAAAGTCAGGATCTTTGGATAGCACTGGTCTGACGAACAGGGTTTAACTCTCAAACGTACAATGTTAACCAACCTTCATACATAATGAAACCAAAAGTACCAATTAACATAAAAAAGTTATTCAAATAGAATTCCATATTCCAAACAACCCATGAAATATTGCTCAGCCACAAGATATTCGACAAGAAATGTTAAGACAGTTAAATTTACTCCTATAGTTCTCTTCATTTAGTCATTTGTGTAGTCTGAAACTGTTTAAGAGCTGCTTACTTCTGACGTCATGGTCAGAAAAAGATGGCCAGAAAATGTCAAATTGTTAAAGTGTCAATTTTAACCCATTTAAGTTAGGATTCACTGACAGACTCTCTTAAATATTGAATGAATGCAATTCCCACGTCCCAAAGTCAGGATCTTTGGATAGCATTGGTCAAACGAACAGGTTTCCGATTAGATTTTCTTTGGAGAAGTTGGTTGTGGGGTTCCCTCTTCCAAGGTTTGCTGCCCTCCAGGA
This sequence comes from Aphodius sticticus, assembly GCA_963966075.1. Lineage (NCBI taxonomy): Eukaryota > Metazoa > Arthropoda > Insecta > Coleoptera > Scarabaeidae > Aphodius > Aphodius sticticus. The sequence continues at coordinate 11,049,500 of OZ014515.1, read as the reverse complement.
AGTCAATGCTAAGCATTCGAATAAAATATGAGACATCTTCCTCCTCTTCATTGCAAAGTGTGCTCAGAGGATCTTCTTTCAGAAGTCGTATGGTGTGCAGGTGCTTTGTTTGCTTGTGACTACAGTGCCCGGTTATAAGTAAAGTCACCATCTTTAGGTTGTTCATACTGAGTTTGATCACCTCAGCGGGTATACTTATGCCTTGAGGGTTTCTTCAATAGTATTTTACTATGTCGGTACCCTGTCAAGTTTGTCTACTTACCAGGGGGTTTGTCCTGTATACTCGATCATTTTCTGCCAGTTTGTAGGCTCTTTTGTTACCTCTCTCTCCTTTGCGTCCTAGCAGCCACTGTAGGGTTGCAGTGTTTGTCTCTGCCAGTCTCATTAGGTTTTGGAGGCAATCCCAGGTTATTCTGGATTGGATTTTGGCTGTCAAGAGATGCGAGGACTGCTTAGCTGTCGGAGTACATTAGGATGTCTTGCCTTTCGCACATCATTTGTCAGTTTTTCAATGCGCATTGGTTTATAGCATTGATTTCTGTTTGATAAGCTGTTGCCAGCGCCCCCAAGGAGAGCAGAACCCGAACTCATCAGAGGCACATATCGGTCGTTAATTGGTTGTTTCATAGTTGGTCAGTGGCGACTGGCCTTCTCAGTGATCAAAGCTGATCAGTTCCCTGGGTTTCCTAGCATATGATAGACGTATTGTTTTCTTTTGGCAGAAATTATAATTTGATTTTGTTAAGTATAAGGGTTCTTGCTGAAGCATGGTAATAAAAAATAGTTAATGATTCTGATGGAAATGTTTTTTCAGGTCCATTCCATATGTGCAGCGGTAATGAAGAGTGTGCTGAAGGAGCGAAATGCGATATGTCGACAACAGAAAACACCAAAGTCTGTATGTGCGAGGATAATCCAGATTGGCACGATTGCAATAGTAAGTTTTCGTAAAGAACGTATTTTCATTATCTTATTTCTATTGCGACCCTGAAATAAAACACTGGTTTTACGATTGGAAATTGTTGGGCTCCGACTGGTACGTCTATATTTGCAAATTCCGTTTGTTTCTTAACCCGTATTTCAATGTTTAATCGATATGGTATGTAAATTTATGAATCATTGATTTATGCAAATGTCGCTCTAGTTTGCTACCAGAGTAGCATTTACCTCAAATGTCTTCTTATTGTAAAACACCTGCTATCTATTTGTTTTCAAAATCAGATAGTCAACATTTGATTTTCTTCGCAGATTATTTTTGCTGATTTTTGTTTTTAATTTTATTTTTAGGTGCTCCTGGAAATACTGTGTCTTCGCTGGCATTAGTCTTGTCGCTGCTGATGGCAAAATGGATCTTCTAGAAGAAATTAGAAACGAAAATGGTACCCAGTCGCCAGCACAGCTTTTTCAAACAGCACAAATACATTTAATTATTATACATCTTTATGTTACTCCTCTTTAACTGTGTTAGAAATTGATAATTATAAACATTGTTATGTTATATTAAGCACACTATTGTTTAAACAGATAGTTCGTTTTTCGAATTCTCCAATAACATATAGCTTTAATCGACACATAGAATATTAAATATCAGCGTTATTCATCTTCAATGTTATTACATTATACCGTAACTATACGAGCTGAAATGGAATTTATCAATTAATATTGACGTAATTACTAGTATTATAGTATAAATTTTATCTTACTAGATGGGCATAGATATGTATACGTAAATGTTATACCGTAGTTGTTACATATAAACTAAAATTGCTAACTTTTGTAATTTTGAAGCAACGTGGTAAAATATACAGACACAATTGTAGGTTTATTATTTATTTATATAGGATTATGCTCCTGTTTCACACTGTTCGCTTCGCCAATTATAATTATAGCAGCAAAGGTATCTATCTTATTTCATTTTATCATTTATTTTCTTTGCCTTTAACAATTCTTTTTCACGCGCCATATTTTCTTACACTACCGATTCTGAAAGAAGCCTAAAAATAAAGTGTTAAGCATATTTTTAAAGTAAGTATGTAAATTATGAATAATAAAATGATTAAAATGAAACTGCAAATGACATAAATCTATTAAATACAGTGTGTAACTAAAATTAGGGGACATACAGAATATTAAATTATTATATTAGTACCTATAGTGATTTGCAACTGTACCAGCTACCGTCTTTGTTTACTTAGTTCCTATCTACAATAATGTAAGGTTATGTGATAACACTATGTAAGTAATAAATAATTATTTATTTGTAAGTGAATAAATCAACTATTCAAACAAATCACCACATAGTTAGGCACACATTTGAATACGACAAAATTCTACATAAGAATTTCTTAGTTTTAATAGCTCTGCATCCATCGTCTTGCTCACGGTAAACAATTCGTTTCAATCGTCCACAAAAATAAAAATCCATAATTGTCAGATCAGGCCATAAAATAGGGCCATTTCGTCCATTTTTAAGAAAATCGTAGATTTAACCATTCAGCCACAATCATGGGCGCCGTTACAAAATGTTCCAGGGGGGCGCACATTCTTTTTTAGTGATAAAAGGTCACGTAGTGTGAATGACTGACTGTGCTATTATTAGTTTTGCAGTGTTTTCGTCTTGTGTTATTTGTTGAAAATGACATTGATAATTAGAGACCTTATTTTTATTTTTTAGTTAGTATTCTAAAATGAGACACAAAAAACCCTAAAATAAAAGTACAAGAAAACAACCTATATTATTAACTTAAATGGCATTCAGCCTGAAAAATCTCCGTTGCTTTTAAGGTTGTGTCATTTTTCACACATTATTTTATGTTATTAGCCACGGTTGTGACCCCAGTATGCTCCACAGCTTACCTATAGCATTGGTTTTAAGTGAATTGCAAGAAAATTTGCTGCCTTTCTATCGTTTATTAATGTGTAATCAACAATTTTTATTAAGAATTGTTTGCAATTATATATTTTTTTCAGAATCATTGAAATGTTATCCTAGAATTTAAGATTTGGTGTGATTGCCAACCAATATTGTAGAATTCTTATTACTTATTAATATGCTGGAGTTAGTCTTGTTAATTTCCTATACAAATTTCCAGCTCGTGTTCATCGAGCAAGGCCTCTCGTCAACTCGTCAAAATAACGTGTATATTAAGTTGTCTACTTTTGTTTCCAAATATGTATTGCTTGAGTCTTTGAGTATTGAGTATAAATTTCGAATAAATTTTCCAGAATGTTTAGTTTCCATCTCTAGCTGCTGAAATCAGTTCTATTTAGTATTTGCATAATTTCTATTTTTTAAAAGATTAGCTTTAAATCCCATGTGCAGGCATATTCCCCCTCCTGAACAAACATAGTGGCACAATAAGTAAAAGTGCTTCCTACTTTTCTATCTTTGCATAGATGTGTGTGGCATCTTGCACTCAAGGAAGCATTCTTTGTTTTTATTATTGTTACTTGAAACTTTAAAAACGAAACAATTAAAAATTTGAGATTTTAATATTTTTATCGGCGAAACCATCATTCGCTACTGTTCGAATATTTTTCTATTGAATATTTCCTTTCTCTCAATCGATGGGTTTACAAAACTACCACAAATTGACAAGTTTCGTGTGTAGGCAAATCCTGTAAGTCAAAATAAAACATAAGTATTGTTTATCGTTTATTTGGGTCCCACATTTTACAGCAGATTGTCACAATAAACATAGATTTAATCACTTAAGCCCTGTATATCAATACTCGCTAAATATATACAAAATAAAATTATAAAAAGACAAAATATATCGATATCAAAAAGTGAACCGGGAATACCCCGTTCACTTCTGGTCACAGTTAATGGTTCTTTAAAATAAATAGAAAATTTTAGCACAACATTACCGCTTCTTTATCACAGAATGTGTAATAAATAGACTGAACATATGTTCTGTATACATGAACACACATATTATCGAATAACATTGATAAATATTTCATTTAACAATTTAACATTCATAATATAATATTCTAATGGTCCACATTCAATATACAAGATTGGTATACAAATAGTTTGATCACCAAAATTAAACAGAATTTTATGCAATCAATCTCATTATATAACAATCTCATACATACGTCGGTTACTATACTAATAAAGGGTTGACATGTCTACTGTTCCACAATTGTGGTGGTAAATTTCAAAAACCAAATAACAAAGTATCTATTAAAACTGGGGGAGGGGGATTTTAAATTAATTAGTATAACTTACGTTTAAAATACTCTGTTATTTGTTCGAAAACACATTTACGTAACACTTAAAATTTGAAGCTTTTTCGCTTATTTGATTTAGCAACAAGTATACTTTAACCAACATTTATATTCCACTCGAAACTGCATTTATCTACTTCGAGTGTACTAAATTGAGGAACTCCTCTCTCGTCTTCGGATCATCTCTAAATACTCCCAGCATGGTCGAGGTAACGGTCTTGCTGTTGATTTTCTGGACACCTCTCATCACCATGCACATATGCCTAAAGAGAAAAATATTACTTTAGCACATCACATTGACGGTATGAAATAATTTTTTTATCCTACACGATGCGAAAATGTCATTTTCTCGTCTCGATGGAGACACGAAAGATGCTATTTGCCCGCCAGGCCCAGCCTGGCCTGCGACCGAATGGTCTGTTCAATCAAAACACAGCTTTCGATTTGGTTTGATGTTTGCGATTAGAACGTCAACGTTTTCTATTTGTAAAAGGCCAATATGTCAGTGATTAGTCTTTAGAAACGGGTGATTTTATTACGATTGTTGTGTAGGATAAAAAATTATGTGTGCACCACGCCCAGAAAATGGTTTTCCGGGCCTCAAGAACTCTTCTCTCGGCCCGGAAAAGAACCACTTTCTCAGCTTGGTACACAATATAGTATATACTATTCCAACTTACACTCCCTCGACGACAACAGCAACACCAGCAGGTTGTACAGCCTTCGTGACAGCAACGGCAATCTGCTTTGTCAGCCTCTCCTGGACCTGGAGCCTGCGAGAGTATATCTCAACTATCCTCGCCAATTTACTCAGTCCAAGGATCTTTCCACACGGAAGATAACCAATGGACACCTTACCATAAAATGGCACCAAATGGTGCTCGCACATCGAAAACATCTCGATGTCTTTAACAACGACCATCTCGTCGTGATCTTCATCAAAGATTGCATCGTTTAGAACCTCTGCAATACAAAAACTCAATTAGAAATTATTATACACAATGTGGACAACGATGAAGGGACGACGAAGGCTTGAGATTGGGATCAGTATTAATGCGTTTATCCATAGTTGTTGCTAGGAACTCTTTAGTTGGTGATATGTTTAGAATTAGTTTTGTTGTTCTTTGTACAATGTTGATTATTGACCCATCAGGTTTTAGTTTACTGCTTGGTTGATTCATATCAACGTAAAGAAATAATTTCCTAGCATGGGTGATATAAATAATAGAAAAATAGCCGACCGATATAAAGGCATCTTTTAGCAGTAAAAATTCCATTAGCCGTATAATGTCGTAATGGTCACTTTAATATATTTATGGCATATAATCTGTTGGCGGACATGTTACTTTAGTAATTTATCACCAGCAGTCCGGTAAGGCCCAAAAATACAATTCATGTCGGCGTGACGTAAGCGATTCATCAACATTGCTGACAGGGATGGTGTATAATTAATTACAAGATTGGGAAACTGGACGGCAGGCTTAGATATAGTACTGCAGCACCTCATAAAAATGAAACAGCCTTTGACTTTCAAACGAAGCTCCATTTCCACTTTATAGAATGCGTAGACTTATAGTGTAGACCACCATTTCAACAAAGCGGGGAAAGACAATACTTAAAGTAATTTGATTACTTTTTTTAGGAAATTTTTATTTTATCAACAATTGTTACGCCTTAAAGACACCATTGACACAGAAAAGACCTTCGAAAATATTAATTATTTTGGTTATGACGTTTTCTTTAAAAATCGAACAAATTAAATTATCTCCAAAACTGTTTACATTTGGATCAGGCATTTGGGGTGAAATAACTTACCAATGGCCTCCACTGTATGGTGTTTAAAGGAGTACGTTTACTCACCAGCAACCCTGTCCATGATCCAATCAAGTATACAATGTTGTTCATTTTATCAGTAATAATTACTTCATCTACGACTCACTTATAATAAGTTCATTGCATACGTATCTATGACTATATAATCCCCGCCATGATACACGCTAATGATTATAATGACACTAGCGTTGTATAATAATGACAGTTCGTTCAAATAATTACTTCATTATTTGAACGAACTGTCATCATTATACAACGCTAGTGTCAAAGTCTGTCAAAACCTACGTGAATGACAGGTCTGTGACAGTTCGCCTCACCATCATTGGCAAATACATTTAAAATATTTGATATACAATGGAATTTATGACTCGTAGATAAAACGTCGTATGCGACTCGCACACGTTAAATAATATACTATTTGTTGCTACAGACTTTATTAGCCAGGAATGAGTCATTAATTTTAAGGAGTAATATATCAATTTAAAGTGCACTTTATGAAATAGGTAGGTAACTGTGGTCGATTTTAGTATTGTCATTAGATACATATTTCATTATATGAATTATGTAAGTTATTTGAAATTCTGTTCACTGAGCCTGGTGGAAATTGTTGTGATAAAAGTTGGAAGTGCCGCATTGTTCTGATCGGGGTTCGGCTTACGCAGTATAATAGAGAGGGCTTTTGAGCTTTTACAGGGAGGAAACCCGCATTTCTTAGTGCTCCATTTGACCGTACTTGACTTTCAGTAATACACTTAATATTTTTTGTGCGTTTCTCCTCAACCGTTCTAGAATTTGAGGCAGAAATTCACTCAGAAAGAATAAAGGAAATAAAACGAATCCTTAGTTACTGTGCAAATAAATTTCTCTCTTCCTAACTTATTCAAGAATTATTTTTATGGAGGTATGCACCTTTAAATAAAAAGTTAATTAACAGAATCTAATTAAAATGTGTAACCGAAAACAGGAAATAAATGTTATTGAAAAAAGTTATTATTGTAATAAGAAACATGCAAAATAGATCGATTTACAAAGGTGCTTTATTTCCGAATAAACAAAGCACTCAATGACTGAACACTTCTAGAGCTTTCGTTAATATGGTCTACAAATTTCTTAAAATCATATCTGATACATGTTGACAAATGGTGTCATGCACTTCAGAGAAATAAAATCAATTTTAGAGATTTCAAACCACAGGGACTAGCAGCTTTCATCAAACCAGGGTTTCTCCAACAATCTCCAACAACATTTGTAAGGAAGATCATGAGATATGATAATAATTGAATTTTGAAAATCCAGGAAGCTTCCTATGATAAAAATGTTGCTAGAAGAGTTAAATGGTGCTCATAATTCCCGGGAATTAAATTTCAAATATACGTGGTGTATTTATTGTCTGCGGGGACATTTTTTTGGGGGTAGGTGATTGACGTACTTATGCGTTCGTAGTGCGAATCGGTGCATTGGTCGTGTTAATTGATTATGGGGACCCATTGATTATTTGATGACACCATCGACGGGTTGGCATTTTTTGAGTGTAATTGGACAACATTGTTGTGGTAGACGGGCTTCAAAACCTGTTATTAGCACGTCCGTCATCAGATTTTATCTAAACGATGTCGAGAGCCGTCCGGGCATTATGCCCAACTCCCCATTATCACGCCTCCACCTGCACATTTCCACCCGAAATCACGTCTATATTGATACAGAGCTATATCGAATCGTGTGTGTACTTATCTTTTGTTGCTTTTGTTTATCTCTAAAGCAAGCAAATGGAGAAATTGTTTGCATTGTTTGTCTTCGTCTTCGTCGCATGCAAATTTGATAATACCATCAAAACCAAATGTGTTTTTGGCCATTCTTTCAGTTCATTGCTTTAGTTATGGTTACTGTGACATCATTAGGGGAGATTATCCATATAAGCAGTGGCGCGATAGTGTGGCGAGTGGTACCCTACAAGTAAGGCTTTCGGACCTATAGGACCAATAAAACACTTTCAATAGACCTACAAATTTACTTTGCCATCTATTAACAACATTATAAATTCATCTATTTCGTTACGCAAACATCATATTTTACCTTTGCATTTGCGATCTTACTTTTTAATAAAGCTCCGAGATTGCTATATGGAGCAGCAGAATTTCAAGAAATTAATTAATTGTTCTGTCAGTTAAATTGCCTGTTCTATTGACTTTTCTCCAGTTGTTAGGGTAACGAAGGTAGCTACGCGTACATTATGATGTTCTTTCAGGCGTACTTGCGCTTCTGCGCTGTGGATGTTTGACAATTCAAAGTGCATAAAGCTGTTCATAAAGAAAAGGTTGTATCCGTTTGTATAAGTTGGGGCCTGTAAGACGCAGAAAATCATGTTTTATCACTTTTTTGTGCTATGCAAATAAAGCGGTGTGATGGAGTTCTCGAGTAGACTGACATGCATGCTTGAACCTTGAACCATGAGTGGAAATAAAGTAGCATTTCACAAATTGTAGTGCAAAATAAAAGTTTGGAAACCTGGATACTATGCTGACGTATCTAATAAATGCATAGTTCAGATTAAATAACGTCCCACATGTCTGGAAAGTAGCAGAAGTTATCATGATACCAAAACTAGGCAAACCACCGACCGAGGCAAAATCATATCGCCCAATATCACTGTTACCAATGATATCGAAGCTCTTTGAAATGTTGCTTCTAAAGAGAATGAAACCTATCATAGAGAAAAGAACTAATGCCTAATCACCAGTTTGGTTTTAGAGAAAAGATTATAGATCAAGTCCATAGAATAACAGATGTAATAGAGAAAGCATTAGAAGAAAAGCTTATTTGCTCAACAATCTTTCTTGATGTGACACAAGCTTTCGATAAGGTTTGGCACGAAGGATTGCTACACAAACTAAAGAGTATGCTACCTTTACACAGCTGGAAAATGTAACAGTCGCCACATTCGCAGATGACACGGCTCTAATGGCAGTGGGATCAACTATTGGAGAATCTACTAGGTATCTTCAACAAGCTAGTAATAAAATATATAAATGGACCAAAAAATGGAAGACCAAGCTCAACGAACTGAAATCTGTCCACATTAACTTTACAAACAAAAGAATCGAGGACATACCTCATGTCAAGATTAACGACGCCATAGTTTCATATGCAAAGTACATGCAAAGTATTTGGGTATGACTCTGGATACAAAACTAAGCTGGAAAGAAAATGTTAAGAAGAAAAGAGTAGAGCTTGGCCTCAAATACAGAGAACTGTACGGGCTTCTGGGAAGAAACTCTCAGTTGTCAGTACAGAACAAACTACAAGTTTACAACCAAGTACTAAAACCGATTTGGTTATACGGTATCCAGATTTGGGGCTGCGCGAAAAACTCCAATATATAAGGAATCCAGATTTTCCAAAATAAAGTACTAAGGAATATGGTTAACGCTCCTTGGTACATACGGAATTGTGACCTGCACAGTGATCTTTTGGTGTCCCACAAGTCATCCAAGAGATAAAAAGATTCGCCACTAAGCATGAATCTCGCCTAAGCCATCACATCAACGTAGAGGCCTGCAGCTACTGGACAACCAGAATCTAGTGAGAAGATTAAAAAGAACTAAACCTTTCGAACTAGTGAATCAGTGAAATGTGAAAGCAGAGCACAGTGAGTGAAGTGTTAGTGCTTCTTGTTTAGGACATAGTAAATATAGGACATCAGCCTATTACAGACAAGTACCTAGTTTTAAGAATTCAGATTTAAATTGATGGTTAATCTTTTAGATTAGTTTCAATATGCTAAGCATCTTATGCTTATTAATAAAAAACAATTTCACAAATTGTAGTGCAAAACAAAAGTTAAGAAACCTGGAAACTATGAACGGAAAACCAAAAGCGGTTCCAACATTGATTGAACTAGAAATTTGATTAAAAAGCTTGTCCTACACCACTTCACAAAGTTGTCACATGCTTTATGTTTTTGTCACATGCACATGCTTTACCGCTTTATGTTAGCTTCAAAGTTCAAGGATCAAAGAAAGACATTTTGGTTTACAAGGAAAACACTATCCAAATAACATGTGTCTTGAGGGTACTAAAATATTAACCAGTGATATGTCGAAAGTTGTTAAATGCAATAAATAAAAGAAGGCATCAGTTTTCAATCCAGATTTTGAACTCTTTTTCGGAGCAGATTTGATAAAAGATCAGAATGTTACTTTGGGTGCTTTGTGAAAATAATGATAGAAGATTGCTGACAATGTTTCGCTAAACTGTAATCTAATTTGCAGGAGTTGGTTCAACGAATTGTTACGTTGGTCAATTGGTTATGTCATAGCAAAATTCGAATGTTTCGAATGCTTCAAGGTGATGTGCAGTGTTGCAGCGATGCAAGGAATTGGGAAAATGGCGTAAACGGCTTAGAGCGGTTTTTAATTATTGTAGGTCACTTTGGGATACGCGTCCGCTGGCGTTAAACACGGCTACTTGCAGCTACCATCGAACAATGTCGTCGCAATGTCATTTGAAAGTAATGTCCCTTGTGCTCGTATCAGATTTATAACAGAAGTTTAATACAATACAGTCGATAATTGCTGCAGCTCAGGAACGAGCTCTGGGAGATTGTAACCATGGACACGGCACATCTTCCGCGCCGCCTAAGTACAATCCCAAAGGATTTGGATCCTTTCAGCACGATCGCGATATAACCCCAAATGACGGATCTATTCTCCATTATCCGGCTGATAGTCGAGTAATTTATCTGTTCCACCCACATTCCCTATCAAATATGACTACTTTTACTTTGCAAAGTCTTAAAAAGCTTATCCTCAAGTCGATATCTTGTGTAAAGTTCTATCTCTGAGTATATTTGGCTCTTTCAGAAAATGAATCAACCATTAGTTGCATTGATAGCAATATTATCACAAATTGTAATTCTTAAAATGTTCTCATATACCTACTAATGGGAAAAGATTAGTTAATGAATGGATTGTGTTTGATTGTATTTGCCTGACTCAATGTCGATAATGTTTGCTAATGATTTGTTCAAATATCTCTAAGATTGGGAATCAATCAATTGAAAAGTATTTTACAAAATGCTCAGTTTTGAAACACGCAGAATGATGAAGCTCGGAATATTTTGTAAGAAATCCAATGTATGAGTGGAGGACAATAATATAATTTAGTATTGGTGATATACAAAGACATGAAATGTCATTGTAACTTCTTTGTGTAACTTACGTGGGTACCATGGGTATTGTTAAGGGTAGGAGTTAACGTGGTTACTAACTCCAATGACTGATAGGATAAACGTAACGAAGTTACCTGTTGAATGGGGTAGTTGGGCACAAGTTGAACGAAGTATTTCAAGCGACTTCAATTTTCACTTCACTCAATTATAAGCGTGCCAATTAGGCCGCTCTCTGGAAGCCTTTCAAGATCAATTTAGTCGACCCTATATACGAAACTACCACCTCCTAGCCTGACGCCCCTGACGGGGCTGCTATAACGGTTACAACGCATAGGGGCGCCACTTACACTGATTACTTCCGATCCGCGAAGAGGGACTGCCAGTCGACACCATTTACCACCAGATATAAATCGTTCTCTCAACGAATAATTTAGATATACGGAGTGAGTCAAAGTGGTCGGTATGTCTGTATATCTGTTAAATATTGTTGTTATAAGGTGTTAAAAAATAACGGAAATTATGTCTGGAAGTGCATGTGAGGTATCATGAGGATAGCTCTTTTGAAACGAAGCTAACTACGTCGTATTATCAAGTTTAAAGCTTATTGTGCAAGATAATGTTATACAATAATGCATATTATGGTACGTCAACGTTTTTAATTTATTTTTAAGGTGTTCTCCGATTATTTTTTTCAATTACATGACGAAGAAAGGTCAATTATAGTGGCAAACGGCAAGCACGTGCACTTCAAGAAACGGTAATCTTATTGACTATTGCATCAGATGCAATGCAACACAAACGAAACATTAAACTTTAATCAATCAATATATAGTAAATGGTGATAAACAGGCGAGATGTAAATTTTAAATAAATGAAAAATTAAGATAATAAATACGGTATGTCCGTATATTTATATCTTGTTATATTTCACGTTCAGTAATTGACTTTAAATTACATTGCTGGTGTGAACCCTACGTCATATAGACGACATTTGATAGGTGTCATGATTGGTTAGGTTTGGTAGTGTTGGCTACTTCCTTTCCTTGATATGACAAGTTTCCCTAATAGAGCATTGTGCTAGCGACTCCTAGCGGTCCCTGGTTCAAATCCAGGTTGTGGCTGTAATTTTTAATTTATTTAAAACTTACATCCCTCCTGTTTATCACCATTTACTATACATTAATCATTACGATAAGTCCGTAAGATACGGTATGTCCGTATATTCATATCCTGTTATAGTTTTAATCAATCAGTCAGTCCCGTTTCTAAATCTAAGTTCATGCAAGATAATTACCCTCCAAGCTCTGGTCGTATCCTTTGGTGAAGAACAGCATGGCTTTGGCAGCTCTTTCTGGTGTCTTCAAAAGACCTTGTCTGGCAGGATTCTCTCCCAAGGAGCCTAATAATAGGCGATATGACCTCGCCATATCTGGCAGCAAAGCTTCCCTAGTGGGTGGACGATGGTCCAGCTCCAGGTCATGGTGGAACGTACATTTCTCGTGACCTATAACACGTAATACAATCCCATTAAATAATATGATGTAAAACATGGCTGATAATACAAAAATAGACATGTTTGTGAAAGAATTTTTACAATCGGTGAATAGGAATCGTCAAATTATGTAATTCAAGATAACGACATTCTATGGCAGAAGAAAACAACAAATTGTGTGACAGGAACTTTGTACAGAAATACACAATTCGCGTACTAGCTTTTGGTGGCATCAACAATTTACCATGACCTGATAGTGATCAGGTATAAGTGATCACTCATATCCCAATATGTACTCAGAGCATAAATAGCGACATTCGTTGAATTGTTTTGTGTTTTATAGCCACAAACTATTTAGGAGTCATACATTCTTCTTCGCCAGTTTACAAACCAATTATACCATGCCTATCACTTATACCATACACGTAGATCATTCAAGCTTAGTCACAATTTCAAAGTTCCTTTTTCTTGAGACGATAATCCTATTTTTGATCATTTTTCATTCAATTGAATTTTTCAATTCAAGCTTGATGCGTCAGAAACGATATTTTTAAAGATATGTTCATTCAAGTGTCAGTTTTAAGCATACCAAGTTGCAGTAATGTGGGGTTTCTTTTCTGGACATTTTCTTTTCTGATTCACGTTTGTGTGAACAGGTGTTCTGTACAAGGTAAACTGTAGGTCCCCGATAATGCAAACACCGACAATTACAGGCCTATAAGATTGGTCAGGAGTGGTGTTGAAAATAATCCTGACGAATTTATTCGGTTGTTTCGGTAATTGACAGTTCTAGAGGCAGTACAGTACGTGAAAGGGTTATATAAAGAAATTTAGCATCAGTAGAAAATAAATAAATTCTGGTTCGACTGACGTCAAATAAAAAGATTCAGAGAAGACTTATTTGATGTTAATTATTTTGATTATAAGGCCAAATAAATAGTTGTGATACATGAAACTGGGTTATTTGATTGGTTACGTTAGACGTAGTCTCGGTATCATTTACTGGCATTAATCGCTTAAACCAAAATATATAAACCGTATAGATAATTTCGTGTAGCTAACTACATAACTACAACTGTAAGAAGCTTATTAAATCTGTACCAAAAAAATAGGAAGGTTGTTATGAATCATTAGGAATTATACATAATTATCTAGTTTAGAGTTCCAATTCTTGAAATGTACTTGTTTTAAAAGCCATTCACGTTATTGATATAGTATCGACGACATTAACAGCATAATAACGAATAGGAAAACTGAAAGTTATTTTTTTGTTAATGACAAGGACATTTTTAGCAGTTCCGCATTGAATAGATATAGATTAGTTTTGTTTTCTCGGTAACTACATAATATATCCTTTGTTATTCTCTGCGATAGTTAATATTATCGCAAATAAACACCTTTCTGTGCCTACACGTTGAGGATCATTTGTAGATAATATTCGAGGAATTCTTTCGGTATGATATGTATATGGTGAGTTACCTGGAGTTGTGGAAGTTCTAGGTGTTTTTGGTGACCCGGGAACTTCGTTGTCGTCAAAATTTTCCGACCAGTTCCTGCAGACCAGCGACTTGGGCTTTTTCTTTTGATAATTGTCACCGTTCGTCTCCATCGTTCGAATTGAATTGGTTTAGTAAATCAGCACGGTAGTCACGTCAACACGCGTTAATAAGCAAGGGATAGAAGTGATTGTTCGACTATCACGTGTATTTAACTTCAACCTCGACTAGTGAAAAGCGCTATCGCTGCCAAAGGAACCATGAGCAGACTGGCGCGAGTCTGACAGAAGCGAAATTATATACGATGCTGACACGCGTCGGCAGTAGCAGATTTTTCTTTCCCTACCGTGGCTGATTCAGATGGGTTTTTCGAACAGGGTCTACCGAATTACAACGCTCACGACTGTAGACTACCGTCTTTCACAAATTACCGTGCTTACCGGGAAACGACAATCGCCTCAAACCACTGTTAATTACTCGTAAATTATCTCATTTCTTGTAATCGCATATCACAAAAATCCCAATGGAACAGTTTTAAAATTTACTTGCAAATAAATTGATCCATCCAATATTTACGTGACCTTAATATTTCAATAAGTATAGGCATTAAATTATTATTTTTTTATTATTAAGATTATTTTTTCAACAACTTCTCTAATTTAAATCTAATTCAAATCTTAAATATCACGTTAACACTAGGAGTAAATCTTTCTTACTGATTTTTATAGATCCTTTGTTTATATAAATCAGCGTTTCTCAACCGGGGTTCCGCGGAACCCTGGGGTGCCGTGTGATGTCGTCAGAGGTTCCGCGGAAAAATAGTAGAATTCACATATTCTACAAATATATTCCTGTGAAATTAGCACAGTATCACCTTAATTTGACGGGGCATTTTTTTAATTTTACAGGAAAAATACTTTAATTTCGCGGTAGTAAGTAATATTCCATCATTGAACTGCGCTTCTTTACAGACTTGTATCTGGTTACTTGAAATACGTTACACGTTTTTCTGTACGCAAAAATTACTCAAAATGCCTTGGAAAGGACATTGTATATTTTTTTTTTTTGAGTTCCACCAGGTTGCGCAAGAGTAAAAAGGTTGAGAAACGCTGATCTATATGTTAACAGAACAACACTTTCCACTTCAAAATCGATATTTATTTTTGTAAGTTGTCCTTTTGTTTTAGTAATGATTGGTTTTATTACTTTTCTCTGTATTTTAAATATAGTCACATAAATAAATATCATTAGCAAAATAAATATTTTCAGTGTAATGTCACGCGTCATTGTTTGTTGGTGACGTCTGACGTTCTGTTTACCAAGTTGTCAGTGTGGTAGCTAAAGATGATTATATTAATTAATAGGTATTCAGCATTCCGACTTTGTTTGGTTAATTTATTATGGATGTCTTAGCATGTTTGTGTTAGATTTTCTTTCCCTAAATATTCAAATGGTTTTCTACAAAAGAAATATTCTTTTTTCTATAACGACATGTAGTCTCCAATGAGATGTTTCGAAATAGATATTCCCAAATCACAACTTTGACCAAATTAAAACCGCAAGTGAGTCAACGCTTGGTAATTAGTATTAAATATACCGTAAATCCCACAGAATAAAATCATATTGTAAAATCAGATCATGACCACATCATTTTGAACAAAATCACAGAAGTAACCAGAAGTATGTGATTATATAGTTAATGAATTGTGTAAAACGGAGACACACATCATGTTTACTAAAGCTGGTTTTTATTCGAGAATTTTTTGGAATAAGAGACGGTTTCAAAGATTTTGTCATATTTCCATATTTTTGTCACTGTAGATCTGAAAACCGCAGTTTCATCATAACCAGTGACGGCTGTCGGATATTATTGTTTGTTAGATGTTATCACGCTGACATTGTACGCTACATAAATATTGGCAATGGCCAAAGCTATAGAACTAATCCGTTTATAAATTTATTAACTTCCGCGTATTAATAAGAAAATACTGAATAGCATAGTATCATGAATATGACGAATGCAACGGCGCACGTAGGCAAAGTTTGGATAAAAACAATACAATACAAGATCTAAGGAATGATCTTGGTATATGTATAGTAAACATTAAAATTGCTTTTGAAATAAATGTACTTTTACTGGCAATATCAATACCACTTATTGACCTTAATGTGTTACAAGGTAAATTAGATCGAAACGGATATAATTTTGCAGTAATTCGAATAAATGTGTATCGATAATGTTATCTATAATAGCTGTTCTATAATTTGAATAACTAAGCGAAGCTAATAGTTACCTATTAAGTCATTGTGGAAAAACTATCCGAGTCAACATACTAAGAAATTACGCACGCTGTCGCACTTGGATATTTTCGTAATTGGTAAATCATGGCATTTTATAAATTACTTGAAATCAATAACAAAAGAAATCCCAATACGTGAATTCCAGAAAACCTGTATATAGCATATTAGAAATAGAAGGTAAGCCGAGTTGACGACCTTAAGAAAAAAGACAGGAACTTGTATACAACGTATCATAATAGACAAATAAAAACAACTCGTATATAATAGCAGCACCACCTACTTTTCAATGCCACAACTAATTCACACCACTCGTTATTAAAGAATTTTACGACATACTAATCAAAAAATTAATAATTATGGTATCAAATCTGTGATTATCCTACAAACTTGTAAAAAGTCTAGAAGTAATCAGTAATCATATCCACCAACTTATTCTGCCTTTCTTCATCTTTTGTAGGTTTAAAAATTAAGTGGCAGTAAATTCCAACTACAAACCATTACTTTGTTCATGTAATTATAGGATATTTGTCTACATAAAGTCATTCCGAACGCAGTTTGTTACACGGAAGAAAGTAATGTTAATTATGTTTGCAAGCTGTGAAATCAACAAGCAATTCTCAATGTGATGTTATGGCTTTGTTCATCATTTATAGATTTGTCCAAAATCAATTTTATATCAAATTCAATTTTCGACTTTAAATAATTTAAATAATTTTTGACTTTGTTGAAGCATTTTGATCATTTTTTTCCCGAAATGCTAACGTGATAGGAAAAGAAACCAACCCAAAGTTGGAAAATGGTATACAAATGTGGGTGTTTGAAAATAATAAATTAATAAAAATAATAAACAGTTTCATACTTTTTAGTTTAAATTGTGCGATTTAGGGGTTTGAACATCCCTAACACATTTTCTAAACGAA
Source organism: Aphodius sticticus (assembly GCA_963966075.1). Taxonomy (NCBI): domain Eukaryota; kingdom Metazoa; phylum Arthropoda; class Insecta; order Coleoptera; family Scarabaeidae; genus Aphodius; species Aphodius sticticus. The sequence goes on along the minus strand of OZ014515.1, from coordinate 11,032,055 downwards.
GAAATTTTTTTAAAAAAAGCGCGCATGTGCTGTATACATTTCATCTACAATCGATAATTCAAATTTCCGGTGCTGTCTGGAGTCAAAGACATCTCTACATTGCTTGTAATGCGACCTCAAAGGCAAATAAATAGGAAATTAATCCCTGTTTTCTAAGAACTCGAGTATTCATTAAAACATGAGAATACAAAACAAAAACAACATAATTAATCTCAACCATTTATACAATCATATCATCCACGAACTCAACAGTGGTGTATTCTTCACGTGTGCTAGGTGTGCTCCGCACACCTATGTCCGACAAACGAAAATAAAATTATGATTTCATTGTTCTAAATAAGTATAGTATGTGGTTATAATCGAGTGGACATGCGTGAAATGAAACCACGCAAAGATGTATGTAGTAATAAAAGCACTGTTTGTTACTGTTCGAGATTTTAAAAAATATATGAACATAAAATTGAAAAAAATAATATTAAACTGTGCGTAATTATATTAAGGCGTCAAAGCAAAACGAAATTTAAATATTATCACGAAATAATGATAATAAATAATATAAAATATTATTTTATAGAACTAAATGAATATTGCTAAGCATGTGCTATACCGAACGACCGACGCCATAGGTAGGCCCGTTTATTTTTTTTATTTATGACGCTAGACGAATGAAACTTTGAAAGTTCTAATATACGAAAAATTCTGTTTTTGGGATACTCTTCAGGTTAGTAGACTTCCGGATTTTCCGGAAATGGCGTCATCATTGAAATTTTTTCAAAACACAAAAACATCGATCGTCAATTTGTATCACCAAGACTACAAAAAAAACCTTCTTTGTTTATTAATCTAGATGGCCATGAATTGGTGAAATTGGTTTTTGGCAAATGAGTCATTTTTTCCTTGTACTTTATGGGTACATCCTGATTATTCGATAGAAAACATTTTTCGTAGCGTGGCAAAGTCGTTCAAAGCAGAGAAATGGGAAAAAATAAATGATGTGTTAATAATCAAAGTTGGCGTCGTGTAGTTATGAATAAATGCTAGCATTCGTATTTGACAGTTCTCTGTGTTGCTCGTCACCGTCTAGACAAAACCAAGGGAAGTGTCGTATTCAGGTAAGGAATTTTTAAAATTTCAATTCATACAACAATAATTGCGATGTAAACAACAAATTCCATAAGAATTAACAATAACCAGCCATTGATAGCTAAGCATAATTATATTAACAATCCAAAAACCTTGGCAATAACCTCAAATAATAAGCAATACAGAGAAAAAACTGTCATATTCGGATGCTAGAATGCATCCATACAAACATTGGTCACTAAGCTGACTTTGATTATAACCCTGCTTTTAACGATCCACCAAAATCGATTTAGTTAATGTTTATTTGAGAATTTTCGACTATATTCACCAATTTATAGCGACCTAGATTATTAAAAAAAATTCACGATCGATATGTTTTTGTGTTCAGAATGTCATCCTGATTGAAGTGATACTAACCTCAAAAGTGTACCAAACATGGCATTTTTTGTTCAACCTAAGGCGTGGGCCACCCGGTATATTTCAAGACAATCTCGTATTGATAATAATCATTTTTAGTCAGTACGTCAGTTCTTTTTTTGGGGTACTCTTCAGGTTAATAGACTTCCGGTTTTTCCGGAAATGACGTCATCATTGAAATTTTCACAAAACACAAAAACATATCGATCGTCAATTTGTATCACCAAGGCAACAAAAAAACCTTTTTTGTTTATTAATCTAGATGGCCATGAATTGGTGAAATTGGTTTTTGGCAAATGAATAATTTTTTCCTTGTACTTCATGGGTACATCCTGATTATTCGATAGAAAACATTTTTCGTAGCGTGGCAATGTCGTTCAAAGCAGGGAAATAGGAAAAATAAATGATGCGTTAATAATCAAAGTCGGCGAAGTGAAGTAATGGACAAATGCCAGCATTCGTATTTGACAGTTCTCTGTGTTGCTCGTCACCGTCTAGACAAAAACAAGGGACGTGTCGTATTCAGGTAAGGCATTTTTAAAATTTCAATGCATACAACAATAATTGCGATGTAAACAACAAATTCCATAAGAATTAGCAATAACCAGCCATTGATAGCTAAGCATAATTATATTAACAATCCAAAAACCTTGGCAATAACCTCAAATAATAATCAATACAGAGAGAGAACAGTCAAATTCGGATGCTAGAATTCATCAATACAAACATTGTTCACTAAGCTGACTTTGATTATAACCCTGCTTTTAACGATCGACCAAAATCGATTTAGTTAATGTTTATTTGAGAATTTTCGACTATATTCACCAATTTATAGCGACCTAGATTATTAAAAAAAAATTCACGATCGATATGTTTTTGTGTTCAGAATGTCATCCTGATTGAAGTGATACTTACCTCAAAAGTATACCAAACATGGCATTTTTTGTTCAACCTAAGGCGTAGGCCACCCGGTATATTTCAAGACAATCTCATATTGATAATAATCATTTTTAGTCAGTACGTCAGTTCTTCTTTTGGGGTACTCTTCAGGTTAATAGACTTCCGGTTTTTCCGGAAATGACGTCATCATTGAAATTTTCACAAAACACAAAAACATATCGATCGTCAATTTGTATCACCAAGGCAACAAAAAAACCTTTTTTGTTTATTAATCTAGATGGCCATGAATTGGTGAAATTGGTTTTTGGCAAATGAATAATTTTTTCCTTGTACTTCATGGGTACATCCTGATTATTCGATAGAAAACATTTTTCGTAGCGTGGCAATGTCGTTCAAAGCAGGGAAATAGGAAAAATAAATGATGCGTTAATAATCAAAGTCGGCGAAGTGAAGTTATGGACAAATGCCAGCATTCGTATTTGACAGTTCTCTGTGTTGCTCGTCACCGTCTAGACAAAAACAAGGGACGTGTCGTATTCAGGTAAGGCATTTTTAAAATTTCAATGCATACAACAATAATTGCGATGTAAACAACAAATTCCATAAGAATTAACAATAACCAGCCATTGATAGCTAAGCATAATTATATTAACAATCCAAAAACCTTTTCAATAACCTCAAATAATAAGCAATACAGAGAGAGAACAGTCAAATTCGAATGCTAGAATTCATCAATACAAACATTGTCCACTAAGCTGACTTTGATTATAACCCTGCTTTTAACGATCCACCAAAATCGATTTAGTTAATGTTTATTTGAGAATTTTCGACTATATTCACCAATTTATAGCGACCTAGATTATTAAAAAAAAATTCACGATCGATATGTTTTTGTGTTCAGAATGTCATCCTGATTTAAGTCATACTAACCTCAAAAGTATACCAAACATTGCATTTTTTGTCCAACCTATGGCGTGGGCCACCCGGTATATTTCAAGACAATCTCGTATTGATAATAATCATTTTTAGTCAGTACGTCAGTTCTTTGTTGGGGTACTCTTCAGGTTAGTAGACTTCCGGTTTTTCCGGAAATGACGTCATCATTGAAATTTTCACAAAACACAAAAACATATCGATCGTCAATTTGTGTCACCAAGGCAATAAAAAAAAATTTTTTGTTTATTAATCTAGATGGCCATGAATTGATAAAATTGGTTTTTAGCAAATGACTCATTTTTTCCTTGTACTTCATGGGTACATCCTGATTATTCGATAGAAAACATTTTTCGTTGCCTGGCAATGTCGTTCAAAGCAAATAAATAGAAAAAATAAATGATGCGTTAATAATCAAAGTAGGCGAAGTGTAGTTATGGACAAATGCTAGCATTCGTATTTGACAGTTTTCTGTGTTGCTCGTCACCGTGCATACAAAACCAAGGGAAGTGTCGTATTCAGGTAAGGAATTTTTAAAATTTCAATTCATACAACAATAGTTGCGATGTAAACAACAAATTCCATAAGAATTGACAATAACCAGCCGTTGATAGCTATGCATATTTATATTAACAATCCAAAAACCTTGCCAATAACCTCAAATAATAAGCAATACAGAGAGAGAACTGTCAATTTCGGATGCTAGCATTCATCCATACAAACATTGTTCAGTAAGCTGACTTTGATTATAACCCTGCTTTTAACGATCGACCAAAATCGATTTAGTTAATGTTTATTTGAGAATTTTCGACTATATTCACCAATTCATAGAAACCTAGATTATTAAAAAAAATTCACGATCGATATGTTTTTGTGTTCAGAAATTATCCTGATGAAGTCATACTAACCTCAAAAGTATACCAAAAATGGCATTTTTTGTCCAACCTATGGCGTGGGCCACCCGGTATATTTCAAGACAATCTCGTATTGATAATAGTCATTTTTAGTCAGTACGTCAGTTCTTTTTTTGGGGTACTCTTCAGGTTAGTAGACTTCCGGTTTTTCCGGAAATGACGTCATCATTGAAATTTTCACAAAACACGAAAACATAGCGATCGTCAATTTGTATCACCAAGGCAATAAAGAAAAACCTTTTTGGTTATTAATCTAGATGGCCATGAATTGGTAAAATTGGTTTTTGGCAAATGACTCATTTTTCCTTGTACTTCATGGATACATCCTGATTATTCGATAGAAAACACTTTTCGTAGCGTGGCAATGTCGTTCAAAGCAGGCAATAGGAAAAATAAATGATGCGTTAATAATCAAAGTTGGCGTCGTGTAGTTATGAATAAATGCTAGCATTCGTATTTGACAGTTCTCTGTGTTGCTCGTCACCGTCTAGACAAAGCCAAGGAAAGTGTCGTATTCAGGTAAGGCATTTTTAAAATTTCAATGCATACAACAATAATGGCGATGTAAGCAACAAATTCCATAAGAATTAACAATAATCAGCCATTGATAGCTATGCATATTTATATTAACAATCCAAAAACCTTGCCAATAACCTCAAATAATAAGCAATACAGAGAGAGAACTGTCAATTTCGGATGCTAGCATTCATCCATACAAACATTGTTCATTAAGCTGACTTTGATTATAACCCTGCTTTTAACGATCGACCAAAATCGATTTAGTTAATGTTTATTTGAGAATTTTCGACTATATTCACCAATTCATAGAAACCTAGATTATTAAAAAAAATTCACGATCGATATGTTTTTGTGTTCAGAAATTATCCTGATGAAGTCATACTAACCTCAAAAGTATACCAAAAATGGCATTTTTTGTCCAACCTATGGCGTGGGCCACCCGGTATATTTCAAGACAATCTCGTATTGATAATAGTCATTTTTAGTCAGTACGTCAGTTCTTTTTTTGGGGTACTCTTCAGGTTAGTAGACTTCCGGTTTTTCCGGAAATGACGTCATCATTGAAATTTTCACAAAACACAAAAACATAGCGATCGTCAATTTGTATCACCAAGGCAATAAAGAAAAACTTTTTGGTTATTAATCTAGATGGCCATGAATTGGTAAAATTGGTTTTTGGCAAATGACTCATTTTTCCTTGTACTTCATGGATACATCCTGATTATTCGATAGAAAACACTTTTCGTAGCGTGGCAATGTCGTTCAAAGCAGGCAATAGGAAAAATAAATGATGCGTTAATAATCAAAGTTGGCGTCGTGTAGTTATGAATAAATGCTAGCATTCGTATTTGACAGTTCTCTGTGTTGCTCGTCACCGTCTAGACAAAGCCAAGGAAAGTGTCGTATTCAGGTAAGGCATTTTTAAAATTTCAATGCATACAACAATAATGGCGATGTAAGCAACAAATTCCATAAGAATTAACAATAATCAGCCATTGATAGCTAAGCATAATTATATTAACTATCCAAAAACCTTGGCAATAACCTCAAATAATAAGCAATGCTGAGAGAGAACTGTCAATTTCGGATGCTAGCATTCATCAATACAAACATTGTTCACTAAGCTGACTTTGATTATAACCCTGCTCTTAACGATCGGCCAAAATCGATTTAGTTAATGTTTATTTGAGAATTTTCGACTACATTCACCAATTCATAGCGACCTAGATTATTAAACATTTTTTTGCCTTGGGTGATAAAAATTCAAGATCGATATGTTTTTGTGTTCAGAATGTCATCCTGATTAGTCATACTAACCTCAAAAGTATACCAAAAATGGCATTTTTTGTCGAACCTATGGCGTGGGCCACCCGGTATATTTCAACACAATCTCGCATTGATGATCATTTTTAATCAGTACGCCAGTACAAGCGAAGTGTCGTATTCAGGTAAGGCATTTTTTAAATTTCAATTCATGCAACAATAATTGCGATGTTAACAACATATTCCATAAGAATTAACAATAACCAGCCATTGATAGCTAAGCATAGTTGTTTATTTTTGTTTGTATGTTATAATCTGTATGTTGTAATTGATGATCATTTTTAATCAGTACGTCAGTATACTTTAGGAGCGTATATAGGTTGCTATGTTGATGTGTTGCTGTGATTAGTCAAAATCTAGTTGTTTATTTTTGTTTGTATGTTATAATCTGTATGTTGTAATTGATGATCATTTTATACAGTAGGTACGTCAGTACACTTTAGGAGCGTGTATAAGTTGCTGTGTTGCTGTGTGGCTGTGATTAGTCAAAATCTAGTTGTTTATTTTTGTTTGTATGTTATGATATGTATGTTGTAATCTCACATGGATGAACTATAATAATAAACATAATTTCTCAATAATTCATCTTACTTTGTCAGCGCCATCTAGCTTTTACATCCAGTAAAATAAGCAGTTTAATACCGATACTCACAAAGTTTCAATAAAAAGCGAAAGTTATTTTATTAGCACTTCCAAACGGTGGTAGATTAAACTATTAATCTACAATAATATAACAATCTGAAGGTAGATGGCGGACAATGCGTTAATTAATTATTTCTTATGGTGCAGCTAATGTTGGGATTGTATGTACGCGTGTTGACGGCGGTATTCATATCTGACCATTAGAAATATAAGAATAGTTGATGATTAGTTGTTTTTGATTGTTTTTGTTATTATTTTGCTATAAAACGTACCAAAAATAATTCTGAGCTCTGAAATAATTTTTGACAAAAACATGTAAACACAAAACAAAAGATCAGGACTGTTTAATATTGACAATCGACTTAAATGTGTAAACAGAAAGTGCGAACGGTCAATAACAAATTTAATTATTTCGGTTTCACCTCCTTTTCAAAATCACAATGACCTTAGAATGTATCAAGGCCGTGTAACATATTTTTATTATGTTTTTTTTTGTTACATTCGGGTTCCTTGACCCAATCACGATTTAAGGTGAACGAATTCACTAATATATTCTAATTATTCAGGAAGAGATAAATGCTTTTCTCTGTTATTCGCACAGTATTGTTTATTAGAATAAATTCGGCGTTTAGCAAGGTAATAAGATACAAATGGTAACTCGACGGCATTGCATTCTTGATAATGTATTAACTGTTATCACATTTATTGCATTCATATTCGAGCTTAGTTAGTCACTGACGCATTTAGCCATTAGCAGATATCAAACAATACAATTTTATACCAGAATAATCGGAAATTTGATTAATATGTTTATGTAATTATTAACATATTCTGACATAATACAAACTAAAACTAACAAACTTAAAAGAACCTGAGAATAATTAGAGAAAAATATGCCATGTGAGGAGTGCAAAGACTATAAAAGACTAACAGTCAAAAGGATTTTACAATTAACAATTAGCAGGAAAAGTATATTATTTGACAACCAGACATAGCTTTGGTTCTGGAATGATGTAATTTTTAGGCTTGGTGTAGGCTAGCAAAACTGTTTCAGGGCTAGCCTTTTTAAAACTAAATCAGTTTCAGTTGAATCTTTTTTTAGATAGTTGTTGTCCTGATACCTCACACAACCTACCTTCTCTAGATGTGCCCGAAAACTAACCTGTGCGAAATTCTAACCTATAAACAATCCACATTTTAATTCAGTCTTGACCTAATCGTAAATTTAGAGATAAACAAATGAAGAACAATATTCAAATTCTTCAGGAAGCTGGGTAGATCAGCTTGATGATTAGCATAAACTTGATCTCCACCATATTTCCAAAATGTTTGGAGTGCTTATGTTATTTGCTTATGTAGTTTAAAAAGTATTGTCAAATATTCTAAAATAACTGATATGTATCATCAGATAAAATAATACATATAAACTAGCATTTGTTTTCAAAATCATATAGTTTGCATAAGACAAGTATGTAAGCATACGTCAAATCTGGTACATGCTCATCTGGGTAATAAATTAATGTTTGATATCGGCTTTGTTTCACAATATGTGTTATTTTTACGAAGATAATTTGAAAGTGTCAAGAGGTCACCTAGTCTTAATTGAAATGTTATCGCACATGGAAATACATCAACCGCGAACTGTGTAATTGTTTTTGCTTTTGATTATGTTTTTGCTTAACACGACCTGCCACGAGAATGAGAAAACTGACAGGAAGGAAAATGGTGTGTGGTACTTACCGTTGCAACATATACGTTTCTTGCTCTCCTCACAGATACCATTTTGCGTAATTTCCTTCATTTCTGGCACTGGATGGATACGTTGCAAACTCACTAGAATCCGATGTTGTTAGGTATTTTTATGTCAAATAAATTTACGAGCTGTTACTTTTTTATCTGTGACTACCCGTTGAATTCAAACGTTCGTAAGGATGAAGATTTTTGGAATTGAGAATTGGCGCAAAACTACTGAAATCAATCTTGCACCGGTTGATTTTATTACTTTGCCTAAGTGACGTCAATGTCATTGGATTAACTCCGCCTTTAAATGATCCATATTATCCTTGCTTTTTCACATTCTCTTAATAATTTCACCATCTTTCTCCAATTGGACGAGTGGGGCAGCAACAGCATGCCTTGACGCACACAACAGCCAATCTCCTTCATCGACATCCGAAATACACACGCAATCAACCCATCGGATAATTATGCATTTTAATTATCCATTTGATACGTATATTTTCCTTTTCTTACCGCGTCCTGTTCTAATGAACTCTGTACTTACATCAAATATTAATTGGAAATTTAATAGCATTACAGGGTATATATAGATATTAGTAACTATAACAAACTTCTAGGGCATATGCCATGAAGCCATACTAGACCAACTTTTAGAGGAACCGAATAGAGCCAAGTATTAGTAAAAATTCAAAGTTGACTCTAAGGTAGCATTTGAAAGCAAAAATTTCAACATTCAGGTCTAACAGGGGGATTCAGAAGAATTATTTTAATAGATCATTCTTATTTCTAATATAGACATGCACTTTTGTATCCTATGGATATGAGGAGATGCATCTTAACGTAAAATAAAAATTACTAAAAACTCTAGTAGCATTAAAATTACAAAGGGATACTGGTTGTGCTAATTTCAAAAATAGTACAAGGTAATATTCGATATGCAGCTAGGTTTATTGAAATCATTTTTAATTACTCTTGTGTGGTCTTATCTATAGGCATTTTTGCAATTTATTCTAAGGTCAAAAGAAAAGAACGACTCCGACCTTCAATAAATCCAATACAATCCGGATTTCAAAACACTAAAAACAATAAGTTACGTTATGTAGAGTATTGAACACTTCTGCTTTTATTATCATTTTAATTTATCGTGCTACTCATCGGTATAAGTACGAGGCATTTTGTAAGACGTTGCGAAGATTTCCTTCCGTTTGTTAAATTCGCTTTCTAAAATACATTGGATTTGATTTTCTTGCACAAAAGATTAGTGCAACATTCATTGTGACCTTAACCAAAATTTCCAGTCCTTCTCTATCAACAATTAGTTAGTCTAAGGGGAAAAGAAGCCTCTTCTACAACTCAATTTCATGGACGTATTTTTTAAATGTTTGCAATTGCTAATCACAAGTCTGTCAATACAAACATAAATCTCAATGTAATTTTCTAAAAGATAGTATTTGCCCTATTATTCACTACAGGTTTATGTTAATCATGCATATATCGAAATTATGTGTGTACTGAGATTTATATTTCTGGAATTTTCTATTGTACTGATATTATTGTTTGCGAATGATATGGAATAATCGCTGTTAGTAATTTAGGTAGATACATTTCTTTTTTATTATTCATGTATCGCCAACAACGAATGGACTTAAAATTCTAACACTTAATGTACATGAATCTTAATGTTTAAATGTAAGAAGTTGTCGGTCTGGACGCGGCTTGCTCAAGTCGCGTCCAGACCGACGCGGTCTCCAACTGTATCATATGATAAGATCATTGTATACTAAGGTGACCAACTTCTTTATACTCCAAGGCGGGACAATAAGAAAATTAAATATTTTCAGGAATTAAATTATATTTTTCATCTTCAACATAGCAAACTAATACGGCCAAAAATGTGCGACTTACTATTTTCAAAATTCCCCCAATCCAATTACTAACATTTGATATAATTACTTTGGTCTTCGTTCTCCTAAGTGATTTTTTAAAAAAGTTTGGACGTGCAAATCATTGATCTAAAACTAATACAAAACCATGCAAACTCTTTTGTTTGTGATTTCTTTTTGTACCACTTCACTTCCAAAGAATATATATAGTGTTAATTTTCTAGAATTTGCAGCAAAAAAAATCCGTGTTTAATGTGAAGAAAATAAGTCAGAAATGTATTTATATTAAAAATCAATGATGATGATTAAACAATAATGATTTTCCCAAATTCAGACTGTACTGACCTGTTTTAGTTGCTAAGCCTAGGCGCCCAGTAAGGATTTTTTATCGCCGCGGATAAAAATTTGCACCACAAAACAACCAGAGAAATTTTAAAAATTATCGCTGGAAGTTTTCTTACAAATAAGTATACCTACAGTATATCTACACGGATTAAGGTACACAGAGGAAACACGTTTTTATGGTGATTTTTCAAAAATGCCAAACTCCTAGTTGTTGATTATTCCGCAGCAACGTGTCACACCCGTCACGTCCGTTAAACAATTGTACATAAGCAATGGGGGCTTTTATTATTATTTTGATGCAACATTATAACAAAACGACTACTCATCTTTTAGAATTGTTGTAGATAGATATATGTTCGAACTGATAAGTTTTATGAAAAACCAGCACAGTGATATCTTGGTTTTGGAAACCTAAAACTAAAAATTCGCGGAATGACCCTAGTGTAAAGTTTCTATTCTGATTAAAGTTAATTGAATAATACTAGTGTTTATGTGAAATTTAGGCTAGCTACTATTATATTGATGTATCATGTGTAGTAGCTAGAATAAGCATATAAATAGCTAATAATCTTGTCAAAGACATTAATAACAATAATGGGAGTTAAAATCAAAGTACTACCTGACAATGTCACACAAACATTTTCCTAATTATATGTAGATATTGTGACACAAGATGCCAACTTGGTATTTTTAATTTTAGAAAAATATAAAAATCTATGAAAAAGAAGTTTTAAATAACTTTTTTGTTAAAAATTTTGATGGTAGTTTTTCTAGCACAGCCTTGCTTTTTTAAACAGCAAAACCCCGAAGTAAAACCTACGCCATGGAATAAAAACGCAACAAATTTTTAAGGGGGGTTTACGTTATTTTGTGACATCTCATGTTGATTTAAAAAAAGACAATTTTTTTGATATTGCCTTGTAGTATTTCAATTCTACACTTTGTTTATGAAACTGAAACAAAAAATTCCATTATTTGAGAAACTCTTGAGGTTAATATGACTTCCGGTTTTTCCGGAAATGACGTCATCATTGAAATTTTAAATGGCACCCTATATTCTTTGTGTGAGATTTTCTATTAGGATGACATTCTGAACACAAAAATGTATCGTTCGTCAATTTTTATCACGAACGCAACGCAAAATTAACTTTTGTGTATTAACCTACGTGGCTATGAATTGGTAAAAATCGTCGAAAATTGTCAAATAAGCACTAACTAAATCGATTTTGGCCGACATTGCATTACTAGCGCCCTCTAGCGTGACAACAAAAATTCATTCACACAACAGATTTGACTCCATTGAGAACTGACGTATGAAAAAACGCCGATGAAAATGTTTACAAATAAAACAATTGCGTTCCTTATTGAACAGTTCCTTATTTAAAACATGTTTTTTGGTTGATTTAAAACATGTTTTTGCGAAGTGTTTAAAAACATTGTTTCGTGTTTAAAAACATCATTTTATAAAAAAAAAAGCATGTTTGTTTTGTTCAAAATAAAAAAAGTCGTTTTTTATAACAACCCTGGTTCAAATGCTGTTTCTGATACATTATACATAGAGTATTTTTTTTATGCACAGAACCCTGTTTGGGTTCTCGAAACAAACTGCTTCCCGAGCATATTAAAGCAGAACTTCAAATAAGACTAATTTTATATTTTTAAAATCAACACGGAAACAAAGAGAGTTTAATTGTGTGTAAAATTCGTAAACCGACTGAATGAATTAAACAAAGAAATTCAATATGGACTTATTGGTTTTCTCAATTGCTTAAGAAGTTAGAGCCGTTTAAAATATTGATTTGTTAATATTTCTAGCGGCTGTAAATTTTTCAATGAATTGAATAACTTATAGCTCCATATGAAACTTTTGACTCAGTATGAACATTTACTATCTGAAAAAATGTTCTGCGGGAAAAAAAGTGGTACACCATGGGACGTAGCAGCCGAAGATAATTAAAATTAGAGTATTTAAGAATAAGAATGAGTCATTTTTAGTGCACAAATAAAGATATTTTTCTATAAAATTCTAATAAATTCCATGTCTTATAAAACTGGTAGGTACCTGAAAATTGTAACCAACATTTTTCTAGATCACGAGCCGCCGCTGATGCAGAGTGCTGCAACCATACACTTAAAAACAAAAAGTTGATCTCCGCTGCAAAGTCTGTAAGTATAATTTACCAAAAAATTATATTTTGTGTAATATTTATGTAACTTAAACGTCATGTACAAAGTTTATGTTGTGAACTTGTGTTAATCCATTTTATTTATTATCAGTTTATGTTACGTATTACACGAATATATATGTATATTAATTTTTTATATTTTTTTATATCATTTTTATTGATATATATATATATATATATATATATATATATATATATATATATATATATATATATATAATGGATGTTAATTGTATTAACTATTTCAAAGTTATATATATATATATATATATATATATATATAAAGGAAAGCTGGTTAATCGACGGTGAGATTGAATTAATTAATTAATTAATTGACGGAATTGCCCGACAAATACCTTTCTCCTTTATATATATATATATATATATATATATATATATATATATATTATATCATATTGTTTTTAATTTCAAGGCTGCCACCTTTACCATAATAGCGTAACACATCAGCGAAACAGTGAGTAAAGCTTTGCCTACCTGCAAACAGATGGCGACGCGAGAAAGTAATAACAATTAAAATAATATAGAATTATGTTTATAATTACTAAGATTAATATTTTGATAAAAAATTCACGTGGTAGTCCTTATTAATTAAAACCACTGAACAGAAAAAAAATATTTAAAGTATGTCAGATTCCTGAATCATTTCTACATATGTTGTACGGCTATCCAAATTTTTTCATCTCGGTGTAAACATGAATCCGAGAGACCAACCGTTATTACAGAAAAGCTAAGAAAACATAAACGCAAATCTATAAAAGAGACTCTAAATGCAACCTGAATTAAAATTGAAGTTTTTGTGGTAAACGGTTTAGGAGAAAAGAAATTGAAAGACAAGTGTTAATTTCGAAATGCAAACATCGGGTACCCTTTTTCACTTCTCTCGCACTCATGTTTACACCGAGAGTCAAAAATGTTGATAGTCAATCAACATACCTATGTAAAAATGGTTCAGGAATCAGGAGTATGACAATACTTTATTTATCTTCAGTAGTTTTAGAGTTATGAGCATTCAATCACAGGAGTCGATACTATCAAACCGAGAGATGGCAGTTAGGGCGATTCTCTCAATCGATATCGGTTATTAAAAAAGAAAACCAAATTTTTTACTCAAATTCACTCAAATTCATTTTTACTATAAAAATATTTTATTGCTGTCAACATGAATGATACCTTTTCGAACCGGGTTACCTACCGCAATATGCTTTCAGTTCCTCTATAATATAGAGCACTGATATAGAGTCTGTAATCTCTATATGACCATATTGTTTTCGAAGTATCGACATTTAAATATAGAAAATTTTTCTTTGACCTATCGGGATGAAACAAAAACAAAATGATTGTTGGGCGATTACAAACAACATATTTCAAATAACTTTTCTCACAACTGTTATAGTTTTTGGGATAAAACAAAATTGCGTTTTCAATTATCCAAGTTTATTTATGAAGTTTAATTATTAATAATTATATTATCTAGAGTATAATCGTAGGTAGTTTATTCATAATTTTTTGTATTAATTGTTGCATTGTTGTAATTAATTGTTTACGCATTCCTAAATAAATTTCTTCCGAGGATATTCAGAAATAATAATGGTGCTGACATCTATCCGCGAACTGTGGCAATAAACAGTCGCTCTGTGAAATGTTGCAAAACTAACGCACAGATGGCGCAACTTTTTGCGGAAAACCAATTTCATCTCATACTGAAATAATTTAATCTTTTAATTAGATTTCGGTAAAAATATTTTAAAAAAATTATATTGAGGGTTGTACAAAATAATTTTCTATTATTAGTTAACGTTATTCAATTAACTGATTGTTGCTATGGTTTTTGCGTGTTTATTATTTTGGCTTAGCACAAGAAGGCTGGGACCTTCTTTATTTGTTTCCGTTGTTGTGTAAATGCAATAATAACAATTTTTGTTTTCCGATTTTCTTTCAGGAATATTGAATTGGCGTTCTAATATCTACCCGGTGTGTATAATAATTTATTACTAATCTAGCTTTACTGTGGTCATTTCATGTTAGTAACGCTATAAAATACCATTGTAAGAGATAAAGTGTAATTTGTTTAGAATTTTGTAGAGTAAGTTGTTGAGGAATGTGATAAGGGAACTTTGCTTTGGACTCGCTCATGTTGGAGAAGTCGCCAATAATCAAATGCTGTGCTGTTCACGTGATGAGAGTTTAGCAAGTGATTGGTACGACTCTGCGCGCAGGATGCGGGCGAATATACGCCGTGTGACGTCTTGTTGTAAGGTCGGTCGAACAATTACTTTGGTATCTCCCAATTCTTCCATGAATGTTTACGTCTAGCTCAAGCTCACCAAACTCCCAACAACCAGAGTAGTCATGTAGTGCCGTTGGTAAGAGCTGGCCGTATTGTTATGGAATTCGTTGTGCTTTTAAGCTCTTAGCTATGGAGCACCACTTCCGCCACACAGTTGTACAGGGTTCTCATATCCAGGATGATTTGCGGCAATATCTGCAACACTACCTTCGGTACGTGCCACACGCCCGTCAACTAGTCAACCAGTATAGGGATGCAGAAATGAGAAGAATGTCTATGACACCAACAACCAGGGTTCCTTCGATCGTTGCCTACCCAGTGAATCTAAATGTTTCCTTACCAGGTGCTCAAGGTTTACGAGTAAATATTGTCCACAGAATGTTTGGTGACAATGAGATCGAAGAATTGTATCCCCATTATCACCTGTATCCTCACGTGGTAAGTCTCAACCGAGGAGATCCTCCAGAACCGCCGCCGCGGCAACCCTCACCGCTTGTGCGCCCAATCACCGAAGACAAGATCGTCGAACTTTTGAACCGAGACATAATCAGTCTCAGCCAGAAAGTTAGGATTTTAGCCTCCACGTCTATGTTCTTAGTCGTCTTAAGTAAACACTCGCAAGTAGCCAACGCCACAAACATGGCTGTCGCCAATAACGACATCTGCTCCGTATGCTTAAGTGAAGTCGAAATCTCATCCGTCCTAAGAAGGTTAAGGTGCGACCATACATTCCACCAAGACTGTATAGACCGCTGGTTGCTCATCTACCTTACATGCCCATTATGTCGTCGGGGAATCATGGGAAATACATTTGAAGTAAACGAAACCCTCGTTGATGAAGAGGATTTTGAACCCTTCGAGGTTCATCACGATGATGCTTCTGACGACGGCCAAGACGACGACATCGAAGCTGTTCCCTTGCTAATTCGCAGACGTGTCGTCACTCCCCCACCTCTTTCCTCTCCAACACCCTCTCCACGGTACTTCCAGCCCCTACCAGGGCCTCACGTCGACATGGACGGAACACGGTTCTACTTAAACCCAGACGAAGAAGCTGCTGGACCTTCCCACACCGAGAGAAGGGGCTCAGGTTTTCCTTCCGCCACTGCTTCGTATGTCGATTTAGCAAAACCTGGACCAAGCAATTTCAATCCAAACCCTCTACGAAACAGTCAACATCTGTCACCTAATCTATCTCCCAGCTTTAGCAGTGATGATGAAGATGATGACATTTCCACTGGCATACCTTCACCACCACAGGAACAAGGTAATCTAGTTATTTATTAGTCTAGTAATAAGTTTTGTATTATCATTTACATCAGTGCTCCGCAACCTTCTCACGCTCTCCTTCTCCCACTTACGGCAATCTCATAGCTCCGTTCCACATTCACTGTGCTTGCAGAGCACTGATTTACATTATTACACGTATTTGCATCATTTGTGTTTTTTGCCTCTTAAACATGGCTCATTTTCGTATAAATTCCCAACCTTCTAAACTATTTTGATTATACTATACATTCATTATACTATTTTCTTGTTATTCCTTGTCGTATTTTGCCACCTCCTCAACATGGATTTTATTTTATAAATTCCCAATTTTCAAATTGGATAATCAGTATGTAATTCTTAATTAATTTATAATACCGATTACGACTAAAAATTATTATACGTCTTCTCTAGATTGGAATAAGAGGAAAAGGTTGACGCTGCTGATTAAGAAGAAAGAGACTGATTCGTGCCAAGATGACAGCGATGATGAGGCTTATACGGCGCAGGTGTTCGAGAACGAGATCCCCATAACGGATGACGATGAGAGGCCCTCGCAGTCACCCGTCCAAACGGAAGATGAGGACGACGTCCAGCTAATCGAGCCAACTCCGCCACCTCTTATCGAGATTGATGATGACGATGACGTCGATAAGGAAAGACTTCCGCATGGAGGTAAATTTACCATCTAATTTTTTGCTATAGCAATTTAAAAGTGAATTACAACAATCGATAATCATAATCAGAAAATGAGTTACGTTTGTATCTGCTTTGATTGTGGGGTTTCAAAACAATTTCTATCACGTAATACCCACTCCAAACATGTTTATCTCTTCAAACAAATGTATACAGTACCACCAACTGAATATTTCCAGGATGAGTCATTAGTTTTTTAGTCTCTTGTTTCTAATAAGGTACCACCAAGAAGTTGGCTGGTCTTTATTTGAAATTGACTGAGGATTTTATTGTTTTTTGTTGATGGGTTTGTTTGTTTTCCATTTAGTTTTAGTAGTTACATGAAATTCATGCTGTTCTTTTTATTATTTAGATAAACGCAAGTGGGATGCAGCTATGGGCTACGACCAGTCATCGAGTGGGGGAGCATCATATAGGAATGATGATGATAATTCTTCAGGTATGATATTGCCACAATCGGAAAATAATTCTCAGTATTCGTGTTATCAAAACTTGAATTTCCCAACATATTATTGTTACAATAGTTTTTTTCAACCAGAAAATCACATCAAAAATCAGTTGTGTGTTCTGGTATTGCAGGATAGGTGTCCGGAATTAAGTAAAAATGTTGAGACAAAGTTTTTTTTAGCCTACAAACTCAGAGTACCGATTATATACAGGATGTCCCTCTTTTTCCCGCAAAACTTTTTTAAGATAGTAAATATAGTAGTCGTAATCATACCGAGTAAAAAAAATCTTTTAGACGTAAGACTATTTTACACTATTTTCCAGTGAGGCCAACTCATTAATTCCAGAATAGTCAGCACGGTTGTCAAAAATTCCCATTTTACATCATTTTACTCACCATTTTCATTTTTGTTTTGTAACACAAAAGTACAAATATACCTATAGTTGAGTGTAACATACAGGGTTAGCCAAAATTACCGGAACACCTAAATAATTCTCCAATCGTAAGAAATTTCCAAAAATTGTTCAGACGAAAGTTTTTTTTAACATTTTCTTTTTTTAAATAGAACACCTATATTATTACTTTTTTTAATTCTAAGAATTTTTTATACGAATCATTTTTTTTATAATATGCTATATTTTTTAATTAGAAGCTATTAACCAAAAATGGTCAAAATTACCGAAACACCTAAATAATTCTCCAACCGCAAACAGATTCGATAAAAAATTCGAATAAAAGTTTTTTGGGCTTAAACAACCTGTATATAGTTTTAATATACAGTGTGTTCGTTTTATTATGGAAATTTGCAAACCATTCCATTTTCTAATAAAACACCCTGTACATTTTTATTTTTTTAATTCTAAGAACATTTTATAGAAATAAGTTTTTTTTAAAATGCATTATTTTTGAGTTATGAGCAATTAAGCAAAACTACTGAACTCAAATTAAGAATATTTTTGCACATTTATTTTAATGTGATAGTTTGAACATTTAATTTATTTCTATTTAACTGTGTTGTTATTTCCTCTTGTTTTTTTTTATTTTTTACCCGTTTGGTTAAAGTAAAAGTTCATGAGTATTGATAAATTGCTTATAACTAAAAAATTAAAAATTTACAAAGAAATAAGTCCAACATAACATTCTTAGAATTAATCTTAGCATTTAAAAAAATTTAAATATACGGTGTGTTTTGTTAGAAAAGGGAAAGGTTAGCAAATTTCCATAATAAAATAAACACCCTGTATATTAAAAATATATTTGAACGAGAGGTTGTTTAAACCCAAAAAACTTTTATTTGAAACATCTTTTGATTTTTTGTACAGTTGGAGAATTATTAAGGTGTTCCGGTAATTTTGACTATTTTTGGTTAATAGCTAATTAAAAAATAATGCATTTTATAAAAATATTATTCTTATAAAAAATTCTTAGAATTAATCTTAGAATTAAAAAGTTTAATAATATATAGTGTTGTATTTAAAAAAGGGAAATGTCACCAAATTTCTATAATAAAATGAGCACCCTGTACATTGTAAATATATTTAAAAGATAGCTTGTTCAAAGCCAAAAAACTTTTGTTTGAACAAGTTTTTGAAATTTCTTACGGTTGGAGAATTATTTAGGTGTTCCGGTAATTTTGGCTAACCCTGTATATTACATGTTATGTTATATGAAATAGAATTTATTTAGCCCTGTACAGAGTATAGTCATAAAATTTCACAAGATAGTGTTAGATTTGATTTAATGAGATGTTGAATTCGTCGATACTGTAGGGGGCCGTATATATGAGCTGTTGCTTGAGCTTGTTCCGGAAACATCTGCTTAGTTGTGACTTCCATTGGGGCGATAGACTGTTGTATATAATGATGCATCTGTTATAGTGCGCTGTCATGGACAGCTGTGAGAAGGCAGGTCGTAGGTTGTCCTTGGTTCTTGTTTCATACTTCATACTTTCATCTGCTTGTTTTGGGATGTGGGACTGTGACTTGTGGACCCGGCAGAGGCTCTTCAGTATGTATGTGGCGTGAACTGTGAGTATTTTATGTCGTTGGAAGAGAGGCTTGGCGTGGCTCCAAGGAAGCTCAGCTGGGAGGCATCTAATGGCTCGCTTTTGTAATACCAAGATCGATTTGGTGTGTGGACTATGGCCCCATATCTCTATTTCGTTAAATTACATTACAATTTATGGTTATCAGACATTTATTTTTCAGATTGTCCATAACCTAATTGTTGACAGAACACTGTCAATATTAGGATTGTTCTCATTTTTGAACTTTTGTTTTTTTATGCAGGTTCCTCTCATATTACCTGTAAAATTTGAATTTACATAGTAACAAGTGTCCCAATGAGCTTCAAAATAGGAATAAGTTTGATTTAAACAGGGCTGCGGAGTCGGTAAAAAAATTCTCGACTCCGACTCCTGATATTTTTCGTGGGCCGACTCCGACTCCAGAAAAATTGCATATAAAAAAAATATTCAAATAATTCTGTGTAATAAAAATCTTACATGTAAATAATCACAAATTTGACACAGAATAGTACAACCGAACAATATTAAATTTGCTATGAAAACAAAAATACTACCACGAAAGAAACAAATTTAATAACACACAAACAAATGCTGCACACATAGGAGAAAAACAGAAGTTTCATTTGTGTCCAGCGAATTTGTTGGCAAAAATATTTAAACTGGCAATCTAAATATAAATAAAATCAACCTATAAGATATCAAAAAGATGTATTGATCGGACCGCAAATAGAAAAGTTATGTAAAAACACAAATAAACAGACCACAAATAAAATAGTTATTTATATAATGTAATTTCTTTGTTTATTCACAATATCTGTATTAAACTGTTTTCTCATTAGAGAACATACAAATCGTCCCGACTTTGGCCACCGACTTTCTATCTCTAACAAAAACAAAAGCACCCATAAGATACAGTGCATACTATGAAATAAAATTCATTCCAATAAAAACAAAATTAAGTGCAAAATACGTTTATAAAATTGTTGTGAGGAACAGAATAGCTCGAACTAATTCTCCTGCAAATATGCACTTAAATCATTTTTAATTATTTTCAAAGCTGAAAATAATCATTATGAACAAAATCGTGGTTCATTTAACCGACATATTTATTTATTATTTCTAATAATAACAAAAGCACCCATAAGACACAGTGTATAATCCTAAATAAAAATTCATTCTAGTGGAAACAAAATTAAGTACAATATACGTTTATAAAATTGATGTGAGGGACAGAATACCGCCAAGTAATTCTCCTGCGAAGATGCTCTTAAAACGTTTTTAATTATTTTGAAAGCTGAAAATAATCATAATTATGGCTACAGGTATAACTTCCGAATAAATGATACTACATTGAACTACGGGCCTACTTCTCAATCTCATTTTAACACTCTTGTTCAAATTTCTTTTTTCAAATTTCTGACAGATTACTTTTGTTAATCTTTTTCACTTTCGTTTGGGAAGTGTATTTTGTAACTTGATTATTTACTATACTTTGTAAAATACCTAATAGAATATTTGGTTTTATTTGTTTACTATCTACTGAGGCAACGTCCATCTGGCATATTTTTTTCTACAGTAATTAAACCTGGAGTCGGAGTCGGTACATTTTTTCCGACTCCGACTCCTCTGAAATTTGTCTGAACTCCGACTCCACGACTCCGACTCCACAGCCCTGGATTTAATAATATAAAAGTATTTACTTATCAGAGTTATTAACTTATTCAAAAAACAAATAAAAACTCTTTCTGGATTGCTTTTTTTATACAATATGAAGGCAGCAATTATAAACCAGTGATAAAAAAACTGGACTCAATTAAAAATATCTGTTTTCAAATTCACATTCTACGAAAGTACACCAGAAACTGTTTTTACTTGTTCGATTTTGTTCATTAAGTGTTAGCCAGGACAGTCACTTCGCTTAGATGCTCTGATATCTATAATTTTTTTAATTAAGGGAATCAACTGTGGTATGTACACTCTTGGAATTAAGTAAGTACTATAAATATTTTAGCAGTGTGTCGATGATACATCCAAGTACAAGTTTTTTGTTATTCTGGTCGACCGCTCGGCCGCTAAGTGCAAAAAATTGTCTGTTTACGCTTCAACTCGTATATCGGAAATTTATTATTTGCGAAACCTTGTTTGAATGTTTTGAATTGGTTTATAATGATTTATATGTTTCTGTTTATTAGCTTAATGTGTAATTAATTAATGTAATTCCTACATTGCAATGTAATTGTGTTTTTATTAAATATGACGTTAATTCTATATTAATAAACATAAAAGTTTTCGATTACATGAAATGAAAATCTCATTTCAAGATATTGCATACAACACAACAAATTATACTTACTTATAATAGCTAATATAAAGCCTAATAGCTTTTTTGTGTTAATAAATACAAAAATCAATTTGTTGTTGTCAATATGTTTACTTTTCAGGTTATTTCAGAACTGACATATGTATTAACATTTATTCACAACATAGAAATAAATTAAAATTAAATTGCTTTAAATTTGTCTTTATGGTAATTTGTTAATTGTGATTTACTGGTGTTTTCGAGATATTTACCTTCAACGATATTTTACAGTGTTTAACTTAATAAACAGAAAGGAGTATGTATTTTGTATAGCATGAATGTATCATTACTATTTTTTTATATTATTATTTTGTATTTACTGTACAGCAATTCGAATATCTGACAACTGAAAATAATGACAATTATGTATATCACTAATTTACAAAAATGTTTGGAAGCAAGCTCTAAATTTTCGACGAATTTTGATGGAATCTAAATATGTTATAATTATTATTAAAGAAAAATAAACCAAAATATACGACCATCTAAAAGAACATTTATACAACATAAAAATTATTTCATCAAATTTGACCTGGGATGAGTATAAATTGTGTTGGTAACGGGTATATAATTTCCCAAAAGGAGACGCTTCAGAAAGAAAAGTTGTTGGTTTCTCTTACGTATAGCTTTTATTGCATATTAATTACTCACAATCATATGCAATAAAAGCTATACGTAAGAGAAACCAACAACTTGACGATTTGAACCAAGGACCTTTGCGTCGCTAGCACAATGCTCTCCCATCTGAGCTATTGACATTGTGCTAGCGACGCAAAGGGCCTTGTTTCAAATCCAGGTTGTGGCTGTAATTTTTGATATATTTAAAATTTACATCCCGCCTGTATGTTACCATACTATTAACTTATAATATTACCTTGACAAAGTATGTCGTTAAACATTTTCAGTTATAGTTTATATTGTTTGAAAATTAAAAAGACCATTTTTAATGTATATGCATTTTAGCTAACCTTACAGTACACAATTCATAAGTCAAAATGTTATTTTTAACTTATTATCGTTGTTAATGCACACCTCTTAATTTATTTAGAAAACAAATTTAGAAATAAAATGTCCAATAATGTTCCAGCTAATATATAGTAAATGAAAAATGTGTGATAATTGAACTGGAACTATATTTTCTGTAGAGCTCTTTGAAATATTAACAAAAAAAGAAAAATAAAAAATTAATTAGTTATCAAACAATGCAAAACCAAAAATGAAACACAATAAATACATATTACAACAATAAAAAATTATTAATTATAAGTAAAATTTTAATAATTTGTCTTAACAAATGAACAAAAGAAAATACCAAAATGTTTTGTTTTTTTGTCTAGAAAGTAGAAAGTAATGTTTCATATGGTCTTATTGGTTTTCTCTGTTCCTTCTGAAGTTGGAGCCGTTTAAAATAAGATATTGTTAATAATCCAAACGGCTCTAACTTTTTAATGAAATGAAAAAGTAATTTACTTTCTGAAAAAAATTGTTTTGCGGAAGAAACGTGGGACAACCTGTATATATTGCTATAATTTAAATTATTTTGGTTGTCAAGCATGTATTAGATGTGATGAAAGATAATTGAACATTAACTGCTGTAAAGTAAATACTGATATAAAATTTCCATTGTCCTTCATACAAAATAAATGCTCGTCCTAAATGTAAATTTAAATTAAATTTAGAGAATTTATTTACATTTAGTGAATATATTTTAATATTACAATTCTGAAATAGTCTATATTTAGTGATAATCCTTGGCATCAAGTTGATTTGCGCATTTATTTACTTACTTACTTAAGCCCGTCATCCTACTGCTGGGCAAAGGCATTTACTTGCGTAATTAATATGTGTATTAGTTAACATAAATTTATATAATTTGTCATGATATTACGCAATATCTTAAAATGAGCTTTTCGTATCATATTATCAAATTTCATGTGTATTTATATTATTATAAAAGTAATTCTATATTTAATTAAATGCATTACCTACTCGTAAACTTAACTGTAGTGATCATATTTCATTTATTACATTGCAATGAAGATATCACATTAAGGAAAAGGTCGGACACGCTAAAAATAAACTAAATCCCGTTACATTACATCCATCGAAAAACCACCTCGTGACGGACAACTTTTTGCGAAGCGGCCGAGTCGAGGTAGAACACTACACGAATATATAACCGACATACTATTTTCAAATCCTGCGATAGCGATACGAACTTACTTATTTCCATGACTGTACATTTATATTAATGAAAAAGACGAAAGTAGTATAGTGTAAAATAGTATTTAGATTTTATATTATTTATTTGAACCCGTAGTAAAGAACGTACTAATGGTGGTATAATTTATAGGTGAATCGAGCAAGAGGAGAGCTTACGAGTGGGATGACGATATGACATGGCCTTCACCTTCACCTACGCCAACCTTCTTTCGGAACTACAGTCCGTTCTCGACATCTTCAGTCTACAGGGAATCTGCTCCGTCGTATTCCCCAGCAGAGACGTATATGCAGTCGGAACATGTATCCCCGGTTCCATTCTACCAGACTGACGATTTCTTTAACCGACCAACTAACGATTTTTACGATTTTGATCAAGGTAACGGCAGTAACAATTCAGTAAATTCATCTAGTGAACGTGAGGCAGCTTTGAGTAAGGTGAAATGCGACACTGAAGACACTAAGCCGAACCTTCTTCAAGCTGCTGACCCTTCACTAGCCAAAACTGAATCGTTATCGACTAACATTGGACCTTTAGATAATCAGGGCCAATCGTTTTATTGCTTTGAACCATTACCGAAAAAATTGGAACGTTCACTAGGTGGTTCGGGAGTCGAGAGTGAGTGCGGATCTCAAGATTTAAATTTTTCGAATGACCAGCTTACCAGTTCCCAGTCAGTATCGGACGGCAAGCAGAGCGTTATAGTGGTGTTGGATAGCGATGATGAGGAGAACAATAATTCTCAGAAGAGTCTCGCTGGCTTGTCAGACTCTACAACAGTTTTTCTCTCCCAAAATGGTCCTAAGCCGAAACGTTCTGATGAAGTTATCGTGATCAGCGATGACGAGGATTAAAAGTATTAAGACTATTATCAGATAAAAGAATAATAATATATTTTTAATTAATGAATACGCAAGTGTCAAAACTAGGCAATAGGACGTCGTGAAAAACACTTTCCCGGTGAAGTTCTCGGGCTATCTTAATTTTACCGCGTAGTGTCTCCTTATTGTTGTAAGGTGTAACGGCGAATATACAGGGTGTTTGTTTTTTGTGAGGGTGCTTCAGGATCGTGTTTAGTTGAAGAGATACAAAAACTGTTAAATTTGATGTTATTAAAACGTATTATAAACGTCAAATTCCATTGGTTTTTACCTAAAAATTAAAAACGAAAATCAAAATCTTTTCATGTATATGATAAAAACCAAAATTTAACCCCGTTTTGTATCTCTTCAGATAATAAATTTCTCATAAAAACCATACAGCATGTATACGACCTTAAGTATAATTTGTAAATATAATTTTTATTAAACAGGGTACAAAACGAAACTTAAGATTCACCGATAATTTCACCCTGTGAAAGTTAATAACCAACTGGTTAAGTTATTTTTTGTTTCCTTTTTTTTGTGAATCTTGTTCATTTTGATTAATTTGGTTGATTTGTTCATCACATATTTTCTATTGTTTAGAATTTATTGTTTCTGTATTAACTAAAGTGCGTTAGGTTAGTGTAATTGCGTTGTTGTGAAATTCTCGGGCTGACGCTAGCAATTGTATTCACCGAATTGTTTGTACCGACATTTTCCATTAAATGCTGTTGCCTCGGCATCAGGGATGCGTCTTACGAAATTTATAAAGTGTGCAAATTTTAACATTACGTTACGTACTTCGGTTATTGGCTGTTGACTATTTATACCAAAGTTTATCTATGTCTTGGTCTGTAGTTTGTGAAAATAAAAACACTTTTTAAAATTGCAATGCATAATGCTTTCTGTTTGTAAGAGAAAAGAAGCTAGCAATTTTCATTCATTCGTTTTGTTGTAGTTCAAAATTTTATTAGATTTGTGGTATTACGCTTTCTAATTTAATAATTAATATTCTTTTGTATTTACTTACCGACAGTTTTAACATAAAACCCAAGACTGATAATTTTAGTTTAACGCGATCAGCATTCTGGCATGTTTTTGGCCTAAAATCTTGGCAAGGGAAAATCGTATGAAAGCGCTACTTAAAATTTTAAATAATTTTTTTTAAATTAACGGGTTCTTACTTGTTGCAAGCATACATGTCATGTTACCGTTGGAAATCTCTCCGGGTGTCAATTTTCAAATTATCGTAATCATTTTTGTTCGACATTGTTTGAATCGGTTAAGCTTGCATTGTACGTTTTACAAATATGCCATCTTTTAGGTCAGTAACAGATTTTTGTCTGTGATTTAAAGCACGAACTCTGCTTTCTCAAATATAAGATGTCATATTTATTACGATACATTTATGTGTTATCTACTCATTTGCATTTGAGTGGTATGTTTATTATTATTATTTTTTTTGTTATCTATTGTGATATTATACGATATTTTCATAATCGTTCTAATAAAACGTTCAAAAGGTAATAAATATTTATTCTTTCTTTGTCTACAAATGCTGCTGTAATTAAAACAGCTGTAACTAAAAAACACCAACTTGTTCATAAGTAATAACAAAAAGGTGCTAAAAATGTCATCAGATGTTTGTTGTGACCAATATAAAGTACAGGTAAGATTTGATTTTGATTATTTAACGTACATAATATATCTATCATGTGAAGTATTTTGAACATAACAATTATTGTTTCAAATATTCGAAAACTACACTGACCAGCACGATTAAAGGAACATCTAACACATACTTTGCTAAACTTGTTCAATGTTCAATAACTTTTGTAACCTTTAACAGATTCATAAAAATTATCACATGCTATTGAATAACAAAAAGTTACACCTGTTTATTCCAAGTGATATTTTTTGTGTATTTTTAAAGAATACGTGCGGAATTTGGCCAAGTTACGAAGATATTCTGTTATAAAGCCACATCATTTCTCAAAATTTTTTTTGTTGGTACTTTCCAATATCTGAATTTTTGTTGCAAGATGCATAATTTTATGGAAATGTTTCAAATATGAAAACCTTGCAGCAAATGTTAGCTTCTACAAAAATTCAGACACAGAGATTACCAAGACATTTTCCCATAATGTTTTTAATCAGCATAATAAAATTTTGATTATTTTAAGCAAAAAATTTTTTAAATGTTGAGCATCGCATCTCGAATAATTTTGACGGGGGCGTGTGCAGTATGTGAAGGTGAACAATCTTTTTTTTATGATGCCATTAAGGTGGCATTTGAAAAGAATATAAAATCATAATTTTCAATCGGCTGTTACATATGCATGTTCTAGTTCATGCATTGAAAATATATGTTATTAGCCAGCGTGAACTTTGAACCATTGCTAATTATTAATTATTCGGCTGAATTCTTTTGAATCTGGTGTCGATTTATATGAGTAATGGTGTTTTATCATACATAGTCTGATAAACTATTGTAAACGTGTCAAAAAAAATGAAATTTTAGCGGAAATGTGTCCTTTTGGTTCCCCTGAACATTTTTGAACAAGGTAAAAAAAATATCTATGCGTGTGTGTGTGTGTACCCGTTTCTGTGGCGACGATTCCGGAGAAACTACTAAAGGTATCGGGACGAGACTTCATATTTAGAAGTTTTATGACTAAACTTAGAGCTAAAAAAATGGTTTTATTTGAAGGAGTTTGCTAGTATCTGCATTACAACTAGTTTGTCAAGAATGAGAAAAATATTGATTTTAATGACGGTTTTGTCAGATCATCAGCGTTTGACATTGCTGTATAGTATGATAAAGTCATGTGCCTGGCCACCTCAGATTTTTTATGTGTGCGATTTAAGCGTGCATCATTTAAATATATATGTGCATTCAAATAAATACTTTGAGTATTAAAATATGAAATATTGTGCATTAAATAAATGTACATATTTACATACAAAAATTTTATATTGTGCCCTAGAATGGATAACTTGTGCATTAAAATAATACATATTGAGCATTTAATATATATGAATATGTTACATGAAAAATGTTATAATGAGCAATATTTTATTCATAATTAATTCAAATGGCTCACTCTACATATTATATTAAATAAAAATTCAATTGTTTTCGATTTATGACGTCATCGACACATTTTTTTTTAATGGCAACCCCATATTTTGTTTACCTACTGATATTGATAGATCTGTTACTTGTTTGAAAGATATTTTCGAGAAAAAGACTGTTGAAAATTAGGGTTGTATTGATAACTTATTTGTTTATGGAATACGCATAGGCGTTTACAATTGATTTATTTGCGCTGAATACGAATCTGAGCTTGAAAGTTGCATATCGCGTTAGCTTATTGCGTTTTTTATACTCCTTCCGGAGGCGTCCGCACATCACTTCAAGAATCGATCTAAATGCTTCAAGATTTATGACCAAACTTTTAGGATTCAGATTATGGTTTCCTCTGAAGCCATTTTGAGGTTTCTAGAACAATGGGTGTAGGTGGTATACATTTGTAAAAAATACCAAAATCGCGGGTTTTACATTTTTACCTCACTTTTTTCGATAACTTTTTACGCGCTTACTACATGTGTGCTACAGGTTGCAGAAATTAATGCGCATTATATCCTTTGTAGGGCGCATTATAATTTTCTTATGGTACAATTTAGATTATTGAATGCGCTTATAATATTTTCAAATGCTTGAGTTATTTAAACCATTGGAAATATATTTTTTTCAATGAACAAGTATTTTTTAAGTTGCTCATTATATTTTTATAGAGGTAACGATTGTATTGCACATTTATTTATTTAGGTGTACAAATATATTATGAAAGGAACATTTAAATATATAAATGCACAATTATTTAGTCTGATGTGCATTTATATAAATTTATTGCAAATTTACTTTTTTTTAATGCACAAGTAATTTTTTGCATTGCTCAAATATTTTTTGTATTGGACAAATATTTTTGGTATTGGTCAAATATTTTATCAAATGCTTACACTAAATGTACGTTTTATTTTATTTATTGCGCTTATAATTTGTACTGATTTTTTTATTGATCGCAAAGACTGCTTGTAATGGGACAAGAGCGCCTAAATGCTTTAACCCAAATTTCAATCGAACAACAAACAAAATAAATTTGTAAAACCGAAACATTCAAGAGATCTTATATTATTTATAGACAGTTATTAAATAAAAGAATTCATATTATTTATAATAATACGAGGTTTTATAAACTTTAGTTGCGTCAAACGTATTAAAACGGTTCTTTTTTATTTGTATATATTTCAAACACAGCAATCAATCGGTTGATTGTTAGTCATACGATACTGGGATCAAGCTCAATCACAAGAAGGTAGAGGAATCCACTCATTTAGTCGTCATCAATCTGTCGTCATGTTTATAGTGGTGTAGAATAGGTTGCCTAAGTAAGATTTTCGAGTACTTTTAAATTTGTTATAAATAGTGATTGTAAGTTATGATAATGCATTCAATTCTACCGTTCGATGTATTGATACTATTTTATTAAGAAGAAACGTATTTCAATGCGCACGATTCTTTTTGAATAGCGTATTTTCCATAATGTAATTAATGAAGTTATGCAAATGAGTTTTTCTCGCATGATGCCGCGGTGAATGCGATGTTTGCTCATGGAGCGGGCAAATTACTATTATAATTGTGGAGGAAAAACTTTAGCGATAGTATCATGTAGCAAGTGACTTGCTACACATTTTGAACCGGTCTCGGGCCATTTGCTAGTACATCAAAAATGTCATAAAGCGTCCAGGTAATGACTATATAACCGGAAGATTGTTTCGAGTTTTTCAAAACGTGTTTGATGCCCGAACGTTGAATCACCAGTTCCTCAATATATAATTTATCACAAAATCATCTGTGCGTGGTTTAAAACTAAGACGTTCTATTTTAATTTTTGTATTAAGGTAAGTCAATTTTTCTGCACGTTTGAAATATTTTCGCGCTCAAAATCTGCAATAAAGAAAAACTTTATCTTACGGCACAATTTTTAAATCCATGCACTCGAATTGTATGCAAATTGGTTGAATAAATAACGTTATAAACAACAGTTGTGAAAGAAACATTTCGAGGGGTGCTATTTTGGAGAATTTTGAAAAAGATTGAGGTTAGGTGGATTAGAATGCACTTCCTGTAGACAGGAAGTTTTATAGATAAATGTTTTACAGTGGGAATTCCAGGTACTCAACCGCATCGTACGATTTTTATTGAATCTAAACTTCGAACAGCAAGTTTTACTAACGGTTACTCGGCGGACCAATTATTTAACGCTGCAGAACTGTTGCGAAGAAAAGTGCGGCTTGTTGTTTTCTTTTCTCGCGAGGTAAACTCGGAAATATACCATTTGCAAGTCAGAAAGTGTCCATGTGCTGTCGTGTGTGAGTTTGTGTTAAGGTTTTTTTTAGTGTGTGCGAGCAACAATCTACAAGAATACAGGTAATGCATGTATGCAAACGTCCGTCTAATGTTCATTCATAATTCGGTTAGTTATTCAAAAGTGATACAAACCGATGAAATTTTCACGGCATCGGTGTTGAAAATCGAGCACAAGCCGAGGTCGTATGCTTTTGAACTTTCTTGCCGGTAACTTCTCGTTGCAATTTTTGATTCTTCAAATTTAATATTTGATTCACTCCCTATCTAATTCGGTATTACTAAATTAGCAGAAGCGTCAAGATCTAATTATGAATGACTTATAGATAACATTTATTTTCCGGCAATTCTATTTTCGGACAGCAAATTTTAAGAATTGTGTGTGTTAGACAATTGTTTAAAAGTTTAAACATGTTTACACAACTTTTTTGACGGATTTACAATGCACTGACATTATCTTGTGTAAAGAAAATGTCCACTGTAGTTTGTTTAATTTTGATATACGTAAATAAAAATAACACTAATTACGGAGGATAATTGAAATATCTGGTATTGTTACAAGTGAACTGAGTTTAAAAAAACCTGTTTTTTTTAAATGGTTCTGTATACAGCACACAATTTTCGAAATTTAATAGTAGGACGCATAATGGAACAAAAGCAGCGCTAAAAAACAAATACACACTTTTAACACGTGGTATTTCTTTTCTAAAATGATTCCAATTAGAAGAGCATTAGAATGTTCTATCTAAACATGATCTCATTTCCACGACTCAATTCCTAAGGACGATTATATGTACAAGACCATTAAATTTGAAATACCACCAATATAATCTTTGAATAACAATCGAACGCGGCCATGTTGTCTGCTGTCAGTTTTTGTGAAATATGCCATGAATAGCACGTGTTAAAGTAAGTATAATTTTTGGTGTCTTGCAAAGTCTGTACATACTGTACTGTAAAATCTAGTGCAGTTTTGCGCACATATTAAGTACGTCGCACGTGTGTGCAAAATTAGTTTTAAAAAGTATATTGGGCTATAGATTTGAAACGAAATTGGGTCCATTGTACAGTTTATAATTCCATAATCGCGTGATATTTATTATCAGCGATAAGTCTTGATACTTTGCTATTTTCCTTTGCATAATACCTACTCTGCAACCCTTTATCTTTTTCGCATTTTTCACATAACGACAATTGAGTTTGTCGTGATACTTTGACCGGGCACTTCTAAATAAAATGGAACGTAGAAACAACAAAACTATAACGGGATGTGTCTATAGTAATTACATATCCACAAATTAAACCTTGAAATACATGTATACCCGGTTGATAAAACTTTGAAGGCGAAGCACGATGCCTACAACTTCTTTCGCACGGTTATATGGTGGTAACTCATGAAACACGGGTTGTGTGAGGTATCATAGGATAGGTATTTTAAAATCAAATAAATTTAGTTTGAAAAATGTTTAGCTATTCGGACATATTATTTCTAACAGCGTATTTTTGCAATGCCAACGTGCGAGAGAAACCAGATTTTATCAATCTGTATGCAATTTAATGTTACCGGGTCATATAGTTGATAAAAGCGAAGAAAATGATAACTGTTAACATGACAAAATGATCTCTAAACAAAATTATCTCCGTCGTTACCCAACAGTGGTTTTTTGATTAATTTTATTTTAAGTTGTCTAATTTATTGAAAAAAATATATAATTAAAAGGAAAAAAATAATAATAATATAATTAATTAATACAAAAACTGCAGGAGCTCATCCGGAACATTTTTCTATGTGATAAGATAAGTATAGATCCTAAACTACAAAGTAGATCAATGAAAATCGCATGATGATTCCATTCTTCGGTCTGTCACGATAACAAATACCTTTTGTTAGATAATTTACTTTATTCGTTCGTTTAGGGTTGATCATTCATTTAAAATAATGTAAGGTATTAAAATTTTATCATGATTTAATATGTCATAAATCACTCACACAAGGCCGCCTCCAAGGTCAGATTATAATACCGTTTCTAAAAAAATATTATGTTTCGGATAATTATATTTCGTAAACAAACGGATATCTTCTATCGGAAGATTTCTCGGGTGTGAAGATTATTTCTTCATCATGGTCACTCTAATAAAAATGTTTCTTTCTCATTTTTATGAGGGATATTTTCTATTTATTAAAATTTTTATAGTTTCTTGACACCTATGGGAAGATTCTGAATTTCTTGCCCATGCACAAGTGGTGTGATAATTATCTATATTATATGACTGCTCTTTGTACCATAGATAAATGGGGATTCCACTTCACACTGCTATCAAAGTTGCACTTCAGTGAAAACATAGTCCTATAGCATTCAAAGTCCAATATTGCCATAATACAGGGCGATTCATCATAACACCACGCAAAAAATGAATAGGGTACATTCAGCTATCTGCAAAAAAGTTATGTCGCAATTTTGACTTAGAATAGTTCCAATTTTTAAGTGGTTTAATTTATAATAATATAAAATATAACTTAATCTTTATCTTTAATATACATCGCGGATTACGTTTAGATTATATTCAGTATAATAATCTCAGTATTATACACCAGAGTCCAATTTTGCATTTTATATATATTTATTGAAATGCCCCCCCATGAAGTGTTTTATCACTAAGTGTAAATATAGAATGTTTGATGTTGTTCAAATTTTAATCGGCACTTTGATTCATACATTACTTAGCACCAATTTGATTAAAAAAACGGAAAACAATAATTTAACGAAATGAATTAAATTGAAATCACAAATTGGGTGGATAATTTTGATATGAAATTGTCGCCAAAAGATATGTACTTGCAGAAAGTTTATTAAAAGAATAAAATTGATAATATATCTCAGATTACGACAGCGAATGTTAATTATTTCTTGACGATTATCTTTTTGCAAATGGTTTTTACAAAGTTAACATTAAGTAAACACAATCTGATTAACATTAAGTAGGTACCTAGTACCGCACGGTTTTTATTTCGTAGAACATTGTAGTACTGTAGAACTACGTAGTACTCAGCCACTGTCCAACAAATTGTGATTGGACTTTCACTCTAAAATTCTTTATATCTTAGGGAATATTAGAGAAAAATTCGATCATAATTTATTGGATAGTTTTCTAGTTATAGCGCCGCCAAAAATGCATAATGAATTTATCTTTTCTTCCGCGAGTGTACCTATACAAAGCCTTGAAAGTTCCTCGTGCGCGTAATTTTTGGTTTTTGTTGATAAGCCAGTAGAATAAGTGCTTGTTCAATTTACTATTATGTATTAATTTCTGAAAAAAATACTGATAAGTCTAAATTAGAAAAAGAACGACAAACAGTTTGCGATTTAAACGTTTATTTTTTCCACAATCACAACAGGCAGAATAATTGAATATTCATACTTCAATGTGACGTCTGTATTTTTTGGCATGTTACCAAAACATAACGTAACTCGTTCTGCATCGGAAACTTTATTTAATTTAAATGAGCATTATTAATTAAAGGAATATTTTCTGAAAAAAAAACAATACCCATTGAATTTGAGTAAACAGTCTGTCTATTAGCGATGTATGCATTTCGAATTATATTAATTTGAAAGCCAATACCTTGTACATCACTTGTATCACTTTATACCTTTAATGTTCAAGATTAAAGCATTTATTTAAGCCTACTTATAAAAAAATATGACTACTATAACAGAAGTAGAAGTCGTTTATTAAAAAGAAGACGTTTAAAACTATGTTATGGACTTCATAAAAATAAATAATCAAAATAAATAATTGCCAATATACGGTTTGAACGTAAACAATTGAACCATTTATTATATGATTATTGTAATCGTTATTGACCACGTTCATTTTGACGACGACGTAAATAAATGATGTATGTCTTTGATAATGTTGTGGTTGATTTTATTATTTGCTAGTTGGTGGCATGACTTGCTCTGCCAATAAGAACTAACAATTTTGCAACATTTTCATTGGCTAATTGTTACCAAACTTGTTATTAGACGCATAAATTACAAATTATAAGAGTAGCTAATAGATGCATATTGCGTATTGCTTATTTTGTCGTAAAAACGAAAAAGACAAAATAAAAATCGAATGAGCTATCGATAATGACGAGTTTGTAATATATTATGATTAACGTGATATTGCATAGAAAGTGACTATTACCAATAGTTGACCTGAACCTCAAAATAAGCTGATAAATTATTTAATTAGCAATTTTTGGCGCTCATTTTATCGAAACTTTAGACCGTTATCAGTAAAAAGATTTGATGCCGTATAAGAACTCTGTACCATAGGAGTGACTAAATACAGATAACCAATTTCTATAGAGTTAGGTACATATAAATTGATAGTGACAATATATTTAATGCAGTTTAATCGGCGAGCGCAAGTGTGTGCGACGCGTGTTTTTTCGAAGTGCAAACCATACTTCTTTCTGTGCGCCATCGGCAGTTGTGAATAAAATAAGTATTAACACTCATTGGACACGAAAAAAGAATAATAGGAGGTAAATTACAGATTCAAATGTTTTATGTCTCCTTGAACGTAGCTTTTTAAAATTAATAATTATATCTTAATTTGCATTGTGTTGTAGAATACTTTCCCGACATATACAAACACGCGCTCATACGCATATAATTAGTAACTATGCTCGTCCATAATACGGTTCATAAGTTGGCTACATGCAATACATATATATTTTAGTCTATTAATCCATAATTACATATGTAGGTACAAGAATGCGTTGGTTTAAGTTTGCAATAAATTATCGCTAATCAATTGGTGATCAACGAGTATTAGAACTTAATATTACCATTGTCTTAAAATATATTTATTTTTATATTTGTGGATTAGTCAGTTCTCAATCGCCACTATGCGTAACTCATTATCAGATGGTCTGATACTGATAGAGATTGTAAACAAAAATATGTCAGTATGATTGTACTTTTTCGTACTGTACTTCAGTTCGCATTTGTAACACTCAAAAATTTTTAGTGGACACTTGATGTTATTTAGTAGAGCTACTCAACAACTGTGCAACGTTCTATTAGCACTGCCGCAGCCAGATCTATATTGTATCAATAAATTGATAATTAAGAACACTCGCTTCAATCTTTTCATAGCATGCCTCACATGCCTAAGTCGAGCAGTTGTAGTCACGGGCAAAAAGTAAACAACAGAAGTAATTTCTATTTAGTTAGTACCCTTGAATGAGACAAATCATTAACTTGGAATCGACACTTTTTTCCTGGATTCAATTGAATATGCATTACATCTCGCACTTGATTACAACATATAGCGTGCATTCTTTCATAATTAATGCATGTTTCCTGAAAATAACCGTATTTAGAGCACTCGTAATGACGTACTACATCTTAAAACCTGGTATTTATTTAATAACAAACATACATTGAAAAGTTCTTGTTTTTCACTACTTACACTAAGTCATTGTAAACAACAAATATTTAGACGTATACAGAGGGCTCATAAACTTATTTCAATAGTTGTGAAGAAGATCAGGAGACCTTTAAAACTATCTGTACACACAGTTCAAAGTTTGCAAATGCGGCGTAGAAATATTCCGCGATTCCAATGATGAAGTATGATTAATGAAAAAGCTGGTCCATTGACGTGTTTTTTATCAGTTCTACCATCTCTTAAAGAGTTATGGTAAACCTCCCAAACACGCAATCAAAATTATTGTTTGTTTTTATAATAAGGTACTTGTGTGTTTTGATGTAGGTGCGTATTATTATGGCATATCTAAATTCTTCCGTTATACAACTTGTTTCATGGTATAAACTACTTTTTGATTGCCCATTGTAATTACAAAAATAAATAAACAAACGTTTTTACAACGGTGGGAGCAAGGTTTTACAAGGCAGATTTATTATTTATTATTATTAGTAGGAAAGTTATGTAAATGGAAAATGAAAACATCGTTCAGGTATCATGTTTTGTGATGAACAAGTTATTTTACGATCACATCTGGTTCAACACATGTTATCGTACCTACCTGGACGGTATTTTCTGGTGTTAGAACTGAAATTTTTCGTATTTCGTGTTTGACTATCTTATTTGACGAATAGGCCTTTACGTAACTAAATTAGTCAGAATCATAACTGCAAATTCTTTATTTTAATCTGTTTATTTTCAAATTGTTTGATCAGCGAGGCTAGTGATATAGAAATTATGCAAACTCCATTTCTACGAATACACAGTTTTGCATCAGGGATAAAATATTACACATTATTGCAAAAAATATACCACAGTACCACTTCCATTTTAAATTTTGTTAAGCATTACTGCCTTTTTTGGTAATTAATTTTACTTTCATTTCAAATTGCAATTTTTATTGGAGTTTTTATTAATTATAAATTTAATTAAAGTATAAATTTTTATTAATCGTGAATGATGTAGCAGGTATGCGAATAACTTGTACATATTTTCCTCTTAGTCGATCAGTCTTGACTCTTGAGTATGTCAAGATAAATTAGTAGCTCAATTATCGATTATCGGTGGAATAAAATTATTTTTACCACTTCTCGAGTGGTCGGACGTTGTTCGTTGAACATCGCGCGATATTTATATTTGGGTACCCTTTGTTTCGTGGTTTGTTCAAATTCTAATTCCATTGTTCCCCTCCTGGCCGCCCGCCGCATTATATCCACAAACGGCAACTGTTTGTAAATGAATTTTTTTTTCGTGGCTGCAGTTGTCACATTTGGGTTTGGCGCGGGATGGATTCGTCTGTAATTATTATCTGAAAACAAACTTTGTTATCTTGCTAACGGTGCAGAGAACTCGCAACTATGCCACACCAGTTTTGGTTTTATTTGATACTATCAGGCTGATATTTCCTGACCCCTCCAAAAAAACGCAAGCGGAATATAACGTAATTTGGGATTCATATTTCGAGCCACTGGCTGAACTTGTGGAGAAATACTCGTACGATGATGTGAAGGGCAAGGTTATAAATTATTGTTTACGTTTTTTTTTAATGCGATTGAGTAAGCTGATTAGTGTAGTTGATTATAAACTCCGAGCATTAGGTACAGTGACTTTGTTTTTATACCAATTGTCTTTATTCTTTCAGGATTTGTCGAGTGCAGTTCAAATAACAAGAAACATGTCGGAACATATGAATGGCAGCGCCACCAAATGGACCAATGGTAAGACTTTTTGATTTAAAATTTTCAATTCCTTTTTCAATTTCAAAATTTCAGGTCCAGATCAAGTATTACCAGCTACAAATTTATTTACCGCGGATCCTGCCGGTAAGGTAAAATTACGAATGTCCACAGACGCGAACAACTTGGCTAGTTTTCCCCCATTATCAGTTCCTGGTTTGCTCAATAGAACTGTATCGAAGTACCCCGATAGCATAGCGATGTGCAGCAAGCTGAAAGATGGCCAATGGCACAAAATTACTTATAGGTAAGTGCACGCAAGTCTCCATAGCAACGGTCCCTTATCTGGTCATAAATAATGCTAGTGCAATAAAATTGACAAGGCATCTGTTGCCCTCCTCATACGTATAATTTGTTATTGATAGCGATCTGATAGCTAACCACGCATCTTTCACGAGTGCCATGCCGGTAATCCGCTCCATAGAGCTAACGGATCATCATTTGTTATGTAATCACTAGATTTATCGACATAGAAGCACATTGCCAAACATTAAACATGTTCATGTATATACTGCATCAAAGTTACCACATACATCCAACTATCCACAAATTATCATTTGTACCCAGTTAATCACAGACTCACATAGAAGATATTTGGACTCTTTTGACTCGATAAGTTTATGAAGCCCACCCATATGAGCTAAATTGCCATTGGCTACTAAATTTCTTCTTCATTAGAAACTGTTTTTAATATCAATAATATCATTCTGTCAATAACATCTAATTCTTTTGCCATGAACCATCGATAGTTTTTAGATATTACAATGAAGATATTATAGTATTATTGTCTTGATATGCATAAGTGGATCAATTGTAGGTACGTGTGGTCACCTGGTATGGGTAATCAAAGCAATGAGATCCTGCTAATTAGCAGGCTTTCGCAATAAAACATTAGCATGCGTCAATTGTATGACATAATAATAGAACATTTAAATCACGGTCTACCATTTTTGAAAGTAATACTTTGAAATCTCCAGGCCTTGAGAACACAAGTGTACGTGAGCGACAAGCGCTAATTTTTCAAATGAAATCCCATGTATTTCCCATTTGATTACTTGATTACTCGTACGTTGATATTGCTTCGTTACAACCATGACTACTCATTTCGAAATAATCGAATGTGTGCGTTTGGTCGGTTGTAAAAATATTCATATTGCCGTCCTAACGAAACCAGCAATAAGACAATTGGTAATCTTTGGGTTCAAAACTCGTTTCAATGCGTCATTGAAATTACCGTTTATTAAAACACGTAAATATTTTATCTAATTGTAATATAGTCACCGTCACAGAATTATGGATTATGTTCAACGTTATTTTAATTGCCCTTATAAATTAAGTTTGCCTAATTTATTATTGATGAACCTGTTTGTTTATTAACTTCACAAAAAAGGAAGGATCTATATGATTATGGCTGCAGTTAAAATTAAAAATAAATTACTATAGGATAATTATGGCAAATGAATGATGGTAATCAAGCATCGATCGTATCATCGGATTGCGTCATGTTTGGTGATGATCTGGAATTCCAAAATGTTTATGGTTTTTTTTTTGTTAATTTATGCTTTTCTTCTTTATTTTAGGGAATATCAGCACACAGTACGCTTAGTAGCTAAGGCATTTATTAGTTTAGGTCTAGAGAGGTACCATTCCGTATGCATATTAGGTTTCAATAGTCCGGAATGGTTCATATCTGATTTGGCATCAATTCACGCCGGGTAATTTTGAGAAAAAACTATCCGCCCTCAAAGTGTTACTAATTTTCTAAATTTTAGGGGATTCGCTGCTGGTATTTACACAACAAATTCAGCAGAAGCTTGTTACTATTGCGCGTCGAACAGTAGGGCAAATATAATCGTAGTTCAAGATAACAAACAGCTGGAGAAGATTTTGTCAATTAGGGATAGACTTCCACATCTGAAAGCAATCGTCCAATACGAGGGCATCCCCGATAAACCAGATGTGATTAGTGTAAGTCTATAAAAATAATACTTCCTGTTTTGGTTGTAACTGAATGTGTTTCTAGTGGAAAAGGTTACTACAAATTGGAAGAGAACAAAGCGATGAGAAATTGGATTACATTCTGTCCACGATGGGTGCCAACGAATGCTGCACTCTAGTATATACGGTAAGATTTTCCCCATCTTGACCATCTCGACTTATTCCTAAAGACCACTTTTCTTATAGTCTGGCACTGTTGGCAATCCAAAGGCTGTGATGTTGACGCATGACAACTTAACATGGGATGCCCTGGCTATTGGTTCTCAACTAGAAGAGTTAAAAAATGGCCAAGAAGTTTTAGTCACTTATTTACCATTGAGTCACGTGGCTGCTCAAGTAGTAGATATATACATTACCATGTCGGTGGCATGCGCCGTATATTTTGCAGACCCAAACGCTCTGAAAGGCAGTCTTATCGGCACATTGAAAGAAGTTCGTCCAACGAGATTCTTAGCCGTACCCAGGGTGTGGGAGAAGATGCATGAGAAGATGCAACAGATTGCTGCTAGTGGCGGTTTCCTAAGGAAATTGGTCGCTAGTTGGGCGAAAAACAACAGTCTACAACATTATTTAGATAGAATGAATGGGTAAGTAGCAGAATACCCAAGATGATACAAATCATTTGAACATATTTGTTTTTTAGGGTCGATACAAATACGTTTGGCTATTCCGTAGCAAGTGGGGTAATATTTAAGAAAATTAAGGAAGCTTTAGGATTAGAGAGATGTAGAACTTTCGTGTCGTCCGCCGCTCCGTTGGCAGCTGATGTTAAGAAGTATTTCTTCAGCATAGACATTCCAATCATGGAAGCTTTTGGTATGTCGGAAGCTTCCGGTGCTCATACATTAGGTATTCTGGACGCCTTTGGTTTCGATACGATTGGACCAACTATACCTGGCATGAAGACCAAACTCCACAATCCTGATGACAAGGGTCATGGTGAAATCTGCATGTTCGGTCGACACGTATTCATGGGTTATTTGAACGAACCAGAGAAGACAGCCGATGCCCTCGATGATGAAGGCTGGCTACATTCAGGAGATATCGGTACAATTGATGATAAGGGTTTAGTGTATATTACTGGAAGATTAAAGGAGCTGCTGATCACCGCTGGTGGTGAAAACGTACCCCCAGTACCAATCGAACAATTAGTAAAAGCAGAATTACCACATATCAGCAATTGTGTTCTCATTGGAGACAAGAAGAAATTCCTATCGCTCTTAGTTTCCTTGAAAACGGACGTGGAGTCCGAGACGGGCGCACCCCTGGATAAACTTACACAAGAAGTGCAAGATTGGTTAACAAGCTTAGGCTGTCCCGCTACTACCGTACCTGAAGTTATGAAAGCCGGCCCTGATCCAAAACTTTTGAAGGCCATTCAAACAGGGATCGACGTCGTCAACAAAGGAGCAACGTCCAATGCTCAAAAAATCCAAAAGTTCGCTCTACTTCCGAGGGACTTCTCTATACCCACAGGAGAATTAGGTAAATCCATTACACAACATTAAAACCTACTTAGTACTTATGTGAGTCATAAAAACGAGTTGATATTGCGTGAAAAAAATACTTTTGCCACGCAATAGTAGACGATTTTTACAACTTCTTATCTACTTTACAAATCGTACGATGCTTAACGTAAATACTTTGAGTTTTTATCAGTTTTGACGTCTACAGTATTCACCGGGAAATAGCAATTTTTTTAATAGATATATCTTTATTTGAATATAAAGTCATTTTAATTGATCAGTGCATTGCATTTTATTCAAACGGAGGACTTTCCAAAACCGATTAAAATCTGCGTACAAGAATAAATTTCGGATCACCCTTACGTAAAGGCTGCGCGATTTATATCTTTAATGCTTGAAAATGGATTGTTTTCAATAAGATATTACCGCACCATAGCGATTATTACTACGTTGTTCCGAGAATTAACTAACATTGATAAGCTTTCCTAACGCTCGATGTTTCATTATTTAACAATTTGACACGTGATATTAGTATATGGGTTGATAAGTTAGATCACCACAAATACATGTATGCTATTGTATTATCTAACGCACTATTTTGTCGTTTCAGGTCCAACATTGAAATTGAAGAGGAATGTAATTGTTGAAAAATATGGAGATATTATAGATAGATTTTATGAATAATTGTTGTGTATTTTGTATGTTATAATATTGGATATGTTACATATATTTTTTATATAGGATTAAGGTTTATTAAATTTGTGAGAATAAAATATGAAAGAAAACCAGCAAGATCTATTTGGATATTATTTACTTACACTATCATAAATAAACCTGACATATGTAAATTGCATTTCTAAA
Organism: Aphodius sticticus; assembly: GCA_963966075.1. Taxonomy (NCBI): domain Eukaryota; kingdom Metazoa; phylum Arthropoda; class Insecta; order Coleoptera; family Scarabaeidae; genus Aphodius; species Aphodius sticticus. Next base: position 10,990,007 of record OZ014515.1, on the reverse strand, counting down.
AATGTGCCGTTGCATATCTTACAATTTTCTTTTCGAGTCGAATAATAAATAAATGAAATGGTATACAATATAAACACTATATTACAAAAATAATAATAATATTAGAGAAGGTACTTTATAAATAAATGTTATTATTCATGGTAACGACGTGCTAGCTGTAAGCACAGGGGTCCGTTTCTCCGCTCGAGTCACTACTCTCAGGGTCCTGTTTACAACAACGGCACTGGTGCTGACACCTACTACACTTAGTTCTGTGACACTTGGAAGAATGTGACGAGGGGGGTCTGTACATTGGCGCGACAAACTCCACTTTAACGTTCGTGGTCGCGGTCACTTTTGTAGTAAACTGTCCGGTAGAACTCGGCTCCGGCGTACTATATTCTACAGTTACTTGAGGTTCAACGATGATACTTTGGTTACTACTCTCTTCACTAATCGTTGTGAGACTCGGCTCACGTATTGCCTTTGAAGGCGCCGCCCGTTTTGAGGTCCTCATAACTGGCTTCGGTGGCGCCGTTGGCTGCACTGGAGGTGGCGGAGGAGTTGACATACGGTCGTTATGGACCAACGGTTGTAGTTCGCCTTTTGGTCCGACCAAATCTAACATTAACGGGGTAACGATTAACGAATTCATGATGGAACCAATGACGGATAGACACACCATTTGGAAGATGTGCGCGCTTATGAATTCGAACGGAGACAATGCTAGGATCGCGACACTAAACAGAAGTCCCATGTCTCCTTTCAAAATTGGTCCAATGTAGATCTCTAGAGACATTTTCACTCTTTTATTACGACCTCCTAAAGCGCTTAGGAATCCACTGTATAGAAGCAGAACATTCCTGCTGATTACTATGAAATGAACAGCACCCATTGTACCTGTAAGGGCATTCAAGTCCATCAGAGCCATAAGCAATAGTCCGAAAACAATACAAAACATCGCACTCCATATTTTCCGATATTGCACTATAAAGCAGCACATGATTCCTCCGAAAAGTAACGTCAAGACAAGCTGGACTAGAAGCAGTTTCTCAAAGAGTATAAATTGGTTGAAATAAGCGAAAAGTAAGCCTTTGGGGTAGTTGGGCAAACCCAGATTATTGTATTCCTCGCTAATGTCTTTGATCTGCTTCAGGGTCTCTACGATCTTGCTGGTGCTTCGCATGTCTTTCAAGTAGAATGGTATCTGTGCGTACTTTATACGTTGAGACTTCGGTATAGTTAAGTCGTGTTCGGCTTTAGTCGAGTTGAAATGTTGGTATGGCTTTGGATCTAGGTTGGCCTGAGCACTTGAATATGACAAATGATCGCTGGTACTCCAAACCGATAAATAATTATAAAAGGCTTTCACGTCTATGATTCCATCCTCAACCAGTTTCTTCTTCATTATCTGGCTTTTGTCAACAGGAAATTCGACTATTCCAGTTTGTGCCAGCAGTCGAAAAGCTAGGACAGCATTTTCTGTGGCATTACTGTACCATTTATCACCGCTGACACAATGGTCACACTTCTTAAATTGCTGCTGAAGATCTATCAGAAAATCTCTGAAGTTGGCCAACCAGAAGTTATTCATGTTTACTCCTCCATTGGAATCCTTGAGGACATTCGGAACATTTCTTAAAGCTGCGTGGTACTTGTACAGAGTGTTCTGCATAATCGGATACTCCACTTCTGTCGTCACTAGGTAAAAATTGTAAAATCCAAAATACTTGTTTTGGGCTTCTAAATAATTGTACTCGTCCATGGTCTTTGGAAGAAAAGAAGATAACCTCACATCGTATCGAATATTCATCCCGTTATATACACTAAATCCGACGAAGGCCATGAATCCTAACCACAGCACCATCTTCATGAACCACGAAAAGATAAAGCCAATCCAATACTGGTTCACAAGGAACGTTATGCGGCCACTCTTTCGTTTGCTCTTGCAAACACACACCTCAGTCATCAAATTTTCGCCATGCTCCTGTAACAAGAATCGAATATTAGCATAGTGAATATTTTTAATCATTTCTATTTAACTTACCGGATCAATATTACTAGTATTATTGTTATTGTTTGGTGGCATTTTGCTTTCATTCCGAAAGCATGGTACTCCAGCCTTTCGAAAGCGAATCTTCAAAGCCAACAAAGCAGGGAAAAGAAATAGTATGGCAGCACCATGGAATACTGATAATATTACACATTGCAGGCAAAAAATTCTTAAAGCTGGTGTCAACACCACAGTAGCAATCAAGAACGCTGCTGATCTCAACGTTGTGGACGTGATGATATCGAGACCACACCTTTGGACCATCTCTGCAGGCGAAATATTCCTTTCTTTTTGGACAGACAATAACAGGAACATGTCTCGCATGGATAATCCCACACTCAAGTAAGGCAAGACATGGGTGCTGAGCAGATTCATGGGAAATCCCAGTAGGCTGCAAACTCCTAACCCTGCAGCCGTGGCAGCAACCAGAAGTATCACTCCAAAACTGACCAACAGACTTTGGACTGCCCATCCAAATGCCATAAGTCCAAGGAATACAAATGCTATATGGTATTTCTCAATCTGTATATACTCTATTAACCCTTTGTTCAAAGTAGCCGTGGAAAAAGCATGGAACTTATACGATTTTGACATGTTCTGCTTCAACCTTTGCACATCCTAACAAAAGAAAAAACATTGATTAGTATACAACCTCCATCAAAAGATAATCAAAACTTACTTGAGTAAACTTCTTCTGCCAAGCGTTCAAAACCATGGAAGCTTTCTCCTCGCTCCAATCAATATGATTGACTTTATAGCTGCGTTTGTAATAATCATGGAGTTCGAACTTGTCCATGAGTTGGAAAACAGTCTGTAGTGCTTTGGCATGTTTGATGTGACCGGTTTTGTTCTTGGTCACTCCACCAACCAGTAACTCCTCTGGCCAGTGCATATATTTTGCTACGTAACCATAACAACCATTGGTAAGTGTAGCTCCAACATCGAGTGGTTTCGAGGAGTTGTGATTGGGAGCTGTTTTCGGACACTCGGGGTCTTTGGGATTAAGGCAAGGTTTCTCTTGGTAACCAGTGGTAATCCCACCCCGTCGAAAGAAGTCATCAAGGGTTTCATAGTTGAATGTGGGATAGTTAATTTTCATTGTATTCACTATCTCTCTTGGATTTAAGTGGGTCCATTTCATATTCTTTACATGTTTACTGTAAGAAAGAATAACGTTAAATATTAGTATACATAGTTAAAATAAAATAATTAATAGTAAGTAATAGTTCAGATTATGATCGTGATTATAAATTTGGCATTAGCCAATGTTATTTTTGGTAATTATGTAACTGGTATGATATATTATTAAGGATTAATTATCTTGATTATGCAAAGTTATTCATAAGTTTAAAAAATAGCCACATAACCTTTCACTTAGGTATAATAAATAATCTTGATTAGGCAACTCAAAAATAACCCACAGGTACCCGTCATAAACCTTCTATGATGATTGACGACTCTTTTTACAACGATTATCCGAACTTCTTTACTTCTTGTTTGTTACGTTCAAATCTTGTAATCGATATTTTACATAATTCCCAATGTGCAATCAAATTGAAATTTTAAATGTGGGCAGATTTCCGGTGACAATGCATGGATCAAAAAATTCCAAAATTTTAATTTTTTTCTAAAAAAAAATAAAATCAAAAATCATCAATTTTTTTTATTTTTTACATTAATTTTTTTTTATTTCGTGCAGTGCTTCATATTCGTCAAAATTAACGCCCCAGTAAAAATTTGTGACAATTCCACAGGTGATTTTCTCTTGAACTACTCATACAATTTTTATGATTCTTTTGTTAGGTTGTAGGTTGACTACAAAGTAACGATAATGGAGTTACTAAAAGAGATAATAAAGTCAATTACAGAATTTAAAAATAATACAGTTAAGATTATAATTAATTTAAACATTTATTAAGATAAGAGAAAATAATTTATTAATTTTAATTGCCCAATTGTTATCGAAATAAAGCAGGTAGGTAATTAAAATTGAAAGAACTGGATTATAAAAAAAAAGTGTGCCCGTTCTTATTTGTAGCGTTTTTAAGTCCTATAAATAATTGTTGCATTATTAAATAATAATAATTTAATAATAATAACAATAATTGAGTACCAATATATTTTGTTGTAGACAAAAAATTTCGGAACGGTTTATATTTAGTCGGCCGATATAAAATGAATGACAGATAAACATCAATGAATGTGGATTTAGAAAACGGTGGACTTGATTGTGGTTGGCAAGTTGTCAAGTATTGCGTAATACTTCTACCACCCAAGTCGCGGCCGCGGCACAAATGGCCCATACTTATCGACAATGTTTATTAATGAATCTAAACGCGCTTTTATCATTTTTTAAAAACAAAAGCACACTGGTCCTTTGTGCACGGCTATTCCTGCTTATCGGCGATTCATAACAACACATTGATCACTTAATTGTCGGCGCTTGCCTGTTATCATCAACCATTTGCCGAAGGTCGGGGTGAGAAAGTTACTTACGGCAAGGCGACGGGGTATTCGGGCCCAAGCAATTTTGATCCTTCCCAGAAACAGTCCAGGGGGGTTATTATCGAACAGGGGTTGAAATTATCGTACGTCTTCTCCATCATGTATTGTTCGTCAAAATTCGGTATACTGGGCGACTGGCATATGTCCTTTAATTTCCAAACGATATCGAATAGGGTAACTGTCACCTCGGAGGCCTTCCGCAATATCTCCAAGTGCTCCAGAAGGCCGTGGGCGTGGAGTAGACTAGAATTGGGGTCCACGGCGGTCTGTATGAGCATTTGGTGCGTCGAGAGTATCTCCTGTTGGGGCCCATCCTCGGCGGGCTGCTTCTCAGCCCACATCTGTTCGATCTCCGTGTGGAAGGACGAGTTCTTCAGCCAGACGCAGCACGCCGCCATGGCCAGAATCCCGAGGAAGAGCGCCCTTGCAGCGTGCGCATCTAGTAAACGGCCCAGGGAATGCAGCTGCCTGTGTAATCGGCTCCTTAACCACAGAACTCCTCGGTCGCCGGTCGCTCTACCCTGGAACACAGAGCATAACATGCTATAGACCACCCAAGACGCTATGTGACGTCACGCGGGCCACCCAAGTGGCGGCATACAACATACGGATGGTCCCCACCAGTCCTTCTTAGAAGGACCAACTACAACTATACGTCTATATACCACACGCTCATAGTACCTGCTAAATAATATCTCCAACACATATCTGGCAACTACATCCACAATACACGTGCAGATAAAAAAAAACAACTATTATTACTATTATTCTCCTTTGAACTCCGTAACATCACCATTTAATACATCATTAATTTACACCTTCGCCACACCAAGGCACCCGTTTCCATTCACTCGTCTTTTCCAAATCAATACGCATTAATTATTGATCGACTACCAATAAATCTATCAAACAAATCCCTTCTTGACATTAAAAACGCGGACCACCTTGAAACACAAACTGATCTAGTTTTACAACCAACCAACCGATCACTCTAATTAACTCATATAACCAAATAATCATATTTTCCAAATCTAGTACAGTCATTACCAATACATATTTTTTGTATTTCACCGCCATTGCAGCGGAGGACGCTTTCGTTTGGTTAAAGGTACGAAGGGCCGAAGGGCCTAGGGTGAAATTTATACCTGGTCTCGGAAATTAGAATGGTGAATTTGAACCATGGATAATTGGTGGAACTTTCAAAATGTGCACTCCCTTGGCCTAATGGCGGCCCTTCGAACGACCCAAAGGGCCGCACAGGGCGCCGCACATAGTCCATCAACAGTAATGTAGCAATAACTAACTGCTGTGTATACCAACCCAGATAAGGCAGCGGTAAATAAATATTCATTAATTTTCCTTAAGCGGTTTTCCATCATTTATCTTACTTTGTATGCCATTTTTGTCTATGTAAATCTAACGTTTGTGTCATTCTTAACTTCGGTTGCACCATTCGCGAATGCGTCAAGCTGCTTCGGCACCTTATGTATGTATATTATGTATATCAACAATTTGCAATTCGAAGATTTTCGCTCGAGTCAAAATGGTAAGCAACAATTTGGACGTGCGAGTAATAGCAAGCAGGCGAAATATTGGTATTCCTAAGACGACTTTAACATTGTTTAAAAAGCAATTCAGGGCTAAACGATTATCAGATAAACTAAAAAGCAGCCAACGGGACTTCCAAAACGGGAATTGCTCAACATTGGTCAATATCCAAATGCAATTCTTCAAAATTAATAGCGTTTTCGATTTATACAATTTTATGCACGCACTCGGTGCAATTCTTTAAAATCAACTTCACGGTGAACAGAAGTAGAAGCATAAAAAGAAGTTTCCAGTTTTCCTGATGGTAAATACCTCAAAATACCAACATGGTATTTACCATCAGGAAAACTGGAAACTTATTTTATTCTTCTACTACTGTTCACCGTGAAATTGATTTCAAAGACTTGCACCGAGTGCGTGCATGAAATTGTATAAATCGAAAACGCTATTAGACATCTAAGGTAGTCATAAATTAACACCTCAACCTTAACAATCAAAGCACGGGATGGTAACCTTAAGAACCAGGCTGAGCAATAAATCTTCTCGAGCAATTTCGGAGCTACCTAATAATGTCATTTAACTAAAAAAAAATGCATTTTGCGTTTTCGGCTGTGCAGAAAAACAGTTTTGAATACTGTTTGTTCTAGCTATAGACCTAGGGTTAACATGCTTGTAGTTGTTTAATGTTCTTTGATGAAGTCCAAAAAACAGAATGAGAATGGAGTTATTTTTATCGCGCATTTGCAACGACAGTGTTATAATTAAATGTAAACAAAAGTTGCAATGTTTTGGTTCCGTTCATAATGCAAGTCATGTTTTTTTTATGTTTATATAAAATAGTTATACGAATTAAAAATGAGTACTTGTAATGGTTTCAATTAGATAAATTATTGTGGTCTAATTAGAGGTAATGATTGGTAGTAGTTAGCGCAGGAACGGTGGCTGGAGAAAATGCAATAAATATCTAGAAGGTATCTGGAAGGTATTCAGGAAGCGGTTTCGAACAGATGATCGAGAGCGCGAGAGAAGAAGAAGATGAAGAACGGTAGTTAGCTTTAAATGAAATTTCGAGAAAGAATCGCGGGAAAAAGTTGCTGGTGGATGAAGAAGTTACGTTATAAGTCGAAGGCCGGTGCAAGGGTGAGTGGAGTACCCGAGTACATTCCGGAAATGAAGAGACGGAGTGGGTGTATGTGGCTGGGTAAGCGCAATGCGGCTCGTCTTTGGGTCCGCGGATGCGCGCGGGGTACCAGGTAACTTCTAGTCGGACCACACACGCGGCTCGCCCGGTGGTCCTTTGCCAAGGCTAGCGTAACACGGCATATCACCCACCGGACCACAATCAGGCTGGCCAAGAGTTATCTATCACACCTGATTCCGCATGGAACCGCGTGGAATAACAAAAACAAATGGGGAAATTGGGGAAGAGAGAATTGCCTCGATGAATAACAGTAGAGAAAGAGAAATCTTTGGATTGTATTGGATCTGTATAATCATTACCTGGTCCAGCTCTGCGAGGGCAAATGATGCGTCAACCCATCCTGGTCTCGTGTAAAGGTCGGATCTGTGCCTTTCTCGGTCGTCCCGACTTTCAGCGGTGGCCATCATCCTCGACGTCGCCGAGAGTTCTGGGGGCATGGGTGGACACGTGCATTTAGCACCCCCTTAGACGAGTAAGAACCCTATCGGCGTCGGTACCACCACCAAACACCACCACTTCACCAGCATCGTCGCCGAAACGCGCGGCTCTGTCGTCGGACGTAGAGATTTAAATCTGAAAATGTTCCTCAGGTCTCTTGCAGGCCGATGAAGTTCTACATTTTCTGTCTGGTAATGCATTTAAACGAGTTTAAAGCCGCTAAACTGGCCTCCCGGCGCACTAAATTCGATCTATGCACTCGTACCGTCTCGTCAGCAAACTTTCATTCAGTTTATTCAAAACTGGTGGGCACTTTTCGTGTAAATATGAACAAAAACAACAACAAATGCAGCGCGCGGGCGCAACACAACCACCTCACCGCTTCTTTCGACAGACTGCCGTCTGCCGTCGTATACTCGTTAATGTTGTCCGCCGGTGCAAGGAGTACCGGGCTGGGGCCCTACTCTCTAACACGATACGTTACGAGCGTCTACGAACATGGACCACACACATTGCATGTTTAGAATGTAAATTCTCCCCAAATTACATTACTTATATATTTTTTTTCCTTCTTTCGTCCTCTACTGCTCTTTCGCCGCCACTGCACATCCATCTTCCCGTCGGCGTCATAAATTGTTCATTCAGCCGTCGAAATTATTTTTCAAAATGTGGCATTTGATAACATCTTTGCCAGTCACCAACCATCACGATAACAAATACTAATTAACCGCGCTACAAAGTACCAAATGCAAAGATTTTGCCATAGCTATAACGTATCCATCGAGACTGCAGTGGCATCTTTTTCGAGAAGAATCATTTTCGACGCGTCCTCATTAATTAACAGTACAAATTATATCCGCAATATATAAAATAAAACGTATACATATAAATATACTACAAAAAATGTTTGTGCAGTGCAAAAAAAACTTGAGCATTAAAAAAATAACTGAGCAATAATTTTATATCAATGTGCATCAGAATACATAATCTTGCATTTATATCTTTGAATGCTTCCGTTATAATACAGACTTAAGTGAATAAATGTGCAATACAATCATTACCTACTCTATAAAAATATAATGAACAGAATGAATACAAAATATTTGATCATTGAAAAAAATATATTTACAAAATGTGGCATTTGATCACATCTTTGCCAGTCACCAACCATCTCGATAACAAATAATACTAATTAACCGCGCTACAAAGTAGCAAAGATACCTAAAATTTATATGATAAGCATATGAAACATGAAATTTTTTTTTGAAAAAGTATGTTTTGATAAGAAATAAAAATGATTGTTTCAATCTTTCGGATTTATTGGGAAAATAATAGTTTGTTACGAAAAACAAAAAAAAAATCTTTATTCCTTTGTTTCATTTGCTCTCTCTGGATAGGTAGAAAGACTTTAAACTGTCAACAAGCAACATTCTTCAACGAAAGTCAAAATTTTCAATTCATCTTCGTCTTTAAAGATGTTAAGAATGCATAATTTAACACTTTCTGTAAACACAGGAAAATGGGTGCAATGGAAAAATGATTAAAAACATTAAAGGCAACTGAACCAGCCTTTGTTTGACCCAAACGCATTTTTTGTGTGATTTTGGAATCGTTGTATGTATATCGTAGAATCTAATTGTTCGGTGCAGTCTAAGAAATTGTAGGAATGCAAATGTTTTACAGAATGAGAGTCCAAAATATCGCACTATCATATATTATTTAATTTATTTAATTTACTATTTAATTTTTCACCGGGTTACATTTCTTTCCACGCAGTGAAATCTCTTAATTGTCGCTTTTTGATAATGTTGGGATGAGGCCCATTCCTTCTTCAGATAGTTTCAGAAGTTTTGACTCCCGAAAAATTTGACTAACTCTTGCTTGGTGTCAGTAATGTCAATTTATCAGCAAGAGGTGACGCTCTGCTCTCCATCCATAAACCAGCAGCCGTTCGCAGACTAAGGCCAAGGCCACTTCCTCGACATAGATGTCGAATTATGCTAGGTAGAGCATTTCATCAACTGCATAAGTCGGAATACGCAGCAGTCCTATTTAGGAAGTGTTTTAAATATGCCGTTCTTTAGATTTGACCTAATTTTCGTTGCTAAAGCTTTTAATTCAAGCTTAGAAAACCAAGTTATCATATACTAAAAGCAATGTGAAGTATAGCGTAAGACATTTACAATTTTGCATTTTATTAGGCTGTAAAAAATATTGTATCCTTAAAAAGCATAAAAATAAAACGTTGTTTAAGGATCTAGAACTGGGCATTCCTTCGGCGTGGACGGTTGCCCCTTATTGGAGTGGAATGCGGTGCTTACATACGTATGACGTTCCTGAGCCTTCTGGAAAACTCTATCTACCACTTTGGAAGCTGTAGAAGCTCTGAACCGGTAGATACAGATAACTGCTTATATTATATGCAATAATCCAAACTACAATTGAAGCATTTTTTTAGAAAGGCATCTAAGAACATTTGCCGATAATTTCTTTAAAAATAACACCAATTTATTAGTGTCTGACATGTGTAAACTTAGGTACCTGGCAACTGACCATTAAGCGTTTTTTCTAATGTGAGGTAGCATCTGCGTAACGTTTAGTATTTTTGTTTACATATTTTTAGTCATGAGGTTTTTTTTCTTAATATACAGGCTGTCTACAACTTTTTGTCCAATTTTTTACTTTATCATACGCAGTATGACAAAGTACTGTTATGGTGTTGAAATAAAAATTTTTGATTTTAGCGGAAATATGTCCATTTTGGTCCCCTGAACATTTTTGACCAAGGTAAAAAACTGTCTGTATGTGTGTGTGTCTGTGTATATGTGTGTACACTGTACTCGTTTCTTGTGGCGACGATTCAGGAGAAACTACTAAAGGTATCGGGACGAAACTTATATTTAGTTTCACGACTAAACTTAGAGCTGAAAGAAGTTTTGTTCAAAGGACCTAAAGAAACTGGAGGTTTACTCGTATCATTTTTCAACGATATTGCAAATGTGCCGCCATTTCTGTAATTTCTTCAAAATAGTTAAATAATAAATTAAAGTAGAGGAAATTTTGTATAATTTATGTCTATGACATTTTTTGGTAAAATTAACAGTTTAGCTGCATGAGCAAATTCTATTTGATCGAGATCGCTCATATCTGCATTAAAACTATAGTTAGCAAGAATTTGACAGAACTTTTGATTCTATTTACAGACTTGTCAGAACACTGACGTGTCAATGTCAGTGTTCTGACAAGTCTGTAAATAGACTGCTATATAGTATGACTAAATCATGTGCCTGGCCACATCATATATTTTCCTAGAAAGCATGACATGTTTTCTAGAAAACATTTGCAAAAAAGCGTGGAAAGACAAAATTATGGAAAGCCATTTTGTAGAAACGCAATTTGTAGGAACGTATTTTGTAGCAACGCATTTTTGTAGAAACGAACTTTGTAGAAACGCATTTTGTAGAAACGCATTTTGTAGAACTGCATTTTTGACACGTACATTGACACGGCTGTATAGTATGACAAAATCATGTGCCTGGCCACATCAGATATTTTCTTAGGAAGCATATAACATGTTTTCTAGAAAACATTTGCAAAAAAGCGTGGAAAGACAAAATTATGGAAAGACATTTTGTAGAAACGCAATTCCTAGGAACGCATTTTGTGGAAACGCACTTTGTAGAAACGTATTTTGTAGAAACGCATTTTGTAGAACAGTATTTTGTAGAAACGCACTTTGTAGAAACGCATTTTGTAGAAACGCGTTTTGTAGAAACGCATTTTTCGAAACATAAAGAATCATTATAATCTTCATCATTCTTTCCATGTTAGTTGATAAAATACCTACCAGTTATTAGAAATGGCAATGAATAGGCGGTCGCTCATTGCAAGAAACTACTGTAGACACAATAATGGTTAGGTAAATGTTAAATAATTTGACATTATCTTGCATTGTTTCAATTATATGTACGTATACCGAAAAACGCTTTATAGAAAATAGAACTATGGAAGGTATAAATTAATGTTTTTTCTAAGAAAAAAAAAAGAAAATTACGGCATAATTTGAGATTAATCAATTTTTTCGTCGAATGTCGGTTAGCCGCCGCAGCGGCACCCGTCTTGAGTCTAGAGGCTTCGGTCAAGATCGAGAAACATGTCCTTTGGGTCTGCACTAATCCAGACTGGGCCACCACGAAGCCGAAACAATAATTAATTGGCCGGACCCGCTCCGGGTTTGTTAATATAAATCGATCGCTTACTGCTATAATAATTTGCCATTTGCATAATTAATAAGCGATAATACCGAGGAAAAGCATTAACACAAATGTTTCCGATGTTATTGCAGACTACGAGACGATAACAATACCTTGAAGTCTACACCTGGCACTCTCCGCTGTTTAGAAATCCCATAATTTATTACGCAAATCATTATTACTGCACAAACATTATTTCTAGAACGGTTATGGTACCATTAGAAGCCGTAAAACCAACTAAAAACAAGACCGTTTAACAGCCGCGCCAGTATGACTTAATTTGCCCCATGTTTCTCCAACGGAACAACGTCAAATTGCCGAACGAGTCCCACCTTTCAAACTTCTCGCCTGCGAAAATAAAGTTATCGCTTGTTTGGTTTTCGTAAATTTCTACTACAAACATGAAGCTTAACCAGTACAGTCTTTATTAATAGAACCATTAAAAATGGTGGTCAGTCAATACGATATTCTTCATTGGTAATGCTTATACGAAGAATTTAAAATTATCATCCTTCTTCTTTCTTTTATATCTTTATTTATTTTCCTTTCTACATGTATAGCATTGTTGGTACTATGTTGTTTACCCCATTGTTATTAGGCTTATCAATTCTTAAGCCACATTCTTCTTATTATCATACCAGGTTTTAAACTACAAAGATATAATGAAAATTGCCGACTAAACAAAGACCCTATTCAATGTTATTGCCATTCCATTATTTTCTAATCTAGTATTTCAAAGGCTTCGGTTTGTGTCATTATCTTGTAAGTCTAAATATCAATAATTGTTGTTACTTTTAATACCATCCTAAAAGTTTGTTCTTAAATGTTTCTTTCAATATCGATCTGACGTGATATAATTGTTGAATATTAAAGTAATGTTGACCAGTTCCTATTTTTCGGTAGTATGTATTGCATAGTTGGTTTATATTTTTGATGTACACTGCCGCTCATGGAAGTTCGGACACATAGTAAACATATAGGAAATAATGATAAAAGCACTGATAACGTAGCAACAGGCACCTCTATTTCTACCAAATAGCGAACACGTTCTTAACGTTGATTTCCAGTAACATACGACATCATTAAATTTAAACACTACTGTTTCCAGTCTTCATTTATCCAACTTCGATGTGTTCATGCCCACTGAAGTCGTTTCTGACGATTTCCCCGACGAAGCAATGGTTTTCGTACGGCGACGCGTCCATGCAGATTTTCCGCTTGGAGACGTCGTTTCCCTGTGCTTACGAAAATTAGTCTTTCACGATCGCAATTGACTTCAGAGGTTTAGGTGCGGTCAATTTTCTGTTTTGCTTAAAAATTAATTTTAATCGTTCGTCATCCGCTTGGGAAATTATTCGTGATAGTCCCGGTCGAACACATCATCAAAATTCCATGTTTCTTCATATTGGTGAAGAGTGTCACTTATCGTTGACTTATTTCTTGCATTTTCACGAACTGACAATCGTTCCTGATGAAAAACGATAATTACAGACCGCTGTTCCTTGCTTGTTGGCTTTCCGCGTCACATGATGTCTTCTGCGTGACAGAGTTACCTTGTGGAAACTACAGATTGCAGGCACAGACTCGTTTGAATACGAATTCGAGCATTTGATGCAAAAATCTGGTAAAAATGGGGTCGCAACATGTGTCTGAGATGCAGTATTTATGACTCTATTTGTTATTTAGAAGACCTTTTTAATCCTTTTTAATGGAAACTAGAAAATTCCCAACAACCAGTTACAAAACAGCATAAATGTTGATAATAATTAAATATAAAAGTTATTTTAAATTAGCACATTTAATGATGTCGTATGTTACTGGAAATCAACGATAAGAATGTGTTCGCTATTTTGTAGAGTGCCTATTGCTATGTTATCAGTGCTTTTATCATTATTTCCTTTATGTTTACTATGTGTCCGAACTTCTATGAGCGGCGGTGTAGGTACACAATAATATCTACTATAAGGACAACAAGTGTGTCTGAGATAGAACAACTTTATATTGTAAGCCCTTATCTTTTACCACTTTTAACCCCCTGTCTTAAGACGATTACTTTATTTTTTTCCAACCAATGCTCACGTCATTGCATTAAATACAACGCCTTTTTCAGTGATATCGTATGCTACGAACCAGCGCATGAATGGTCAAACATGTCATTCACCATATCGTGGTGTGTGGCCCGACAGAAGTATATGCAAACAATGGGTTTGTACGTTTTGGTCAGTTGCGTCGATAGTTCGCGGAATTTTTCAGTAGTACATGTTTGTAAATATCTATTTAATCTGAAACATCAACAGGGAACAGCCTGTTAGACCACACGTGCATTTGACGAGGACAAGATGATCAACTATCCTCCGTTGGGGCTTAGGGTGGGCAGTATTCTTTTTATAAGACCACTATCCCTTGTATTGTTCACCGTTCCAGTAACCTCAATGTTTGAAAATGGTCCCCATGGCCTCTTTCATTGCTAATTCGCGGAAATTTAAAGGACACCGCGTGGTGTATGAAATAAATGATGCTATAATTTAGTTTAATGGACACTGACTGCACTCAGTCAACGTTTAAAATGAAGAAAATATTAATAAATTATCAGTAATGAATTATTCATATTAAACATCTTTACCGAATCGCAGAATATAAATTCCGGTGTCCGCTTTTTATAATTTCTTATAGAATTTTAAAATAAAAATTCTATATTTTAATCAGAAAAAAGTTCAAGGATGATATGATCTTCACAGTTCAAGTGTCAACGTATTTTTGGATATGTATAGGTATATTGTATATGTCCCAGATACCTGTCCAAAAGGAAACCTCCAGAATTTAGTTGTTAAACACCAGGAAAATGGTTTTATATGGATTATCATGGGATAATATTCTAAATGTGTCCATAAAGCAAAGGAAACAAAGCATTGATCGTTTTTTGAAATCGTATTTTAACCATGAACTTTATATATACATAGTACTAAACATCGGAAAATCAGGGCTACTAAAATGACAACTTCTTATAAAACTTATATTATTGGCCTTTTGGCAAAGCAACAATTTATTATTGTTCAAAATGTAATATTGGTCTTGTCTGTTATATTTGTACGCAGGGTTGTTATAAAAGACGTTTTTTTTTATTTTGAACAAAACAAACATGTTTTTTTTTATAAAATAATGTTTTTAAACACGAAACAAAGTTTTTAAACACTTCGCAAAATAAACATGTTTTAAACATGATAAAAAAAAAAACATGTTTTAAATAAGGAATAAAATATGTTTTAAACATGTTTTAAATCACACAATTGTTTTATTTGTAAACATGGTGGAGTTAAATCTGTTGTGTGAATAACTTTTTGTTGTCACGCTAGAGGGCGCCTGTAATGCAATGTCGGTCAAAATCGATTTAGTTAATGTTTATTTGACAATTTTCGACTATTTTCACCAATTCATAGCCACCAGGTTAATACACAAAAAAAGTTATTTTGGCGTTGCGTTCGTGATAAAAATTGACGATCGATATATTTTTGTGTTCAGTATGTCATCCTGATAGAATATAACACACAAAGAATATAGGGTGCCATTTAAAATTTCAAAGATGACGTCATTTCCGGAAAAACCGGAAGTCATATTAAGTTCAAGAGTATCCCAAATAATGGATTTTTTTTTGTCTATTAACACTTTCCCAAATTTCATTCGTCCAGTTTTATACAAAAAAAAACGGGAGTACCTATGGCGTGGGTCACCCGGTATGTTATTATAAGTTTTTGTTTATTGTAGATACATGATATCACTGAATGTATTATTATACCTATTTTATAAAGAACTTCTTTTTATTAATAAATGCAATATTTAAATATTTTTTTGGTTTTTGTAATTGATCCATACATAAAAATCTTGAAGACCAGCATACAACTCTGATTAAATAATTAAATCTGTTGTCCAAATTTCGGTAGTTTAAAACACATGTTTTAAACATTTAAAACAAACTGTTTTAAACAAGTTGAAAATAAAATAGTTTAAAACAAAATATTTGTTTTAAAATATGTTTAAAAGAACGTGTTAAAACAAAGTATTTTAAACATTTAAAACAAACTGTTTTAAACATGTTTAAAACAAAATATTTTTTTAAAAGCATGTTTAAAACGATGTTTTATGCATAAAACACCATTTAAAACAAACTGTTTTCAACATGTTTTTAAAAAAATGATTTAAAACAAAATCGTTGTTTTAAAACATGTTGAAAACAATGTTTTAAAACATAAAAACCCTGATTTGTAGTAAAGTCAAACTGATTTATCAAGCAGTATGTTTAAAACTCCGTGTATACAGTTCAAACTATTTTTTTTAAAATTAATTACCTACTCAAAAATGTCTATTCTTAAGAAAAAGTCCTGGATCAATCATCAAATCTCAAAAATATTTCGTGGAATACAGGAACTACTGCTTGTGGTTTAAGATAATGCACATGAGTCATAGGTTGTGTGAGGTATCATAGAATAAAAAAATGGTCCGTATTTTTTTCTTATAAGTTCTTCTCCTATGACCTCTCATATGCTTAAAATACGGGCACTTGGATAGAAGACCGATGCTTAGTATTTCTATTGGTTATCTTTATTAAAAAGTCAGATTAAAAAATACTTATGGGTGCTTTCACAAAGAATGATGACTGGCCAATCTAAATTGCAGCTTTAACGAGTGCATTGTCTTAGATACTAACGATATTCTGCCTTTAGATGGCTATATGTGTTGGTTTTTATTGCACACAGATAATAGAATATCAATTAGGCGCCAGATAATGCGCGATAGTTCGGAAATTGTGAACGGCTTGGGTCCCAGAAATTGCGCACGACACGACATCTGTCGAAATGCTGACGAGGTAATGCGGGATTTCCTGTAATGGGAAGGTGCAATGACACGACAAGATACGAAAATTTATTTTTTATTGAGAAAATAATTCAGAACAAAATTTGTTTAATACAAGCATATAAAATATTTTTGTGTCTAATAAGTTAACTGCAACGAGTCCAAGAGAAAGAAAATAACACGGCATTACTGAGTACGATAACAAAAACTATTTACAACTATAGTATCGCCTTATCTTACTGTTTATCTCGTTATCTATAGCTATAGTTTATCTCGTTACGTTATTTGGATAATTTATCGAACAAATTGCAGACAGATAACCACGTACAAAATCGCACATTCAGAGATAGCTGTACATATTAGAATAATGTTGTCTAACCAGTTTTTCTTTGTCACTGGAAGGTTTCGCGAATAATTGATTGGATTTTATAAATTTGATTTGCGACATACATAAATCTTAGGCGATATTTAAATTGCGGCCGCGCTTGCGCAAAATATAAATTAGTACCTCAGTCGCCTCCCGAATAGTACACTCAATTATTCAAAATGTGTTTCGATTTCGTTCATACATGAAACATTGCATGCAAATTGTGGGGTTTTGGAAACGTGGAAAAATATATAGTTTTGGAAAAAGCAGGTTTATTGGGAAACCAAACGGAGAATATGGAAATGTTGGTCTAAAAATAATCAACTATAGATAAACGGAAGAAATGCACACGAGCAAAAGAAAATAGAAATTTTTCCTATACAAAAAATATATATTAATATAATAAATATATTGTGAATTTCGTTTCCGTTTTCGCACAATAGAAACAATATTGCCTACATAAAATTTCTCTAGTAATTTGTTATGCTAATACAAATCGATATTACAAAAGAAGGAATACCTCAGATTATACATATCTCTTAATAGCGTAATAATTGTGTTTTCCAAAGATGCAATTGTTAATTCAAATTTACAATATAAAACAATTGAGGATATTACATCGTTTACGTTTCATTCATTTTATTTACAAAATATATTTTCACAGTAATATTACAGTAATGCAGTCACGAACTATGTTGAACTAGCGCGAGGATGCTATAACTTATGGTTGCTCGTAAGCCATGTTAATCCCTCGTAGAGGCCGTCGCCGGTGGTGGCGCACGCAGGTTGGACGTACCAGTTGCGGTCGCGGATCCTGGTCAGGCCTAGCTTCTCCTGGATCTCGTGCGGCTTCATGGCCTCGGGCAGGTCCTGTTTGTTCGCGAATATCAGTATTATGGCATCTCGCATTTCACGATCGTTTATTATACGATGCAGCTCCTGGCGAGCCTCGTCAATGCGATCGCGGTCCGCACAGTCTACCACAAATATAAGCCCCTGCGTACCGGTATAGTAGTGGCGCCACAACGGCCGTATCTTGTCCTGTCCACCAACGTCCCACACATTAAATTTAACGTTCTTATATGTCACTGTTTCTACGTTAAAGCCGACTGTTGGAATGGTTGTTACGGATTGGCCGAGTTTCAATTTGTACAAGATTGTTGTCTTTCCGGCTGCGTCTAGGCCCAGCATGAGAATCCTCATCTCCTTGTTGCCGAATATCTTGGATAGTAATTTTCCCATGTTGGAACAGGACCTGCGCTAGTTAGGTTACCTGAAAAAGAAGACAACTGGTAAAGCATCGCATCGCACTAGTTGTGTTGGTTGACAGGTCCGAGTTCCGAGATATTTGACAGTAATAAGCGTATCCAGTGGTGAGGAAGGTGTGTGATACTGATATAACTATGGCGGGTCAAGTAACGGAACAAAATCGATGGACTATACGCAGAAAGTACTACTCTAACAGGCACTATTGTCGGCTTTTCGCACTTACGTACCACTAAACATTGACTAATATCACAATATATGGAGTATTTGACACAACATTGATAAATAATACTCCATATTGGCCCGTGCAACGAGTACGGAGCTATGCAGTTGGTGGTTGTGTTTGTTAGTTTGTGTGTCAATCAGCAAATGGGAGGATCTCTCGAACACTTACGATTATGCGCGATCTCACTTCACCAACTATTATTGCCGGGTCTCTTATTGCCAGCTTTTATCAAATTTAACATGTAGTTATTTGTTAATAATCTTCTTCGGACTAGCAATTGACAAACAGCGTCCGTTCCATCAAATTTATAAACACTAGAGCCGCGACAAAAGCCTACTTCTTCTTTCATGACACACCACGATTACGACATTCCGGCAACATTTTATCAAATAAACAATATCACATAGCCTTTTTTAAATATGCGCCCGACTTCCGCCAAATTATGAATATTATCTCAAATTACATATTATATTTAAACCGGCCACGCGCGTTCTACTCCGCAAATTCTCAATTCAATTCTTCAAATTTCGCAATCGCCAGACCAACTACCACTACCTACTATCCCATCGCTACCCCCCAATATATTTATAAATTCTATGTTTTCAATGTGATATTTTTAGCACAACTAAACAATATTTAATCTAAAACAAATAGTTTACATTTTGAATTTTTATTTGCGTGAGTAAAAGTTACTTATGCAACCATCCAATCACAAGGGTAGGTACGTTCACAAACAGCATTTAGTGTTCTAATCCGTCCCCCAAAATTGTCGCTTGCGTCATCAACTAACCAACATTGTTTGACGCACGTTCAATTGTAGACAAAATATATATATATATATATATATATATATATATATATATATATATACAGGATGTTCCATAACGATTGCGACAAACTGATAGGGGTTGTAGGAGACACCTAACCAAGCACTTTTTGTTTAAAAAATCATATCCTGATAAGAGCCGTTTGGCACTAGGGCGAGTTAACAACAATAATGTTTATAAAGTCGTCACAAGCCGTTTATCGTTTCTGTTTTACCGATAACAACTTTGCTTTTAAGTAAGTCAACGAAATCTACAAACATATTAGTCGCTTTTAAAAACAGTAATCAGTTGATTCATGAGTACCGATTTAATTCTTACGAAGTAAACCTAATGACGTAACAAACTTCTTTCGACGTACGCAGTATGCGGCACGCGTCAGCAAGATTCCGAGAATCTGAACGCACCGCAACCAATAACATCTTTATCTGTTTATCCCCGGACGAATAAAAGAAAAAATAACACACGTGTTCATTAACATTCAATGTTTATTTCATATAGTTAAAATTATAACCACAATATAAAAAAGTATAAATAAATTTGTCACGAACAACCTAATGGTGGGTTTTGGAACATATCGCAGAGTTCTTTGCGGAAGTGCTTTAGAACCTGCGAGAGGGGTACATGTAGAGTGCCGTTGAACTGAATCGTAGGAATAAAATCAATCTTCGGTCTTACAGCGTGAGTCCTAACGCCGTATTCTCGTAAAAGCATCGAGCCCATGTGTCCGTTGGAACACTCAATTATAGGATTGTAGTCTATTCCATTCTCTTTGCCACACTGAAAATTTACCATTATTAAAGATTAATGATTACGGTTAAATACAGGTGTCCCAATAAGTTTTTTATAATCGGAACCAATTAATTTCTTAAAAGCACATACAGTGAGCGGGTAAAGTGTGGAAACATACACCTTATGATATTAAAATACACCTTATGATATCAAATTAATTTTTTTACCTTCAACTGTTTTTAACAAAAATTTTTTCTTTGTTAATTTTTAGACCTAAGTAATAAAGGTTTTTGTTAGTTTCTAGATGTTTTTGATATAATAGTAAAGACTGTAACAGAAAATCTCAAAATATACAGGGTGATCTATTTCAAATTCAAAAGTTTGAGGTTATATCTCAGAAACTGTAAACGTTTCATCAACGATAATAACACCAGTGACTTCACATGATTGTAAAAAACTTAATTCCAAAATTTCGTTAAATTCGGTCGAGCCGCTCCGGAGATTTTGTCACTTTTATTTCATAAACTTTAATTGTCTTTTTCTCGAAAATGTTCTTATGTAAGGCCATAAAAATATTATGCCACCATTAAGACAATTAAAAGATCTCTCAAATTCATTAAAAAAGACATAGGGTTGTCATTTAAAAAAATTTTGATGGCGTCATCTGTTAAAAACAATTGAAAGTAAAAAAAATAATTTGATATCATAAGGTGTATTTTGATAATTAGTTCGAGGATTTTTTAAAATAGCAAACCGGTCTTGAGATTTTGTCATGTTTCCATACTTTACGCGCTCACTGTATGTGACCTGGACTACGGAAAGGAGGTTTATGTGTCAAGAAGTTGATTTTGAGTTTTTGAATGATTCTAATACAGAAAATACACTCTAATACACTCTTTGGAATGACTCAAAGCCAACTTGGTAGCAATCTTAGCAGCTGTTGTTTACAAACTCAACCGTGTTTTTCTCGAAAATGTGTTTTTTTACACATAAACCACATTTCCGTGGTCCAGGTCACATATCGACAATATGTGGTGGTATACAGGGAAAATCATCAAGTAATCACGAAAGTACTGTAATCATAAATCATATTCTACCCTAATTGAGAATTTATGTGAAGGCATTGATTTTTTTATTAATCACATAACATTTTCACAATTCTTTATACTGCTTTGTTAAGCATACGTTCAGGCAAATTTGACCAGTTTTTACTTTTCTATTACAGCTAAAATATTTAAGAACATCACAAAGAATCATATCGCAACTCTTCTATCTGCAAAGTAACAACACAAAACATTCTTAAACTGAACATGTTAATACTTTTCACAAACGTAGATACGACCTCTTTGCTGAACACTGCAGATACACATGTTTAAATTTTCCCTGTACATCACTAGATAGTCTACAATCTACAATCTAGATAGGTTTGAGATGTGATGCAGAATATGATATTTAGATAAATCACAGTTATCAATTGTACCTTTTCTAATGCCATATAGGGGATCATATTATCCGAGATCATGCATGCTACGTATTTTAACTGGTCGCCTGGGTCGGTAACGAAATCGATAACGCAGGCGTGGATTTTGTTGCCAAGACATTCCGTGGGGCCGTGCTGACACTTAAAACTAATCTGTCCGTCCTCTTCGATGGTCTGTTGAAGAAATGTCATATAGTATTGATTTATTGAATGGACAGGTGGGGTTTTACCTGTGCTTTACCGTAGGGAACCAAATCCAAGTTGATATTGTCTCTTAGTTCTTCGTAGACGTGCTTCAGGTGTTTTACAATAAAATTTTTCGAATCTGAGCATAAGGATTCATAGAAAACACTGACTTTGACCACCTCCTTGCTGGAATGATTGTAGATTACGTTATTCGTTACTGGCTTCTTGTTGAATACCGGGCAGTATACAGCGATGTTGATTATAATACATAACAAAATGATAGCAGCTAAGCCATATTTACAATATCTATTCATCGCGGTAGGCCTCCAAGCTGTTATGGTGACCCCATATCAAGGCAGGCATAGACATGCGCAGGTGCTGTGATCGCTTTCAACCAGCTGTGGCGCCGTCGATGATCTTGATCGCATTCATCCAGTTTTAGCACCGGCGTTTCAGTAGGTTTTCATGCAATTTCATCTTTATTAGTTATTTATTTTTATTTTCAATTTGTTCCCCGGATACACATATCTTTTTTGACATGTGAAAGCACTTGACATTCGCATTGCCTTACCGCGTGACGTAGGCAACATGGCGACCAACCTTCGCAATGTGAAACCTTCTATTTTCTTATATCATGTTGTTGGCCGTCTGGTCACCCCTCGCCGTACCGCACCGTCTCTGTGGCAGTGAAACTTTCCTGCCACGAATTGGGTTGCGAATTGCGAACAAATTTGACGGGTTGGCGCCCTGGTCAATTTTTACTGCCTCGAATTTTTTAAGAACAAAAACGTCGGCGGAAAATACCTAATTAGTAATTATTAAGTACAGTAGTATGCTACTGTCAGATTGTGGTCCGTGCTGATTGGTAAAGTGAAAGCGGTTTGCGAACAGCGAACAGAGACGAAGAACAAACACCTTGCCTTGCCATAACCTCTCCACCTCATCAAGGCTGTATGAAATCATTTCTTTTAAGTGCCCGTCGTCTATGGTAAGCAATCGCGGATTCCGATAATAAACAATAGGATTATTATTGTTTATTTTAGTATGACTGTCACAGCTTCGTCGCGAGTAGGAATGGACATCGTCGCCGAACATATCCTCACAACATGTACTTCAAGGGGCGTTTTACACTAAAAATATTACATACCTGATTACTTAGTAAGTGAGACAATTTATTATACTTATTTATTATTATATTTATTTTATAGATACATACAAATTTGTCACAATTTCAATGTTTATTTCCTCTCAAACTGCTCATACGATTTCAATGATTCTTTGGCTGAAATTTGTATTAAAATTTTAGTTTTCAGCATCAATTTGGCCAAACAACTTATCTATTCTTGCGCCCTGTATATCAGTCGTTCTTAACCTGTGGGTATTTACCCCCTTGGGGGTAAAATTGCAATCTGGGACGTGTAATACGGTATATGCCGTATATCATAGTTAAAATTTGAGAAATTTTGTGTTCTGAAAGGGAAAAGTTTTGAATAGACTGCTTAAGCTGTGTGAAGAAATAACTTTGTTTTTTGAAGATCTCCCAACAGAAAAGGGGATCCTCAAACATTTATCCATATGTTAGCGTATGTGGCTGATCTTTTCAGTAAAATTAAAAGTTTAAATGTCTCAGTGCAAGGAAATGTCAACAATATTTTCATAGTACAAGATAACGGTGCCGGTTTTCGCGAAAGCTAGAACTGTACGGATGTTAAGTTCAAGCTGGTGACATATCAATGTTCACACAATTTTCCGAGACAATCAGTGCTCACAACGAAGAAAAAATGCAGCTTTACTAATTCTAGCGTTCTTCTTCGATAGATTCCACAACGCGAAGGCATCTAGTTAAATGTGGAATTTTAAGATTATGATCGAGCTACATTTTGGACAAAGATGAGGACTGAATATTCCATTTTAGCTGACAGGGCTTTAGAATTTTGGTTCCATTTGGTACTAGTTATAAATGTGAAAGCAGCTTTTTCAACTTTAGTATCTATTAGGGATGAGTCGTTCGCGAACGAACCGTTCGAAATGACCGGGTCAAATGTCTGAACCGTTCGATCCGGTTCAACCCTGGCAAACTGACCCGTTCAGTAGGAGATCCGGTTCACTAGTTCGTTCGTTTACGGCGTTTACGCTCTCGGCTCATTTCTGCTCAAGGCATAGACGGCTCAAGGCAGACACAGTCCAGCTTTTTGTTGCACGTGTTCATTTGTTTCCAGTGCCGCGTAAAGTACATAATATGTATATACATATATAATATATTTTCGTTCGTTTATTTCTGGTTTGATTGATGCATAAAGATTCGTCAACATAATATGAATCCACCCGAACATTTTCTTTGTGGTTTAAAATTGTTGAGATCCGTATATCTGCACTGTATTTGTTTTAAATATTTTTGGGATATTATATTGAATCGGGAGTTGATAATGAAGACATCTTTTTAATAAATATAATTTATTAAACAAAATGAAAGTTTGAGAATATATAAGGAAAAATATAAAAAGCATAAAAAGCCGAATGAAAGATATGAGATTTTTGCAGTAAAATTGAACGATTTGTTTAGTTAACCATATACAGAACTTATTGAAAAGTATTGTATAAATTCCGTAAAATCAGCTTTCGAAAATCGCTAAAAGATCAAAACTAGATTTAATTAATTTAAATTACCATTGACTTATTAGCCTTAGTAGCATTTTTATAGGATCTATTTTGTTTTTGTTTCTGAATGGAGGTAATTTCTAATCAGCATAAATTACAAGAAAAACTAAGTTAAATCACAAAATTCCAGTTCTGACAAAGAGAAACAATATTCGCAGGAGTTAGCCCGTCGCGCGTCGGTATATTCGTAAAAATGACCCCCCCCCTGCCACATAGGGCCGCTGCGATGGCTGAACGAAGATACCAGCAATGCGCGCGTCGTGTGTCTCATTCTTTTTGAACGGTTTGTTCACTAGATCCGTCTATAACCTATGCATTATCGATGTGCATTATTAGAAACTAAAGCAAACATTAAAAATCTTGTTAAGAAAAAGCAGCACCAACATTCAAAGTACAGTACCATTACTCGAGAGAAAATCAACTTTGAAATTGTGACAACTTTTTAGCGATGCATTAATTTTGACCCGTAGTGTGTTATGATTTTAGGTGAACATGTTTAAGACAACCTGGGTCTTACTGGCTTGTTTTCTGGAGTACATCTTTTGTCCTACTTGATCTGGTAATTGTCCATCTACCAAAAATAACTAACCAGCAACTAACGCTCGATCTTATTTCTTCCGCAGTTATGGGGTTGTCATGGATATCCCAAGTGCGGTTCCTGCACTTGACGGTGATGATCCTAGCGGCCATCTCGTTGCTTATCTACGTAATGTACATATTTACGCCACAACTCCACCCGACACCAACACCTCTGTCCATAGAATCTCGCAACGGAAATAATCTCTCGCTAGCGGAACCGTTAGTTTCAAAAAACGGCACATTTCCAGCAAGTAACGTGTCTTCGGAAACGATCCCACCGTCGCAACCAGACCTCACCAAGGGGATTCCGGCCAAGGTGATCTACGAGGCAGGTCACGTGAACAGCATGACCCAGTTGTGCCCTGATACGGGTAAAGGAATGCAGCTGCTGATCGCGGTCACCTCAGCCCCAAGTCACGAGGGGGCCCGGATGGCCATTCGGCAGACGTGGGGCCATTACACCAATCGACGGGATATGTCTATCGCGTTCATGCTGGGCTCGACATCGAACAAAACCATCAATCAACAAATCGATAAAGAACAATTCATGTATCAAGATATAATCAGGGGGAAATTCATAGATGCCTACGATAATCTCACGCTAAAGACGATTTCTATGCTGGAATGGGTGGACAGGTACTGCCCAAACGCCGCTTTCGTACTTAAGACGGATGATGATATGTTCATTAACGTCCCCAAACTGCTGGCGTTTGTCGGAAAGCACAGCCCCGAACAGCGTGCCATATACGGGCGTCTGGCCAAGAAGTGGAAGCCGATACGTAACAAGAAGTCAAAGTATTATATATCGCCGCGTCAGTATAAGCCTTCGGTATTTCCTGACTTCACCACTGGTCCCGCTTACCTCTTTCCGGCAAAGTTGGCCAAGGAGCTTTACGGCACAGCTCTAAGCCATCCGTATTTCAAGCTGGAGGACGTATTCATCACGGGAATCGTGGCCGACGGTCTTAAGATCAAACGGGTCCTCGTTCCCGAATTCTTAAACAAAAGGGTCTCTTTTACGACATGCAACATTCAGAAGGGCATCAGCGTTCACATGGTCAAGGGGGCCGAACAGTACGATCTGTGGAAGAAACTCTTGGATGGGCTAACCAAATGCAAATGAGTTCTTCCTCAAAATTCCATTGAATCTCCTACATGTCAGGCAATCCCTATTTCACCAGTAATAACGGTGCTGAATCTCATCATATTTTAAAAAACAAACATATTTTATTTCATTTTAACATTAATTCGTACCCTTGGGTGCTTTTAACCAGGGTTCGGAAACATTCACTCCCGTTCGTACGCGAACGAGAACGTGAACGTTCCAACATTCTCTGATGAGTTCTCGTTCGCGAACGAGAAGCATAAAACAAGTCCAGACCGTTCGCGTGTGTTAGGTAGCAAAAATTTCCGCTGTTGTTCGTACGTGTGTGTATTGGTGAATCACACAGCATGCGTTCATATATGTACCTATAAGTTGCATCGATACGTTCGCGAACGTTCACTGCTGTCGTTCGCGTTCATTGGTGAATGTAGATTATCAGAAATTGTTCAGAACTCCCAAAGGATCACATCCACAACCACTATTTTTTTCACAGCCCCCACCCTCCCCTGCAGTACCCTAAAAATTAAGCAAAATTTTCCCCAAATTTACAAAGTTACGTCATTTATTATTTTTTGCAGAAATTACTGTTATTGACTTATTAACATGTTTTTTGTCATTTATTAACTAATTTAGAATTGCATCCCGCCTGGATATTAGATACATTGAATATTTTATCATTACGGTAGTATGTCCGTATATTCATTTCTAGTTAATTTAAAATTGTTTAAACAATTACCATTTGTTTAAACAATAATATACGATGTTACGAACATATTTTTCCATTTTTTTGCAAAAATTATTAAATTATTATTTTCTTTAGTCATTTATTAACTAATTAGCAATTGTTTAAACAATTACCATTTGTTTCAAACAAAAATATTTGATGTTACGCACATATTTTTCTAATTGTGTAGAAATTATTAGATTATTGGCTAATTTGCAATTGTTTAAACAAATACCATTTATTTAAACAAATTTATACATTGTAATGGACATAATTTTCTACAGTTGCATAAATTATTACTAGATTATTGGCATTTTTTAACATTTATTAATTAATTTGTAATTGTTTAAACAATGTGAAAAAAATAGTGGTTGTGGATTTGATCCTTGGAGAGTTCTGAACAATTTCTGATAATCTCCCGCAACTTTTTTTATAAATCTGAAACGCATGGAAGATAGAATAGAACCACACCAACTATCCGCGAATGTTTGACGCAGCACTTACATTCGCCTATGAACCGCGAATGACAGCAGTGACCGTTCGCGAACGTATCGATGCAACTTATAGCTCCATATATGAACGCACGCTGTGTGACTCACCAATACACACGCGTACGAACAACAGCAGAAATTCTTGCTACCTAAAATACGTGAACGCGAACGATCTGGACTTGTTTTATGCTTCTCGTTCGCGAACGAGAACGCATCAAAGAATATTGAAACGTTCACGTGTAAAATCATAAATGTACGTATGCGAACGTTCATAAATGAATATTTCCGAACCCTGCTTTTAACATACGTAACAATACGTAAATATTTTGTAATTTGTCGATCGAAAATTGGAGTTGCATGTGGTGGAAGAGATGGAAACTGAACTGGTGCTACGCGTGATATAATAGATATATGTATATATACATTCATCACAGAGTCTCCCACTTCAAAGGTGAACCCTTACCATTTTTACCCGATATTAATTTTTTCCTTTCTTTAAAATAGGTAGACATATTTGCGAAAAAAAACATTCACCATTCTTCAAAAGCTTCCTGCAATATGCAAATAAATGGAAAAGAATCAAAGTTCGTTAGGGATTTTTACTAACACCATCACATGAGTTACAGG
Organism: Aphodius sticticus; assembly: GCA_963966075.1. Lineage (NCBI taxonomy): Eukaryota > Metazoa > Arthropoda > Insecta > Coleoptera > Scarabaeidae > Aphodius > Aphodius sticticus. The sequence continues at coordinate 10,961,917 of OZ014515.1, read as the reverse complement.
CAATTCTGAACAACTATTAGTAGTAAAATTTCTAATATAATTTCTGTGCATTTGGATATTGCAGGGGTTTTTTTGGTTTTGAAGAGGGTGAATGGTTCTTTAGCAATAAAACGATGTTGCGATTTGAGTTATACACTCTCAAGTGGGTGACACTGTATATCTATATACAGGGTGTGTTCATCGTGCGTCCAGAATATTTTAAGGGGCAACAAAAAAGTAGTACTATGTTTTCAAACGTACCATTTACTAATTATTAATACAATATGGAACTCATATCGCCCTTAAAAATGTTCGAGACTTGCACCATCACCTTGCGTATGATATCCCCTCTATATTTTAACGTTTCCTTTGTGCCTTGCAAATATTGCAATACTTGTTCCTTTCCTTACATCTATTATCCACGTAAACATATATTATCGAATTCTCCGCTCTTTATTTTTTTGTAAATAATTAGTACTTTAAGCATTTATACAGTGTCATATTGACTACAATTTTTAAAATAAGTATCTTGATTTCATATGTATGTATGTACAATGTAAATATACATAATGTTAATAATAATATATATGTATATAAGTATCAGACGTAGTTTTACGTTGCTCCTGCCGAAACTGCATCCGCACCCGGTTGACTTTCAAGATTTAGCTGTTTCACTTATAACTGAGGTTTACCTCTTCTGGTCTGGGTGCGACAAAAGACTTTACTTCTTCAAGCACCATCTCTATAATACATAAAACCAGTTTTAATCAAGCACGGTAATGTTCGGTAATATCCTACCTCGCCATTTCTCGACGGGATATTCCATGTCTTCGATGCTGTGGTCGTACGGTTGCGAAACGGGCTCGTCGGACGGGTCTGCGTATTGCGCTAAGTACGGATGGGCCAGAGCCTTCTCTGCTGTTATACGGATATCGCTGTCCAGTTCCAACATTAATCCTAAGAGCTCCACCGCCAGTGGATTAGCCCCAGTAAATACTTGACGTAGGTCTTTCCTAGGCAAGTGCTGCAGGGATCTTATGTAGCTTCGAGCCTGAACAAAAAGAAAATCAATCAAAATATTACAAAGCCATATAAATTCTCAACATTTTTCGTTTTTGGTTCATTTCAATATCTGAATTTTTCTAGAAGATACACTTATACAAGGGCGTAGCCAGAAGTTTTTACAGGGGGGGGCAAGGAGTCAGAAAAATACCAAAATTTACGTAAATAAATATTTCTTATCGCATATCTTTTTGTTTATAAAAATATATGTATGAGGTATGTACATAATATGAAATATGCTAATAAAACATTACGTAATGTTAAGTTTCCGCTTGTTTTCGGAAAACTTCTGCAGGACAGATTCTTTGAATTGCTCTTGGTCTTCATTTGCAATGTTGCGATGAACACTGAGCATGCTACCGAAACATATATTCTTGGAGGACATGTATCAAATGTATCAAAATGTACATATAAGTGTACAAGAACAGTAATACTAATATATCATAATTTCCAAGATATTTGCGAACAGCGAATTAATGCAAGAACCGCCATAGCGCCATCTATTGCTTAAAAGACAAACTATAGGTAAACGGGTTGACATTTGCCAAACGAGACCAAACTCGAAACTCAACAAAATTAGACTAATCTAAAGTAATATTTAGCTATATGCACTTAAACTGCAATAATTACGTGATTGCAGTGTTACGGATACAGTGATAACACTGTAATCACGTAATCCTATAACTGAAATACTCTTTAGGGCCAGGAATCCTAATCGCCCAATCATACAACGATATAACACTGGCTTCCAAATAATAATTAATACTTAGTAAAATAGTTTCTTATATCCATTGCAAAAAAAACACTGCTTTATTATCGCGTTCAATAACTACACATCACACAGGCTTCAGTAATATACAAAGTAGATATATAGTGGTTGCCAAACCGACAAGTAAATTGAAGATATAATTTTAGACTGCTTTATTACAAATAACATTATATTATTATATAAGGTTATTTGTAATAAAGCAATCTAGAATTTTTACTTCAACTTACTTGTCGGTTGCATCAACAATTCCTCTATTAATTCCCAATAAATTAACTTAACAATAAATACCTCACCCTGTACTGAGATTTGGAGGCAGGTACTGGTATTTGAGTTGCATACTCGACGGTAATTTATTAAATTACATTTTCTCATAAAATAATCACATCTGGCGTTTACAGTACATGTTATGTGTCTTTGTAAATTTATTATGTACCTAATACAATTTTGAGCATTTTTATTTTGAGCGCCAGGGGGGGCAGGTGCCCCCCTGCCCCCCCTGGCTACGCCCTTGCACTTATAATAATATAATAACGTGTATGTCCAACAGCTTTTGTTGAAATAACATTTGTAGAGATGTTTCAAATTAAGAAGAGGGTCTGACGTCATTTGCTGCACAGTCGATTAAATTTTATTCAGTGGCATAGATATTTGTGTTCTTGAGGCAATTTGGCAGCGTTCATAAAATGTACTCCAAGACCAAGTTTGAATAAAGTAATTAGATTAATTTTTAATTTACTAACCTTACGTACTATATAAACTTCAATTTATTGTTAGTCAAATCATTTCAACATAAGATTTTGCAAGTTTAATACTTTAAACTTTAGAATATCTAACAAAAACGGCATTTTGTATCTTTTAAAATACTCTGGAACAAGCTGCATATGCATTGCCTTATATTGCCATCTCAAGGTCATAATTTTATTCCCTTCGCGCAGGTATAAAAGTGGGGGTACCCTCTTCTAAGTTTGAAACATGTCTACAACACAGTATCTTCTTTAAAAATTCAGATATTGGATGAATTAAAAAAAAAGGAATATTGAGAATTGATATGGTTTTGTAAAGAGGTTAAGCAAAATTGATTTAAGCGTTTGATTAGTTGTGCCAGTCAGTGTAGATAAAACTTACGCTCTCCGATGTGATCTTGGCCATGAACTCATCATTGGGTGTACCCAATATTTCCATGATTAAGTTCAGCTGGTGTATGTCTATAGTTAGTCTCTGTTAAGGAAACCATTAGTAATTCATGCCTGGAAGTCTTTTCGCTTATTTTCATGACATTATCTTGGTCTATTTTACTACGTTAAAAGGATACGGTCTGAGCCCGGAAATAAGGTTTTTCCAGTGAGTAATTCGGCCATGATGCAACCGACGGACCAAATGTCAACCGTTTGATTGTAATGCATCCAATTGAGCATGATTTCGGGAGCCCTGTACCATCTAGTGGCCACGTAACCGGTCATTTCGGTTTCTGTGGGCCTCGCTAAACCAAAGTCGAGGATTTTTAACTCGCAATCTTCGTTCACAGCGATATTGGACGGCTTCAAATCCTACCATAGAAATCAGAGTTACTAATTTAAACGTTATTAAAAAGAAACGGACAATATTTACCCTATGAATAACACCTGCCGAATGGATATACTTCAAGCCTCTCAGAATCTGATAAACTAAAAACTGCACGTGCTCATCGGACAATCTTTGGGTTTTAATAATGTTGTTTAAATCGGCACCCATCAGGTGAGTAACGAGATATATCTGTAATTCATAAACCCGCGTGAGACCAAATTAAGTTACGTATAACCTAGAAGGATGAATTCTTGGCGCAGTTTACCTGGCTAGTGTCGTTGTGCGGATAAAATACGTCAAGCAAACCGATGACATTCTCGTGTTTCATGTGCTTCAGTAGTTTCAGCTCTCTGTATGTTCGTTTAGCATGGACGGCTGATTGAAACGGACGAGCCAATTTCTTAATGGCAACCTTTATGTTTGTACGTTCGTCTGTCGCAGCACTTGAAGAAAAACAGGAATTTGCACTTTAACATTTGCTCGTTATTCTAATTATTATTATCTCTATTCATACCAGACTTGGCCGTATGCCCCAGAACCTACTGCATTTAATTGTTGGTATCTTTCTGGAACTTCCCACACTGTCCTATTTACTTCTACCCTGTGAAAATTACCCTGTGACATTGCGGATTACGATCTATACAACAGCCGATTCTTAACAATTCGATTCGATGCAGAATAAACAGAAAGAAACGAAATAATTCTCTAAAGAATTTTAGAGGATAAGTGCCATAAGATAAATATGCAAACAGAGATAACGATATGTAGGTGTAAGGTGTAAAGTAGGCAACTACAATACTACATTTCAATAAATTCCGACTTTGTCATTGGTTGCTCGAGACGTCACCAGATGGTATCTAATGTCCCTAATGCGCTTATTCCCTTTTGTTCTATTTATATTATCGGCATCGCTGAGATTACAGGTTACATGACAAGAAAAAATCGATCTAAACAGACCATTTCCGGTATTTATACAGCCTTTTAGCTACATAATTATAATATAGTACCATAATTTTGTATGTAAGTACCTATTGTATATTTGAAAAACAAAAGCACAACGCACGCAACGTCATGTCAATGTGACGCGTGATCAGTGTTGCCACGGTCTTGGAATTCCCCAGAATGGAGAAAAATCCCCTGACCGCAACACTGCGCGTGACTATCTTCTTTGTATTTATAAGTTGTATTGGGTTGTCAAACTTGTCAACACTCAAGGCAGCGTAGCCTTTATTTCGTGATGCTTTTGTGCCTTTAAAAGATATCCTAATAATAATTTTTGTTATTGGCTGTTGTGTTGAAACTAGCAGCCAAGTATTATGTGCCAATATGCACGCGTTTATAAGAAGCGTGAAAGGAAAGAACCAAGACAGCAATTCGAGAATTAAAGCCATTATTACGAGACAATTATCAGAAACAGTCAAGGAAATTCAGCTAAGCTGCGTTGAAGAAAATATACTAGGTGACTCGTTGGATGTGGAAGAAGCGGCAAATTCCCTCTGCTGCATCGTCGAGGCAATCTTCTTGCATGGCTTGAAAGATTCTTTAGCGCTCAGGTTTCGCAAAGCAATTGCTGATGTTGACGACAGACCTGAGCCCAGCTTCTGGCCCCCCCTGTTAGTTGTTTCCCATAGGCAAATTATCGACTCGGTATGTACAAGAAAAATTTATTTATAAAGTGTAAATCAATATACGATATTGTAAATTAGTAAACTGTTTAAAATGCATCAAATTATTTTTCAAACTGTTTGTTGAGAAATAAATCAAATATAGGCATCCCAAACATCATGTCGTGAAAAAAGGATATTGCTATGCTACTATATTATTGCAAAATGAGCAAAATTATTTCAGTGCAAATTCGAATGAAAACACTAGTCAAATTAATGTATTTATTTACAAAGAATTTCCGGCTCTTTTAATCCGTCTTGCACTTCGTGCGACATTTATTTGCTCTCAATTCATTTACGTTATTTATTTGTTGTGTCATATTCAGATATTCCAGTTTTCGTATCAGCCCTCCACGGCATGATGTTGATTTTTGGGACATTCAGTATATTGATTTAAACTTGCTTTTATTTCTAAATCATTATTTTATCATAACCAATTGAAACAATTTGAATACTTATTTTAAAAACACATCTCCTCCGTAGATTTAGCACTATTTCAAGAAAATAATGATTATAAAAAAATAATCTGATCTTGCTTGTTACAGATTGTAAAATGCCCGCAACTAACGACAGAAGTGGGCCAATGCAGGGCATGGATACGTCTGGCGTTAAACGACTGTTTATTATCTTCTTATTTATTGACACTTAGGCAGAATTGCAGCTTGCTGAAGTCGTATTATAACGCATACGCGTATATCCGCGACGGGGAGATGCTCGAGGTAGCTCAGAAACTTGTCCAAGGCGTAGAAGCAGTGAAAACGTTTGATTTACCTTGCTTCTCGAGTATTTTAAACAGTTGGCCGCAAACCACTCTCATATTAGCTGGCGTATGGTCACCTACGTTGAGAACATGCCCTGTTCAAACATGCGTAGATGTTGCTCAATCCACACAATTTCAATCGCCCAGCAATTTGAACTCGGAAACAGCCTCGCTAGGATCGATAGCTTCTTTACATTCGAGAAGTTCAGGTATCGGCAATATAGTCGCTCTTGACGAAGAGGTAGCGTTCAGTTTAGTCCTGAACAAGAAACTTAGTGAAGGGGCTATGGACATAGAGGAAAAAGAGGCCAAGAGTATCACAGAGCCAGTGGCTTGCGAGCCCGCAAAGGAGGAAGTAGGGAAACAGAGAAACGGTAATACAGGCGAGTCTGTGCTCGGAAATTCATTGTGCGCCAAGTCGGGATGGTCGTTCGATGGATCGCCTGAGGGAAAAACGGAAAACGTACCAACACCTCCCATGCCTGTCGGCAAGGCATCCGTTGCGAATGCAGAAAATACCAATAACAACACAAATGCTTTGGAGCATAGCTACAACGCATTAATCGAGAGTTATAACATGTTCGGTGGTGCTTATATTAAGACGCCAGACATCAGGGAGGTCTGGGATCATTTCCAAGCCAGAGGCAGTCCAAGCGATATCTCCAGGATAGAAGTGCGTACAAAGTGACTATACGATGTATAATACGATTAGAATAATTTTAGAAGTTGGAAAAAGCAAATAGGACTACGGAAGGCGGTGCCCATGAGGAGTTGACGTTAGCCCAGCAATTGACATTTATCGCAAAACAGAAAGGACTGGACAGCCAGAACTATGAATGTGCCGGTTGCAATGCACCGATCACTCTAAATAGGTCAGGTACTACGGATGCAGATCATGCCAAGTAAGGATTAATCCAAAACTGTACTGATTTGTTTTCTTAATTATTCAATCTCTTTACTGATATATTAACAGTCTGTGTGCATTTACTGGAAAATACTTTTGTAAGGCTTGCATGCATGAGACTCAAATATGCATTCCGTCCAGGATGCTACACAACTGGGATCACCGGGAATACAGAGTTTCCAAACAGGCTTACACGTATATAGACGAAATCAAGGACCATCCGTATATAGACCTAAAGGTACACAAACGTGTCACACCCGTCACGCTCGTTTGACAACTAGAAATAAGTAATGAGCTCTTTGATTCTTATTCTGATACAAAAATATAACAGACGACTCATCTCTTAAAATTTTTCAAACTTTGAAAAGATGAAAAGCCCGTTTAAATAGTTGTGACGGGTGTTACCAGCACAGCATAATCTCTTAGTTTTAGTAAGCTAAAATGAAAAATTCTGCCAAACTATATTAACTGTATTGATGTCATCTTATTTAGCCTACAAGGAAAAAGAGCAATCTGAACCTCTTAAACTGAAATAAAGCACTTGAAATGGGATATTTATGTTTTCGAAAACTTGGACAATAATTGCAGTTTACCACTGTTGGAGTAAACTTATTGTTTGGCCAGAAACTCACTTAAGCTTTTAACTCCTCTATTCCTCTTTTCTGTGGAATGACTACTGTTATAGTATTATTATTCCAATCAACGCAATTATTATTCTAGATTGTAAATCCGTATATTTACTCCGTTGTTGAGGATATGGCAAAACTGCAAATTATGCGTAACCAATTGAATTTTCTCAGAGCTTATCTCTACACGTGTAGGGACCCCGTGATAGAGGAATTCCAGAAGCTGATGTGGCCGAGAGAGTACATGTATGAGCATGTTCACCAGTATTCAGTATTGGTAACTAAACCTAGCACCCAATGGCATCCAAATTAGCAGCGAAATTCTGTTTTTTTGTTTTAGGATTTGCAACAGATACCGGATGGTACGTTGGTCCAAAAGCTTAAGGATGTTGTCAGTTTTGGGAAGAAGCATGTACACGATTGCTGGTTATGTAGCCACAAAGGTTTCATATGCGAAGTATGCAACAGTCCCAACGTGCTGTTTCCCTTCGATACCGAGAACGTATATAGAGTAAGATTTGAAAAGTAAATTGTTGCAAATTAGTAACACGTGATTTATCGACAGTGTGATATTTGTAATGCTGTCTACCACAAGGACTGCTTGAACGAAAAGAAACCTTGCCCTAAGTGCAAGCGCCAGAGAGAAAGGGAAGACATGACGCTTCTAGGAATGATGGAGGACTGATTATTGTATATATAATGATGTATTTAAACAAATTAACTTTTGGTACAGAAATAAAAATTTTACGTATATCATTTACTCGTATATTTACTGAGTTATAGGTAGTGGTTATAGGTAGTACCATGTAATTAAAACATTAATTTATTAATAAAATATACAGATATTATGAACAAGATCTACATACATACGGTATATCCAATATATTTATATATACACAAATTTATTGTCTAATGGAATGTGTGTCCGGGTGCGTGGAGATTTTGTGTACGTGTGCGTGTGTATTAAATTTAATAATTACATTAGTGTTGATTATTTGTTACACTTCATATATTACTCTACAAACGTAAAATCCCTTTCGTTGATTAGACCGACACGATTAGTAACGGATAGTAAGTAAATGATTAATGGGTTATTTATTCGATGAGGACGTTCGAATTGTTCTTCTGGCCACAAGAGGGGACGCGGGTGCCTTCGGACTAGCTGTCGCAGACTTGGGCTTCTTCACTTTCTCTGGTCCACCTGACAGGCTACGCTCATGCGCATACAGCAACACACCAATATGACGATGGCCAGCTTCCATTGCTATTTTCAACGCTGTACTTCCATCCTGCCAAACAAAAAATTAATTAGATATACATATACATACATGACTGTAATAAGGAGACTCACCACATCGCATATCCTAGAGTCACAGTCTGGTTGACTTAAGAAATACTTGACTATATCTATATGGCCGTGTTCAGCTGCACACATTAAAGCTGTCGATCCGTCTTCATCTTGAATGTTGATGTCAGCTCCAGCTTCGAGGAGCATCTTGACCATATCCAACCGGCCATGACTAACAGCCAGCATCAATGCTGTTTGTCCATGCTAAAACAAAAAAAAAATAATAAATAATCATAAATATGTAATATAAAGCGGAGAAAAGTACCTGTTTTGCTCTAATGTTTACATCCGCCAACGAGAACAAATGTTTCACAACGTTGGCATGTGTTTGGGAGCGTACCTCGGCCAATGATACTAACATAACGCTGGTGTAACCGGCTTTATTTTGCTTGTTAATGTCGCATACTTTCGAGTCGAGAAGTATGGAAACAACGTCAAAGTTCCCGTGAGAAACTGCATAATGCATTGCCGTATTACCACTTGCGTCTACCATATTTACGACGTACTCCAACAAGACAGACGACACTTCCTCGAAATTGTCCAGGTAGTCTTCAACGTCGAGAGGGTTGGCAGTTTGATGACTGGATACTTTAAACCATTCTTGAAGAATGATATGTACTGCATTTTTCACCTGGTTCTCTATATTCTTCGTGTGACCCTTTTGCAAGGAGTCGTTTAATACCTTCATCGCAGCCTGCATTTCTTTGCTTGGTATAGCTCTAAAATAAATATAAAAACATAAATACCTTCAGTTACCAAAAGACTGCAAGTATGCTTACTTTTTCCTTTCAACATAGGCCAATTGTTCGTAATTATGAGATGCTGCATTCACTGTGGTATCTTCAGTAAAGCTGCGGTGAGCCCTCGGCTGAGGAAGTTTGTCCAAATGGGCATTAGGCTCATTCTCAGTGTCGCTGCTTTTCGATAAGTCCAACCCTGACAATCTAAACAGAGTTAAGTGTAAACTGTAAGCTAAGAACAAAGAGAAGTAGGCACTACACTAGTACCTAGTTAAAAGAATGTGTTGATGCATATACGAGCACTGTGCATTCTTGGATAAATTTTGTTTGGAGTGTAGCATTCGCGTTAGCGGTAAGAGCGGCCCGAGTCAAAAAATAAACCATAGCATGTGAATTCTCGACGAACGATTTGCTTAGAAACTTAAGAAAAGAAACTACGACTACGACACAAGCTACATTCATCCGACACAATTATCGATCGAATAATAACGCTTGCGTAATTGCGCAGAGTTCGGACATAGCAAAAACAGAAAAACGAGCAAAGCAAAAACAGAAAAACGAGTAAGGTAGTATGTAGATGGGAAAATATTGTAATCGGTACCTATGTACCATATGACATGTAAATGGTGATCCAGGGTTTCGTGTAGCAAAAAATCAAACACCAACCCATACTCGAAAAGCAGGAAGGAGAAAATATTTGTCGAGGTGACCTGCTATAGCAGGTCATATGAGCAAAGTTGGCCCCCCATCATTAAATTTTCAACTTTCTATTACACCATCGTTTGATCATTTTGTTATTTCATTTGCCAACCCTCTGGTTTCGAGATATCGGTACCCAAAGTCCCATGCTAGGTTTTCCTGCTAATAATACTTGGCATTCCGCAATTTGCAAGTCTGACCATTTTCTGCAATCGAATGTCCATGATTGACCATATTTTGGAATTTTGGCCATTGCTACCAATTTTGAACTACGACCGCCAAAAATTATACTTTTTGCAGTTCTTTAATATTGTAAATGTAATGATTAGTGATTGCTTCTTACCTTGTTGGTGTTGTAGGCGTGGTCGGAACTGGGGCGGCAGATATTTTGGTGTAAGTAATCTGCCTTTCAAATTTGCGCCTTTCGCTCAAACGGGGAATCCGGGATGGTGTTTGATGTTCCTCCTTTTTATGCTGATCTACGGTCTCCTTACCAATGCAGGTTTGGCATTGAATTACTGTTACTGTATCAGTTTGGACTTGGACTTCATTTGTGTCAGGTTTGGCGTCTATTGTCTGGTGGCTACTGTTGCAAGCCGCGTCCGCGGTTTTTGGCAATAAATCCAATGTGTCCGTATTTTTCGATAACGACGGGACCAATTCGGGTTGGGTAAATTTATGGGATTGTTTAGCAACGTTTTGGCATCCTTTGGATGCCACTTTCGTTTCATGCTGCGTGGATTTGTGCCTCGAAAAGCTTTCGTATTGACAGCCCACGCTCCAACGTTTTTCTTGGATATTGTCGTCGGCGTCCTCCTGTGGCGTTTTGCCCAATAACGCGAGAGATATGGTTCTATTGCTCTTCCCGGTACAAGCGTCGGAAGCAATTTGCTCAGCTTCGGTGCATTTCTGGCAAGTCGGTTCAACAATTGTGTCATCAGAAACAGCGATTGACTGCACATCAACCGATGCTTGTATGCTTTGGGAAGTGACTTTAGGCGTTACCATCGTTCCCTTAGATGTGGTATGCTTATCTAATTTCACTGTTTGGATGCCGGTGTCCATCGTTAAGGCTCTCCATTGCGGCACCTGTACTCCAATGCTGACTTTTGGGTTTTCGACAGGCTGCTTTGTTTGACTACCTGTGTTCACTAACTTTTTACTCTGAGTAGGCATATCGTCATTTCTATATGCTTCCAAAGTCGCAGTCGATATGGAACGTGTATTTGGGTATTGGTGTCCCACACCAATACTCCTTGTGAGCACTGTGCAATTAACTCCAAAATCCCGGCGCTGGGTTAACTTTGTTGCAGCGTCGTTAGCCGAATGGTTCAATTGGCGCGTTTCGCGATACGCGTTACTTGCCATATGATTCATGGTATTCATATTGGCGACCAGCTCCATCTGCAATCTCTGCTTCACTTGATGGTTGTCGTTCTCCAAACGATTTATTTCAGATTCCAAAACTGGTATAAGTTTCACCTGTTCTTCTAGTTGCCTCATTCTTTTCAAACTGAGGGCCATTTGTTCCCTGATACTCTGCAATCCCAAAGGGCTTAACACGTTCGATTCTAAACTTATCGAATCGAATTCCTTTGACATTGCTGCATTATCGTAAGGTAATATAGTGAGACTTGGTGCAGATTCGGACAGCGACGCTCCTGAAGGCGATCGATGAACACCTACCAAGTTTATACATCATTTTAGAGAATAATTTTGAATAGGTGCCCACTAAACAACGAAAAATAACAGTAACATTTATACAACATTTTTTGTAACTTGTTTATTACATGTAATGTTATAAAACAAGTAATGAAACTGTTATATTTATACCACTTCTTATGTCCTACCGCGGATATATAACATACCAATATGTTACAAGTTTGTAACATTTTTGTAATATTTTTACAACGTTTAAATTACAAGTTGGCAACATTTTTTAGAATACGTTTAAAATACACCCGGATGACGCAGGGCATATGAATTATTACAATACCTTCTACATACACCAGTGCGCAATCGATTACTGTCAAAAATGACAATAATGATGTGCGGTTTGGTCAACTGTGCATTCCAACGACACACGTATTTATCTGTTGCGGCTTATTGAAGATAGAACTTAAGCGATCATTAAGCCGAGAACAACATCTATGGCGTCAGGCCGAACGCCAAATGGTATGCAATACATACCCGCTGAATAAAAAAATATTCTTGCAATTTTCTAATATATTTCTGTGATATCGTAATATTTGTTTTATGTATTATTTAATATAACTAGTATATCTAGGCAACCTCTTATGTCCTACCGCGGATACGTAACGGTCAATGTTAGTGAAACAGCAAAGTTACATATTACATACATTGTTTGTAATATTTAAACAACGTTATTTATAACGTTATCATTCGCTCCTTTAGTTGATTCTATATTACTGACGAGTTTACGTAATAGCCATTTTCCCTTGAAGTTATTTATAACGTTGTTTAAATATTGCAATAATATTATCTCCATATTGTCGACATATGATGCATTTATGTATATAAAATGTTGTCAATGCAATGTTGTTTCGAGATTGTAGATAAAATGTTGTCAATCATACGTTGCCTTGAAATTGTACAAATATGGCTGCATTTATGTAGATAACATGTTGTCATTGAAATATTGTACTGATAATGTTACACAAACATCGTAATAACATAACATAAATACATTTAGACAAGTTACCTTCTTACAATATTACAGAAAGTTGTAGCAATATTGCTCGTTTGGCGGGAATATATCCCACTAAACAACGAAATATAACTGTAATATTTATACAACATTTTTGTGTTGCAACTTTGTTAAATGTAATGTTATATTTCTACAACTTCTTATGTCCTACCGCGGATATATAACATAAGTACCAATACGTTACCAGTTTGTAACATTTTTGTAATATTTTTACAACGTTTAAATTACAAGTTAGCAATATTTTTTGTAATATTTCAACAACATTTTAATGACAGATCAGCAACATTTGTTATATTATTGTAACAATGTTTAAAATACAAATGCGCAAATTGTTTTAGAATACATTTGCAATGGATTACTATCAAAAATGACATGCGCAGTGGTCAACTGCGCATTCTGGCAACGACAAACGCATCCATTGCGGCTTATTGAAGCCATCATTAAGTCGAGAACGAAGACTATCCATCGATCTTAACCATAGAATATTTATACCGAAAAGTGCGGCGAATTGAGATGAGCACTTACCAACGCCATCTAACAGTCGCTAGGCGTACTACCTAATTGATGCGCTTTTGTAGATAAAATGTTGTATTGATGTTGTAAAAACATGTAGATAAAATGTTGCCAATAAAACATTGTGTTGCGAATGTTTCAACAATGTTGTAACAACGTAACAAAATATGTCACAAAAGTTAGTTTCATACAATGTCACATAATGTTGTCGCAATATAACATGTTTAGCGGGTAAATATGGTCGCATTTTGCACAGGCAGAGGGTTTTTTCCTCACGTATGACAACACTACTTTCAGCTTGAATATTTATATCGAAAGTGAGGTGAATTGAGATTGAGCACTTACTAGCGCCATCTAACAGTCGCAAAGCGTACTAACTGATGCACTTATGTAGATAAAATCTTGTGAATGAAATGTTATATTGATGTTGTAAAAGTATGTTGTATTAATATAGATCAAATGTTGTCAATAAAACATTGTGTTGCGAATGTTTCAACAATGTTGTAATGACGTAACAAAAAAATGTTACAAAAGTTACTTTCATACAATGTTACAGAATGTTGTCGCAGTATAACATGTTTAGCGGGGTACCTAGCGGTTGAATGTATTGAACGCTTTATCGTTAATTAGCTTACCGGAAACCGCTGTTACATCGGGAAGATTATTAGACAAGGTATTTTTGGACCGCTGCAGCGTCTTCTCAAAGTCGACAACAGCATCGACGAGAGTCATGTCGATCGCTGATCGTGGTACATGAATGTCTTTCTCGTCGTGTTGTTCGGTAATCGTGACTTGACTAGGAACCGTTATTTGCTGGAAATTGATAGAGGGTGCAAGCCCAAGCAGAACGTCCATCGATTGCCTCTGTCTCCTTCTGTCTTTCCTTCGATTAATCGAAGCTGTTCGCTCCGATTGACCGATAGACTCGCAGTAGCGGACAAAGTCCAAATCAATGTGGTACCCATAAGGGCAGCAGTTACACCTGTGCCATTCGTAATCTGAAATGACACATTATGTAGGTAGTTTACTTCTTGTGATTCGCGAAGAATGGATCTATACCAAGTTTAATGGTGTAATTGGTTAATCAAAATATTAGGTATGATGTTATTCTAAAAGTAGGTATGTTATTGTAATGGTAGGTATTGATTAGTGATCAAGGGTCTACTGCTACTATGAAATCAAAGCATGTAAAGAAACACTGGTGTGGTTTACCATTGCTTTTGCCATGGTGTTTTCCCTCATTTGACGGATAAGCACATTCGTAGGACATCTCGTAGTTGATGTGTTGATGTTTCTATCTGTCAAAAAAAAAAAAAAAAAACGCAATCAAATCAACTGTTCAAACAGCGCAAAATCCAGGGGACTGTATCAGTTGAGATTAGACCAAAGGTTGATAATGTGGACCGCCACTGCCGCCTGGCACAAATGCCTCCTAATCTTTTTATGGCTTAGCAAAACAATGCACGGTAATCTGCGTATTTCTGTTATCGACGATGTCCCTATTTCGTATGCATAGCGTATTAGCCATATATTAGCATAGCATACAATACAAACGTGGGTTTTTCGAGTTCTTTGGCGACAAACGCCTCAGCGTGTCATTTGCCATGTCATACGTTACATTTTCTTAACAGCTGCATCATCCACTACATTAGTGGCTATTTTTAAGCCGGGTTATTTCAATCTCTTTAGATATGTACGTACTGTCCATTTATTTAAAGCATTATTTAACCCGCATTGATTGCTCGCCGGAGGCAAAAGAGAACAACAAAATCAACAGGTTGTTTACATGTAAATCGGCAAGTTTTTAGCGGTGGTCGCTGATTATTGATTAGTGATAGATCACTGATCAGTGATCAGCAATTAGGCCCCTTTTAAGAACTACGCCTAACTTTCACGTATCACCATTTATGTATGTAAGTGTACGGTAATCGGAAAGGTAAACAGACGTTACGCTACGAAAAAAACTATTGTCTGCGACTCCAACTCCAACTTTGTTATTTTGCACCATTGACTATTTTACTAGATAAAATAAAACAAACCTAATTGAAAATGTTTGTCCGGTTATCGGCCCCTGCGTAGGCTAGTGGGAGTAGTGGGTTTGAATCAGCATTTTTTGGTACAGGTATTTCGTACATGTTCGTAGCACTTGCGCACTCTTTAGTGATATTCACAGGCCAGTGGTACAGCTGGCTTAGCACTTTTTACGGTTCTACGTACTCAGAACAATGCACAGATAACACAGATAGGTATAAATACATAATGTACGTACGCCACGGAGCTTCGCATGCGGTAATGCAGCCGATTTGAGCAGAGTAGAAGAGCAGCCGTGATCGGCAACTCACAGCTGGGCTGTACCACTATGCATACCGACACCCGTATTCTAGCCAAGGCCCGAGGCGCGAGACCAAACGGTGAGACGAACCCATCGGAACCTTGCGGCACGCCAGATCATCGTACCTGAGTAGTATGCAACATTTCAAACAGACTCAGAATGGTACACCCTTCCTTTATGTTTTCTACCCGTTACGGTTCTATTCTATTATACCTGTTCTTTGTAGAAACACAAATAATGGACCTTTATCTCCCAATTTTAAATTTGGGGGCCCCCATATACAATGTTGAATTAAGAAGAATTACTTTTTTTATACAAAAATAATATACACTGTAGGCCTTTTCACGATGTGAAGATTGAAAACTTGCGCCTGGGGCCAAATATCTGACTAGTGCCCCTTTGAGTAAATAGGCGATTCTTTCTTTCAGACAATATCGGCATGGACGCCGTCACAAAATGTTCCAGGGTCCCAGGGACTATAGTCTGCCAGGGTGTGTGGCGCAACCCCGCAAGTAGTATAATAGTAGTATAATGACTATGCTATTAACTATTTTGTAGCATTTACGTCTTGTGTTATTTGTTATAAATGACATAGAGACAGAGAGCCCATATTATTATTTATTAGTTACTATTCTAAAATGCGTCATAGCAAGCATGAAAATAAAAAGGTACATCAATATGCAAAAAGCAGCCCATATTGTTCGTTAAATTAAGATTGCATTCACCTTGAAAAATGTCTATGGCTTTTATGGTATATTTTTACACATTTATGTTATTAGCCACGGTCGTGATCCCCCGGTCGTGTGCTGGACAAAACGTATCTATTATATATTGATATTAAGTGACTTTCAAGTAATTTTGCCGCATTTCTATCGATTGTGTAATTAATAATGCTGGTTAATAAGAGCATTTAAGATTTTTTTTAGATTTTCAACCAATATTGTAGCCTTTTGATTACTTATTAATTACTAGGAGTAATTGTTGTTAATTTCCTATAAGAATTTCTCGCTCGTATTCATCGAGCAAGTCCCAATGTATAATAAACAATTGTCACCTTTTAATAAACATGATTATAGATTTCACAATGTTGTCCATTTTCTCTGAATTATCGGTTTTAAACAATATCTCTCAATAACACGAGTGAATGCTCACTAATGTTGTCGCCCTTCTACTATTCTCGATGTACACGACACAACAATTTTTATAGCAAATTAATAAACGATGCGAGTACCTACATAATATACTCAGTTGTAGAGAGATTGTTGCCGAAATTACAGGCACAACATCGACCAAATTGATAATTCTATAATCGTATCAATCGACCATCCGATAAAAAGTCTTAATAACAGGTTTATAAACAATAAAAAGGCTACAATATTATTTTAAAACTTACCGAATTAGCGAGAAACAATGACAAAATATAGAAAAGATCTGATGTGGCCAAGCACATGACATTATCATACTATAAAGCAGTGTCAAAAGCTGATGTGCTGACAATACTGTCAATAGAATCAATATATCTAATGCAGTACGCGCGATCTCGTTTAAATAGAATTTGTTCATACTTCAACTATTAATTTTCCAAAAAAATGTCATAGACATAAATTATTCCAAATTTCGTCTACTTTAATTTATTGTTTAATTATTTTGACGAAATTACAGAAATGGCTGCTCATTTGCAAAATCGTTGAAAAATCCTAAGAGTAAACATCCAGTTCCCTTGGACCCTTTTAAACAAAAAGGTTTTCAGATGTAATTTCTAAATATGAAGTTTCGTCCCGATACCTTATTAGTAGTTTGTCCGGAATCGTCGCCACAAAAAACGGGTACACACACAGACATTCTTTTGTACCTTGGTCAAAAATGTTCAGGGAACCCAAAAAGACATACTTCCGCTAAAATCTCAAATCTTTTGCGACACAATTACAATTATATTGGGTCAATTTAATGTGAAATGAAAGGTGTAATACAATTAGTAGGTAATGATATTTGTTTTCTTTTGGTCAAAAGTAACAGTAGAGATTTTATAGCATCGCATACAGGGTGATTTTTATAGTATACAGGGTAACATTTTGAAGCATCGTTGTTTGCTGTTTTTACAAAAAAAAAGCACGACGTTTGCAACCAGACCAGCGCAACAGACGGCGACAGCAACAGGACCAGATATATTACTGCTGTTGACATAGATAAATAAAAGGCCTCTTTTCTTTGCGAAGGAAAATTACTATACCAGTTTCGACATTTCTGTCATCTTCAGTGGCATAATAACCAAACAGTAAAACAATCATCAGGATGTAACTGGAAAAAGCAAAAAGCTTTCAGAACATATGAAAAACATTCAAGTAAAAAACAATATCCGTGAACACTACGATCAGCCTGGCACGAGGTAAAGATGTTCGAGAACAGCAGAAACGACAACAATACGAAGAACAAAACGCCACACGTTGTTGACAACTCAAGTAAAAATACCGTTGACCTGATCAGCCTAGGTAATATGAAACTTTAAAGATGGTTGAGACACTATGGCCAACGTTTAGTTCTCTTATGAGCACCATTTTTGATTTTGAAATTTTTGAAGGATTTTTCTACCTGTTTTAAATCTTGTACTACACTTATTAGGCTGTAGATCTTTTTGAAAGTCTTTACGTTTTTGTTTTTACAGTGTTTTGGACCTTAAATCAACATCGTTTTTATTGAACTAAAGATATGGCAGTTTGCTTTCACTTTTCTGACGGTTAGGTCTCTTGGGTTTTCACGTAAAAATTACATCTTCAAATGAAAAATATCGAAAAATAGGAGCAGGGTTCAGGCTGATGTTCGAAATGGTCTTTATTTAAACATGTCATAATTCATAATTCATAAAAAAGAACACTTGGTTTAAACGTTGATTCCAGGTCGGATTCAATCTTTACAAAAACAAACAAAAGAACAAGTATCTAACATTCGTCTAAAATTTATAGCCTAACAACAAGTGTGACATCATAGTGGAAACTGACGAAAATACCACCTAGAATGTACATAAAATGTATGTCGCCCATAACAAGACCAATAGTTTCTCCACCAGATGGATCTTTAAAGATTTAAAGATAACTCAAGTACACAATTAGATTTCTCGTGCCGTTGCAACATTTTGTTACAAACGTCAAATTCCGCTGGTTTTTTTTTAGTAAAATCAATGAAAAAACATTGTTTAAAAATTCCACCCTATATATAAAAAAGACCAGCCTGTATACGATGCTGTAAATCTCTTCTTGACTAAATATTATTGGAGATACGAATGATTAAAAATTTGTACAAAATACTGGTTTGACGGCCCCGGTTGTTGGGGTCCTGGGCAAATGCCCATTTTGTCCATAGGGTAACGCATCACTGATTCCAACGATATCCTCAGAATAGCAAAACATTATTTTATTACAATCGGCAAAAAAAAGTATGAATCAAAAGTATGAATCACACTATCACTATCTATAGTTTCAAAGTAATTAAGTACGGAGGAGGCAGAGAAATGAAATCCGGATTTCGGCGCCAAGTCTTTAAGTCTTAAATTATTGCTTGATGAACACAATACTAAGTATATAGTATACAGTATAGTGCAGGAAATGGCAAGAAATCACTGGTTTATACCAGATACGAGTGCCGGTTGGCCGATGCAGTGCCATTAGTACGAAAAGTTGATAGGGTCAATTGGTGTAAAAAACAAGACTCATTTTATATCTTTTACTTTTCCATGGACAAAAATTGATCATATTTTTGTGTAAAGATCCTTGGGATGCTAAGCTAGGTAACATACCTACATTTTTTCCTTCCTGTTATCTATTATCCAATAATAAACGAAATTACTAGGTGAAAAACGAGACATAAATTTTGCAGTTTTTGGATAATGATCAATAAGTACCGGAAAAAATTTAACTAAATCGCAAAATGTACATGGTGTTGAAGAAAATAGAGGCCATAAATTTGATAGGTATTTTGCCTCCATGCATTTCTTCAAGATTTTACGAAAAGATGACTTTTTAGGTTTAGTTTAGGGGACAAAAGTTATTATAGCATCAATACATTTTGTTTCTTTAAAATAACTAAGGCTAAAATATGTACCTAAGTAGATCACATCCTATATTATACATCCTATAGTAGAACTGATTGAAGTTGCTTCTAATCTTTATGCTTAAACGCGACATATTTAGTGTCTCGTTTTTACCCCAACTTGTTGCTGTTTTGTTTTTGATACTTGACACTATGTAAATCGGCCTTATGAAATTCCTTGAAACTTGTGTTTTCTGCTATACCTGATTCAATAGAGTAAGCACTCATCTAAAATGAAATAAACCCGAATCCAGAAGTTGCGAAATGATAAATACAATAAACCACCAGTTCTGACACGCAGACGACTTGTCGCGATGTATAACAATTAACTGCTATAAATTATTGTGCGTCTCCTATTTGCTTTTTCGTCAACGTAAGTGGCGTCCTCTGATGCGACGAATGGCGATGTATATATAAAGCCATGAGTTCCTAATTACGAACTATATCTGTGGAGGTTGCTTGCAGCCCCGCAGTCCTGTGCTCCAGCGAACTTCACTTCTGAAGCCTTCAACAGGTATGTTCTTGTCTCCTGAAACGACTCTGAAAAAATAATCTGAGACGATGATTTCGTTGCAGCAGTTTTGAAAAAAGACCACTGGTTCCACGCCCCGCCACCCGCCCCAACGCCCATTTGTCCCCATTTGTCAAGCCCAGCAGAAAGTCCCGTCCAACCCACTCGTCCAGCGTATAATGGTAGAAGGTGACACCTATCCAAACAAGCACGGGAATAGTAATGTAACAAGCCCAGAGGCGAATGTAGGATCGAAGGAATACGAATCTTACGTTTCGAGTTACTTCACATCTGATCCCGTCGATCCCGAAAAGGGCAACAGCAAAGACTCAGCGGACTTTGAAGGTGCCATCGAACACACTGGTTATGGCACATTCCATTACATCCTACTAGGAATATGTGGTCTCGTCAGCACGTCGGAGGAGATGGACGTCATCTCGATGTCCTTCATCCTCCCGTCGGCTGAATGCGATCTACATCTGACGACAGAGAACAAAGGATGGCTGAATTCGATCATTTTCATCGGCATGATGGCTGGGGCGTACGCCTGGGGATCTGTCGCGGACAGTCTCGGGCGCAAGAAGGTGCTGATCGTAATATCTTTTACGAACGCCCTATGCATCGTTGCCTCAAGTTTCAGCCAATCCTACGAAATTTTCATGTTGTTTAGATTCTTAAATGGGGCGGCGTAAGTACCTACGGCAAATTGAAAAAAGCCGACCCGCTCGTTCTAATTATCTGTCTGTTTCTTTCGATAGGTTGGGGGGCAGTGGACCAGTGATCTGGTCTTATTTTGCAGAGTTTCAACCTAAATCCAAGAGAGGCGCAATGTTGTCTTTCATGGCTGCTTTCTGGACTCTTGGTAACTTATTCGTAGCCGGTCTTGCGTGGGTGGTTATCCCGGCGGACATCGGTGTCACGACTAAGTATTTCACGTACAATTCCTGGCGTATTTTCTTGGTAATTTGCGCCGTGCCATCAATTATCGTCGGCGTGCTGTTGTTCTTCTTGCCTGAGAGTCCCAAGTATTTAATCTCGAAAGGCAGAACGGAGGAAGCCATGCAGATTTTCCGAAGAATCTTTAAGATGAATACCGGCAAATCCAAGAAACTGTATCCGATTAAGCATTTGATACTAACCGACCAAAAATCTCCGGGCTGCATCGAAGCAAACAAAAAGCCATCGACCAAGGGTAAATACATGGTCATATTAGCCGACATATGGGACAACAGCAAGCAATTATTCATGAACCCTATTCTGAAGTTTACCATGATCTCTATATTGATCAACTTTACTTTCCACATCGGTTATTACGGCGTTATGATGTGGTTCCCAGAGTTATTCAACAGATTCGACGAATTCGCTAATCATCATCCAAACATGACGGCGGGTGTATGCGAAGTTACCAACTTTGTCGTCAGCTTAGGAGAGAAAGAAAAAAGTTGCTCCAGTAAAATAGAGAGTCAAGTCTTCATGGAGTCGCTGATTACAGTATCATCAGCGTTACCGGCAAATATTATCGCCGTACTGTTTATGGACAAACTTGGCAGAAAATTCTTCATGGGTAAATATTCGGATACTTTGCGCGCCGAAACTATACTAATCGACATATTATGCTTTCAGTGTTCAGTACGGTGTCAGCGGGAATATGTTCAGCCTCGATGTACTTCGTCTATAATCAGACTCACAATTTGATCGTATCGGCCGTATTCAGCGGTGTGATATCTTGCGGCAACGCTGCGCTTGATTGTCTGATTACAGAAATATTTCCAACAAATCTGAGGTAAAACTAAACTAGGTATCTAACATGAAATATCATAACATGAAATTCTTTTTATAGGGCTACGGGTATCGCTATATCTATGGTAGCTGCTCGTTTGGGTGGCATCATTGGCAATATAGTAATTGCTACCTTACTAGACATGTATTGTCCAGCACCAACGTTTATTGTAGCTGCCTTGCTAATAGGCGGAGGTCTATTAAGCTTGTTCCTGCCAAACACGACTCGAACACCATTGGCATAAAAGGGACGTTGACAGATTAGAATTGGTAAAACAGGACGTGCTGTATATAGTAATATGGATATGTATCATGGTAGAAACCAAGTAAATATCGTGCATTAAAGCGTTTGTTGGTATTATTTCAAATCTTTACCCCTTCCTTATAATAATCCATAATATAACTCATAAGTAGAGTGCGGAATTATAAGCTTTTATTTTTCGAAAATAGGCACGAAAAATGAGAAAAGATGCACACCAAAAAGTGTTATAAGAATACGTATAGCTTGTATTATTTGTGTATACAGGATGTTCCTACATATCATGTAAATACGAAAAGGGGTAATTCTTTAGCTTATTTAATGACTAAAAATTCATATAAACATAGGTCCGCAAACGCTTCGTTGCCGATCTACAGGGTGTTGAAATTTCAAGATTTTTTTTAGTTTTTTCTTTATAGCTCTTGTATCCTAGTTTTAATTTTTAACAGTTGGTGGCAAATAAAATGTCAAAACAAATACAAACAAAGGGTTATCTAAATCAAGCCAAGGCATACTAGACCAATTATTTAAAAAATTTTAATTTCATCTAGCAAAACACAGAAAAGCTTTTATTTGTTGGTCTCGATAACGGTGGTAAATACGAAAAAACTACAAAACTTAAAATGCTTTAGAACAAAACAAAAAATGCATTTTGTATTTTAGAATCCACCAGCGGCGCACCGAAAAAAAGTTCATGGGGTGAAAAGGGGGGGGGGGGGCATGACCCCTGAAAAAATATCTCCCTGTAGATTCTTAAAACCATTTGGTATGACCAATGTTGTAAGTCCTACAGCGTAAACCATTTTCCAAATTAGAGCTACATATCTCAAAAACTACAAGAGCTATAAGGAAAAAACTAAAAAAAACTTGAAATTTCAACACCCTGTAGATCGGCAACGAAGCGTTTGCGGACCTATGTTTATATGAATTTTTAGTCATTAAATAAGCCAAAGAATTACCCCTTTTCGTATTTACATGATATTTAGGAACACACCCGTATATGTATTTATTAGCATACACATCATACAAAACGATGGTATAACTGAGGGAATTCATACTTAACAATAGAAATAAACTATACACAATAAGTAAACGCTTTATATTTTATTAAAAAAGAAATGTATTCGCTTATTTTACGCAGGTTAATTGAGCTCCTCAGAGGTATACTGTATACAGTATACATAGGATTTCAAAGTAACTTAACACTGTTTACATCTGAGGGACGTAATTGAACTAAGAATAAGAAGCATGTGGTTTTCCACCTAGTTGCGCGCGTGCATATCTGCTTGCATTTTTCGGCGCAGATTTAACCACGGTACAAATTCTTCTTAGTCGAAATTATCTCTATATTTAAACGTACTTGAACAAATTGAACAAAAAAAAATTAATTAATATGTATTACTGAAACAATGTATTAATGTAGTATGGTTAAGAAGTGAATGTTAAACTTAAATATTTTCATTTTAATACTTTGAAATAAAGCGACAAAATATAACAAAATAGGCCTAAAATTAAAACAATTACTAGCAAGAGACAAATCGTAAAATAAAAAATTGTAACTTGTGGCATACCACAATGCAGTAGTGGCGTTTTGAGTGATTTTTGCAATTTTTGAGACGCAAATGTGCAGACCTACTACCTAAACCCCTTACAAACGGGTATAAACACCCCAAAAAATCCGTAAAAAGTTAAAATAAGCAGGAATATGGCAAAATAAGCGCGTATCTGCAAAATCCGGGTAAAAAATCAAAATAAAAATAGTGCCAAATGCTTCTTTTTTTATGAATTCGTGGAGATCCTCAAGCTTTTGAAACTGCTTACATTAAACCTGTCCAAGCAAAATGCTTAGAATCCGCACTCTACTCATAAGATTTAGAAAGGAAGGAGCTACGGAAGTGCGGTGATGTGATGACATTGATGATTAGATGAATGTGCAACTTTTGGCTGGCTCAAATTCGCCTTTGATGCTTCACATATCCTAATTTTTTGTTGCAAACTAGTTATCGAAATGTTGGTCACTGGGACAACGCAAACTGGCCGCACTTACCGGCAGAAAAGCCAGCGCTCCGACCTCAGTCATCAATTCTACCATTAATAACAATAAGGCGAGTGTAGTAGTTGCGAGCCGATTTTTAAGGTTCATGTGGCACGCCAAACTAACAGTTACCTGCATGGACATTTACGATTCGCTGCTTCGTTAAATGTATGTGATTTATTTACGAATAACTGTGACCGTCGTGTATTGTCTTCGATATTAGTTGAAATTTTGAACTTGTTATGTACGCGACCCGGTGCCGGAGCCTCTCTTAACTTACCTATTCGATGCCGCATTGAGAACACTTCGACTCTGCAAAGATGCGACTTCTAACATCGTTCGCGATCATCGCGATGGTCAACGGCCACGAGGGCGAAGAGTACCTCGAGAACGCAATGAAGACCTTCAGGAAACCGGTCGGCACGAGCCAAAGGAAGATAGATGTCGACCGATCGGACTCCGAAGTGCCGCCGCCGTTATCTTTCGGTAAAAAGGAATTGGCTAAACTTTACCATGCGGCAATACAAAGAGGCGAATCTGTGAAAATATCCACAGGGTCTGGGCCTCATTTAGACGCCGCCGTTTACGAACTGAACGACGACGGCGTCCCAGGCGACCATCAGACCGCCGCTGATACTGATGCCTACTATTATTACTACTATCCCCGCAAGGTGTTTATGGACGAATTGAATTTAGTGCCAAAAGATGCCCCGTATAAACATAAGGACGTAAGTGCTGTTTGTAATTACGTTCGTCGTTCAGTATTGTGTTTTTTTGGAAAAATAGCTGAAATGTGAAGAAAAGCTTTAGAGGAAATGCATGTCTCTCCGCTAAAGTATTTCTCCGCCCGCGTTTTGTTAGTAGTAGAAAATAATTGTAGAATAATGTAATATAACAATCAAGTAAGTTAACATTCGGCTAAGTTAACTAAAAATGAATAGCTTCCAGAAAGTGATACACTCCATCACGAACTGGACCACGCGGAGCCACCCCATCAATATCACTCACATACACACCAGGTACAACTATTAACTACACAAAATAACACTAAGAATAAACACTGAAGAAGATACAACTGTCCACATTTCATTTTCAAGTTACTTATATTATACCAGCTAAACAAGCAATATTGCGACTTTCTGTAATATGGTAAGAAGGTAACTTGTGTAAATGTAATTATGTTATGTTATTACGATGTTTGTCTAACATTATCAACACAATATTTCAATGACACCATTTTAGCTATATAAATGCAACATATTTCTACAATCTTGAGACAACATTTTATCTACATAAATACAGCATATGTTTACAATATGGACATAATATTACATTGAAACATTTTATCTACATAAATACATAATATTTATACAATATCGAGACAACATTGTATTGACAACATTTTATCTACGTAAGTGCATCATATTTTTACAATATACAATATACTTGTAGTGTTGTTCAAATATTGCACAAAATGATGCTACATTTCAATATAACTGGTCAAAATATTACAAATAATGTTTATGGCTTGTAATAAAAATGATGTTAAATATTACAAAAGATGTTTCCGATGTATCATTGTGATGTTGGAATAATGTTTTTACCTACGACCGTATGTGTAAATGTCCCTTACGTCACGGACTACATAGCTCGTATATCGCTTATAACATACGTGTGCCTTTGGGTGTGCGTTTGTGTTTTTAACGCACGACCTAATGTCATAATGACAGATGTCGCGCGAATATTTTGATTATTTATTTGTCATTTCTGATACAATTTATATTTATTGAAATTTTCGGTCGTAAGTAAGTGCAATACTCGAGCTGTAACATATTATTACTAGCACGTGATAATTTATGTTGAATTTGTACTGGAATCTTTGATCGACACTCAGACAAAGTTCTCCGTAGTTGCAATAGATGTCGCGCGAATACATTGATTGGTTAACCGTCAAATATTCTTACCTGTATTTGTTTGTCATTTTTGATACAATTTATTGAAATTGTCCGTCGTAGGTAAAATTATGTACAATACTCGAGCTGTCACGCATATTACATACTCGTGGAAAATAACAAAACTCGCCGCTTCGCGGCTCGTATGTTAAATTTCCACTCGTACGTAATATGCTAGTTACAGCTCTTGTAATGTAATATACTATTACCTACGACCGTATGTGTAAATGTCCCTTACGTCACGGACTACTTAGCTCGTATATCGCTTATAACATACGTGTGCCTTTGGCTGTGCGTTTGTGTTTTTAACGCACGACCTAATGTCATAATGACAGATGTCGCGCGAATATTTTGATTATTTATTTGTAATTTTTGATACAATTTATATTTATTGAAATTTTCGGTCGTAAGTAAGTGCAATACTCGAGCTGTAACATATTATTACTTGCACGTGATAATTTATGTTGAATTTGTACTGAAATTTTCGATCGACACTTCAGACAAAGTTCTCCGTAGTTGCAATAGATGTCGCGCGAATACATTGATTGGTTAACCGTCAAATATTCTTACCTGTATGTGTTTGTCATTTTTGATACAATTTATTGAAATTGTCGGTCGTAGGTAAAATTATGTACAATACTCGAGCTGTAACGCATATTACATACTCGTGGAAAATAACAAAACTCGCCGCTTCGCGGCTCGTATGTTAAATTTCCACTCGTACGTAATATGCTAGTTACTGCTCTTGTAATGTAATATACTATTACGAATATTTCAACAACGATATAATATAGTATAAGTTTACAACATTATTTGTAATAGGTTTGTTCCAGCAGCAGTAAAAAAAGTGCCCAACTAATTAGGTATTCTTCTACGCATGCGCAAAGGAATTCTGAATCCGCGGTAGGACAAAAGAGGTTGCCTAGATATACCAGTTATATTAAATAATACATAAAACCAATATTACCAAATCACAGAAATATATTGTAGAAATGTTGCGGCAATATTGTTTTGTTTAGCGGGTACCCTTTTCAGAAGATCAGTCACTATAATATTTATCAGACAGATGTATCATCAGTCTTAGGCCTTTGCTCATTAGTGTCATTACTCAGTACATTACACTAATTACTTCTATTAAATTTACAATACATATACATATTTCTTTTAGCATCACATTCGTATAATTGCAAGTAAACATCCTGCTGAAGAGAAAAAAAAGCACAAAGCTTTAGAACCGTTGTTTATGGCAATTTCGGGATTTATAGGAATGTCAGTGATGTTTGTTCTCTCTATGCTTATCTTGCCAAAATTCGGAGGGATAAAGTCGCGAGGGGTTAAGGATTCTACAGACGGGACAAATATTCTCAAAGTTATCTACCAAGCAATCGATGGCTATGACTGCTCGGAAAGGTTATCGTGCGAGTTTGGGAAAGCCACAAAAGCTTTCAACATGCATAACAATAGGATATTTAAGTAAGTTTTGAGATGGAATTGTGTAATGTCAATGTGTATTCAGTACGTATTCTAGCAAATGTTTACTTCCTTTTTATAGATTGCTGAGAAGAATAGGCCCAGCTGGACTTAGTAAACGATTATACAGTATTAACAAATATTCGAATAAGAAGCACAAGTGTGCGGTGATACAATGCAAACTTCCAGGAGCTGCTGGAAACGCGAATAAAAAAGGGTAACAATAGATCGGGTGATATACATAATAGTAATAGCAAAACAAATGATATGTAAGTAGTAAATTATTGTAGATGGTGCTGTGAAATAAAACATTTAATTTGTTTTATAATTAAAGTTTATTTTGTAAAAAAAATATTGTATACAGAGTGACAAATAAAATATCAAAAAAATATACACAAAATAAATACTTAAGATAGAATAAAAAACATGTACAGTCTCAAGTTCACAGATCCTAAGTTTATCAGTTACTTCCTAAAATATATTTACAAACACTGGAATTAATAGGTGAGCATCCGTAGTTATGAGTCTGCAAATGGTCTATTGAAATTATCACAATACAAAGCACAAGTAACATAGATAATAAAGCGTGAATAGTGTACATGTACTTATTTATACATATTATATCATATAGGTAGGTAGGTAGCTGTACAGATGAAAGCAAAAAGAAACCAGTACAGATATAAAACCAATTATGTTATAAATTTTTAATTGTGTAAATCATCCTTTTTGACATTTACGTGTCTTATCATTTTTAATCTAAATATGGCACTTAAAAGTGACGGTAATGAGAATGATTTACACCACGGTATGTTAGGTGTACTCTTGTTTTTTTGCAATCAACTGTACATAAGTATAAACTGTCAAATTGGACTTACTGCCTAACAATCAAAGTGTATCTACTCACTACTAAGGTCGACCAATTCCTTTACCACTACAAAATACAACCAAAATAAATAATTTTAAATAAATAAGGACACATACAGCAGACTACAATAAAGGAATATTGTTCATTTGCGGGCTCTTTTTTGACACAGCATCGCATGCTACATGCCACATCGACATTCGAATTGCAATCCGCAAACACGTTCAGATCTTGGAAAAGTACGCAATCTTTATCGTTAATAAATGCAAATATCACATATTTATAATGTATAGTACGTGAATAATAGTAAAACTAAATAGCAGCTTGGATGATAATAACACAACGTGTGTTATTCCACGTCCCAAACATTTCTTTATAATTTTTTTTTTCGTAAAATCGTTGCTCTGCCCTTAAAATAATTTGGGATGCGGAATGAACGACACACCCTGTATATATTTATATATATATATATAAAATGGTGTTCCGCCATTTAAAGCAGAAAGCAAATTCACATGGCAGTAAAATCAGTTCCTGCGTCTACTGCGCTCAAACCTATGTATATGTGCCAGATTTTTGGTATATATTATGACGAGAAGATTTAATTCAGATTGTAACTGAATTAGTTACACACATTTATGCATATTCCCTCAAACTAGAAAGAAAAATTTACATCAACATAACTTGAACAAAAAATGGAATTTCTTAAACGTATCAAAAGTGGGATGATGCCTTATCCATGCAGGTAGACTAGCGTCTAGGATGTCTGTCACTTTATAATCCCGAACATTCACAAGCGCCAGCGAGTTGCCGTTAGGATCGGTCGGGACGGAGCGAATTTGATAGTACTGAGTACAGCCTTCCTAGTTCCTCCTAGATTAGAATTGACTGAAAGGGTGTGTAAATAAACTATAGAATATGTTAAATTAATTAATGTAGTGTATTCTTTATAAAAATCTTCTGAATTGTCTTATCCCTATAATGCAAATAATAAAATTATCTTATGAGTACCTTTATGTTCAAAGCTATGCAAAAATGTTATTTGAAAAAAGTATTTAGAAATATTAGAGGTCATACGAAATTATAATCATTATTGTAGTCTATTATTATAATCCATAATTATAATCCATTGCATATACCGGGTGTTTTTATTAACAATTAACTTTTCTTTATCACTTTCTCATAATATTTTCAATTCTTACAAAAACGTGCCACTTGATTGACAATTTATGTATATATACAGGCTGATTTATAACTCGATACCTAATTTTTCCGAACGGCTTAAGTTTGCGAGATATTCTAAAGTTTTGTGATCGCGGCTAAATTAATAAACAAAAAAATAAAGGCAGGTGTACCAGTAGTCCGGTAAGCAAATTTGTGTTCATTTGTGTTTATAGTGCTTGTCAGTGCCAAGTCGTGTTGACATTTTTAGAAAAACACATGTAAGTTAATAATTTGTATAGCAATTAGCTAATTGATAGAAAAAAATCACTTCAATTTATTCAGCAAAAAAACTTGAAGTTTGTTTGAAACTCCGAATTACCGTTCTACTTTCGTATATTATATAATAGTGAATACGATTATGCAAGGTATCCTGCAACTTGTGGACATAAATAAAGAGAGACGGATGGGCGCCGTGAGAAGTAATGTGGAGGTAAGCGACTGTAAACAAAACAGTTCTTAGCTTTATGGGCGGCGAGCGTGTTTTAGCCAAGGGGCTTAGAATAACGCAACATTTTTCAATATTTCCAGCACATAAATACAAGTTTATGGAATAAACTAATAAGTATATCAGCAGTATGATACATAATAATAGTCAACATATAGGACTACCACTATAAATAGATACTAATACACTTATTAAAAAATAAAAGTATACAAAAAAATAAAGTATAAAAGTTTGGTCTACAAAAAACAATCAGCAAAAAGAAGGATAGACTACAGAAGCATTAAATGTCTGTATTTTCTTTTTAAATAAATGCTTTATATAAGAATTAGTGAATGTTTTAATTGATACAATATTCATGTATGTAAGTAAGAATGATTGCGGTGCACTTAAAACATTCTAGAACTTTAGAATCAAAGTTATGAAAAAGGAAAAAAGGAGTACGTAATAACTATAAAATTCATATCACACCGTGTGTACTTCATAGTAAATGATACTAGTAATTTAATAAAATGCTAAATAACTTATATTTGAATCATTTCGTGAGCGCGGATAAATGAATAAACAAAGATTATTAACGTCAAAAATTTGTATTGTTTAGTTTACATGTTCGGAATATCATCCATTGTTAATATTTATTTATCCATAACCTGCCTTTATTTCTTTATTTATTAATTTAGCCGCGATCACAAAACTTTAGAATATCTCAAAAACTAAAGCCATTCGAAAAAATGAGGTATCGAGTTATAAATCACCCTGTATATATACATAAATTGTCAATTAAATGGCACGTTTTTGTAAGAATTGAAAATTTTATGAGAAAGTGATAAAAAAAGTTAATTGTTAATAAAAACACCCGGTATACGCAATTGATTATAATTATGGATGTAAACCCGGACGTAAACGTTCGGGATTATGTAGTGACAGACATCCTAGACGCTAGTTGATCTAGTTGCAGGTAGCAGCACGAAAGACATTTAAAATTGGGAATTGATACTCAAGCAAATAGAATAAATATCGCATCTTTTCATATAGCGTACACAGAAAGATTTTTCAGAGAGATCAGAAAGAGAGTCACCGAAAATTCTTGCGCAACAGGAATGATCACGATTACGACTCGCAAAGTCCATGCAGTTCAGCGTAGTTGAGTATGGCACGATGCAAAAATTCATATTGACCCTGAAACAAAAAAAAAAACACAAAATCAATTGATTTCGAAAAAAAAAAATAACAATTCCTTACAAAAGTATTTATCATCGCTTGTCTTTGGGATCTTAACTTTCGAGCGACGCTAAAAACGTCCACACGTCGTTCGATGCGCAGCTGCTGTACCAGGATACTCAGCCCGACAAACATGGAACTCCTGTCAGACCCGAGGTTGCAGTGAACGACGACTGGAGTGGGAGAAGACAAACGAGCAACGGCTGCTTGAACGTGATCGACGAGTTCGATAAATCCTCTGGTCACCTCGGGAAGCTCTCCGTCAACCGTCGGCCAACCATGGTACTGCAGATGTGTAACGCTAAGATCTTCGCCTTCCCGAGTTCTCACGTAAATCTCCCTTCTGGTATAGTAGGGACAGCTCTCCGATTGCACGTAACGTATCGTGATGTGCTCGTAGAGATTCTCATCCTCCGGCCAGTATCTTGGGCACTTTCCGTCACCTAATTCCGACAACATCACCACCACACCTACACCCTGCTCTGCTACCATCCGCCAAAAGTCTCCGATGGTCGACTCCAACGGATCTTGCGTGATTATGAACGACTCGGAATTATCGTAGCCCTCGATGAAGGAGGCGTTGATGTAGGTGGAATGCTCCCGGCCGGAAAGAGGTGTGAGAATTACGCGGTTTCTGTCGTAGGGAATCACCGAGTCGCTCCTGTTCTTCTCACGGTTCTCATCTCCGCTTGCAACCGAACATGACTTTCGATCCTCCAAAGTACTCTTTATGTTCTGCAACAATTAATTGAAGAGTTGCTTTAGAAAACAACAATTGTCGCAAAAATCGAATTTAAAGATTAATGCAGCATTTGGTTCCTATTTATCATATCTAAACAGTATATGAATTATTTTCGACAAAAATACCTTCTATGTCAGTAAATTTTGCTTTTGAAGTATACTCTATTCCGGCAAGTGCTGTATTCAGCACTTGCCACTTGTCAATGACATGTGCTGCTTTTGTAGAAAATCGCAGCAAATGTCAGCCATACATCAAAGTTCCAGCGAATCTGCATTTTGAATCAAACATTTACCACTGTTTGGTTACTGAAGAATCGGTCTACAATTGAGCAAAAGAATCGCCAATATCGGCCTAGCAATTCGAGCATTTTTTTCGTGCGTAAACAAACCCTATGCGTATGACGGGGCACCGCGCGTGATACCAAAACGTTTCCCCGTTATGCACATACCTTCCTACGTTGTACCATGAGTGTCTACTCAGTCGTCGCTTTGACTGCCAGACGGCGAGCGCATCCCATGCAGTGGCAACGGTCGTAACTAACGCATACGCCACAAACTTCCATTGTCAATAACTTTTGATAGATGCATCGTACGAAAAAAATTTTCAGACAAAAGATTGTTCTTATTTAGCGTAAACTCATAAATTCATAAAAAAAAGTTAGGTATTCCCATTTAAAAAAAAGAAGTTAACCTTATTTTCACTGATTGCAATGAAACTGATATCGCCATCTCATTTCCCCCTTTACGTCCTACAAGTTTATTTAAGACACTTTTGTCGTACCATGTAAGTTAAAAAGACCATCCGGTATAAATTTTGTATAATTTGAACTCAAAAATGATGGATTTTAGAAAAAAAATGAAAATATATGATATTGTTAGTATCAATACTGTGTGATACCTTGAGTAGTTTGTGAAAAAAAATATTAAAGCTTGCTTTTGTTTTTTCTAAAATAATAATTCAAAATAAAAGGAAAACGTTGAGTGGATTTTGATTTCTGGTCCTTACTTTTTCTGAAGGAAGTTATTAAAATAAGTCATTTTTAATGTAAACTTTATATAAACATCTTTAGATTAGAAAGATTGCACAAAAAACAACAGTTTTTCAGTACATTTGCAAAATAACAAATAACCGCATTTTTAAAGAAAATTAATGACTATAAAATTGAGCAGAACAATCAAGTTTTGCATGGCTTTCAGTAAACGAGGTCCCCATGTATTTTTTCGAACGACGGACACTCTGTATTAAGTATATTTGGTCAAGCAACTTATTTTTATTAACTTTTACTTTCTAGTATAAAAAAATATCAACTTAGCTTAAAATATGTATAAATAAATATTATGGCACCTTCTACGAATTTTTGAATTTGCTTTAGATTTGTTCTTGCGATACAAAACCTCGGCAAAAAACAACACCAACATGTGATGTACAATCTGTTTAAATATGCACAAAAAATTTGGGATGGCTTTCTATAAAACATTTATCTTGCTGCACACTATTTTCTAAATATCTTGGAATAATGTTTATGGCACTTAGTTCGTTATTTAGTTCAACTCTTCATATATTTTAAGTGCATTCGTCATAAATGCAGTACTGTATTATTTGCATATGACGGAAAGAAGAAAATATTTTCCAAAATTTATGGTTGATTTATACATACCTCAAATTCGTCCTCCATTTTTGACTTGGGTTTATCCCTATCGGCACGTCTCAACTTTTCTAGGGCATTTTTCAGTTCAAACGCGGCAATCTCCGTATCTCCATACTGAGCTACTTCCATCAGGGCACGGTATATAAATATGTATTGTTTCTAGAGATAGAAATGATAATAATTAATAATAATAAAATAATTATTTGCAATCAAGTACATACCAAAGATTGTACTAGGAAATTTCTTTGGTGACGCAAATCGCAAATGGTATTGAATATGGTGACGTGGCCTTCCTCCTTGAGCTGCTGGAGTAAGCAGTCAAGCGCGACGAGTGTTCCAGTCCTGCCAACTCCTGCGCTGCAGTGCACCAAGATGGAACCCCTTTCAGGAGAGTAAGCTTCATTGATCCTCTTGATGAATTTTATTATGCCGTGAGGATGCTCAGGCGCCATAAAGTCCTTCCACACCAAATAATGGTACTGCATGATCTTCCTCTCCTCGCAATCCTTCAACCCCGACCTTGAAATCTTGAGCTCCCGGACGATGTAATCCGAGTATCTAGTCTCTCGGACGTGAGTCACATAAATATCGCCAAATACTTTATCCACCTCAAGATTATCCGGCCAGTACTTGGCGCACTTGGTTTTGCTATATTCTTCCAAATTGGTCAACATCAGGATCATCTCTAAATGCTGTTCCCAAATCAGTCTCCAGAACTCTTCTACTGTTGTATCCATGGGACCCTGAGCACACACAAACTTCTTCCTTTCCTTGTACCCCAGCACGAAATTGGCGTTTATGTAGTCAGCGCCCGCAATTCCGTCCACCTGGGACAGCTTCACCCGCGTTTGGTCGTAAGACTTGATATCCGGATACCTGTTCTTGCAGACATTCTCCCGAGCGTCCGATGCCCTCGTCGTACGATCTGTAAACCTATCCGGGAGCAATTCAAATTCCTGTTGAAATCCATAATCCGAATCTCGATGCCTTTCCTCGTAAGCGTTTGCTAATTCGTGACTCGAAATAGGGCACATATCCGGTGGATTTAAAGACACCAAACGCTGCCTTCCACGTAAATTTCTATAAAACAAATTTAAACAGTTTCTTAAGTCTTCATTTTCTATTCCTATTCTTACCTTAACGATGTTCTAAAAGTTATCATCTCAACAGCTTGGGCGTGCGCTTGCTTTGTGTACTGATGCAATAAGCAAAGTGCCGTTGCGAGCAACAGCGCAACGACAAGAAGTCCGCAGAGTATTTGCACCACTATGCTTATCGAGCTGGACATTGGCGCTGCAAGCACTTCAGGCCCAGGATTCATCATCACCAAGTAGTTGCTGTAGACAGCCATGGTTCCCACTCCAACGTGAGAGTTTGAGCCTCGTACTATAATTTCTACAAATCCTGTGTAGTTGCTGTTAATGTCAAGGACGCCATCGAAAGGTGATAGTGGGTCTAACAAAGTTGAACTGGTTGAAGTCTCGTCTCTTCTCGTTCTATTCACCGTGGTGTTGTTGGTGAGACTGTGGCGGTGATCCCTCTTGTAGACAGTGTAAGGCCTTAGCCCTACGCATTGATCGCAAAGGGAACTTGTCAAATTGTAGACCTCGTCATCACCGAGGAAGACATCCGTGTGGAAAGTTTCACTGAGAATAATGCATATGAAAGTAAGGAAAAAAACACTACGAAATGACAATAAGAATATTCTGAACTAAAGAATATCACTCTCGGTTTTTATGAGGATTTTTAGACTTTTATATTGAGCAGAAAGATTACCTACCTGGTAAACATTTCAGCTACGTAGGCGCCACCCTTGGGCGTTCTGTGCGCTTCATTGTAAGACATAATTTCCAATTCGTCAGGCGAAGGCAACTCAGCTAATTTCTGGTGAGCTTCCATTCGTACTAAATAAATACGATAACAGCAGATCGGGCCATTCCTTTCCGAAATCCTAGGTAGGTTTAATTTAAAAACCCACCGGCCTTGTTCCTCCATCTTCTTCCAGTTGAACCTGGATAACCTCTGCTTATCAGGCACCGTTGGAGGCATCGAACAGAACAATTCCACCTTATCCCCGGACTTTTTGGATCTGGTCACCGCAGACACGGTCACTGTATAATTAGTATTCGCCGAGACGTTATAAAAACGCGTGCTCAACGTGTTCTCGTTAATACTCCGGGGTTTCGGTCCCCAAGTGGTTAATTCCAGCATACCTTTGTCGTTTACATACGAAGCATTCCCCTCTAAGGTAACATTATAGGTAACCACTGTTCCGTGACGCCTAACAGGCGGTTTCCAACTAACAAATACAAAACTGGTCTGACTGATGTTCTCGAATTGACACTCAACGGAAGCGTTGACAACAGGCCCGGAGATTCCATCCATGGTCGTTCCGTTCACCTCTGCAGACCACGGGCCGCAAGTATTGCTGTATTCGCAGCAAGCGGCCACTTGAAAGTTATACGTTGTGGCTGCCTCTAAGTTCGAGAACATGTGTAGATTTTTCGAGGGTAAGTGAGATACTGCTTCGGAGAATCTAGACGAGTTTTCCGTACGGGATTTGAGATTGTAGTATTGAACGTACTCGGAAAGTTCTTTGCTGGGGTCTGTCCAGGAGATTGTGATTGAACTGACGGTAACGCCTGTTACTTTCACCTCTGGTTTGAAGACAGGCTCTTCTAGGAGCGTTGTGACGGGAGCTCCTGTTGCGTAGGCGCTATGCCCTTCGCTATTGCTAGCTTGCATGCGGATGGTATAGGAAGTGTTCGGTTTAAAGACGTCGGAAAGCACCTGGGAACGAGCTCCACGTTTCATGTCGTGTTGGTAATAAATCCAATTCGAGTCCCCCTCGGCCATGTACTGCACACCGTAGCTGATGTTATTAGGTTCGTTACCGTCATCCATAGTCCAGTTGATGTAGATTTTCGATTTTCCAATCGCTTTGATGACGTCTAATTTCACCTGGGGCTTATCTAAGACTAACACTGCTGTGTGAGCTATGTCAGCGTCGTGTAACGTCTTAGCTTCACAGGAGTACGTGCCGTTGTGCTTCTTCGTAACTTCCCCGACTTCCAACGTAGACCTGGAAGACGTTTCGTTGATTTTCTCCTCCTCGATGTTGTCTTTGTCCATAAACCGGCCGTCTTTGTACCAGTTTATTTCTACGATTGGGTAACCGACTATGGAACACGTCAAATGCACTGTTGTGTGTATTCTGGTCCGTATAATCTCCGAAACTGTTACCTCAGGCACCAGAGTTACGTTTATATTTATTTGATCAAAGTCCAGATCGGTTTTATTCTTATTCATTACGTGGCATTTGTAGTTGCCTACATGCCTTAGGTTTACGTTGACGATATGCAAAAAGGATACCTCTTGCTTTTGAGCCAGCTCTTTGTTGATGTTTTCACTCTCCCTATCCACTATGTACCTACAAATTGAAACAAATGAAATGGGTTAGATTTAAAGCGACCTTAAGAAAGTTCTAACTTACCCTTCTTCTTCGGTGACATTGTTATCTTTGAATGTCCACCACATCGAGCTGGAGAGCACTTTTGTCTTGCACATAATGGTCACATTATTTCCATAGAGTAAGGACATGGGATCATCGGCTTCCAAAACGTGTACAGTAGTAAGTAACTCTTCATTGTCAGGAGGAAACTCTGTAGGATAAAATGTGTGAGATCGTGCTGCTTTACTTATCTCATTTTCTTATCGGTTATTGAACAACATAGAGAACAGTTGAGGGTGAGATACACTACATACCTACAGAATTTCCAAGTATAGAAACGGCACACTTAATTAGATATACGATGAAAAACAGTCTTGAGTTTAAACGACGATGGGCTTGGCTACTGAACATGGCGCCACAAATATGTACTAAACTTGAACTAATATCAACCCGGCGTACTCGGCATATGCATCCACATATAGCTAAAAGTCTTATCAATCGTACTGTTATTATGGCATCTTTGACAAACGTACGCTGAATGTATCTTTAATGTGACAGATAGTAAACATTCTTGCTTACAGCGTCATATACGAATACCGGCCATTTTAAACAAGCGAATAAAGATGCAAAGAGCGATAAACACTGACGTGCAACTTCGTGAAACCAAAATCCCCAAACCCCATTGCTTCAGACGAAATTCAAATTGGTGGCAGTTGTGGGTGTGGTACGTTTAAATTTTAAATATATCAAAAATTACAGCCACAACATGGATTTGAACCAAGGCCCTTTGCGTCGCTAGCACAATGTCAATAGCTCAGATGGGAGAGCATTGTGCTAGCGACGCAAAGGTCCCTGCTTCAAATCGTCAAGTTGTTGGTTTCTCTTACGTATAGCTTTTATTGCATATTGTAATATATTATAGAATATTTTGTTATGTTTAAACCCTATTGTATAGGCAACCATATTTCCATGTATAGTTATCAGAAAAACTAGTTTCGATATATGTACAGAATATATTGTCGTGTATGTACAGAATAGTTGGAACCACCAATAAAGTAAGATGTTTAAGTTGACTCCGTGTTTTAATTAGTAACAAGTTGTTACTAACTGTGAGTAATTGATTGTGAGTAATTAATATGCAATAAAACCTATACGTAAGAGAAACCAACAACTTTTTTTTCTGAAGCGTCTCCTTTTGGGAAATTATATACCCGTTCATCCCAGGTCAAATTTGATGAAATAATTTTTATGTTGTATAAATGTTCTTTTAGATGGTCGTATATTTTGGTTTATTTTTTTTTAATAATAATTATAACATATTTACATTCCATCAAAATTTGTCGAAAATTTAGAGCTCGCTTCCAAAAATTTTTGTAAATTAGTGATATACATAATTGTCATTATTTTCAGTTGTCAGATATTTGAAAGATATTGCTGTAAAGTAAATACAAAATAATAATATAAAAAAATAGTAATGATATACATTCATTTCATTTCATGTAATCGAAAACTTTTATGTTTATTAATATAAAGCTCTAGAAAACAAAAGAAAATGCCAAGCTCAAATGTGCGACCTCAGTCGGGCTTTTGATTCTGTGCCACACTCTGCGCTACTACAAAAAATGGAGCAATATGGAGTGAGAGGAGTTGCACTGGAAATATTTAAATCATATCTCACAAACAGATTGCAGCAGGTGATAGTAAATGGGGAACCAAGTGAATTCTACGAGTCATTCGTAGGAGTACCACAAGGGAGTCTATTGGGAGGGATACTTTTTATCATATATATTAATGATCTGCCATCCAGAATTGACGCTACAGCAATAATATATGCCGACGACACCACACTAGTAACCACTGCCAAAACAAGTGAAGACCTCCAGATAAACGCAAGAAAACACATACAGCAAGCAAAGGAATGGTTCGCAGAAAATACATTGATACTGAATGAAGCTAAGACGGAACAAATGACTTTCCAGATGGATAGATGGGAAAAGCCGGAGAAATCAGTTAAGTTCTTAGGAATCCACATTGATGCTCGTCTCACCTGGTATGAGCACACAGAAAAACTAGGGCGGATGCTGAGTAGGGTTACCTACGCAATCCGAAGAACGGAAAAAACTGCAGGGTACCAAGCTGCCAGGGTCGCCTACATATCGCTTTTTCATTCACGGATGTCATATGGAATTGAAACATGGGGTCACAGTCCACACACCAAGTCCATCCTGGTGATACAGAAAAGAGCCGTACGCTGCCTCACGGCAGAAGCCCCAGGAACCCACGCCAAGCCACTGTTCAAACAACATAGAATTTTAACGGTCCACGCAGTCTACGTATTGAAGAGCCTGTACTATGTGCACAAAACACATCCCCAGATGCCAAAGCATGCAGATCAACACACCTACGAAACAAGAAATAGAAACAACCTGCGGCCAGAATTCTCCCGACTAACAACAACAGCCCACCAAAACACGATTATACGGATTTACAACGGCCTCCCATTAGAATGGAAATCTAAGCCAAACAGAGGTTTCCGGAACACCCTCAAGAAACATCTACTAAACACAGCTCCATACAGTTTAGATGAATTTGCCAGGCAGCAGATATAAATACATATTTCTATACCAATGTGTTGTAGTTCTCTTAAATTGACTTACTCTGTACAGAGCGCTAAATAAATATCTAAATTTCTTATAAAATTAACGTCATATTTAATAAAAACACATTTACATTGCAATGTAGGAATTACATTAATTAATTACACATTAAGCTAATAAATAGAAACATATAAATCATTATAAACCAATTCAAAGCATTCGAACAAGGTTTCGCAAATAATAAATTTCCGATATACGAGTTGAAGCGTAAACGGACAATTTTTTGCACTTAGCGGCCGAGCGGTCGACCAGAATAACAAAAAACTTGTACTTGGATGTATCATCGACACACTGCTAAAATATTTATAGAACTTACTTAATTCCAAGAGTGTACCTTGATTATTCTTGTTAAAATAATATTTTTTTACTGTGTAGGTTTGAGATGGGATCAGTTGCGTGGAATACATGTCTGTTTTCCATAAAATCCTGATGGAATCAACCGACCCGCGGCTAAAAAGTACATTTCCGACGCAAGACGTAGAGGATCATAATTCATCGAATTTGAGATTTCTAAAGAAGCGTATTCCGAATTTGGTTTCCGACGAGTTGCACTGTTTGCAGACGCACGTTATCGATTTGGATTACTTCGTAAGTAATATAACGACTTTCCGTTTTTCATACGGAATAATTTATTTTGTTTTTGCATAGGAAAAAGCGTCGATACTGCGTTTGGAGGAATTAGGATTGAAGGTGGAGAAGGTTTACGTTAAGAAGAAGAAAAAGACTGAGAAGAAGGACTCCGATAAGGAAGACGACAAGGAAGAGACGACAGTGATGATGTACGAGGTAGAAAATCTTTTGGGCCAAAGATTGGATAAATCCGAAGGCGAAGAAGAGACGGATACTCCAGCCGAAGGAGGTGTAAATATAATGAAAATAGAGAAGAAGGCTACTAGTTTCGATGATATTTTGTCGAGTATGCACAACGATTGTTATAATTTAGATAGGTATTCATAATTCGATTTAATTGCGGTATAATTATTATAAGTATTCGGATGTTAAATTTTATAAATTCTTTAATAGATAACTAAATGTGTTGGTCTGTTTTTCGCGATTGATCTCATGTGATACTACTTATTATTGCGTATTTTTAAATGACTAATGTCGTCCGTTTTAACTCATGAGAGAGATTCCTCGTTCCTAATTCTACTTTCGCTTTACTGATTACTGAATTTATCATAATACCAACGCCCGCAAGAAGTCATAATTTATATATTTTAATGCAACTGCCCTCTTCTGTGATTTACGCTAATTGGTTTTAATATGTAATTTTTAAAATATTCCATTATTTCTTGTGTAATGTCTTAGAAAACTTGTAAGTTGATTTTAACCAACAAGTCCAATCTTTTAAACTACACTCCTGGACACGATATACTGTCTAATTTTCATTTTTATTACAATGTATCAAAAAAAAACGCACCGAAATACAGTTTTGTCCACGAGTGTACGACACGTTATTTATTAATAGAGATGTTTAATTGATTTGTGCCTTTTGCATCCTCTCGAATGCATGAATTAGTACAAATGGATTAATATTATAGACACGACTATGACTTAGACTTAAGTAATCTACCTATGTATTGTAATGTACAAAAATGTAATAAATGTTGTCTAACAAATTATTGTCTTATTTCCGTTGTTCTTTTTTTTGGACACCTCAGTAAAAGAAAATCAAGAACTTTTTTATAACAAATATATTTATCACTTTCTTAATACAACAAGCTCATTATTAATTTAACACTTGCGTGTAGAATATAGTCTACTTCTACTATAATCATTTATCATGACCAGTATAATAAATACAAAATTAATTTTCGAGGAAATCTAAGAATGCTTCAGCACGACTGTTGACATCTTGGCTTGGATCGTCGACACTTAACCTTGCACACTGCGTTTCTAAATCACATTTTCTAACTCTTGATATTCGTTTATTGTCCTTTTTGTACGGAATATTTTCCTCTTCAACGATCTCGAAGAAATTCCCTTGTTTGAACGCGATACCAGCTTCCGTAACTATTTTCTCAGGAAGTCCCGATAAGTCTGGAATATCGTCATCTACGAAAGAGTTGTAACCGAGTCGTTTTTCTAACTGTTCTTTTTCCGATATGTACGAACTCAATATACCTTTTTGCTCTGAAATATAAATCGTAAAGAGTCGTTAAGATTTATACCAGATTTTCACTTCGTAAAATTTACGAATGTCTGCTGTCGTAGGGTTAAACGTGTGGTAAGCT
The DNA here is from genome assembly GCA_963966075.1 of Aphodius sticticus. NCBI lineage: Eukaryota > Metazoa > Arthropoda > Insecta > Coleoptera > Scarabaeidae > Aphodius > Aphodius sticticus. The sequence goes on along the minus strand of OZ014515.1, from coordinate 10,919,663 downwards.
TTACCTGATAGTTTTTCTTCTAGAAATTCAACAGTATGGTCTTTCGTCAGTGTTGCTTGGTATTCTGAATTGAATTCAACGTTATACTCGCCAGTATGTTTGACTGTCGCTTCAACGTACGCTAAAGTGCATATTTTTACGTAGCTCTTACGTTGGGCCTGCGTTGACAGTTCTTTAACGTTGTCGATTGTTTCCTGAACTCTGCGACATTTCTCTCGACAAGTCCCTATTGCTGTCTCAACTACGTTCAAGTTCTATAAATTTGTTTCCGATAATTTAAATAATTAATACATCAGTTACGACTTACATCTTGGGTAACTTCTTGAAATATAGCCCATTCCTGGTTCTTTTTCTCGTACCATTTTTTTATTTGATCTGTATCATCGTTAACATTCATATTTAAAAGAAATAAGATCGGATTTGTTTATGTATGTACGTCTGAATTTGAGGTTACCGCCAGTGTTTTCGTTGTGCGGGCAGTGATTTTGGGATTACTAGGTTGGCAGTAACAAAGACATCAAAGGATCGAGAAATTGAACTTGGGAATAAGAATTATACATTATAAATGATTGTAGAAATTTAGTCGAATTAGTCATGATATTACATGTAAAGATTTCTGGTTGCCGATCTATTCAAATCAGTGATGCCAACAGTTGTAACTAGTGCCCCTCCAGAAATGCCTTGAAAAATCGCCAGAAACCCACTAGATCAATTTATTGCAGTAATAATAAAAAAAAACTTAAATATATTTACAAAAAAATACAAACAATAAGCATTTAACGTATTATAGAGACCAACGTGAAAATTTGAAAGTAAATAAAAAATAATTCTTCTAAAAAAATAGATATTTTTTTCTGTTAACATCCTCGTATTAAATTTTCATAAAAAATCAACAATATTTGCAAATATCTTTTTAACATATTGAGACTATCGTGAAAATATAAAAATAAATAATTCTTCTGAAAAAAGACAAAAATAATTTAATTTATTTATTTTTTAATATCATTCTGTAAATGAAAGGAATAACAAAATAACAATATCATATTAAATTTATATAAAACGTATATATTTTTAAAAAAATAACATCCTTTTAACATACCGAGATCAACGTGAAAGTATAGAAATAAATAAAAAATAATTCTTATAAATAAACATATATTCATTCTGTAAATTGAACGAATAACAAAAATACATTCTTGCATACAATTTTAATAAAACATATTAAATAAATATATCGAATGGTTCTTCTTCACCGGTAAAAGTTTTATAGGACTTAATTTGTCTTAATTTTCATTAATTAATTTTCATTTTTACATGCAATATACATCATAATTATAGCAGCATTTTCCTTCTGCTTTTAACCTTGCCCTAATTCTCAGTATATTGCTCCCTAGACGATAATTGCTATTTTAATTTTTAATTAGTTAACCGTACATTTTAGCGCAAAATCTCATAAGCAAATATTGATCCCAGCACCGAGACGCACATTTTGTTTTTTGTTTCGTCAAAATCGTACAAAGTAAAATTATTTTGAAATTTACTTTAAACTTAAAAAAAAACTTTAAACGGCGATAACTCAAAAACTGTTCGTCGTATAGAGGAACGGAAGCCGGTTTCTGGTAGGGAATTAAAGCCCGGTTCCAACAAGGTACGTTCAAGGTACGTTTTTTTGGCGAAAAAAGAACAAAGTCTATAGATGTCTTAATTTGTCTTGAAGGTAATTTACAAAATTTTCGAGAAAAAGTGACTTAGGGTAATATTGATAACTTCTGCTTGTTTATAGAAAGAATAGGTGTTTTCGATTGAATTCTTTTATGGAGCCGTACGTACGTAAAGGATTGCTGTAAATGCTTCAAGAACATTTGGGAACAAACATTTGGGATTGCAGGTAAAAGTGCAAAGATTAAGGTTTACTATGAGACCATTTTGAGGTTTCTAGGATAATCATTTCAGCTGGTATAATTTGTATAAATTACCAAAATACATAGTGTGTTTTGACATTTTGACCCCACCTTCTTCGAAAACCTTGCGCGATAGAAAATTTTGGAGTCCAGATTCGTTTTCAGGGCAGTTAATTCTACCAAAAACGCAATTTAATATTCAATTCACAAAAGCTTAACTATCTCTAAAGTCATCAATATTTTAACATTTTTAATTGACTTTATCTCGAAAATTTTCGTATGTACTTAGAGCTTTTTATTTAAAATATTTCCGGTACCATTTAGACAATTAAATGATGTACCAAAATCAGTGAGAAAAAAATGGGAGTGCAAAATTTGATAAACAATATCATTGTTCGGGAGCTAAGATCACGAAATCGTGACCGTTTTGCGTGAAGGATGAGTTAGGGGTGGATTACAGGCTCAAATCGAACTTCCGGGCGCCATAGGTGATAGGTATTGAAATCCAACATTTTTTCCTCTTCCTTTTGCTAATTTAAATGTAGTGTTTAGGAACTCGGTAAAAATCTCGAATTTTCTGCTCTTACTCATCTTAGTAAGGATTTCGCCGATGAAAAGGCACGAAAAGATAGTTTCGGACATTAATAAAAGTAGTTTCAAATTATGTTTGTAGTGTTGTAATATACGTTTTTTCAGTTGACATAATCGCTGATTTATTTTTTCTTTGTACTTTTTAACTCTGTTTTAACGTCATGCAAAAGAGCATTATTTTTGATCAGGTCGATAATGTTATTTACTGAATTCATTGTTGAAACCCTTGGAAAGTCAAAAAACAACGGGAAATAAACACACGCAAGTCACTTCACACTGCTAAGCGGTAAGCGGGGCAAACTAGAGATTGCGTGCGTTCTGCCACTTTAGGCGCTAACCGCTTGAACTCAGCGGACGGCGGCAATTGGGCAGCAACAACATGAACGCGACGGCTATTGGTTGCTGAGTTCAAGCGCTTAAGCGGCTTAAAGTGGCAGAACGCACCCAATGTCCAGCTGGCAGGCTAAAATCGATATCAGCTGACCGGCTAAAATCGATATCTATCCCCACCACCCAGCCGCCGTCTGAGTCGACTCCGCTATAGGCGTTGCGGGGCAATGTACGAGATGCCCCGGCTCGCAACTTTCGAAGTTGACGTACAAAGTACACAAAATTGGGAAACTGACCGCGATGTTAAGTACGTCGGGGATATTGGCTAATTTTAAACTTAACTTAACTTAAACTGAAATTTTCAAGGCAATGATCGACCACACCTTTGTATACAGGGTTGGGATAAATTATGACTGATTATGACGTTTGAATGACATTTTGTGCATTCTTTTTCAAGTATAACCGGAAACCCCTTATCAAAAGAGACAAATTTTATCATTTTTGAAAATATCTTTTTAACATATGTCCGAAAAACTGATAAAGTTTATTCAATTAGGCCGTTATGGATGTCTAGAAAATGAGACATTATAGTAATATAGTAATAAAAAAGGACAAATGCACCTATTTGAAATAATATATAGTACGATGGTAGTTTATAAAATATTGATGATCTCGTATAAAATAGAAATAATTAAGTGCAATAATCATTTCGCCTGCACGTGTATTACGTGTTTAACATATGTAATACCTTCGTGTTATTGGTGAATTAACGGCGTCGTTTACACGTGATTGCTTTGGAATTCACGTCGAAGCTGTCTTCCAGCTATATTTATTACTCAACACAGAAATTTTAATCCTGTTTCTGGCTTTTGTCTTTAATTCATTTGACTAACGAGACGTACCATATCGGCATTTAAATGTGGCAGGGACAAACAAAATCAGTTAGTTGCTTGAAAATAGGCCAACACCATATGCCCGTACTTTATAGAATGTTGCTAATTCGAAACATGGAATAAATAAGAAGAATTACCTACTTTTGACCGAGTTTTTTTTTGTAGAAAGGGTTTAAAACCGCCAGAAAATGTTAATACATATAGAGCAGACCGCCAGAAAACTCGCTATCCGCTAGATGAGAATTTTTCTCGCAATTAGCAATTTCAAACCGTCAGTTTTAGCGGCAACACTGATTCTAATGGAACACCACAATTCTCTAGCGGCATTTTTTTTACCTGTGCCTACTTTGACTACAATCTAACACTAATTTTTTACTCGTATTTAGTCTAATTTCTGCAAAGAAAGAATCAATTAATTTAAATTATTTATATATGAGATAGTGATTTTTTGCGGTTATCTTGGCAATCGACAAACTTTACTGGAAAATTGTCAGGACTAAAATTATAGCCTGTAGAATTTTCTATAAAAAAGGGCTCATGACTTTCTTCCGTACAACTAACGGTTTGCAAGATACAAGCTTCTCAGTAACTAATGACATTTTTTATAACGAAAAAATACACGATAACTTTCTTATTGCATATTTATTTACAATTTTGGTGCTGACTATGTCCACAGAAAACTTAATTTTTTTAATTTCCTTGGACTATTCGCTAGTATAGTCGAGTCATTTTTAGTAGCGCTGAAAACATATATATCTCTCTTAGACATTAGGAAATACACGTATTGTCTCTCAGTAGCCGCGTATACGCTACCGATTCCGATCCTTTATTACCGATTATTTAAAATCTAAAGAAATGTTTCCAAATATAGCATGTTCTATTTATAATAAATAAATAAAAATAAAATAAAAAATCTTTATTGGCCTTTCAAACATACAACATCAATACAATAGTAGTAAGATACAAAAAAAAACATAAGTATAATGTTCTGTACAAAAAAAGCGAGTAAAACTATATAATATATATAGGTGTTATATGAATTATAAAAAAAAATAATCTTAAATCACTCTCTTAAAGGTGGAAAGAATTAGACCCATATATTGTGTTGATACCAAAATTCAAAGAAAACAAAAAAAAATGCCAATAAAGCAAGTTCCGCAAAATAAGTGAAAACAATTCATCCGACAGAGTAGGAGGAACAGAACCACGTAACTGTAAAACAGTTGTATGTGGTTTTCTCTAAAAAATAATATGGCACAGTGCGCACAACAAAAAACAAAACGTGGGTATTAATTTGTTTCAGTCATTACAGAATTAATTAAGAACGAAAGAAAGAAAAAAAAGAACCGCAAACCGAAAAATTAAAGTTTCAAGATAGGTAGAGGTAAATTGAAGCAATGTCTACATCTGACAACGAAGCCACCCAGCTTTTCACAATTCTCTTTCTGTTGCTTCCATTGATTTCAATATTGTTCCTTGTGGCAAAATCATAAAATTTATTGTACACGCGCGGCAAATGAAATGAAAAGTGGCGTTGAGATTTTTGTTTTGACGTTTTAACAGTTCGGACCCTAAAACCTGTATTTTGTCGTGTATGGTATGTGTGGTCGACCGTCTCGAGCCCTATGTGGTTGTAATTTTTAAGACAGTAGCTGAGGACAGCCTTAGTGTATAATTTCTTGATGTTAAAAACCTTGATATCTTCAAAAATTAGACGGGTGGGGTAAAGAATGTTTCTTTTGCAGATGACCTTAAGAATAATGTTCTGCGTACTCTGCAACCTTGAAATAACTGTTTCAGCGGCCGCACCCCAGGCGAGAAGAGCATACTCCAAAATTGATTCTACCAGAGCAAAATAAAATGTTTTAATTGTAGATATTTCCATGACATTTCGAATTTTTCTGAACACGTAGATGGTTTTGCGTAATCTATTAATTGTACTAAGAATATGCTCGTCCCACCTGAGGTGACAATCCACAATTACTCCGAGATATTTAACTTTTCTCGCTGATGGAATCCTCAAACTGCAAGCGCAATCTTTTTTTACATTACAGTCGGAAACGTGAACCGCTAGATCATCAATAAGATAGGGATCATGTCTGATGCTAAATTGTAGGAAATTTGATTTATTGGCGTTAAGCGACAGGACATTACAATCCAGCCAGACCTTCAGGATTTTGAGATCTTCAGAAGCTTGTCGCTCAACGCATTCCCACGACGAACCCTCGATAAAAAGAGCCGTGTCGTCCGCATAAGATATTAGTTGCCCATTCAAGTTAGCCTTCAGTAAATCGTTCAAGTACAGCAAGAATAGGATCGGTCCCAAGACTGTGCCCTGCGGTACTCCGCATTCAATATTTAATTTTGGACTTAAGGTGTCACCAATTCTCACAACTTGTGACCGTTGAGAAAGATATGATTTTAATAATCTCCAAGGAGTACCCCTGACACCGTAAATATCAAGCTTCTTCAAAAGTAGTTCATGATTCACGGTGTCAAAGGCCTTGGCCAAATCAAGGAAAACCGCCAAGCATGGCTCAGAATTCTCTAAGGACGAGTTAATTTTCAAAGTCAAAGCAGCAATAGCGTCCATCGTGGACATGCCACCTCTAAAACCAAATTGGCAGCCCGCTAAAATCTGGCTTGAATCCATGAAAGATATAAGTCTCTTTTTTATCACCTTCTCTAAGATTTTCGCAATGTTGCTAATTAGTGATATGGGTCGATAGTTTTTTATGTCGTGCTTATCACCGGACTTATGAATAGGGACCACTATAGCAGTCTTAAGCGCCTCTGGGAAATAGCCGTTCAAAAAACATCTATTAAAAATCTCGGTCAAAGGCGACGAAATCTCTTCCGCTATGGCCTTTAATGCTTCCACCGTAATTTCATCCGAACCCGTAGATTTAGTGTTTTTGAGTGACTTAATTATGTCTATAATTTCGTGACGATAAGTTGGCAAAAGAAACAGTGTATTATTATTTGTTTCGATTGAGTTTAGCATGTCTGATACATTGGAGGGGCTAGATTTAATAGATTTGGCTAGATCTTTTGGGACATTAACGAAGTATTCATTGAACGTGTGGGCTATATGAGCAGGGTTTGAAATTGTGTCACTGTTCACTAATATTTTATGTATGCTGACATTAGTAGCTTTCCTGTTCAAGAGTTGACCTGTTGTCTTCCACAATTCTTTTGGATTTTTTAAATTTTGCCTAATTTTCTTCCCAAAATATTCGTTTTTTGTTTTAATAATAAGGTCTCTAATACTATTTTTATAAAGTTTATAAACGTTCAAAAGTCTATCATCAGCTGGATTCTGTTTAGTGAGTTATAATATCCTATATTTGGGTATACAAAAACTAACAAGATATCCACTTTTTGAAACATCTTCTTTTCCGGTAGCGGTACCTTGGAAAAAGTAGGTGCCGACAAATATTTACAGGTGGCAAGACTGGATCTAATAGCTTAGCAATAACATGGACTATAAATCTATTCGATCTGCACCCGTTGCTCCTGTGCGAGCAACAGGTTGATTTTCTGGTTTGAAATTAATTAATTATTAAGAATCTTAGCCCCAACTAACCCATAAGTACGTTAAGGGCGGTTGTCACTACTACATACAACTTTTATAGCAATCTAGACATAGTTCGTAGTGTGTATTTGGCATAGGGCTCGTAACCCTTGCGCTTGTCATTTATACAAAATAGATTTGTCGTACTTTGTTGTAATGAAATGTAAGGACTCGATGTGTATTTGTGCAAAAGAACTCGAATAGAACTCATTTAGAAGCTAGTGTTTTCGGTAGTTAGTGTCAAAGGCCCAAGGATTTGTCTTTCGCTTCAGGATGCAGTTTTAAGGTAGGATTTGTTTACATTTTGGTGTTGTGTCTTGTATTTATGCAATATTAGTGATAGCTGCCGTGTTAGAACGTAGGGTATGTGATCACACTAATAACCGGTTCAAATATTGTACTTGACGGAGTTTCGCGTTTACGCGAGTGCCAATATTTTTAACCGTGGGAACTCGGCCCGCGCAGTAGACGTACCTTACACAAAAAATCACACCCCCAAGTGAGATTTTTTACGTATTTCGTATGGTTTATCATGATTCTAATTAAAAAAAATTATTTCGCTATTTTGTTGACAAGGCAAAAGGCGCCCTCCGCCATTATTTTAACATTTGCCACCAGGGGGTGCATCAACAACAGTATGCAGCTCTGTGATTGGCTGGTTCGTATATTAACGGTTAGAATCTATTCCGGTGTGGTCAGTGTGGAGAAGAACGGTACTTGTTGATGTGCTTCGTGTTCGCCATTTTTTTCGGGGTTGGTGTGCAAAAATCGCAATTATCTTTTATCGTTTTAATAAATAGTGATTGTAACAGTGGTCAGTGAGTGTGAATGTGTGATGCTTTTCCATGAGATAGGTTTTGGATTACCGGTAAGTTTCTGTGCCCCGTTTTGTTCGCTTTCTGTGTTTTTCGTGGAACTAAGTAAGAGCCGATTATTGCTAAACAAACTTTGGTCAGACCGGGCTAAAAACTACTCTTTTAATGCGCGATATATACGCTGATAAGGCAAGGCACCATGGGGGCCCTCAATGGAACCAGGTTGGGCTTGCAAAACTATTTTCTGATTGTTCTGATGGCAAATCTATTCGATTCATACCCGTTGCTCCTGTCCGAGCAACAGGTTGATTTCTAAGTATGCTTTTATATCACTCTAGACATAATTCGTAGTGTATATTTGACATAGAGCTTGCAAAACCCTTGCGTTTGTTGTCAGTTATACAGAATGGATTTGTCGTACTTTGCTGTAATGACATCTTAGGAACTCGATGTGTATTTGTGCAAAATAATAATAGAACTCATTTAGAAGCTAGTGTTTTCGGTAGTTCATGTCAAAAGGCCAAGGGATTTGTTTTTATGCGATATTAGTGTTAGCTGCCGTGTTAGAACTTAGGGTTTGTGATCACAGTAATAATCGGTTCAATTTATTTAACCATATTCTACTTCGCGGAATTTCGCGCATAAGCGAGTGTCAATATTTTTATCCGTGGGCACTTGGCCCGTGCATTCAGACGTACCTTACACAAAAAATCACACCCCCAAGTGAAATTTTTTACGTATTTCGTGTGGTTTATCATAATTTTAATTCAAAAAAACTATTTCGCTAATTTGTTAACAAGGCAAAAGACGCCCGCGGCCGCCATTGTTTATACTTTTTCCACTAGGGGGTGCAATAACAACTACTTGCAGCGCTGTGATTGGCTGCCTCGTCAATCATGCGATTAGAAATGTTCTAGAACGTTTTCTTTTCTTTTTCGCCGTGAAGAAGGACCGCCATTTTTTTGCGCATCTTGTACGCGATTTTTTTCGGGTTTTGTGTGCAAAAACCGCAATTATCTTTTATCGTTTTAATAAATTAGTGATTGTAACAGCGAGTGTGATGCTTTTCCATGACAAGGTTTTCGATTACCGGTGAGTTTGTGTGCCCCGTTTTGTTCGCTTTCTGTGTTTTTCGTGGAACTAAGTAAAAGCCGATTATTGCTAAACAAACTTTGGTCAGACCGGGCTAAAAACTACTCTTTTAATGCGCGATGTATACGCTGATAAGGCAAAGCACCATGGGGGCCCTCAATGGAACCAGGTTGGGCTTGCAAAACTACTTTTTGATCGTTCTGATTGCAAATCTATTCGATTCGTACCTCGTTGCTCCTGTCCGAGCAACAGGTTGATTTCTAAGTATGCTTTTATATCAATCTAGACATAATTCGTAGTGTATATTTGACATAGGGCTTGCAAAACCCTTGCGTTTGTTGTCAGTTATACAGAATGGACTTGTCGTACTTTGCTGTAATGACATCTTAGGAACTCGATGTGTATTTGTGCAAAATAATCGGGTAGAACTCATTTAGAAGCTAGTGTTCGTTTTTCTGTGTTTTTCGTGGAACTAAGTAAAAGCCGATTATTGCTAAACAAACCTTGGTTAGACCGGGCTAAAAACTACTCTTTTAATGCGCGATATATACGCTGATAAGGCAAAGCACCATGGGGGCCCTCAATGGAACCAGGTTGGGCTTGCAAAACTACTTTTTGATCGTTCTGATTGCAAATCTATTCGATTCGTAACCCGTTGCTCCTGTCCGAGCAACAGGTTGATTTCTAAGTATGCTTTTATATCAATCTAGACATAATTCGTAGTGTATATTTGACATAGAGCTTGCAAAACCCTTGCGTTTGTTGTCAGTTATACAGAATGGATTTGTCGTACTTTGCTGTAATGACATCTTAGGAACTCGATGTGTATTTGTGCAAAATAATCGGGTAGAACTCATTTAGAAGCTATAGTGTTTTCGGTAGTTCGCGACTTTGGTTACAAAATATGTTTACTTTTGTCAAAAAAATCAATTTGACTCAAATAAATATATTTGTACACAAGGAAATGTCTTTCTTTAAAGTAATATTTTCGTTTTGGTTAAAAAAACCGTTTGATTTCGTTATAACAATCAAATTTTGTTTCAAATAAATGTACTGCTAGCGTCAATACGTCATCCAACTGTGGAGATATTTAGAACATAAGAAAAATACGCAAGTGATTTTTGAAATATGTGCATATCTTTTTTATTTGTGGTCCGTTAAAGATGCCGTTTTAACATCTTACAGACACTTGTTTTATTTACGATTAGATTATGCCCGTTTGATTTTTTTTACCAAGTAATTCCCTGGAAACAAATAAAACTTTTATGTTTCTGATTGGTGCCATACTGGTTCTATACATGTTCGTGTGGAGCATTTTCTTATCAGTAATTGTATGGCTAAATTTACTGTAAATTGGTATTCTTTATGATTCTGTGAAAATCGCATGGTGCCATAAAAAATACAAATTGTGAAACAATGTGTGCTATCAACGGATATGCCAAGTGACATTTTTCAGAACATCATTTGTAGTCGTGTTAAGTAGAATGTTTTACAATTTGTATTTTTGAAAGCACTAATTCAGTAAATTTGGTCCATCTGATTGTATTAAATATATGAACGTGTGTCATATCAAATTGTTCAGAAAATAATGCTAAACCAGACTAATTGTGGAACCAATAATTACAAATTAATTAATTGCGGACAAAAGTCAAACGTGATCTAATTGTAAATAAAAATGTGCTTGTAAGATGTCAAAACGGCATCTTGATCGTAACACAAATAAAAATGTTATGACCAAAACTGTATATCGTATATCCACATCTGGTCGAACATGATTTTATACATGTTTTTGCATTAATTTTCGAGACCATCGCAGGGTATATTTTTTAAAAGAAAAACTAGCTATTTTTGTTGTCGGATATATCTCTGACTCAATACATAGTTAATAGTTATTAGAATTAATCAAAATTTAAATGGAAAAATCTGTGTGTACAATTTATTAATTAAAAATTAATTAAAAATTACAAAATTTCTCTAGAAAACAGCCTGTAATAATTTCTTTTTCTGTGAACCTATACCATTCGCAACCACTAAGAGACGAGGTAGGGAGTATTGACAAAAGGTCTGTTGGAAGTCCCACTCAGCAGGCGAACAAAGGAAGTGGGCCAAACACAGCCACGAGCACGGCAGCCGCAGTGACCCTGCTTGTGATTGGCCTTTCCTCGACCAATCTCATTCGAGCCTTCACTCCACTTTTCTACAAAAAAAATGGTGGATCACTAAAGTATTTTTTTAATAAAAAAATTAAATTACTAAAATTGCCGTAATTTTGTTAAATTTGTCGCTAACATAAGAAACTCCAGTTTTTCACTTTTTAATTGAGCAAATGTTCAAATTAGTAGAATATTTACGCAAAACTTTCAATAGTACCCTTTGCTCACATAATAATTTATTTTGTTGAGCTGAAAGGTTAGCCCTTTGTTAATATTTGTCTATCGTGATGAACTGAAAAGTTCTGTAATACTATTTGTTTATCTTTATCATGAATTTGTAGTTATTTTAAAATTTCAATATTTGTTATTTTTGTTACAGGGGGAATAATAGTAGTACCTACCCGATGGTCAGATGACCCAGGTGCCAAATATGGTCGAGCAAGAAGGACAGCTGAAGAGGAGTTGGACGTGAGGGAAGAGGACTTAGGGAAGGACTTCAACGCAGAGGAAACTTTTAGGAATGACAAGAAGACAGGAAGACATCGAAAGGTATGTTCAAAGAGATGTCTACCATCGATGGAGGCGATGAAGACGTTTTAAGGTAGGATTTTAAAATTCTATATTTGCGGTCTTGTCGGTTGTCGTTTTCTAGAGACTCTCTTTTGAGTTTTCTTGGTTATGGTAACAAAAAGAGTGTTCTTTTGGTTACTTCCGTAAACGACTTCTTACGCGGTTCGCTAATCTTTACGATATTTGTAGTATTTGAAAAAACAAATGTAATGAGACATTACGAGAACTTGTGAGGTATTGTTGCCAGATACGACCTATTTAACTAAATTGTTTTCAGTTCCTAGTCACTTCTAATTACACTGATAGAGGTATCAAGTGCTATGTTTCAAAAGAGACCTTAATACGTTCCATTTGAAACAAAATTTGACGCTACTGCAGTTGTGAACAGAAGTAACCAGAAAATGAAATCTTTTTCGACTAAAAGATAATATCCAACAACATGCCTACTAATTTTCAATACCTCATTTCATTTGGTTCTCCATATTATTATACTTCAAATTGAAGTTCGTCGCGACCGGTTAAAAACCAAATTGTATTAAAATTATCTATAATTATTGTTATAGATAATTGTATGGGTAATTAATTGATAGTAAGTACCTAAATTGTAACACAGTTCCGTCAGTAAGTATGAGAAATCCCGAATATAAATAGATTTTCTTATTCTTGTGTGTGCGCCATTTTATAGGATGGTTGATTGTCGAGTTCACTGAGTCAGGAGACTTATTGGGACATCACAGCTCCATCATCAAGTTCCAACATCATGGACCACAGGAGATGCAGCATCGGTAGAATTAGGAGTTGTATCTGTGGAGTGATGCTGGCACACTAACGAGACAATCATGGACTTTTTTGGAACATCCTGGATCATCTCCAGCTGGCTGTAGTCGATCCATGAGGAGGACTTGGTTGCTGGAATTTTCGTGGGACCATCCTGCCTTTTTCGTCGCCATCTTTCCATGAACCATCAAGTTTGAAGGATGCCCCAGTATTGTTCTGTGTTTCTCCCGAGACGTACCATCATTCCAGACTGCTAAGGAGAAGAAATCAATGACTATTCTAAAGGTTGCTTGACTCATCTTCTGCTGACAACATTATTTTCCCAGAGAAAGACTTAGTATCACAACTATAGTGACCAAGGCGAAAATTTACTTGTCCATAAGGTAATTAATATTATCGTTTTAATTATTTGGATATGATATCGTAGTTATTTTGAAGTTACAACGTCTGTTACTTTATTACAGGTGGACCATTAGCAATACGCGATGGTCAAATGGCCCTTTAATTTCGGAAGCAGCCAAATATGGTCAAGCAAGTAGGACAACTGTAGAGGAGATGGACGTAGGGATGGAGGATCTGGACGTAGGGAAGGAGGCCATTTTACAGGATGGTTTATTGTCGAGTTCACCGAGTCAGGAGACTTATTGGGACATCACAGCGTCATCATCAAGTTCCAACATCATGGGCCAGAGGAGATGCAGCATCGCATCGGTAGAATTAGGAGTTGTATCTGTGGAGTGAAGGCAGATCGCCCTTAGGGCTTCTGTTTGTGTTTGGTGCGATTGTGAAATGGCCTGTTTGTTCGCGAGTGATTCGTGCATCACTTCTCCTGTGGATAACACCTTTTACATCGGTAGAATTAGGAGTTGTGTCTGTGGAGTGAAGGCAGATCGCCCTTAGGGCTTCTGTTTGTGTTGTGCGCGATTGTGAAATGGTCGGCTTGTTCGCGAGTGCTTCGGGCATCACTTCTCTTGTGGATAACACCTTTTACATTTGGATAATTACACCAATCTTCGAGCAAAGATGCCAAACATTCTGCTATATGATAAGTCACGGGTAAGAACCATGCATAAAACTTACATTATATTACACCTGATTTTCTTTTGTTCTATGCTGCATACTATGGAGACAATCGTGGACTTTTCTGGAGTATCCTGGATCATCTCCAGCTGGCTGTAGTCGATTCCATGAGGAGGACTTGGTTGCTGGAATTTTCGTGGGACCGTCCTGCCTTCTTCGTCGCCATCTTTCCATGAACCATCACGTTTGAAGGATGTCCCAGTATTGTTCTGTGTTTCTTCCGAGACGTACAATCTATCCATACTGCTAAGGAGAAGAAATCAATGACTATTCTAAAGGCTTTTAGTTCACCTCCTGCTGACAGCAATATTTTCCCAGAGAAGAACTTAGTACCAGAACTATAGTGACCAAGGCGATAATTTATTTGTCCATAAGGTAATTTATATTATCTTTTTAATTATTTGGATATTAATTCGTAGTTATTTTGAAATTACAATGTCTGTTACTTTATTACAGGTGGACTATTAGCAGTACGCGATCGTCAAATGGCCCTCTAATGTCGGAAGCAGCCAAAGATGGTCAAGTAAGAAGGACAACTGTCCGCATTGCTTGCTGGTGTATAAAACATACTCAGGGAGGGGCCAGTATTTGTTTGCATTGCTTGCTGGTGTATAAAACATATTCAGGGAGGGGCCAGTATTTGTTTGCATTGCTTGCTGGTGTATAAAACATATTCAGGGAGGGGCCAGTATTTGTTTGCATTGCTTGCTGGTGTATAAAACATACTCATGGAGGGGCCAGTATTTGTTTGCATTGCTTGCTGGTGTATAAAACACATTAAGGGAGGGGTCAGTATTTGTTTGCATTGCTTGCTGGTGTATAAAGCATACTCAGGGAGGGGCCAGTATTTGTTTGCTTTGCTTGCTGGTGTATAAAACATATTCAGAGAGGGGCCAGTATTTGTTTGCATTGCTTGCTGGTGTATAGGACACTTAGGGAGGGGCCAGTATTTGTTTGCATTGCTTGCTGGTGTATAAAACATATTCAGGGAGGGGCCAGTATTTGTTTGCATTGCTTGCTGGTGTATAAAATATATTCAGGGAGGGGCCAGTATTTGTTTGCATTGCTTGCTGGTGTATAAAACATATTCAGGGAGGGGCCAGTATTTGTTTGCATTGCTTGCTGGTGTATAAAACATATTCAGGGAGGGGCCAGTATTTGTTTGCATTGCTTGCTGGTGTATAAAATATATTCAGGGAGGGGCCAGTATTTGTTTGCATTGCTTGCTGGTGTATAAAACATATTCAGGGAGGGGCCAGTATTTGTTTGCATTGCTTGCTGGTGTATAAAACATATTAAGGGAGGGGCCAGCATTTGTTTGCATTGCTTGCTGGTGTATAAAACATATTCAGGGAGGGGCCAGTATTTGTTTGCATTGCTTGCTGGTGTATGAAACATATTCAGGGAGGGGCCAGTATTTGTTTGCATTGCTTGCTGGTGTATAGAACATTTAGGGAGGGGCCAGTATTTGTTTGCATTGCTTGCTGGTGTATAAAACATTAAGGGAGGGGCCATTATTTGTTTGCATTGCTTGCTGGTGTATAAAACATATTCAGGGAGGGGCCAGTATTTGTTTACATTGCTTGCTGGTGTATAAAACATATTCAGGGAGGGGCCAGTATTTGTTTGCATTGCTTGCTGGTGTATAAGACACTCAGGGAGGGGACAGTATTTGTTTGCATTGCTTGCTGGTGTATAGAACATTTAGGGAGGGGCCAGTATTTGTTTGCATTGCTTGCTGGTGTATAAAACATATTAAGGGAGGGCCAGTATTTGTTTGCATTGCTTGCTGGTGTATAAAACATATTAAGGGAGGGGCCAGTATTTGTTTGCATTGCTTGCTGGTGTATAAAACATATGCAGGGAGGGGCCAGTATTTGTTTGCATTGCTTGCTGGTGTATAAAACATATTCAGGGAGGGGCCAGTATTTGTTTGCATTGCTTACTGGTGTATAGAACATTTAGGGAGGGGCCAGTATTTGTTTGCATTGCTTGCTGGTGTACAAAACATTCAGGGAGGGGCCAGTATTTGTTTGCATTGCTTGCTGGTGTATAAAACATATTCAGGGAGGGGCCAGTATTTGTTTGCATTGCTTGCTGGTGTATAAAACATATTCAGGGAGGGGCCAGTATTTGTTTGCATTGCTTGCTGGTGTATAAGACACTCAGGGAGGGGACAGTATTTGTTTGCATTGCTTGCTGGTGTATAGAACATTTAGGGAGGGGCCAGTATTTGTTTGCATTGCTTGCTGGTGTATAAAACATATTAAGGGAGGGCCAGTATTTGTTTGCATTGCTTGCTGGTGTATAAAACATATTAAGGGAGGGGCCAGTATTTGTTTGCATTGCTTGCTGGTGTATAAAACATATGCAGGGAGGGGCCAGTATTTGTTTGCATTGCTTGCTGGTGTATAAAACATATTCAGGGAGGGGCCAGTATTTGTTTGCATTGCTTACTGGTGTATAGAACATTTAGGGAGGGGCCAGTATTTGTTTGCATTGCTTGCTGGTGTACAAAACATTCAGGGAGGGGCCAGTATTTGTTTGCATTGCTTGCTGGTGTATAAAACATATTCAGGGAGGGGCCAGTATTTGTTTGCATTGCTTGCTGGTGTATAAGACACTCAGGGAGGGGCCAGTATTTGTTTGGCATTTTATCATTTCAGTATCTGTGGAGTGAAGTCAGATCGCCCTTAGGGCTTCAGTTTGTGTTGTGCGCGATTGTGAAATAGTCGGTTTGTTCGCGAGTGCTTCGTGCATCACTTCTCTTGTGGATAACACCTTTTACATTTGGATAATTACACCAATCTTCGAGCAAAGAAGGAAGGAGGAGCTGGACGCAGGGAAGGACTTCTACACAGAGGAAGCTTCTAGGAATGACGAGAAGACAGGAAGACATCGAAAGGTATGTTCAAAGAGATGTCTACCATCGATGGAGGCGATGAAGACGTTTTAAGGTAGGATTTTAAAATTCTATAGGTATTTGCGGTTTTGTCGGTTGTCGTTTTCTAGAAACTCTCTTTTGAGTTTTCTTGGTTATGGTAACAAAAAGAGTTTCTTTTGGTTACTTCAGTAAACGACTTCTTACGCGGTTCGCTAATCTTTACGATATTTGTAGTATTTGAAAAAACAAATGTAATGAGAAATTAGGAGAACTTGTGAGGACATGTTGCCAGATACGACCTATTTAACTAAAATGTTTTCAGTTCCTAGTCACTTCTAATTACACCGATAGAGGTATCAAGTGCTATGTTTCAAAAGAGACCTTAACACGTTCCATTTGAAACAAAATTTGACGCTACTGCAGGTGTAAACAGAAGTAGCCAGAAACTGAAATCGTTTTCGACTAAAAGATAATATCCAACAACATGCCTACTAATTTTCAATACCTCATTTCATTTGGTTGTCCATATTATTATACTTCAAATTCACTTTCGTCACGCCGTGTTCCGCTTAAACAACGTTTATGTTGTTACATAGTTATATCTACAGTGAAACAAAGATTGCTCCAGGTATTTGAGCAACAGTAAGTATTACAGTAACATAACATTATGTAGATGTTAAGAGATCAAGAATGAGCGAGGGGATTTTTTTTATAGTTAGAGGTTTTCTGTTCATTTTAAGTTAAAGGAAGATGTCGCTGCTTGAAAAATGTTGGCGTTCAACATTTTTCAACAAGCGGGGTGGAGGTGGGGTCTTCCTCTCCTCGCTCTTAAAAAAGATGGTTCTGCCGCGTTTCCACCGCACTTGGCTTTTCCGATCGGTAAAGTTGATTCGGTGGAAACGTAGCGTCCGATTCTGCCAGACCAATCGGCCCAAAAGGCCGATCGGTAAGCCGAATAAAGAACCACCAAAATCGGCCTGAATCAAAGAAAGCCGAAACAAAAATTGTATTACTATTATCTATAATTATTATTATAGATAATTGTATGGGTAATTAATTAATAGTAAATGCCTAAATTATAACACAGTTCCGTCAGTAAGTATGAGAAATCCCGAATATAAATAGTTTTTCTTATTCTAGTTTGTGCGCCATTTTACAGGATGGTTTATTGTCGAGTTCACTGAGTCACGAGACTTATTGGGACATCACGGCTTCATCATCAAGTTGCAACATCATGGACCAGAGGAGATGCAGCATCGGTAGAATTAGGAGTTGTATCTGTGGAGTGATGCTGGCACACTAACGAGACAATCATGGACTTTTCTGGAACATCCTGAATCATCTCCAGCTGGCTGTAGTCGATCCATGAGGAGGACTTGGTTGCTGGAATTTTCGTGGGAACATCCTGCCTTTTTCGTCGTCATCTTTCCATGAACCATCAAGTTTGAAGGATGCCCCAGTATTGTTCTCTGTTTCTCCCGAGAAGTACCATCATTCCAGACTGCTAAGGAGAAGAAATCAGTGACTATTCTAAAGGTTGCTTGACTCATCTTCTGCTGACACCATTATTTTCCCAGAGAAAAACTTAGTACCACAACTATAGTGACCAAGGCGAAAATTTACTTGTCCATAAGGTAATTAATATTATCGTTTTAATTATTTGGATATGATATCGTAGTTATTTTGAAATTACAACGTCTGTTACTTTATTACAGATGGACCATTAGCAGTACGCGATGGTCAAATGGCCCTTTAATTTCGGAAGCAGCCAAATATGGTCAAGCAAGTAGGACAACTGTAGAGGAGATGGACGTAGGGATGGAGGATCTGGACGTAGGGAAGGAGGCCATTTTACACGATGGTTTATTGTCGAGTTCACCGAGTCAGGAGACTTATTGGGACATCACAGCGTCATCATCAAGTTCCAACATCATGGGCCAGAGGAGATGCAGCATCGCATCGGTAGAATTAGGAGTTGTATCTGTGGAGTGAAGTCAGATCGCCCTTAGGGCTTCTGTTTGTGTTTGGTGCGATTGTGAAATGGCCTGTTTGTTCGCGAGTGCTTCGTGCATCACTTCTCTTGTGGATAACACCTTTTACATCGGTAGAATTAGGAGTTGTGTCTGTGGAGTGAAGGCAGATCGCCCTTAGGGCTTCTGTTTCTGTTGTGCGCGATCGTGAAATGGTCGGTTTGTTCGCGAGTGCTTCGGGCATCACTTCTCTTGTGGATAACACCTTTTACATTTGGATAATTACACCAATCTTCGAGCAAAGATGCCAAACATTCTGCTATATGATAAGTCACGGGTAAGAACCATGCATAAAACTTACATTATATTACACCTGATTTTCTTTTGTTCTATGCTGCATACTATGGAGACAATCGTGGACTTTTCTGGAACATCCTGGATCATCTCCAGCTGGCTGTAGTCGATTCCATGAAGAGGACTTGGTTGCTGGAATTTTCGTGGGACCATCCTGCCTTCTTCGTCGCCATCTTTCCATGAACCATCACGTTTGAAGGATGTCCCAGTATTGTTCTGTGTTTCTCCCGAGACGTACAATCATTCCATACTGCTGAGGAGAAGAAATCAATGACTATTCTAAAGGCTATTTAGTTCACCTCCTGCTGACAGCAATATTTTCCCAGAGAAGAACTTAGTACCAGAACTATAGTGACCAAGGCGATAATTTATTTGTCCATAAGGTAATTTATATTATCTTTTTAATTATTTGGATATTAATTCGTAGTTAATTTGAAATTACAATGTCTGTTACTTTATTACAGGTGGAGCTATTAGCAGTACGCGATCGTCAATGGCACTCTAATGTCGGAAGCAGCCAAAGATGGTCAAGCAAGAAGGCCAACTGTCCGCATTGCTTGCTGGTGTATAAAACATACTCAGGGAGGGGCCAGTATTTGTTTGCATTGCTTGCTGGTGTATAAAACATATTCAGGGAGGGGCCAGTATTTGTTTGCATTGCTTGCTGGTGTATAAAACGTATTCAGGGAGGGGCCAGTATTTGTTTGCATTGCTTGCTGGTGTATAAAACATATTAAGGGAGGGGCCAGTATTTGTTTGCATTGCTTGCTGGTGTATAAAACATACTCAGGGAGGGGTCAGTATTTGTTTGCATTGCTTGCTGGTGTATAAAACATATTCAGGGAGGGGCCAGTATTTGTTTGCATTGCTTGCTGGTGTATAAGACACTCAGGGAGGGGCCAGTATTTGTTTGAATTGCTTGCTGGTGTATAAAACATATTCAGGGAGGGGCCAGTATTTGTTTGCATTGCTTGCTGGTGTATAAAACATATTAAGGGGAGGGGCCAGTATTTGTTTGCATTGCTTGCTGGTGTATAAAACATATTCAGGGAGGGGCCAGTATTTGTTTGCATTGCTTGCTGGTGTATAAGACACTCAGGGAGGGGCCAGTATTTGTTTGCATTGCTTGCTGGTGTATAGAACATTTAGGGAGGGGCCAGGATTTGTTTGCATTGCTTGCTGGTGTATAAAACATATTCAGGGAGGGGCCAGTATTTGTTTGCATTGCTTGCTGGTGTATAAAACATATTAAGGGAGGGGCCAGTATTTGTTTGCATTGCTTGCTGGTGTATAAAATATATATACAGGGAGGGGCCAGTATTTGTTTGCATTGCTTGCTGGTGTATAAAACCTATTCAGGGAGGGGCCAGTATTTGTTTGCATTGCTTGCTGGTGTATAAAACATATTAAGGGAGGGGCCAGTATTTGTTTGCATTGCTTGCTGGTGTATAAAACCTATTCAGGGAGGGGCCAGTATTTGTTTGCATTGCTTGCTGGTGTATAAAACATATTAAGGGAGGGGCCAGTATTTGTTTGCATTGCTTGCTGGTGTATAAAACATATTAAGGGAGGGGCCAGTATTTGTTTGCATTGCTTGCTGGTGTATAAAACATATTAAGGGAGGGGCCAGTATTTGTTTGCATTGCTTGCTGGTGTATAAAACCTATTCAGGGAGGGGCCAGTATTTGTTTGCATTGCTTGCTGGTGTATAAAACATATTAAGGGAGGGGCCAGTATTTGTTTGCATTGCGTGCTGGTGTATAAAATATATATACAGGGAGGGGCCAGTATTTGTTTGCATTGCTTGCTGGTGTATAAAACATATTCAGGGAGGGGCCAGTATTTGTTTGCATTGCTTGCTGGTGTATAAAACATATTAAGGGAGGGGCCAGTATTTGTTTGCATTGCTTGCTGGTGTATAAAACATATTCAGGGAGGGGCCAGTATTTGTTTGCATTGCTTGCTGGTGTATAAAAGATATTCAGGGAGGGGCCAGTATTTGTTTGCATTGCTTGCTGGTGTATAGAACATTTAGGGAGGGGCCAGTGTTTGTTTGCATTGCTTGCTGGTGTATAAAACATATTCAGGGAGGGGCCAGTATTTGTTTGCATTGCTTGCTGGTGTATAAGACACTCAGGGAGGGGCCAGTATTTGTTTGCATTGCTTGCTGGTGTATAAAACATATTCAGGGAGGGGTCAGTATTTGTTTGCATTGCTTGCTGGTGTATAAAACATATTCAGGGAGGGGCCAGTAATTGTTTGCATTGCTTGCTGGTGTATAAGACACTCATGGAGGGGCCAGTATTTGTTTGCATTGCTTGCTGGTGTATAAAACATATTCAGGGAGGGGCCAGTATTTGTTTGCATTGCTTGCTGGTGTATAAAACATATTAAGGGGGGGGCCAGTATTTGTTTGCATTGCTTGCTGGTGTATAAAACATATTCAGGGAGGGGCCAGTATTTGTTTGCATTGCTTGCTGGTGTATAAAACATATTCAGGGAGGGGCCAGTATTTGTTTGCATTGCTTGCTGGTGTATAGACCATTTAGGGAGGGGCCAGTATTTGTTTGCATTGCTTGCTGGTATATAAAACATATTCAGGGAGGGGCCAGTATTTGTTTGCATTGCTTGCTGGTGTATAAAACATATTAAGAGAGGGGCCAGCATTTGTTTGCATTGCTTGCTGGTGTATAAAACATATTCAGGGAGGGGCCAGTATTTGTTTGCATTGCTTGCTGGTGTATAAGACACTCAGGGAGGGGCCAGTATTTGTTTGGCATTTTACCATTTCAGTATCTGTGGAGTGAAGTCAGATCGCCCTTAGGGCTTCAGTTTGTGTTGTGCGCGATTGTGAAAAGTCGGTTTGTTCGCGAGTGCTTCGTGCATCACTTCTCTTGTGGATAACACCTTTTACATTTGGATAATTACACCAATCTTCGAGCAAAGAAGGAAGGAGGAGCTGGACGCAGGGAAGGACTTCTACACAGAGGAAGCTTCTAGGAATGACGAGAAGACAGGAAGACATCGAAAGGTATGTTCAAAGAGATGTCTACCATCGATGGAGGCGATGAAGACGTTTTAAGGTAGGATTCTAGAATTCTATAGGTATTTGCGGTTTTGTCGGTTGTCGTTTTCTAGAAACTCTCTTTTGAGTTTTCTTGGTTATGGTAACAAAAAGAGTTTCTTTTGGTTACTTCAGTAAACGACTTCTTACGCGGTTCGCTAATCTTTACGATATTTGTAGTATTTGAAAAAACAAATGTAATGAGAAATTAGGAGAACTTGTGAGGACATGTTGCCAGATACGACCTATTTAACTAAAATGTTTTCAGTTCCTAGTCACTTCTAATTACACCGATAGAGGTATCAAGTGCTATGTTTCAAAAGAGACCTTAACACGTTCCATTTGAAACAAAATTTGACGCTACTGCAGCTGTAAACAGAAGTAGCCAGAAACTGAAATCGTTTTCGACTAAAAGATAATATCCAACAACATGCCTACTAATTTTCAATACCTCATTTCATTTGGTTGTCCATATTATTATACTTCAAATTGACTTTCGTCACGCCGTGTTCCGTTTAAACAACGTTTATGTTGCTACATAGTTTTATCTACAGTGAATTACATAGTTATATCTACAGTGAAACAAAGATTGCTCCAGGTATTTGAGCAACAGTAAGTATTACAGTAACATAACATTATGTAGATGTTAAGAGATCAAGAATGAGCGAGGGGATTTTTTTATAGTTAGAGGTTTTCTGTTCATTTTAAGTTAAAGGAAGATGTCGCTGCTTGAAAAATGTTGGCGTTCAACATTTTTCAACCAGCGGGGTGGAGGTGGGGGTCTTCCTCTCCTCGCTCTTAAACAAGATGGTTCTGCGGCGTTTCCACCGCACTTGGCTTTTCCGATCGGCTTTTCCGATCGGTAAAGTTGATTCGGTGGAAACGTAGCGTCCGATTCTGCCAGACCAATCGGCCCAAAAGGCCGATCGGTAAGCCGAATAAAGAACCACAAAAATCGGCCTGAATCAAAGAAAGCCGAAACCAAAATTGTATTACTATTATCTATAATTATTACTATAGATAATTGTATGGGTAATTAATTAATAGTAAATCACAGTTCCGTCAGTAAGTATGAGAAATCCCGAAGATAAATAGTTTTTCTTATTCTAGTTTGTTCGCCATTTTACAGGATGGTTTATTGTCGAGTTCACTGAGTCACGAGACTTATTGGGACATCACGGCTTCATCATCAAGTTCCAACATCATGGACCACAGGAGATGCAGCATCGGTAGAATTAGGAGTTGTATCTGTGGAATGATGCTGGCACACTAACGAGACAATCATGGACTTTTCTGGAACATCCTGGATCATCCCCAGCTGGCTGTAGTCGATCCATGAGGAGGACTTGGTTGCTGGAATTTTCGTGGGAACACCCTGCCTTTTTCGTCGTCATCTTTCCAGGAACCATCAAGTTTGAAGGATGCCCCAGTATTGTTCTCTGTTTCTCCCGAGACGTACCATCATTCCAGACTGCTAAGGAGAAGAAATCAATGACTATTCTAAAGGTTGCTTGACTCATCTTCTGCTGACAACATTATTTTCCCAGAGAAAAACTTAGTACCACAACTATAGTGACCAAGGCGATAATTTATTTGTCCATAAGGTAATTTATATTATCTTTTTAATTATTTGGATATTAATTCGAAGTTATTTTGAAATTACAATGTCTATTACTTTATTACAGGTGGACTATTAGCAGTACGCGATGGTCAAATGGCCCTTTAATGTCGGAAGCAGCCAAATATGGTCAAGCAAGTAGGACAACTGTAGAGGAGATGGACGTAAGGATGGAGGATCTGGACGTAGGGAAGGAGGCCATTTTACAGGATGGTTTATTGTCGAGTTCACCGAGTCCGGAGACTTATTGGGACATCACAGCGTCATCATCAAGTTCCAACATCATGGGCCAGAGGAGATGCAGCATCGCATCAGTAGAATTAGGAGTTGTATCTGTGGAGTGAAGTCAGATCGCCCTTAGGGCTTCTGTTTGTGTTTGGTGCGATTGTGAAATGGCCTGTTTGTTCGCGAGTGCTTCGTGCATCACTTCTCTTGTGGATAACACCTTTTACATCGGTAGAATTAGGAGTTGTGTCTGTGGAGTGAAGGCAGATCGCCCTTAGGGCTTCTGTTTGTGTTGTGCGCGATTGTGAAATGGTCGGTTTGTTCGCGAGTGCTTCGGGCATCACTTCTCTTGTGGATAACACCTTTTACATTTGGATAATTACACCAATCTTCGAGCAAAGATGCCAAACATTCTGCTATATGATAAGTCACGGGTAAGAACCATGCATAAAACTTACATTATATTACACCTGATTTTCTTTTGTTCTATGCTGCATACTATGGAGACAATCGTGGACTTTTCTGGAACATCCTGGATCATCTCCAGCTGGCTGTAGTCGATTCCACGAGGAGGACTTGGTTGCTGGAACTTTCGTGGGACCATCCTGCCTTCTTCGTCGCCATCTTTCCATGAACCATCACGTTTAAAGGATGTCCCAGTATTGTTCTGTGTTTCTCCCGAGACGTACAATCATTCCATACTGCTAAGGAGAAGAAATCAATGACTATTCTAAAGGCTATTTAGTTCAACTCCTGCTGACAGCAATATTCTCCCAGAGAAGAACTTAGTACCAGAACTATAGTGACCAAGGCGATAATTTATTTGTCCATAAGGTAATTTATATTATCTTTTTAATTATTTGGATATTAATTCGTAGTTATTTTGAAATTACAATGTCTGTTACTTTATTACAGGTGGACTATTAGCAGTACGCGATCGTCAATGGCCCTCTAATGTCGGAAGCAGCCAAATGTGGTCAAGGAAGAAGGCCAACTGTCCGCATTGCTTGCTGGTGTATAAAACATACTCAGGGAGGGGCCAGTATTTGTTTGCATTGCTTGCTGGTGTATAAAACGTATTCAGGGAGGGGCCAGTATTTGTTTGCATTGCTTGCTGGTGTATAAAACATATTCAGGAAGGGGCCAGTATTTGTTTGCATTGTTTGCTGGTATATAAAACATATTCAGGGAGGGGCCAGTATATGTTTGCATTGCTTGCTGGTGTATAAAACGTATTCAGGGAGGGGCCAGTATTTGTTTGCATTGCTTTCTGGTGTATAAAACACTCAGGGAGGGGCCAGTATTTGTTTGCATTGCTTGCTGGTGTATAAAATACTCAGGGAGGGGCCAGTATTTGTTTGCATTGCTTGCTGGTGTATAAAGCATATTCAGGGAGGGGCCAGTATTTGTTTGCATTGCTTGCTGGTGTATAAAACATATTCAGGGAGGGACCAGTATTTGTTTGCATTGCTTGCTGGTGTATAAAACATACTCAGGGAGGGGCCAGTATTTGTTTGCATTGCTTGCTGGTCTATAAAACATATTCAAGGAGGGGCCAGTATTTGTTTGCATTGCTTGCTGGTGTATAAGACACTCAGGGAGGGGGCCAGTATTTGTTTGCATTGCTGGCTGGTGTATAACACATAATCAGGGAGGAGCCAGTATTTGTTTGCATTGCTTGCTGGTGTATAAAACATATTAAGGGAGGGGCCAGTGTTTGTTTGCATTGCTTGCTGGTGTATAAAATACTCAGGGAGGGGCCAGTATTTGTTTGCATTGCTTGCTGGTGTATAAAACATATTCAGGGAGGGGCCAGTATTTGTTTGCATTGCTTGCTGGTGTATAAAACATACTCAGGAGGGGCCAGTATTTGTTTGCATTGCTTGCTGGTGTATAAAACACTCAGGGAGGGGCCAGTAGTTGTTTGCATTGCTTGCTGGTGTATAAAATACTCAGGGTGGGGCCAGTATTTGTTTGCATTGCTTGCTGGTGTATAAAACATATTCAGGGAGGGGCCAGTATTTGTTTGCATTGCTTGCTGGTGTATAATACACTCAGGGAGGGGGCCAGTATTTGTTTGCATTGCTTGCTGGTGTATAAAACATATTCAGGGAGGGGCCAGTATTTGTTTGCATTGCTTGCTGGTGTATAGACCATTTAGGGAGGGGCCAGTATTTGTTTGCATTGCTTGCTGGTATATAAAACATATTCAGGGAGGGGCCAGTATTTGTTTGCATTGCTTGCTGGTGTATAAAACATATTAAGAGAGGGGCCAGCATTTGTTTGCATTGCTTGCTGGTGTATAAAACATATTCAGGGAGGGGCCAGTATTTGTTTGCATTGCTTGCTGGTGTATAAGACACTCAGGGAGGGGCCAGTATTTGTTTGGCATTTTACCATTTCAGTATCTGTGGAGTGAAGTCAGATCGCCCTTAGGGCTTCAGTTTGTGTTGTGCGCGATTGTGAAATAGTCGGTTTGTTCGCGAGTGCTTCGTGCATCACTTCTCTTGTGGATAACACCTTTTACATTTGGATAATTACACCAATCTTCGAGCAAAGAAGGAAGGAGGAGCTGGACGCAGGGAAGGACTTCTACACAGAGGAAGCTTCTAGGAATGACGAGAAGACAGGAAGACATCGAAAGGTATGTTCAAAGAGATGTCTACCATCGATGGAGGCGATGAAGACGTTTTAAGGTAGGATTCTAGAATTCTATAGGTATTTGCGGTTTTGTCGGTTGTCGTTTTCTAGAAACTCTCTTTTGAGTTTTCTTGGTTATGGTAACAAAAAGAGTTTCTTTTGGTTACTTCAGTAAACGACTTCTTACGCTGTTCGCTAATCTTTACGATATTTGTAGTATTTGAAAAAACAAATGTAATGAGAAATTAGGAGAACTTGTGAGGACATGTTGCCAGATACGACCTATTTAACTAAAATGTTTTCAGTTCCTAGTCACTTCTAATTACACCGATAGAGGTATCAAGTGCTATGTTTCAAAAGAGACCTTAACACGTTCCATTTGAAACAAAATTTGACGCTACTGCAGCTGTAAACAGAAGTAGCCAGAAACTGAAATCGTTTTCGACTAAAAGATAATATCCAACAACATGCCTACTAATTTTCAATACCTCATTTCATTTGGTTGTCCATATTATTATACTTCAAATTGACTTTCGTCACGCCGTGTTCCGTTTAAACAACGTTTATGTTGCTACATAGTTTTATCTACAGTGAATTACATAGTTATATCTACAGTGAAACAAAGATTGCTCCAGGTATTTGAGCAACAGTAAGTATTACAGTAACATAACATTATGTAGATGTTAAGAGATCAAGAATGAGCGAGGGGATTTTTTTATAGTTAGAAGTTTTCTGTTCATTTTAAGTTAAAGGAAGATGTCGCTGCTTGAAAAATGTTGGCGTTCAACATTTTTCAACCAGCGGGGTGGAGGTGGGGGTCTTCCTCTCCTCGCTCTTAAACAAGATGGTTCTGCGGCGTTTCCACCGCACTTGGCTTTTCCGATCGGCTTTTCCGATCGGTAAAGTTGATTCGGTGGAAACGTAGCGTCCGATTCTGCCAGACCAATCGGCCCAAAAGGCCGATCGGTAAGCCGAATAAAGAACCACCAAAATCGGCCTGAATCAAAGAAAGCCGAAACCAAAATTGTATTACTATTATCTATAATTATTATTATAGATAATTGTATGGGTAATTAATTAATAGTAAATCACAGTTCCGTCAGTAAGTATGAGAAATCCCGAAGATAAATAGTTTTTCTTATTCTAGTTTGTTCGCCATTTTACAGGATGGTTTATTGTCGAGTTCACTGAGTCACGAGACTTATTGGGACATCACGGCTTCATCATCAAGTTCCAACATCATGGACCACAGGAGATGCAGCATCGGTAGAATTAGGAGTTGTATCTGTGGAATGATGCTGGTACACTAACGAGACAATCATGGACTTTTCTGGAACATCCTGGATCATCCCCAGCTGGCTGTAGTCGATCCATGAGGAGGACTTGGTTGCTGGAATTTTCGTGGGAACACCCTGCCTTTTTCGTCGTCATCTTTCCAGGAACCATCAAGTTTGAAGGATGCCCCAGTATTGTTCTCTGTTTCTCCCGAGACGTACCATCATTCCAGACTGCTAAGGAGAAGAAATCAATGACTATTCTAAAGGTTGCTTGACTCATCTTCTGCTGACAACATTATTTTCCCAGAGAAAAACTTAGTACCACAACTATAGTGACCAAGGCGATAATTTATTTGTCCATAAGGTAATTTATATTATCTTTTTAATTATTTGGATATTAATTCGAA